>OX940981.1:31786752-32505996 GCA_954871275.1 Leptopterna dolabrata | reverse complement strand
TCCACCCCCACTGTTACACTCTTCGCAATCGATTCAGCCACAAAAAAATAAGAAGAAAACGCTGCAAATTATTACACAACGGTTTTTTATTTACCTGTATAGATGCTCATTCTGCGTAGATCACTGTTTTCTGTGGTAAATACCTACCATCGTGCTCCCCCCAGGAAAGCCCTGAATCGGTTACTTCAGCCGGCACGGGAATTGGAGTTTCATAAAAATGCGAGGGATTCAATTATTCAATCATTAATTTTTTTTTTGTTTATGAGGCATAACGTTTGTTCAACTTACTAAAATACCTACCAACAAAATCTAGAAGAGCCATCATTCTTCGAATGAAATAACACAGAACAACCAGCTCGACTTCATACAGCCATCCGTGATTATAATGAGGTGCTCCCTAGCGATGATATCTGGGCCGGATTTATACCGTTTCATTCGCGATCATGTTGACGAAGCTTTTCGGTGCAAACGAACGGCTGTTCGTACAATCTCCGGGTGATCTCAAAAAATTCTTTAGTTCGAGATCAAATTTAAAAACACAAAGAAAAACCTCTTCTTCTTCTTCATCGACGGCGCTACAATCCCATACCCTTAAAGAAGAACCATACCCTTCTATTGAAGGTTTTCGAGCTACGGCGTTCTGAAAGGTCAAACCCTATTTTTCACCTCTTAGATATGACTGACAGTAACGCCGAGATTCACCTACAAACCAAATGTCATCAATTTTTGTTCATAGTAACTAAGAAAAGTGCAAAGTACAGCGTACGGCCAGAAATGTTTTTATTCCATTTTCGGATTCTACGTACCTTGAAAAGGAAAACATCAAATTCTGATGGGAGGGGGTTTAAATTTTTTTTAGCTCGATTCCAAAGGTTAATTATTGAAAATGATAACCCAAAATTGCATTCAACATTGACGTTCCCCATTGCAATCGCTTCAGTTTCTTTGAAAATACACTACAAGAATTTCTTCTCATAAATCGGTGCTTTTGATGGGTATTCGCGTGGTGACTTGGACAATACTTTTGAGAGTTCGCTTCTGTACTGGACGAATGTGCAGTGCAGTAGTCCGCACCTGTTAGTTGAGCTGCTCATAAAAAACCCCAGCGGAGTTCAGAGTTGTGGGATTCGCGTGGAAGACGCTTCGGGCCGAGCAGAGGCCGCAGGGCCGGCGGTTCCTGGTCTTCCCCATATTAGGCCTACGGGGCGTAGCCCTTCAACAGCAACTGCATCACATATGGAGAACACACCACAGTCCTGCCAACCGCCATCAACTGTCCCGACCTGGGACATTTTTGCTCACCCAAGAACGCTGCAAAGTCCTTGTCACATGGGTTTATTATTCTATTGGACATACCTACAGAAATGCTGGCTGTTTATTTTATTGTTTCTTTCATATAAAATAATTGAGATAGCTATTTCTGGTGGTTTCCACCAATTTTGGCCCCCAAAACACGAATTCGGTACGCTCCTTTTTTGGTTTATTATTTTCAATAATGAACCATTGGAATCGAGCATGAAAAAAAAAAATTCTTACCCCCCCTCAAAATTTGATGGTTTACGTTTCAAGGTATGTAGAATCCAAAACTGCAATAAAAATATTTCTGTCTGTCCGCCGTACGCCGTACGCCGTACGGGCCACTTTTCTTAGTTACCATGAAAAAAAATTGATGAAATTCGGGTTATAGGTTCCGTTCGGCGTCTAGTTGGTCCTCGAAGCTCGACGTTACTGTGAGTCATCTCTAAGGGGTTCAAAATAGGGGTTGACATTTTCAAAACGCCTATACCATTTTTTTACGTATATATTTTTACGGTTTTAAATAGTTCTTGAACTTGCGAGTTTTTTAAGATCATCCGGAGCATCGTACGTCCAGCCGTTCGTTCACAGTAAGGCCCCGAAGTTTGCACCGACAGGCATTTTCGACTCCAGTGTGAATGAAATTGTATACAATTCAAACCAAATCTCGTAACCAGAGACGCGCCCACAATAGGAATTTGTGAATACGGCCAATCATTGGTAGGGATCACCTGATTATATTGGCGGAGTATGAAGTCGAGTTGGTTGTTCTGTGATATTATTTAATTTGAAAAATGATGGCTCTTTTGGAGTTTGTTAGGTAGTGAAACTTGAACAAACGTTGAAGTATTATTGATGGGTAAATTATTACTACGGTAAATCATTACTCAACGGTAAATTATTACACAACGGTTCATTATACCATCTACGTAGAAGGGGCTGGAGTTTGTTGGTAGGTACTTTTGCAACTTTTTTCACTCCTCATCAACAATTTCTTTTCAGAACTTCATTATGTGTGTTTCTTTTTGTTAGGTACTGTTTGTCATCGGCAGAATTATTTTAGCAACATTTAACTCGTGATTTAGGTAGGTACCTAGTAACGAGTACGGGGTTAGGTACTAACCTACGGAGGGTCTGCGATCTACATAATATGTATATAATAGAATAGTACATATCATATTATATAGAAGGGTTATCTATACATAGAGCTGTGATCTGTAACAGGAGGGTATTCTATACAAAATAATAAACCGTTGTGCAGGGATTTGCAGCGTTTTTTTCCTTCAAATTATTTTTGATCATTGATAGTACCATTTAATCGTCTTGATCCACCAAAGTTGACACTTTTCGCTCAGCAAAAAATTTTTATAACACCCCCTCAAAATTTTTTCTTTTCCGTTTCAAGGTGCGTAGATTCAAAAAATGCAATGTCCGTCCGCCGTACGCCGTCCGCCGTCCGCCGTATCACATGTACAGGCTTCATTTTTGGTCTAAAAAATTCGCTCTTTCGCACACATGCTCCATTTGGGCCCTAGTTGTGTCCCGAAACTTTTCAGCCCGATCGGAATATACCCAGGGGTGTTATGACAGAAAATGTATGTAAAGATAGGTACTTTTTGCGTTTTAGCAACATGTTGGTAAAATGAGCTTTTGAGGTATCGTTTTTCATGTTTTTGGGGACGAGAAGACCGAATATGAAGTCGATTTTGACCAAAGAGTGGAAAATTGTGGTTGTACCAGATGTTCAGCTCCCGAAATTGATTTTTTATAAGTCAAAAACCTGGAAAATCGTCTGAAATCACCATCAATTTGTAGAATAACACTAGAAAAAGTATCAAGAGGTGGATCAAGACGATTAAATGGTACTATCAATGATCAAAGATAATTAGATAATTTGAAAAAAAAAAAAAAAAAAGGAGCGTACCTAATTCGTGTTTTGGGGGCCAAAATTGGTGGAAACCACCAGAAATAGCTATTTAAATTATTTTATATGAAAGAAACAATAAATAAACAGCCAACGTTTCTGTAGGTATGTCCAATAGAATAATAAACCCATGTGACAAGGACTTTGCAGCGTTTTTGGAATCTACGCACCTTGAAACGGAAAAGAAAAAATTTTGAGGGGGTGTTATAAATTTTTTTTTGCTGAGCTTTCAAGTGTTATTCTACAAATTGATGGTGATTTCAGACGATTTCCCAGGTTTTTGACACATAAAAATCAATTTCGGGTGCTGAACATCTGGTAGAACCTCAATTTTCCACTCTCTGGTCAAAATCGACTTCATATTCGGTCTTCTCGTCCCCAAAAACATGAAAAACGATACTTCAAAAGCTCATTTTACTAACATGTTACTAAAACACAAAGTACCTATTTGTATACACATTTTCACTCATAACACCCCTGGGTATATTCCGATCGGGCTGAAAAGTTTCGGGACACAACTAGGGCCCAAATGGAGCGTGTGTGCGAAACAACGAATTTTTTAGACCGAAAATGAAGCCTGTACACGTGATACGGCGGATGGCGGACGGACATTGCATTTTTGGAATCTACACATCTTGAAATGGAAAAGAAAAAATTTTGAGGGGGTGTTATAAACATTTTTTGCTGAGCGAATACATAGGTGTATTATTCACCGAATAATAAACCAAAACTACGTCTTCCTCGTCTACCTTGCGACGCAGAGGTCTCCACAAACATCGGAAGCGGACAACTTGATTTGCACTCATAATGAGCTAGAAAACCATTAAGAGGTTTCTGGATGTCATCAATCAACGTATCAAATCAAATTAAACCAAAATATTTTATTTGTAGAAATCATTCACACGATCGTTACAATTGATCAATCAAGGTATAACTCAGACCCACACTACCTGATCTTCAAACTAGAAACTTGAAACCTGAAATGGCCCTTATGGCAAGTAAATCATTTTACAAAGAGTATATGAATTAAAAATTGTGTAAGCATAAAAATCGTGACCGAAAAATGGAAAGATAATAGAGATAAAATAAGGGGGGGAAAGAGGTAAAACGCACTGCAAAGTCCTTGTCACATGGGTTTATTATTCTACTGGACATACCTTCAGACATGTTGGCTGTTCATTTATTGTTTCACTCGTGTGCAATAATTTACATGACTATTTCTGGTGGTTTCCACCAATTTTCGCCCCCAAAAACACGAATTTGGCTCCTACTTTTTTAAAACAAATTATCTTTGATCATTCCATCATGTGCCACTTAATTGTCTTGATTCACCTGTTGACATTTTTTCTAGTGTTATTATACAAACTGATGGTGATTTCAGACCATTTCCCAGATTTTGAATCATAGAAAATGAATTTTTGAGCTGAACTTCGTTAAAACCACAATTCTTCACTCACTGGTCAAAATCGACTTCATATTCGGTCTTCTCGCCCTAAAAAAAACATGGAAAAATATACCTCAAAAGCTCATGTTACTAAAACACCAAAAACCCTATTTGTGCACCCATTTTTCACTCATAACACCCTTGGGTACATTCCGATTGAGCTGCAAAGTTTCGAGACACAACTAGGGCCCAAATGGAGCCTGAACGAATTTTTTAGACCGAAAATGAAGTAGTTATGCATGTGACGGCGGATGGAGATTGCATTTTTGGAATCTACGCAACTTGAAACGTAAAAGAAGAAATTGTGAAGAGGTGCTCAACAATTTTTTGATGAGCGAATACATAAGTATATTATTCACAGAATAATAAACCAAAAGGGACAGAAGAAAAGGAAAGAGAAAATAGAATTGAAGGGAAGAGACCATCAGTACGACCTCTGGTAACTTCCTCGAAATCGAAATTATTTAGTGTTGTGAAAGTAACGAGGATTTCACGAGCATGCGCAAACACTATTGCCATTCCGATCACTCAATTTATTGGTAATAAAAACTGATGAGTAATCGGCGATGAACTAAAAATGTCCTCGTTTTATAGACGACGACGCCATCGCGGAATTGAATCAATTTTTTATATAACATTAAGGGACTGGTAAATCGATTGATTCAACAATAGGTATGTATCAATTTCTTATTATAAGAAGTAGGTACCTATCCCTGAACGCATAAGTATAACGTCTTAACGGCGGAAAGATGGATTAAGCTAGAGGGTATGATTCAATAATTAATCTTCGGATATGAACAAAATTTCTGTGTTTTCCCCAATTCATATAAGTTTTGGAATATGCTGGAAATTTCAGCCCCTATTTTTCACCCCTTATAAATGATTGACGGTAACCCCGAGCTTCGCGGACCAACTACACACCAAATGGGACATACAAACCACATTTAGTTAATTTTGGTTCATAGTAACTACGAAAAAACGCTGCAAATCATTACATAGGTTTATTATTTACCTGTATAGATGCCCCTTCTGCGTAGGTCACTGTTTTCTGTGGTCGGTACCTACCCTCCTGCTCCCCAGGAAAGCCCTAAATCGAGTACGGGAGTCAGCCGGGCAATTAAAGTTGTATAAAATAATATGGAATATATTATATATAGAACTCGAGAATTCTACCATTAAATATTTGTTGTCATTCAAGAAACACAACGTTTTTTCAAGTTACAAAAAAGTACTTATCAACAGAATCCAAAATAACCATCATTCTTCGGGTGAAATAATAATATAACGGAACAATCAACTCGATTTCATACATCACCCATGCGTGATTATAATCAGTTCCCTAGCAATGATGCCTGGGCTGGATGTACACCGTTCATTCACGATCATGTTGACGAAGCTTTTCGGTGAAAACGAAGGGCGGGTCGTACACTCCGGGAGGTCTAAAAAAATTCTCCATTTCGGAATCAATTTAAAACATGGAAAACGATGCCTCATAAACTCACGTCCACTAAACCCTTTAAAAAATCTTAAAAACCCCTATTCTTACAGCCATTTTTCACCCACAACACCCCTGGGTGTTCCGATCTGCCTGCCGACCTTCGGTGCACAACTAGGGCACAAACCCACAGCCCGGAAGCGCCACAGCCTGCGCGGTCTACAGCCGTAGCTCGAAAACTTTTTTTTTAACTTTTTTAAGTTGATCCTGAACCAAAGAACTTTTTGAGACCACCCGGAGCATTGTACGACCAGCCGTTCGTGTGCGACGAAAAGTTTCGTCAACATGAGCGTGAATCAAACGGTATAAATCCGGCCCAGATACCATTGCTAGGGAGCACCTGATTATAATCACGGATGGCTGTATGAAGTCGAGTTGGTTCTGTTATATTATTTCATTTGAAAAATGATGGATCTTTTGGATTTTGTTGATAGGTACTTTTGCAAATTGAACAACCGTTGAAGAATTATTGGGTAAATTAATACACAACGGTAAATTGTTACACAACGGTAAATTATTACACAACGGTAAATTATTACACAACGGTAAATTATTACACAACTGTAAATTATTACACAACGGTTTATTATACTATCTACGTAGAAGGGGCACCTATACAGGTAAATTATTACACAACGGTTTATTATTTGCCATATGCTTCATGGATAACTACAAATAATTAATGATTGAATTATTGAATCCCGCGCATTTGTATGAAACTTTAATTCTGGGCCGGCTCCAGTACTCGATTTAGGGCTTTCCTGGAGGAGCTCGAGGGTATTGACCACAGAAAACAGTGATCTATGCAGAAGGAGGCACCTATACAGGTAAATAATAACAATTTGTCTAATATTTGCAGCGTTTTCCATTATCGATCTCAAATGTCCATTACTGAAAATAATAAACCAAAATTACTTGCGGCGTCTCTACCTACGTTAGGAACGTCATCACAGTTTTTCTTTGATATCCACCTCGTTACGCGTAGGGAGGCGCCAGGTGATCATGTGGACGTTACGCATTACCACGGCCATCCGACTTCAGTTGAAGCGATAATGTTTGCCGAGCCGAGCTGGCGTGTAGGTGGCTCTAGAAATGTTTGTCAACTCATCCGTGTGACTCCGGGAGTCTGATCTGCTTGTTTGCCCGTTAATCCCTTTGAGGAGCGGCTTCTCTTGGAACCCGACTTTGCCGTCCAGGAATAAGACCCTTCAAAGAGGGGATATCATAATGCGGTTGGGATTTGAGGGTTTTGCCCCCCAACCACGAACACAAACTCGGTGGGTTGGTGGAAAACAATACTGAGAAAAACAGATGGACAGCAAGCGGTTCAGATGTGAACAATATCTGTATAGGCTGGGTCAGTAATGCTTCAGATATCTATAACAAAGTTTATCTCTCCAGTGGGAATATCATCTGCCATTTTAGCATTCTGCTGGAGGACTCCTAAACTGCCAAGTGAATCAGCCATATACCTATACAACAAAATATGCCTATATATTTTTGAATGCGAAGGGTTTTTGGTATTGACTATCGGATCCATGGAAGAAGGGAAATATTGTGCGTCAAGCGTGAGGAATAATACGAGTTATAACGTTTTTATAACACCTTTCTGCTTGGAAGAGTTAAGTGGACCCCCCCCCCCCCCTCCAACCAAATGAACACATCGACCGAAAAGACCAGAGACGCAATACAAAATTTGCATGGGTCATAAAAGCTGTTTATATTATTTTTTAAATGCAAGTTGATTCCATCCTGAGCATTTTGAGACCAACCGCACGATCTTACAATAAGTAGTTCTTTTTCTATGATTTTTCAAAATTTCCAGAGGTTCCTACATCATTGCACCCCTCTCGCCTGGGCAGCCCCCCCCCCCCCCCAATATGTGACGTAGGAACCTCCGGAAACTTGGTTGGTCTCAAAATTCTCCGGATAGAATCTACTCATTAAAAAAAAATGAAATAAATAGTGCAAATAGCCCAATGTTGGTATTGTGTGGATTGTGGTATTCGGCCCCGAAGATTTTGATAGAGGAAATCCTTGACCCCCTCCCTTCTCACATCACATGTTTCAAAATTGAAAACCCCTAATCCGTAACAGTAATCAACACGAAACTTGCCTGAAAACTACAAAAAAGTTCCAGTCATGCAGCACTGCTATAAGAGCGAATTTTTAAAAACATTCGTGCTACTGTGTAAAAAGATGATATAGCGAGAAACCATACTACTTTTCGTTTATACGAGAAAAATATTTTAAACATCGAAACAGTTCTCCTGTAGTGAATCATCATCCCACACAACTTCAGGTGAATTAATATTGATTTTAGCCCTTAATACCAATTTTTTACCTCCAAAAATCCAAATTTGACCCCTATTTTGTATGAAAAACAACTGAAATGGTGCCAAGTAAAATAATATGACAAATAAACCTTTCGCTTACCATAAATTTTCCACAAAATGTGTGGTAAACTGAAGGTTTATTTGTTTTATTATTTTATTACACAGAAGGTGTACAATTAAATTTGATGAATTGATGAACCGAAATGGTACTTTTCTGTCTAATCACCCTTTCATACCACTTTCAGTGATTTTATATCAATTTTTCGCGATTTTAGCAGTTTTTACCGATTTCTGACCCATAAAAACTCGAATATGACCCCTTAGAACTTTTGAAAATTTTTCGTCTTCGAATTCATTCTTTTTTTGCCGAAACAAATATTTTGGCGAAATTTTTATCATTTACCCAAGGTCAGATATCGCCTGGAGTGACATATAAATAAATATGTTTTATATCATGTATAAAACATATATTATATATATACTTTTTTCTGAAATCTAGGGATGAATTCAGGATGCTCTGAAACGGATTTGCCTATAAAAAATTTTCAAAAATTCGTGTTCTGAAAATGTTGAACCCATTGCAGTAGCTTAATTTTATTTGAAAATTCGCTAACAACACCTCATACGAACAACGGGGATTGATAGTTAACAAGTATTTAACCGTTGACCTCTGGTTAAATCCACTATGGTTAAACCATGCCTGATTTTAATACGATATTCCGTACGATAAACATATAATACCAATTTTTTTCGCTGGCATTCGAGGCCCTCACACACAGCTCCAAGTGCTCCACAACAACCTCATGGTAGAAATATTTTGTATTAGGTAGGCACTCAATTCTAAAAATTCATTACTGAAAATAAACCAAAACAACAACGTTGGTACGTCCTTCACTATTTCTTGACTGTGGGATCTTACTCCTACCATGGAGTGACTCCATCAATGAAGACTCTGAGTCGTTTGTTTGATTGAGATCATTGAGTTCATTTTGAAAGACGAGAGTGCCATGTAAACTTGGAGCTTTACGATGTTAAGATAATATATAACAGGTAACATTAATAAATGTGCGTAGGTATCATCCGAATATAACACATTCAGGCTTACCTGGCAGTTGTTTTTCTGACTGTGACCGCGGTTTCCCACGAGTCTGCAAAATAAGGATGAAAGTCACTTTTAGCGCACAGATTTTACAACGCATGAAGATAATCGAGGGCTCAACGCCAACAAAAAACAAACCTTCGAAATAGTTATCTAGGCGCCATAAAAAAAATAGTAATATTAATGAAAAAATTGATTTCGCGGGAGATCTGAGGATTCATATCTCATTCACAATATAGAATTATCGTCAGTGAGTGTACGTGGACAATCCAGATTTTTGCAATACTCCTCAGGAATTTCATATTATCGTCTATCTTTCAATGTCATGATAAACACCGCCGATAAATTTATTTGAGTCGGTCAGTATCGTTACATAACTCTGTTTTTGCCACACGACACAGCTATTGCTTGCCGGGTTATCGAACAGGATGAAAGATGGGCCGCTGTCCAGCAGATACCGATAACTACCAATAAACACGTTCTAATTGCTTTATTTTCGAAAGTGATATACCATATACGCGGATTTCGCTGAAAAGGGCGTCGAGTTCAGAGAAAACGGATTACCTACTACTATTCCATTTAAATCAGATGAACATAATATGAACGTTAAGTGTCAGAAAAACTTACACAAACTGGGTAAAAAATTAGTGACTAAGGGCTTCGACAACGACTGAAAGGACATATAAACCAATTAAGGGTATATAAGAGAGATTTGATGGAGTATTTTTAGTCGTTTTCTGTAAGGTAAGGTTCTGCAATGATGAAGCTAAAATGATAAATTCTCTTTGGAGCACGCCACCAACATTCATTATCTTAATGATAATTTTCTGTGATGATTATCAACTTGAATAGGGAAATGATAGCAACTAGGATATTTCCTAAATTGAATAGACTAATAGTTGTCCTGTCGCTTTCTAGTCATGGAATCAATACAACAAAATCAATACAACACATTAGTAATCATTATCAATATGATTTAAAACAAAGATTACATTTAAGAGCTTTTTATTTTATTAAGAAGTCTCAAATCACAGCCACCTACCGATTGGAAATACCAATTTGGATAGGTAAATGACCAAATAATGATGGATTGATGGATTATTTTGAAAGAATCACCAATAACACAGCAAACAGGTACATAACATTTTGCGATATTCTCTCTTTTCGGTGAGAAATCTATGCAGTTATTATAACTAAATGTCCTCCTTGACTCCGGAAATAATAGCCTATAATGGTTTTCCCAATTTTGTTTTTCTGTCGAAGTAGGCACATTTATTTATTTAGATACTAGCAAGAACAATTGAAAAAAGATTAAAGATAAATACAGATATGTAGTGAGGTAGCTTTCCAGCTATTGATTCCCTAGGTAGTAAAATTCATCGACATTCCATCAATAAGGAAAGGGAAAAACGAGACTTCAACATTCAGGTCTAATCCCCCGATTCACCGGAATCATGAAGCTAAGAGGTTTCAATCAACAAGAAAATGCTGTACCTACTAGGTATGATTACAGCTAAGTGATTTCGGTACAGTCGAGGTGAAGATCCAATTTTCGTCTAAATTCAAAAACTACCTATATACCTATATCTTGAAGTGGAAGCAGTAGGGTGTACTACCAGTAATGGTTGAGAGATGTAGCGTATTCAGACGCAGCGAAAAGTCATGAGATAAAAGGTGCATATCTTTTGTAAACAACGGTGAAATCCTAACCCAATTCGTAACATGTGAATTCGAAAAGGAAAAATATCCAAACAGTTGAGTGATTTCGGTACAGTCGAGGTGCAGATCCAATTTTTGTTTAAATTCAAAAACTACCTACCTATATCTTGAAGTGGAAGCAGTAGGGTATACTACCAGTAATGGTTGAGAGATGTAGCGTATTCAGACGCAGCGAAAAGTTATGAGATAAAAGGTGCATATCTTTTGTAATCAACGGTGAAATCCTAACCCAATTCGTAAAATGTGAATTCGAAAAGGAAAAATATCCAAACACCGGGTAAGCTAAGTATGGTTTATAATAAATTTACCTTAGTATGAGGAAGGGTAGATGAGCGATTGTGATGCAGAAGAGGAGCCGAGGACGACTTGGACGTACCCAACTCCTGTTGAGGAGTCCCGGATACGGTGACGCCCCCGCACTCGGACGAAGGCGAAGGGAGGCTCGAGCCCGAGCAGGAAGACGGAGGTCCGAGCCGGAGAGTCGTCGGACGGACTGCCGATCCCGGACGGGACAGACCGGAGTACTCGAGGCCAGGGCGACCCGCAAGATTCTTGTAGTCCACCAGAGGTCCTTCCTGGCGATCGCCCGTCAGATCGGGTTCGGAAGAGGATTCTGCCATCGCGTGACTCTGCCGCCTCACCCAGACCGTCTCTTTGGGTGTTCGGCCTCCTGGGAAACCCTGCGACTGCCCTTCTTTGGTGCTTTGTCTCCTTCGCAGACGCTCCCATGTTTCTTTCCTCCGACATTTTTGACAACCTGCGAATTTAACATCACCAATATAAACACCTACCTCCCCAGTTATGTTGAGCAATTCTGGAAGTGTCAAGGGGCAATAAAGAATAATACATTTGGTAGTGCACTGCTGGATCAAGCGGTCAAAATCTATGCTTACTATGGTAGGAAACATTTTATCTTTATAACATCTTGTCGCGCCTCGTAAGGTGCCTTGGACATCATAACACTTTGGGACTCCCATCTCTTCCTCATACTTTGGAGGCAATTTCATTCTACATTAAATGGACTTGTCCATAACAAGGTTTCCTCACATCTTTTATACCTATACCTATAGATCGTGCAAGGCAAGAAGAACCACCGAAATATCAAATCATTAAAATTTCAAAAACTTAAGAGGTTTTTCATTTTAATAAGTTGCGGTTTGTTTTTTGGGTAGAAGTACAAAATGTGCAGGCACCTACTTATGATTTAAGGGGCTGGGGAGCCAAGGTCCTGTAGTGCTGGATAGTAGGATGTAGAGAGTAGGAACAGAGCAGGGAAATGTTTGAGGTCAAAGTGTTCGAGGAAAATGGCAGGCAGGGGCTTGGGAGCTGCAGAACTACCTCCATTGTCTTCAGATCTATGAACAACCTGTGAGCCAAGTTAGAGCAAGATTCTTCTATACAAAATTGTTATTACTTGAACAAACCTGATCTCGATTATAGTTAGGATTCCCAGGATGTTGTGGATGAGCAGGAACTTGATGGAAAGTGGATCATCTCAGGTAAATTGCACACAAAACACTTCACTTATGACATTTCACCAATAGCCTTTCAACTGACCACAGATATAGGGAAAGCATGAAATGAAGACCTTACTCCCGACTTATACTAAAATTATTATCAAGAAATCTCCAGAACTGGTCACAAGACATCTCAACATTGGAAACACAACAAGCACACATCAATGACTGGGAATGAAGAATGGACAGACTGATGGTCCAGGTCCACGGGGAAGGAAGTCTGCACAGGGCTGCCAACCTTTTCTAGAAATATTTCTCCAAAATCACCCTCCCACTAGCCACTAACTACTGCCTGCCCGAAGCTCCAGGGAGTGGTAAGGTGTGTGGGTGTGTGCGTTGTGTGTGTGTGTGTGTGTGTGTGTGTGAGACAGTTACTGTGCTAGCAGTTTTTGTACTGTACTAGTTGTAGTTGTACTACCTGCGTTGAAAACATTGGATGTCACCTGTCCACTCCCAACCCTAAAGTTTTGGAGTAGCAGGTAGCAGTTTACCGTCAAACAGCTCTCTCTCTCTCTCACCTGCCTTCCTGGTGGGAAGACCTGAGCTCATCATGGAACCTCTGACGGACAGTAATGCAAGGTATACAAGTTCTCCTAAGCTCCAAAAACACCTCAAAGTACAAGTTCGCTGGCTCTAGAACTTTCCCCGTTGCAGCCCTCAGCGCAGAAACGGCCTGCCATTAAGGTCCGGTGACACTGCCTTCACGATGGTCAGGGCCAATTAAGAAGTTGATTCTTGTTGATTTGTTATCAGGGCTGATCAAATGAACCTTCTTCCCACCCTATTTTTGTTTATTATTTTCAATAACAAACCTTTAGAATCGCGCATGAATTTTTTTTGTGACCACCTCAAAATCTGATGACTGCATTTCAAGGTGCGTAGAATCATAAAATTGAATAAAACGCTGCAAATTATTACACAACGGTTTATTATTTACCTTTATAGATGCCCCTTCGGCGTAGACCATTGTTTTCTGTGGTCAGTACCTTCGAGCTCCCTCCAGGAAAGCCGCGTCTTGGAAATTTCAACCGCTATTTGTTCACCCCTTAGAGATGACTGACAGTAACGCCGAGCTACGCGGACCAACTAGAACTCAAATGGGAGCTACAAACCAAATTCCATCAATTTTGGTTCACGGTAGGTAACTAAGACCAAAAAACGGAGTACGGCGGACGGATTTTTATCCGTTTAAATTCAGTTTTCGGATTCATTGAATGTTTGGAATAATGAACAATGAAAACCCAATAATTTGAGAACAACTGTGGAACCTTTACTCTGGACGTCATAATAAATTTGGTGATTGACTGATTCTAGAAAGAAAAGAAAATGTACGTGAGGACACCATCAAATTTTGAGGACCTCGACTCAAAAGGTTCATTATTGAAAATAATATAAACCGAAAAGTTTCTGTCTGTCCGCTATATGCCGTACTTCGCACTTTCCTTATTCCTTCATAAACCAGAATTAATGATTTTTTTTTCTGTAGGTCCTATTTGGTGTTTAATGGGTCCGCGAGCCTCGGCGTTACTGTCAGCCATCAATAAGGGGTGAAAAATAGGGTTGAAATTTCTAGTAGGTAGGTATCCGGCTCAGTTAAGACTATGAAACCACTTCAGATCGATATATCTTAACAAGCTGAATCCAACCATACTAAAAACTCAATTTCTAGCTTTCGCTTTCCTACCTGGCATTTGCAATTTATTGTTGGAGATTGTTCCTGATAAAAATATTGCAAATTACACTCACTTTTGGGAGAAGCAGCTGGGGGGGATGAGTTTTCCTCTTTGTGGGAGTCACCTGAGCTGTCCGGGTGTGGTGACGACGAGGATGATGAGGTGTCAACCTCTTCTTCCTCAGGCAACGACGATGAATCTGACAACCACGTAAAGCTGGAACTCCTGGACACGGCAGGCGACGTTTGAGCTCCGCAGTCTTCCTGTAAAGCCAGTGAACATTTATTAGACCCCCCTCATGCGTTGGACATCTTTTTCATGTTTAACCGGACAGGCAAACGAGTATTCCAGCTCACAAGAGGTTTGGGCTACTGCACGTATACGGGATACATCAATCAATAATTCTGGTATAGGTACCTACGAAACTGGTGATGAAAAGTTTTATTTCTTGGTGAGATTGGGTGCTGTATAATGAATAGATACGAGTACAAGGCTCGACCAAAACAGAGTCATAATCACCAAATCAAGAAGATCATCACATTAATATGAATTCCGGCGGAAGTTTGTTTTATGGTTCCACTGATATTGAACTAGTATGGGCGAGTGTTGATTAGAGATAAATTATTCCGCAAGTTCTACATTAGGAAGATATTTATTTCGTTATCGAAACGCTAGTTCAAAGGATGAAAGCAGAGACGTCACTCAAATCACGAACCACACTCGAAACTATTTATTTATTTGATGATTCAAATAAATAAATTATGATTCATTTATTTGATACGTAGTAAGGTTTTTCAAGAATCAAAACAATTCTACTCTAGGAATGTTGAGTTGAAAAACTGCAGATACTTCGAATTAACTCCATCTTCAGATTCTGAAAAGAACAGAACTAATGAAGAATTTCATTTACTGATTTCATGAAGTGAACTTACTAGCCAAGCACTTATTTAGCTATGTATCTCACATTTTTAATAATTGCGCAAAAATTAATCATCAAAGACTCCTGTAAAAAGCCAAGAACATGTATGGTCTAGACGTCTAGAGTAATCCGTGGATTACATGATTCGGAAAAAGCATTGAGAAATAAAATTTGAGCCAATTTGGACAATTGAGTTGTGAGTTATGAGGGTTCGACTTTTTTTACGTTTGCGCATGCGCACGGTCTACTACTGATCTGAATGCGACAAACTTGATATGGGACTAACGAGGATCTAACCCCGAACTACAATTAAAATTTGAGCCAATTTGGACAATTGGGGTCGTGAGTTATGTGGATTCGACTTTTTTTACGTTTGCGCACGCGCAGTCTCTATTACTGATCCGAATGCGACGAAATTCATGGGACCAACTAGGACCCTAATACCGAACTACCGTCAATATTTGAGCCAGTTTGGACGTTTGAGTCGTGTGTTATGGCGGTTCGCAGAAATGCGCAACACGAACACACACATAGGTACTCAACTACCTAAAGGAGCTGAAGTTTCCTTTTTTTCTATGGATTAGTGTTCAGCGTGGTCGTAAATGGGGAATTCCGCTTTTTTCCCCTTCAAAATAATGAAATTTGCCTAAAAAGTGTAAAAACGAAAACATAAGGCCTCGGCTACTTCCGGGGCTAATTCGTGCCTAAAAACCCAAGAAAATTAGTTTCAAAATGAGGAATCGAAACTCGGACACTACTAGACAATCGATTCAATTAGTGGTAAATAAGGGACTCATACAATGTGAAGACAGGAGCGCTAGAGAATATCTTTGGGGTTGGTACAATGCGACAACTCAGAATAATCCGTAATGACGTCTTAAATGAGAAACCATTCTAGAGCTATTTTACACACACATTCGTTGTTTCACCGCTATTTTTGTCACATCTTTCATGCTACAAACCCCCAACAATGCCCAAGCTGTTCTCTGGATCGAGATAAGGAAGCAGCACTTGCATGGCCGTGAATACGAAAGCAAGGATCGTCTAATCTCAACCTTGAAACAACTCATAGCCGACCTACCCACTCATTACGGTTAGTATCGAACTGGTTTTCCCCTAAATCTGAAACCACCCCATCACGAGTAACGTCAAACCTAAAACCCGACTGTAACCCGTATTTAAACGAATTTATACCAAGTCTAAAAAATGATATTACCTATGTATTTCATCATGAGTACCCTGAGAAATTTCAATAAATATTATCATGTCGATGCAAAAACTAAGCTTTATCGGAAAAAGAAGTGCGTATTTTGATGGCAGTTTGTCATAACGTACCTATTACCTAAGCAATCCTCCGTATACATATATATGATGCTGTGCTGTACAGTGCCGTTGTGGCTATCCAGGAAACCAGCTAAGTTTCCAACACAATCTGAGGTAGGATGGTATATACAACATTTAAGAAAGAAATTATTCTATCATACATTTCGTATATTTATTAGACTTTTTTTCCCTTTGGTTTATTTTTATGAAGTACTACTTACCTGTTAGTACCTATATCATCACAAGAAAAGACGCAGAACTTGACTGTGCTCATTTACGATAGCCATTGAGAATAAAATGTTCCTCATTCCCCTATTAGTTCGTGTGGCTTTCTTCTCTCCATACTCCTAGCATACAAGTATTCTTAGCACATTATCCGCGTCAAGCAATAACTTGGCAAGTTCGGCGTTGATCATTTTGCCGGTTTAGGTGGGTGGTGGCAATTTTCTTTATGGTTTCGTCGATACAATCTCCGATCGTGGTGGATTCTGACATTCCGGTACCGTGCGGAATTGACTACCTATACTATAGGGAGGTAGGTACTTAAAATTAAAGTTATTAGAAGTCAGAAATCATTTCGTTCCTCCTGAATAACTTTTCAGTTGATTTTAAACAAGGAATCCTACCACAAAAACTGGAATCCTTCGTAAAAACCTTTAAAATTCCATCAAAAAAACAAGACACTAAATTATAGGCCACTAGCTAGTATGTAATTCCTTTTTTGGACCGTTCCTGGCGTTATGGCTGTGTTTTTTTCTGAGCTATCCTCCAAGTTTCTTGAATTGCGCTGCATAGTTCGAGTTGTGCCATATTCGTTCAATCCCAGTTATTCGTCGCTACACATCATTAGGTGATACGTTCGATTTATCAAACCCTGGACTGTGATTAGAACAACTGGTGATAAATTCATGCCTGAGTAGCGTAACCATCATAATACATCGACGATTTAGTAGTTATGCCTATATATGTGGCTCCCTTATTTCAACTAGATTGCTCGTGCGATGTATAATGCATAATTTTGTACTTTTCAACCGGCAGAATGGTAGTAATATTATTACCTACACTACTTGATACTGGATCATCTGGGGCCAGAATATCTCTCCATATTGCCTGGTCTAAAACCAGCAAACTTGCGAATCAGGTGAATGTATAAAAGAAATTGTACTAACGTAGGTAACAGAGGTTCGGTCGAGGACCTCAGCAGAGCGCTCCAAACCGCTGTCAGCCTCCTCATCGTGGAGGTGACTGAAATTCGGGGAGCTGCCACCGCTGGAGTCCGTCCCGTTGTCCTGGTCTTCTGGAGCTGGGGCGTCGGCCATCAGAGCGCTCAGTTCCTGGGCGATGACCCGGTCGAACTCGGACCACGAAGCGAGGACGTTCTCCGTCCAGGATGACAGCCGGGGTACGCAGGAGCCTCCCTTGCTCGTCTCATCGCTTTTCTTCACTTTGGGCTGCTGGGACTCCGTCCATTTGTCAAACACTTCTCCGATCTCCTCCTGAAACAGTCAATACAAATATCACGTTAGACACACTCAGCAGAAAGTCCATTGGTGCAACCCTATATCATTTAGTTTCATTCTGGTAGTTTTGTCCACCACTGCCATTAATAGACATGTCTATGCTATGTGTAATCACGTCTTCCACTGCATAGAAGAACACTATGGAAGCCGTAGGTATCAAAACAAATGGATGACACTGACTTGACACTGACTCCAGCAACTAATTCTTTACCATAATAACTCCAGCAACTTATTCTTTACCATAATAACACATTCTTTACTAGCAACTTATTCTTTACCATCTATGAGAAGTGCTCAGTCAGATCGTAGACGTACCTACACAATTTGCATATGTTTTTAAATCAAATATGCACATGATCATTTTTGTTTGTGTGATGATGTCACCGAACGATGTTTTCTGCCCTAACACGGTAAATTATATGCTACTAAATCTTATTTTGATGATGAAAAATAAGTGAAATTCAAACCTATGCCTCATCATGATCACTGAACCCAATTTCCCAAAAACTGCAAACCAAATACTAACATAATATCAAAGAAGTTCTCGACAGAATGATTTATTATTTTCTGTAGAACCGCCCATAAGAGGTATTCCAATGAAAAGAATGCGGCAAGTTCAGATTCGTTCCACACCACTTTCTTCTTCTTAGACCCTGACAGCGTCCGTTGCCCTCCCCTTGAACCCAGCAACCCCTATTTACAACAACGAGAGCAGTCTCCAGCCAGGTGCGGGTAGATCGGTGTAAGTAGGTCAATAAGTAAAGCAACGCGTGCCTCGCAAGCAGATGGTCCGAAAGGTGAACGAACGCCGAGATGTAATAGAAAGATATTGAAAGGAACTCCAAAAAGCCAAATCCGTCAGTTATCAACGAAAACTAGCTACAACAATAAAGGGCAATCTATATTGTCGTGGTGGAAATCTGGTGACAGTCTGTAATAGTTGGATTGAAACAGTTGAAGTAGTTCGAATTAGAACTGTTCACATGGAACAAAATCGAATTTCCGCGTTCGCACATTCGCTTGAATACAAAATGCGTTCATTGAACCGTCACGCCACATGAGGGTCATTGTTTCCACCAACTGCGAGACAAGCCTTTGGGGACTCGTGGGACACATTATTCGAACAGCAGCAATGGATATACTCAGGTAGTTTTTAGTAAAAATAGAACTTCATTGAACTCAGACAAAGACTTTTTGCTTCAACGTGATTTAAATGATATTAGGGAGGAAAAACTCTAAATCAAATGATTGTGAACTAGGTAGGAACACACATAGGTACAAAGTTTTCGCGGCGGGGCCAATCACCAGAAATGCTAATAATTACATGGAAATCTATAAAATAGAACAAGATTTAAATGCTTCGCAAATATTTTACGTTAGCCCAGGAAAATCGTACCAAAAAAGGGGGGGGGGAGGTTGCCTTGCATCAGATGAGGTAGTTCTGCTTTTTGGTATGTTGTATGAGACGAAATGATTATGACAAATCCCAGTTTTCCAACTAGAAAGCCGTATCATTGATAATGTTATACTTGGAAAACCAGTAAATTTTCGGACTTTTTTCTGTTTTCGCCTCAATAGCATCTGAAGGGTGCATGGTGCAAAATTAAAGAGAATTAAATTCTGCGTCGAATGACAAGCTTAAACATTAAATTTGGTTTAGCGGTTCGGTCAGAATCGGCAGTCAAAGTTTGGCGAATTTTTCCATTATGACAGAAAAGGGTTTTATGCTCAGTTTAACTGCTGCTGCCGTCTTCAGCTGCGGTCAAGGGCTGTCCTCGGTGCAAAACGGTCTTGTTGAATTTGAATCTTTCGTGGAGCACATTTCGTTTCCGGGAGAACTGACCAGTGAAAGCATAATATTACTTCCTGATATGCTTGTAACACTTTCGTCGGATCCCCATCTTGCTCCTCCTTTTCATCTTCTTTAAGAGTGCTATAAATCTGGATGCTTCTGGATTCAAGCTGGTTCAACAGGACGGCAATCTTAACCTCATCTTTTTCGCTCTTCTTCTTGGACGCAATGAGGTAGATTCCGAATGCCTGATGTCAGTCGCCCCATTCTTATTTTAGGTCATTCGCCTCGAAATTAAATATCTGGGGCGGTCTTGCGTTCATTTCTTACTGCTGCTAGAACGTTCTGGCGAATAGAAACGGCGATGTTTCCTTTCGAATTTGAAAACTACGTTTTCCCTGTGCTCTCGAGGCACTCACTTTTTAAAATAAAACAAAACTGTTCAAAAGCGAAATTCACTTTTTAAATTATATTAAATACCACCCACACCAGACACCATGTAATAATGGGTGTGAAATTATTAACTCGAACACTGATGTTTTACGATATATATAACACTTTTTTATTTTTAATTATGAGGTTATATAGTTTTTTACTCGACAGCTGTACAAATTGGAATGAATCAGGACAGTAGGTGAAGTGAAAGAGGGGAGTAGAAGAGGGTCATTTTTTAAAGTAGGTAGCGGGTGTAAGGTCTGGCTGATGAGGGCGACGCTAGCGCGCCGTCGAGGGAACGTGGAATTACAGCGTGTGATTAACGCTCCATACAACACTTAAAAAAAGTCATATAACTACAGCTAAATGACACACAGGTACCTACTTGTCTACAGTTACTTGGTTGTTGTTTTTTTCAAACAAATTTATATATAACTACAGTTTGTTGTAGAGCATCAAATTCTGCGTTCAGAGCACCCCTATTTTCATTTAAATATTTAATTTAAAATTTTATTTGATTAAAATATAATATACTTGACTAAAGAGTACAGCATCAAATTCTGCGTTCACAGCACCGCTATTTTCATTAAAATATTCAATTTAACATTTTGTTCTATTAAAATCTTGAAAATTTAAATAGAACAGGTATTTTAATAAAAGCAGGGGTGCTCAGAATGTAGAATTTGTTGCTGCACAACTTTAGTGATATGACATTTTTAATTTGGAATGACAATTTTTTAGCTACTGAGAAATTGAGCATACCACACTTTTCAGCCATAATGGAGACATCTGCCCAATTTTGATTGCCAATTTTAACCAAACCGCTAAACCAAATTTAATGTTTAGAGGTCATTCGACGCAGAGCTCTTTTATTTTTGTACGAGTAAAATTTTCTGTACGATGCACCCTTAAGATGTTATAAGCCAAAAACTGAAAGAAGCCCGAAAATTTACCGGTTTTACGAGTATTTTACAGTGATCCGGAGGGCTTTTTATTTGGAAAACTAGGAATTGTCATTAACATTAATTTCATCACATACAACAAATAACACATCAATCAACCGCACACATCAATCGCGAAATAAGTTCCAAGAAGGCTCGGATGAAATTGACATTACCAGGGTACGGCCCCGCGTAACTCATCGAATGACCCTCTTCGAAGTAAGTAGGTATGATTGACAATAATTAGGCCGATTTTCAGTGGAACTAATCACTGAAGGTAAATACAAGCTGTAGTGTTTATATTGCTAACATCTTCTACAAAACCGATAGTTAATTGATTGTAAATCTTCATATAGAACAAACAATTTTATTCTGAACCTCGGAGATGGACAGGTGCTCTCCTGTCCTTGAAACAGAATGAGCAAGTGATTGTTAAATGACACAATGCTGGAAATGATATTCTTTTAACGGTTGTATTAAAACACCCGTGTTAAAACACGGATGTTTTAATATGCCCGTTAAAAGAATATCATTTCCCTTGGGCTGGTCCCGTGAAATAAAGAAATAAGAAATACACGGGTTAAATACCCGTATGAATAGCATTTACAGAACTCCGGTTTGCTCAGCTCAAAAGTTGCGGTGTTGCATTGTGTTAGCTACCGTTGTATGTACCTACTGGAGAACTAGTCGTTAAAACGGCTAAAATACGGGTTATGTTTAGAGGTACGATAGGGTAGTTACAACAAGCTGAATTACTACAACTTCCACAGCCCAGAACCACCTATGTAGAACAAATAGTAGTTTTACATCGATGTCCACAATTGGGAAAATTTCGCTTCCGATCAGGAATCGAACCCCGGAACATACCAACCATTTCGGTGATGTGCGCGCGAGCGCGAGCTTTATTGGTGTTGCCAACTCTAACAAAACTATAATTCAACATTCCAACTCGTGATCCTATTTTTAGAATAGTAATTCAAGAGCAAAAATGGGGAAGTGCGAAGATGATTTTTCTTCATTTTTTTCAACCACCCACAAACCATTTTTCATACGTTCCTCAGCGGACTGAGCGCTTCATTAATCAAGAGCCTATTCGGTGTGGGCTTCCATTCATCCACTTTTGGGGCAAGGTGTGGCTGGGTCAACCCTGAACTAGAAGGTGTAAATTGTGAACCTCTTCGAATAGGTACCCTCCTGGAACGTAAAAAACCCGAGGTTAGTTCGATACGTTGAAAAATTATTGGAATTCGACGATTAATCAAGTATTTGTGGTTTAATTGATGATTTTATGATGACGGTCTAGACTAACACAGATTGAGTTGGTCGAAGAAATTATTCTGAAAATTACGAAAATACTAGGTACTACAACCTCCAGATGTTCGAGACTCGTCATCACAGTAGGGCAGGAACAATATTACTCGTTTCAGTAGGTAACAAAATAGAAACCGGAAATGGCATGTCCCTGTACTTAACCCAATAGCATTAATTTTGTTGCGACAATTTAAGACCTTGGAAGCCATTATACTCGTTTAAATTTAAAACTTGGTTCTCAAGATTTTCCACAGCACATCACCATTATCGGGTAATAATGTCACCTTTCTCTTTCATTTCGCCCTTCTATGACTTTCGGAGATGTCGAAAATGAGTACCACTGGTAGAGGTACACTGGACGTACATTTTGGAAGAATACTACCCAAAAAAAAGTAGAGCAGCTGGTTTAATCACTAATTTACGCAATTTTGGGCCTCTATGGGACCAAGGTTGGTATTTAACTCTGTACATTATTATCGACTTGTTATGGAATATCTCCACGGAGGTGACCGTGGTAGGAGTTGAGTCCCATGCCGCCAACTCCTGTAGCGATATTTCTCAGTCATCACAAATGCTTCCTTGGCTCTTTTGCATTATTCAAACAAACATACAGCATGGAAGTACTTTTATAACTGCCTGACAAAAGATTTAACAAATTAACCAGACTCCACAGTGCCGATCTCGCGCCACTCGCAAGGTTAAAAGGTGCAGGGTTGAGGACAATCGACGATGTCATCGAAGGGAAAAATTCACAGTTCATAATCTCAAGGACTAGTCACTCGTTTACTTAGGCGTTTTATACATCCTCCAAAACAACGGCAACTTTGGCTCTTGCGCGAACCCAGTTCTGGCGAGTTCTCAGTTCAAAAGGTATTTTCAACTCATTTCAATTTCATCGTTCTCGAGCTCGTTCAGGTGCCTTAGTATCTATTTTATAAATTCATTGCACTTTTCCGGATCCTCTGAAAGCCAACCAGGTGTCGTTATTGGCTTACCTGTATACCATAATACGAGTAATAGCTTCAGAGGTACTGAATCCATCTACTACCTACCCACTCAATATTGTTGTTACCAGTAATTCGAGTGATGTTAGAGGTAGAAAAGATTTTCACAGTGATATAATGACCAGCAGTGCAGCAGATTAAATAACCACTTAGGTGATATGAATATATCTGGTTGTATATCTGGTTGTACGTCTAATTAGAATTAGGCGTACCTACAAAAAGCCGTGATCCTTCATTTCTACTACCGGGTTCCATTTTGCCAGGAGTTTCCTGATTTGATCTTTCATTCAAAGAGAAATATCGTCAGATTATACTGTAGCAAACAGTAGGTATAGTAAATTTGTCAGATAACGTTGAACGACGATGAAATTTATCTTTGGCACGAAATAAATTAGCGGTTGACCCATATCTAAAGATTAGTAACGTTAATATATCAAGTAAAGATCGTGATTATAACGAAGCGAGATAGCGAACTTCCAGAGCGCAGTTGATGGGAATAGTGTGTCAGGGACGATCACCTTGTTTTGAGTCGGTAGATTTTCAATAGCAACGATTCTATACACCAGACCCAGGATACCCGCCGAGGCCCCACTATTATGTCACCTATTACGATGGGTTTCGCGACCTCGTTATCGGAGACGAAACGACTTCGGATATTGTTCTATGTGGCAAACAGTGGGCTTGCGATGAGAAGAGGCGGATCTTTTCATATCAGCTAAACATCGGGTGGTCTCCGGCCTACTGAGCGGGCCCGTCGTCACTGGCGGGCTCATTCAGACGGTTATTACCACGGATTAACGGGTCCCTTTTATGATGAAACGGCACAATGAGTCTCCAAGTTCAACGATCTCATTACCCGATTACGGCTTTTAAAGAGACATCGCAAAGGAAAATTATACAAAGGTTAGTGTCAGGGGGGGTGTCACTGCCAAACCTTATTTTCAGGTCCTGCGTTATTTTTGACGACGCACAACTGAGTATTTTTCGAAATTCTTTGTAACGTTCTCAATATAAATCGGACTGCATCATTCTACGTGAAACTTGACTCGTTGTGTAGTTTGTCATTATCGAATTATACTACGTTTGTCATATCGACAGTAAGTAGGAAACATGAAGGGCTGTTCCCTAATTCAGTATTTAGAGAACTGAATTGTAAATGTACGCAGTACGCGCCTACGTAAACTACACGAAACAATGCTATTTCATCGACAAAATTTATAATACTAAGACATGAAATCCCTTACTTCGCCGTTCTAAGGTAAACTTTCTTCTTCGTTCAGGTATTGGGTAAATAAACAAGATATTTCTTTGGTGAATATAATTGAGACAAGAAATCGCCATTTTTTCGTAGAGGCCGGAATCCTGCGCTATGGTTAGGTACATACTACACAAGACCACACACATAAATTTGTCTGAAAATAAATATAGATATGGCCCATAAACTGAGCAAGTTCCAGATATTTTGTTTAGGGTGATATCAATCAAGTTTGGTAAGGAAAGTAAAATTGGAATCCACGTAAGAAAAACTCAACCCTTCTATTAAAATTTTTCGAGCTAGGTTCTGACATTTCCACGTCTTGTCACCCTTAGAGATGACTAGGATATAAATTTGGAGACCAACCGGAGCATTTAAGCCTTTCCTTCACAGTAAGGACCTGAAGTTTGAACCGAAAAGCTTCATCAACATAAGTATGAATCATACGGTATACAACCAGCCCAGATTTATCATAGCAAGGGAATCGAGTTTGTCGTTCCGTGATATTATTTCGGTTGAAGAAGGATGGTTATTTTGGATTTCGTTGATAGGTATTTTTTTAAACCTATTTGTTGATAGGTGTGTACAAGTTTGTTGTTTACGCCCAAACGAATCATCGAAAATAGGAAAAAATGGGAATATATCGAGGGGTTCGAGGGGAATACGTTCACCGACCATCAGAATTTCAAAAATGACCGGATCGGAGTCCGTGGGGCCGAAACGGCGGGTTACAGGAGATGGGGGCGGTGGAAAAATGCATTCTTTTGTTTAAGAGGGGGCTGCCGAAGAAGGGCCACCTAGTGCGGCGGTGAAAATTACAACTAGTCAACTTGGACCATGGGGAGCTAGTGAAATAGACAACCAGTAGGGGTAGTTGCAGAGCTAGGCGCTAACTCATCGGGTCCCACGGATGAAAGTTGGGAGCAGGTTTGTAGGTTGTCCCGTCAGCTACCTATTTATAGAATCTGACTGCTCGTATAATTAGCGAATTCGGAAAACGGACCTCCCCACACCTTTCTCCTGTAAGGGCTGAAAGGAAATCTTATGGCTAGGAGATTGCGAAAAAGTGACTTTTTGAGCCGGGACACGGTGGGGCCAATCGTGAATCTAGCGGGACAAAACTGTGACAGCTTGTGTTTCGATCATGTTAATTTTTTCTTTCATAGGTACGGATTGACTTGCAATTAGTAGAAAAACGTCTAGGATATTGTTCTTGAACACTTGGTGACTGAAACCAGCGGTAATTTCTATGTTTCGGTACAGTTCGGGGCTTAGAATTTCTGAGAAAGAAAAGTTTATTTAGATCAGGCACTCTTTTCGCTATGCTTGGTCACATTTTTTTGGTTTCATATTCTTTGAAATAATACACCTATTAGGTACACTTTCCTACAAAAAAGGGACCCCCGAGTTGCTGACCCTATTTTATCTACTATATATTTATGTACCTACGTCGGTAAGAGCAACAATTACATTCAGACATTTTTATTACTTTACTTTGGCACACGGGGAAATTTCGCGTGAGATATTTTAGTAAGATAGTAAAGATAGTAATATCATTCGTTACATATTCGAATATCATTATTTCTATTGATTATCACGTACAACTTATTCGTTGATAGGGTAGCTCCCAATTTATCACAGAATGTCATTATCCCAAATCCGCTGTAGTGTCAAGGGAAGCTGTTATATTATTACGCCAAGTTATTAACTGACATTGCTTCGTAAACATAATGGCAAATGGCAAATATAAGTTGAGTTATTGTTTGACCGTCGGACTAACACGTTGTCCAATTTCTTTATTGCTGTTCCTATTTCACAGCAATATGATGACTTCAAACTTGTTACATCGGTGCAAGATTCGAGGATTTATGACGGTCGGGAAAATACGTTGATTCCTTATGGGAGCAGGCAACATGGCCGACACGACAGCCCGCTCTTAACTTGCAGGATTGTTTACACAGAAAATAATATTACAAATTCTTACTATATTACCAAATAATGTTACTTGTTACCAATTCTTTTCTGGGCTGTACTAACCTTGAAGATTATAAATGAAAATTCGCTTAGTCCACCCACTTCTTCCACAACACATCAAGGTACCATCATATAGGTACCTGGAGGTCTTCGACATGAGTTAATCAACGAGCTCCCGGTGTACTCTGGTTACGTGATACAGGGTCGCCATAAACGGAAGGTGGTCGAATTTACCTCGGCATTCCTCCTGAATGCGATATTTATGCACATACGCAAATCCTTTCAAGGTGAGAAAGTGTTCCTCCAACTTCCCTTTTCGGGAAGACGTTGACGATACTTCAGCAAGGTCCCAGCTCGCGGTTTCATCCGGAAGGGTCGCTCTTGATTTTCCTTTTAATAAAGCGCCCACTTTAACTGTACACACACAATATCAACTAAGGGCAATTTCACTCGACCCTGTACCTATTAGGCATGAACCTATTTGAAAGCCGAATTGAGTCCTTTGAAGCACAGACCTGGTGCTGGGGTTCTCATACCTACAGAGTATAAATCCAGGGTTATAAGAAGGAGAAGAAGAAGAAGAAGGAAAAAAAAGAAAAAAACAAGACCCCCCCAAAGAAACGCTCAAATCAAAGAACACCTTAAAGAAACGTTGTAGGAAATTATATAAGACTGAGATGAAGCTCAGCCCCTAACTTATGTGTACTTAATGAATGGATGGTGGAAACCTTATAAAACTGAAATGTAACTTTCTCGACAAAACTTCTCAGGCAAAAACATAACATAATCTAGAGAGGGATTCCTATCTGAACTCCTGATGCCCCTCTCCTAAATGGTATACATTTACCATCCACATGCATACTTGACATTGTGATATTTCATTTTTTATTGGGAAAAAATTGCGGATTTCAATTATCCTCATTTTCCGTTAAACTGTTGAAATGCATCAAATTTAAAACTGCATACGTAAGTTGGCTGAGTGAGGTCCGATCCCTTTCGACACAAAATTTAATAAATATATACATCGAAAAGTTATTCGAGTTGAGCGTAAATTTTCGTGATGTTTGCCCAAAGGCACTCGTGTTGCTGAGACTCGTTTTCTCTCTTGAATTAACTGTAATTGTAAGCTGAAAGCTTGAACATACTTAACATCTGCGTTATACGAAGAGTGCTCCCCCTGTTATTTCGTGGTACCTAGCCAGTCGAATGGTGTAAAACTCCCGGGTCGAAATGGATTCGGAGACGATTTCGTTTCGTCAATAGCAGAGAGGCTGTGTGATTGACTCAATGAACTAGGTTGGCGGGCGAGGTTGGGGTAGCGAATGCTATGCAGAGATAAACACTTCCATTGTTTTCCCTGACCAGTTTTCTCGATTCACAACTCGGCTCGTTCGCACCTACTGGGGTTTTCAATTCCCTAGAGGTTTGCCCTGTCGATCAATGGACCCAGTTTAAATTAATTCTCCCACAAAATTCAGTCATTCCATATTCCTTAAACTAATTGGCTCCTGTCTTCAAAAACCCATCCAAAGGATGCAACTGCTCCGCAATTTTCGATCGCTAAGTACCTACGCTTTAGGTTTCCATACGAACATGCTCCTACCCTTCTTCGAGTTAAAACTGTAGGACCCTGATTATCTTGCTTCATGTGGCGGGGTTAGTATCCACAGCCTTGGGATATCCAACTTTCTTTGGACTTCTCGAGGACTGGTCGACAATTGATTGAAAATTTTCAAGTTCGAAATTGCCGAATGTTGGAGAGCCTCTCACTTGGACTCGGGCAACACTGTTTGCCACAATGTCTACTTTGCATAAACTTTGAAGTCCACAACGTCAATGGAATCCACATTTAAATCAGAATCACGTCATTCTAGACATCTAGACTTGCGAGGGACGAGCGGTTCGAACGTGCTTGGCAATATTTGACGTATTGTGATCTCGTCGTAGCGAGCATTAGCCATTTGTGCCATAAGCCAAAATCAACCGAGGTTTGTTCAAGTTGTAGGGGTGCCTTAGATTATACACACACCGTTAGCCTGGGAATAGTTTATACATACATGTAGAGGCCAGTCAGTAGATGTTACCCTATTGTACATTGCAAAGGTGGTGAAGAAGCTTTTTTTTTTAACTTGTACATAATATGGGTAAAAACAAGTAAAAACAAAAATGCTAACATGGGCAACTTCGGAAAAACTTTTGGAAGCCAAAAAACCTAGGAATTTTTAGACATTGTTGTGATCGGCTGCTCCTCCACAACCAATGCGATGTACATACATGTTGTATCTCAGAGTGGGGACCCCCCGACCCCCCTCTGATCATGTCAGGGGCCTATAAAGAGCCAGGGGGCCAATAATTATACAACCATTCTCAAGCTAACTTTCGGCCTCGTCTGTTCCATCCTTAATCACTACAGACATAATTCAATTTTTGACTTCTAACATCTAAACGGTGCATCTTAAAGGAAATTTCACTGAGTACCAAAATCGAAGAGCATTAACTTTTGCGTCAAATAACCTTCTTAAATATTACATTTGGTTTAGCAGTTGGTTCAGAATCTCCAGTCAAAATTAGGCGAATTATAATCCATTTTCACTGAAAAGTGAGTTATGCTCAGTTTCACATGCCCGTAACTAAAAACCCTGAAAATTATTACACACAGGTTTATTATTTACCTGTATAGATACCCTTCTACGTAGATCACTGTTTTCTGCGTCAATTCCCTCGAGCTTCCCCCAGGAAAGCACTAAATCGAGTACTGGAGCCGGCCCCGGAATTGAATTATTGAATCCCATCATCAATTATTTGCAGTTATTCATGAAGCATAAGGCAAATAATAAACCGTTGTGTGATTTACCTGCATAGATTCCCCTTCTACGTAGATACTATAATGAACCGTTGTGTAATAATTTACGGTTGCGTAACAATTTACCGTTGTGTAATAATTTGCCCATCAATAATACTTCAACGATTGTTTAAGTTGCAAAAGTACCTATCAACAAAATCCTGCCCCTTCTACTTAGATGGTATAATGAACCGTTGTGCAATAATTTACCTTTGTGTAATAATTTACCGTTGTGTAATAATTTACCGTTGTGTAATAATTTACCGTTGTCTAATGATCTACCCATCAATAATACTTCACCGTTAGTTCAAGTTGCAAAAGTTCCTATCAACAAAATCCAAAACAGCCTTCATTTTTCAAATGGAATAATATCGCGGAACAACCAACTCGACTTCACACAGCCATCCGTTATTATAATCAGGTGCTCCCTAGTGATGATATTTGGGCTGAATGTCAATGTATACAATAATTTGATTCACCCTCCTGTTGACCAAGCCTGTCGGTGCAAACTTGGGGGGCCTTACTGTGAAGGAACGGCGGGACGTACAATGTTCCGGGTGGTCTCAAAAAACTCTTAATTTCAAGAACTATTTAAAACCGTAAAAGATTCACGTAAAAAAGAGGTATAGGCGTCCTGAAATTTTCAACCCCTATTTTTCACCCCTTAGAGATGACTGACAGTAACGCCGAGCTTCGAGGACCAACTAGACCCCGAAGTGGAACTATAAACAGAATGGTAATACAGAATGGTAAACAGACATGGTACGTAACATGGCGGACGGACAGAAATGTTTTTATTGCATTTTCGGAATCTACATACCTTGAAGCGTAAACCACCCACGTTGGGGGGGGGGGGGGGGGGGGGTTAAAAAAAATTTCATGCTCGATTCCAAAGGTTCATTATTGAAAATAATAAACCAAAACGGTTGTTCCAAATGAAAGATGTCATATGACTAAAGTTGTAGAGCTTGCACAACATCAAATTAGCGTTCAGAGCACCCCTCTTTGCATCAAAATAACCAATTTGCTGAAATTTTAAATTAAATAATAAAAATAGGGGAGCTCTGAACGCAGAGCATGAGCCTCCCTGTTTCGACCATCTAATGACTGGCCTATTAGTGTAGTCACAGTTCATCCATGCAAACGCTGAGATCGTACCCGCAAGAAATTCTACACTGATCAAAAATGTACAGTGTTTCTCGGGTATCTATTCCCAATCTGTTGCGTTGGACCGAGGAAGAACATCATCAACTAGGATGTGTGTCTGGTTCCTTAGACTTCCGTCAACATTACAGGAGCAAATAAGCCCAGCACACAATGTCATAAATTATGGCATGGAAAATATGGCTAATATTAATCATGGCCCCTAATTAAATAATTTCTATATACCTACACAGTTATAATAGCATAAACCGTTCAAAATCCGTGATGGAAATGCCATAGGTACGTCATTCAAGTCAAATATCGAACAAAGCGTGATATTTTACTGCCTACACTGGACCTACAGAAGTAACTTAGTTGCCTTGAGTTTGATATTTCCTTTCTTTCGCACCTATAGTTAATCTGATTCAAGCCAGTCGATCCCGTCATTACCAAATCTGGAAGTCTGGAATGAGCAGGAGAATAAAATTAAACGGATGAGAAATTCATTAGGTGCAGATGATCACATAACCACGTAACACACATGCATGTCCCTAGCATGCTGCATGTCTGTTTCTGAATCATAAATAAATTCTTGAAATAATCTAAACATGATCGGACGGCGTAGAACAACATTTTATTCGAGCATAAATATAAATTAAAGAATATTATAATGTGCACCACTGATTATTTCGCTGGCGAACACCCAAGTATTATATCCACGGATGAATTAAATGGTTTACAAATGTTTCAATCTTGAATGTGTTTAATTTTATGACGTTCCTACTTCCTGAATAAGGTCATAGCCGTACTATGGCTCGCAGTCATAAGTCACCTGTCGTAATAGCACTAACTGTCTTTACCACTACCTGTTTTTCCTAGGGCCTTCTTCAGAGGCGGAAATGTCATACAACATCTTCACCTCCCTTAAATGTAATCTTCACCTCCCATTTCTGTATCTAAATAAAGGTAGGCATTCAAGATAATATTTAATAAGCCAGTTACATAATCACAACGATGGTTGCAGAGCTAATTTTAGAGATTAATTCAATGTTTCGCACGAATAGCAAGACATACAACGTGAGACATCACGGGTGAATCCAGTATTGAGATATGAGAAATTGATATATTTACATTTGACTCCCACATTAGTGTGGACAAAAGTAGATAAAGATCCAAAAATCGACTTACGAACCTTTGAATTCCAACGTTAAACGATACCTTAAAAAATTATAATAGTAATAACGTACTAATATCTAGTAGAAATTTGGGATCACGCTAGATCTATTTTTAGGTTTCACATAAAGAAGTAAATTAGTCTCCCTTCTACAGGAAAATTAAGATTTTCTCGTTCAAATGTGTACTGCCCACACAACACCCAGTCTCTAAAAGTAGGTAATAGATCCAGGAAATATTAGCAATACGTGGATGATTTGTGTGTTCCTATCGACTTATAGAACGTGAGTTGAGACCGCATTGGTTATCAAGATTTTATTGATAACTCAATCGATTTTAGCGCGACTAACTGGTGACTCTTCGGAGTAAAAGTACCTTGTGGATGGTCGATGAAGCAATGTGCACGCCGCACACGTCGGGGTTAGAAAGCCGTAGCTCTGAGTTGCGGGTGGACCTATCGAGTAGGTAGCTCCAAGATTTTTGTAAAAACCGAGTTCCGGCACCGGAGCTGAACTGAGAGGAAGCGCGAGGTGAACTAGTTGACCAAGCAGTCCTGGTCTTGCCACTACCTTCAGACGCTCCCCCATCCTACATACCTGCCGTCCTACCTACATCTGCGACCATTCTGCTATGCACACCTTGACATGTGAAAGCTCAGAAGTCACACTAGAATGCGACTATCTGCTTCTGGGGTGGAAAATCCCTATAAGAAACAGAGGAAATTGTGAGTTCAAGCCTGGCATTTCAATAGCAGAGTATATCAAAGAAAAACGGAGTTATTTAGTAGCAGAGTATATTATCAAAAGAACAGCGAATGCCAGTTATGGTCACGTTTGGAGATAGATATACCGGATAATAGCGGCTCCCTCCCCATTTCAACGTAGCGCAGAAGGATCAGCGTGCAAATCTGCACCAATAAGAGTCGAAATTTCTATTATTTAGAAACTCGGCGAACTCTTCAACGGCGGTTCATTCTTTCTATATAACCCCTCTACTTGAGTCACTCTTCTGTTAGCAATACCTACCCCTGAATTGCCTATAACTCTACGACAGAAAAATAGGTGCGACTCCAGTAGTTGGTTCTAAATGAAATTTTCGAAATCCGATTGTATGTTTGTCTTCGCGTTTGCCAGAAAAAACTGTATCCACTTTGGCATTTTGTGAATAAATGTAGTAGAGAATTGGCTCTTGGGAAATCCATGAAACTAAGTACAGGGCTTTTCATGCATTTTTAATCCCCCCCCCCCCCGTACAGCCTACTGGATTCATGCTCTTTAGATTTATCCTGAGGGAACTGTTTTTCGTTGAACGCTAAGTCACTACTGATTTGTTATTCAAACTTTAGTCCCTATAGGCTTCACACGATTCTACCAGAGGTGAAGAGCTAATCGCTGGTCGGGTAAGCACATGCAAGCTTTTTAACCGACTTCAAAAGAAAGAGGAGTAGTTTCTCAATTCGACCTGTTTCTATGATTTTCCAGCGATTATTCCGAAACTACTGGACCGGTTTCGAAGATCTTTGTTTAGATGAAAGAGGATCATCCTTCGGTAGTCCAACGTTCCGGAGGGTTTTGGTTTATTATTCCGTGAATAATACACCTATGTATTCGCTCAGCAAAAAACTTTATAACACCCCGTCAAATTGTTTTTCCTTTTACGTTTCAAGGTGAGTAGATTCCAAAAATGCGATGTCTACTTTATTTTTGGTCAAAAGATTCGTTCTTTCGGACACATGCTCCACTTGGGTCCTAGTTGAGTCCCGAAACTTTACAGCCCGATCCGAATACACCCAAGGGTGTTAAGGGTGAAAAATGGGTGTAAAAATAGGGTTTTTTGTGTTTTAGTTACGTGAAGTTGTGAGGTATCAGTTTCCATGTTTTTTAGAACAAGGAGACCGAATATGAAGTCAATTTTGACCATAGTGAGGAAAATAGAGGTTCCAACGAAGTTTCAGCCTTAAATTTACGTTAAATTTTGGTCTAAAAAAATCGTCGTTCTTCCGCACACAGTTTGGGTCCCCATTTGGGAGCACATTTAGGTCCTAGCTGTGCTCCAAAGCTCGCCAGCCCGATCGGAGTACACCTAGGGGTGTTAAGGGTGGCGGGGGGAATGGGTGTAAAAAAAGGGGTTTTTTAAGGTTTTTTTAAAGTTTCAGGTTGAGGTATCGTTTCACCATGTTTTTATCGAATATGAAGTCGATCTTGACCAGAGAGTAAAGAACTGAGGTGGTAACGAAGGTTCAGCTTCCAAAATTCATTTTTTATGAGTCAAAAACCTGGGAAATGGTCTGAAATCACCATAAATTTGTATAATAATACGCGAAGTAGTATGAATGCATGAATCAAGACAATTAAACGACACCATCAACGATAAAAGATAACTTAAGAAAAAAACCGCTGCAAATTATTACACAATGGTTTATTATTTACCTCTATAGATGCCCCTTCTGAGTAGATCACTGTTTTCTGTGGTCAATACCGACCCTCGAGCTCCCCCCTGGAAAGCCCTAAATCGAGTACTGGAGCCGGCCCGGGAACTAAAGTTTCATTAAAACGCGCGGAATACAATAATAAATTATTTGTTGTTATTCATAAAGCATAACGTTTCTTCAAGTTGCAAAAGTACCTATCAACAAAATCCGAAAGATCCATCATTTTTCAACTGTAATAATATCACGGAACAACCAACTCTACTTCATACAACCATCCGTGATTATAATGAGGTGCTCCCTAGCGATGATATCTGGGCCGGATTTATACCGTTTCATTCACGATCATGTTGACGAAGCTTTTCGGTGCGAACGAACGGCTGGTCTTACAATGCTCCGGGTGGCCTCAAAAACTTCAGTTGAAGATCAATTTAAAAACGTTAAAAAAACATATCCTTCTATTGAAAGTTTTAGAGCTACGGCGTTCCGAAAATTTCAACTCCTATTTTTCACCCCCTACTTACTGACAGGACTGACAGGAACGCCGAGCTTCGCGGACCAAGTAGACCCCAGACGGGACCTACACAATTTTGGTTCATGGTAACAAGTAAAGTGGGAAGTACGGCGGACGGACAGAAATTTTTTTATTCCATTTTTGGATTTTACGTACCTTGAAACAAATCACATTTTGAGGGAGGGTTAAAGTTTATTTTTCATGCTCCCTTCCAAAGTTTCATTACTGAAAATAATAAACCAAAAAAAAATCTTTCAAGAGAATGATTTACTTAGGTGATTTATGATTAATTATGATTGATGCAAATACACATTACGACGATGCTTAATGCGAAAGATGAACGAGGAACCAGGTGAAACCAATCAAAATACAGCGGCAGGAATTTGTACACTGACTTGTTGTCATTCGCCGAACGAGGCTGTCTTTCTCCCAAACTCATTTGCCGAACGGGGTCCCCGTTTCAGGCACGACTCGTGGGCCATTCGCCGAAACGAGTTACGCCCGGCTGATGATCCAGACATCCAGACCAACGTGAAGATGATTATCACATTTATGCAGATTCTAATAACTTCCTAGCGAACACTTATAGCCAACCCCACTTCCAAGAAGGAACAAAACGTTGTAGATCTCCATTTGGACTAATAGTGCACTGTGAGGACTAATAGTGCACTACTGTGCGCGTAGGCAGCCGCGCTATTTTCGCAGAAAAGTATGAGTGACGACTGACGATACTGTATACTTCAAATAGGTAGGCACCTACCAAACCACTTAAATAGAACGCTTTACTCGGAAGACAGTTTCTGTTTGCTAACACAAAAAAAAATGCAACAGATAAGGACTAGCGAGAAAAGCACAGAGATATCGGCAGGTATAACGAGATATTCCTATACACACATGAATGCTGTCTACCTGAAACTATTTCGTATCACTACAACATGATCTTTCGACTCTCTACAAAATGTCAACATTCCTTGTTTGGAACTCACTGAACAAACAGACTAATGGGTTTCACCCCCTAAGATAACGTCTTGTACCTACTCGTAGGTCTTGTAACCCCTACATGATTTATCAGGTTTGGATAATTACGTCTGCCATACATATCCGGGGACTTTTGGACGTACATGACACTTGGGCGCTCACCAAATACGAATTAGATATCCAAAATTTGCTACCTATCATTGGTCAGTTCTCAGGTGGTTGCCACAGATGTATTATGGATTCCGATTTTATCCACCTATTACTATCAATTGAGTGATTCTGAAAGGTTCACGCTTAATTCACGGTTAGACGGATTTTAGTGCCGTTTTTTTTGCAAAATGACGAGCTGCCCGAGGGAGGTTTATGGCTATTTGTTTCACCTACTGAATTCCTCCTTATTCATTAGCCAACTCTAGCGACGTCCGGGGTTATTTGTTTACGTTGTGAAGTGTTTACGCTCAAAATTTTATTTTGCGGTTGAGTTTTGTAAACTGAAGGTTTTCTTTTTTGCTGTGAGGTGTTAATGTTGCTGGCACGCTGCTAATTTAATTTCGCTTGCTTTCCCCGCTAGAAGGGCGGGTGAGTGGTAGTACCTAATAAAGGAGTCATCATAGTGAAAGAATAATTATGTTGTATTTTCAGATTTTCGAGGGAATATGAAATTCCACCACGTGGTGGTGAGTGGTTCTCTTCACCACAGAACCTCCAAGGTCTACGTAATTCCTATTCTTCGTGAAGTCATGAACCCGATGTGGTATTTACATTTTATATTTATAATACATAATTATTTATTATATAGTTAGCAACGTTAGAATTTTATTTTGCGGTAGAATTTTATGAACTGAAGGTTTTCTTTTTCGTTGTGAGGGTTAATGTTGCTGGCGCGCTGCTAATTTAATTTCGCTTGCTTTCCCCGCTAGAAGGGCGGGTGAGTGGTAGTACCTAATAAAGGAGTCATCATAGTGAAAGTACACCTATGTTGTATTTTCAGATTTTCGAGTGGAATATGAAATTTAGTGTCTCTTCACCACTACAGAACCTCCAAGGTCTACGTAATTCCTATTCTTCGTGGGTCTTCGTGCAGCTATGGATCCGAAATTGCATTTATATTATAACAGGTTGCGGTAATTTTTAACTCCATGTTTGAAATCGTGTTTATTCATTTTATAAAATACGTTGACTTGTAGGCACGAGATAGGTAGGTACTTACGTAACCCACCCTAAATTTTATTGTTTGGTCTTAAGATAGCTACTACCATTGTCCGCAAGGAGGTACAGAAAATATATTTTTGAAATACTTAGTCAACATTATTATGGTAAGATATTTTCAGCACACCCCCAGCACTAATTCGAAAGATTTCTTGATATGGCAAGATAAGTAGGTAATCCATAGGTAACGTGACGTTTTAGGCTCATAGCCTCGATATCCAAGAGAGTTTTGGAACGGAAAAATCTAATTTTATAATCAAGTCATTGAAATAGGATTTAACTTTCAAGAAGCAATGGGAATATGTGGGCGTGTTATCTTTCGATTTCAATATGTACGTTAGTATTTACCAGGGGTTAACATGGAGGGATAATAAATATGGAAACTAGAACTTGGTTAATGATCAGTATGATGTAGTATGAAGATGATTAATATGAACATTTTCCAACGTAGAGTAGGAATAGAGCCTGGACAAGCTGACAGCCTACCCTACATACAGATGGGACGCCAATGCGAAATTCTACAGGTTCAAGAATGCAATTTACTGCGTATACCGAGCCGGCGAACTGGACTTACTTGACAGCTCCTTATAAATACGAGGAAAACGGGACGTACCTACAAGGAGGATGCTTCGCCATCTGACGGCAGACCTCCCAATATCGTCGACTTCTCACAACTCCCACTAGAGGCCTCCGCCGCTCCGCCGTCGCGATGTCATCGAACCGCTCAAACAATAATAATCCGGTCCATAGGACCAAGAAATTACCATAAAATGAAATAAGGTCGCGTTGTCAACTCGGGCCGTACCGTGTTTCTCGTAGAACTGCTTCCTCAACTCACCGAAACAAAATTAAGATTTACTGGAGACAGTGTACCTACCTACTAACATAATCGTAATAATATTAATACCTACAACCTACTCAGCACGAGCGTAGAAACGAAGTAGAAAGACAGCGGCAATAGATGTATAGTAGAGACAATAGATAAGACAAACCTACCTATTTTACAATTCAAATCACAACAATATTGGATATTCGACCTATCCAAAATGAATATCACATTATAATCCAACACCCACTTTGTTAATGCCACCAACTCCGCCCAAACTTTGTTGGTTTAGAAGGTAGGTAGGTGATCGACCTGCGTCGTCTTGTGTAAATTTTGCAAGGTATATAACTAACCTATACCTAGGTATAAGACGTAGTTACCTACAAGTGAATTTTGCTATCGCCGAATCTAAAGTAAGATATGGTGAAACTTGAACAAACGTTGAAGTATTATTGATGGGTAAATTATTACTACGGTAAATCATTACTCAACGGTCAATTATTACACAACGGCTCATTATACCATCTACGTAGAAGGGGCTGGAGTTTGTTGGTAGGTACTTTCGCAACTTTTTTCACTATCCTCATCAACAATTTCTTTTCAGAACTTCATTATGTGTGTTTCTTTTTGTTAGGTACTGTTTGTCATCGGCAGAATTATTATAGCAACATTTAACTCGTGATTTAGGTAGGTACCTAGTAACGAGTACGGGGTTACGTACTAACCTACGGAGGGTGTGCGATCTACATAATATGTATAGAATAGTACATATCATATTATATAGACGGGTTATCTATACATAGAGCTGTGATCTGTAACGGAAGGGTATTCTATACAAAATAATAAACCGTTGTGCAGGGATTTGCAGCGTTTTTGGTTTATTATTCTGTGAATAATACACCTATGTATTCGGTCAGCAAAAAATTTTTATAACACCCCCTCAAAATTTTTTGTTTTCCGTTTCAAGGTGCCTAGATTCAAAAAAAATCAGTCATGCAGCATGACTTAATGAGCGAATTTTCAAAGAAATATTCGAATTAATGGCTATGGTTTTGAATAAAGGAAAACTTCGGTCTAAAATTTGGTTTTCTATGTATATTCTCTTCGTATTTATTTTAATTTGTACGTTTTGTCCATCCTGATTCTACCGTTTGTTTATTACGTAATTGTACTAAGTGCTTATTTATTTGATCGCTGTGGGTAAATTCAAGGAGTTGTACTAATCGTTTGCCTCCCCCTTTTTTGCTTCGAACTCTCGTCTTCAATTAATACTTCTCACATTTTTCAATCTGACCACTCTAAGGGGGTGGGGGTAAGAGTTTAAAGATTATCCTAGTTTTGGGTAATTTTTGCGCACTTTAAATGCTCTAATTTAAGAACGGATTTAGATATCTAAAATCCGATTTCACTATCGTGTTCAGCGTGCAAAAACCTTTAAAATGAGGGGTCACTTGTTAGAAAATAACATTTTGGGGATTTTTGGGTAATTTTTGCGCACTTTAAATGCTCTAATTTGAGAAGGGATCAAGATATCTAAAATCCGATTCCACCATCGTGTTCAGCGTGCAAAAACCTTTAAAATGAGGGGTCACTTGTTGGAAAATAACATTTTGGGGATTTTTGGGTAATTTTTGCGCACTTTAAATGCTCTAATTTGAGAACGGATCAAGATATCTAAAATCCGATTCCACCATCGTGTTCAGCGTGCAAAAACCTTTAAAATGAGGGGTCACTTGTTAGAAAATAACATTTTGGGGATTTTTAGGTAATTTTTGCGCACTTTAAATGCTCTAATTTGAGAACGGATCAAGATATCTAAAATCCGATTCCACCATCGTGTTCAGCGTGCAAAAACCTTTAAAATGAGGGGTCACTTGTTGGAAAATAACATTTTGGGGATTTTTGGGTAATTTTTGCGCACTTTAAATGCGCCAAAACCCTCCTTAGAGTAGGCCAATTTCGCCCATCTTCGAACTTAGCCTTTCGATTGCCAAGATAGATTTTTTGTGCAAATTTGAGCTGTTTATCTCAATTCTATCGAGAGTTATCGTCTGGAGTGACACATATATAAATAAATATATATATATATATATATATATATATATACATATAAAAAAGTGTTAAATTTCAGGAATCGTTTTAGAATGGTCTGAAACGGATTTCTATGAAGAAAATTTCCAAAAATTTATATTATTTAAATTTCGAAGCCATTGCAATAGCTTCATTTTCTTTGAAAATTCGCTAAAACGCTGCAAAGTCCTTGTCACATGGGGTTTATTATTCTACAGAAATGTTGGCTGTACATTTATTGTTTGTTTCATGTGAAATAATTGAAATAGCTATTTCTGATGGTTTCCACCAATTTTGGCCCCCAAAACACAAATTAGGTAGGTACGATCTTTTTTTTTTTTTCAAATTATCTCTGATCATTGGTAGTGCCATCATTTAATCGTCTTGATCCACGTGTTGACACTTTTAGCGAATTTTCAAAGAAAATGAAGCTATTGCAATGGCTTCGAAATTTAAATAATATAAATTTTTGGAAATTTTCTTCATAGAAATCCGTTTCAGACCATTCTAAAACGATTCCTGAAATTTAACACTTTTTTATATGTATATATATATATATATTTATATATATATTTATTTATATATGTGTCACTCCAGACGATAACTCTCGATAGAATTGAGATAAACAGCTCAAATTTGCACAAAAAATCTATCTTGGCAATCGAAAGGCTAAGTTCGAAGATGGGCGAAATTGGCCTACTCTAAGGAGGGTTTTGGCGCATTTAAAGTGCGCAAAAATTACCCAAAAATCCCCAAAATGTTATTTTCCAACAAGTGACCCCTCATTTTAAAGGTGTTTGCACGCTGAACACGATGGTGGAATCGGATTTTAGATATCTTGATCCGTTCTCAAATTAGAGCATTTAAAGTGCGCAAAAATTACCTAAAAATCCCCAAAATGTTATTTTCTAACAAGTGACCCCTCATTTTAAAGGTTTTTGCACGCTGAACACGATGGTGGAATCGGATTTTAGATATCTTGATCCGTTCTCAAATTAGAGCATTTAAAGTGCGCAAAAATTACCCAAAAATCCCCAAAATGTTATTTTCCAACAAGTGACCCCTCATTTTAAAGGTTTTTGCACGCTGAACACGATGGTGGAATCGGATTTTAGATATCTTGATCCGTTCTCAAATTAGAGCATTTAAAGTGCGCAAAAATTACCCAAAAATCCCCAAAATGTTATTTTCTAACAAGTGACCCCTCATTTTAAAGGTTTTTGCACGCTGAACACGATAGTGAAATCGGATTTTAGATATCTAAATCCGTTCTTAAATTAGAGCATTTAAAGTGCGCAAAAATTACCCAAAACTAGGATAATCTTTAAACTCTTACCCCCACCCCCTTAGAGTGGTCAGATTGAAAAATGTGAGAAGTATTAATTGAAGACGAGAGTTCGAAGCAAAAAAGGGGGAGGCAAACGATTAGTACAACTCCTTGAATTTACCCACAGCGATCAAATAAATAAGCACTTAGTACAATTACGTAATAAACAAACGGTAGAATCAGGATGGACAAAACGTACAAATTAAAATAAATACGAAGAGAATATACATAGAAAACCAAATTTTAGACCGAAGTTTTCCTTTATTCAAAACCATAGCCATTAATTCGAATATTTCTTTGAAAATTCGCTCATTAAGTCATGCTGCATGACTGATTTTTTTCCAGTGTTATTCTACAAATTGATGGTGATTTCGCAGGTATTTGACTCATAAAAAATCAATTTTGGGAGCTGAGCATCTGGTACAACCTCAATTTTCCACTCCTTGGCCAAAATCGACTTCATATTCGATCTTCTCGTCCCCAAAAACATGGAAAACGATACCTCAAAAGCTCATGTTACCAAAATGTTGCTAAAACGCAAAAAGTACCTATTTTCACACACATTTTCACTCATAACACCCCTGGGTATATTCCGATCGGGCTGAAAAGTTTCGGGACACAACTAGGGCCCAAATGGAGCATGTGTGCGAAAGAACGACTTTTTTAGATCGAAAGTGAAGCCTGTACACGTGATACGGCGGACGGCGGACGGCGTACGGCGGACGGCGGACGGCGGACGGCGGACGGCGGACGGACATTGCATTTTTTGAATCTACGCACCTTGAAACGGAAAAAAAAAAAGTTTGAGGGGGTGTTATAAAATTTTTTTGCTGAGCGATTACATAGGTGTATTATTCACAGAATAATAAACCAAAATGCAATGTTCGTCCGCCGTCCGCCGTCCGCCGTACGCCGTCCGCCGTATCACGTGTACCAGCTTCATTTTCGGTCTAAACATGTCGTTCTTTCGCACACATGCTCCATTTGGGCCCTAGTTGTGTCCCGAAACTTTTCAGCCCGATCGGAATATACCCAGGGGTGTTATGAGTGAAAATGTGTGTAAAAATAGGTACTTTTTGCGTTTTAGCAACATGTTGGTAACATGAGCTTTTGAGGTATCGGTTTCCATGTTGTTTTGGACGAGAAGACCGAATATGAAGTCGATTTTGACCAAAGCGGGGAAAATTTAGTTCTACCAAATGTTCAGCTCCCAAAATTGATTTTTTATGGGTGAAAAACCTGGGAAATCGTCTGAAATCACCATCTGTTTGTATAATAACCCTGGAAAAAGTGTCAACACGTGGATCAAGACGATTAAATGGCACTACCAATGATCAAGGATAGTTTAAAAAAAAAAGTAAGTACCTAATTTGTGTTTTAGGGGCCAAAATTAATGGAAACCATCAGAAATAGCTATTTCGATTATTACGCATGAAAGAAGCAATAAATGAACAGCCAACATTTCTGTAGCTATGTCCAATAGAATAATAACCCATGTGACAAGGACTTTGCAGCGTTTTTTTTATTTGGTGAAGCACGGGCGAGCCCAATTACAAGCATATTGTTAATATAATAGAGCAAGTCATGGTATAATACTAATACTAAAGAATGATAAAGAGTAGAACTAGTAGTAAACACTTAACTGAATGAGACGGGAGATGAGTAGATTAAAGATTTTAGTAAAAACAAAGAATGGGAGAAAAAATCATAGTCGGGGTGTGTACAAAGAAGGAGGTTTGCAGAACGGGGAAGTCTAGCTAATGGACGGTTCAACAGGTAGTTTGTTGCGCAAAATGGGACTTTAAACAACAACGATGACCGGTCACATGGGCGAGGCACCAGGAAACAGATCTCCTCCAGCAGAGCAGGGCAGTTCAACCGACCGTTGATCAACTTGTGGAGCAGCACGAGGTCAGCAATGCAACGCCGTTTACTCAAAGGCAACAGGTTACAGGTGACGAGGAATGACTTGTAATTCACATCGCGTTGTGGTATTCCCTGCTTGAAGGCTATGCATCGCAGAAACCTGCTCTGCACCCTCTCGAGGCTGTAAATATGGGTTGTGTAGAAGGGATATCAGACTGTGCAGGCATATTCAAGCCTCGGGAGTACCAGTGCTCTGTAAAGCAGTGATATAGCACGTATATCTGTGAACTCCCTTGTATGCCGCTTCAGGAACCCAAGAGCCCTGAAGGCTCCGTTACAGATATGGTTAATATGTCCAGAAAACGACAACTTACTATCTAGTAGCACACCCAAGTCCGTGGTCTCACTAACCCTCCTCAGAGGAGCACCACCTAAAGTGTAGTCATACACGAATGTATCAGTTGAACGGCTAAACGAGATAACTGAACACTTTGAAGGGTTCAGAAAGAGGCTGTTTTCGTTGCACCAGCATTCGAGGTTCACGATCGCTCTCTGCAACAAGCCGCAGCTCTGAGGAGAATCAACGTAACAGAAGATTTTTAAATCGTCTGCAAACAAAAGGCACTCCACGCCAGGCCCCGGACCGCCAACAACACCGTTTAGTTGCATGAACTGTGCGCTGTACAGGATAATGCGGCACGGCACGTGTATAAGAAACTTTCGGCACGGTTCGAACTGCGCAGATGTAGTCTTCGCGGAACTGTAACAACTCCGCAGTATGTATCGAAATTTTCCATGTGTACCACGGATCCAAAATGGAATGTCCACACCTTTTTGTAAGCATATATTATATTCTCGTATAAGAAGTTCCCTTGACCTCTTATGATAAAGCAGGTTGAGGTTCTCCTGGGGAATAACCACTCTTTGAGCCGACGTAATAGGACGTAGGTCGTAGGTGCAATTCTCATTTATAATAGTCACCGACTTTCAGCAAGCCTGGTTGCTACTACTTTTATAAGCATATATTATACTGGATCTAAATCCATACTGTACCTCCATCTGTACAGCCTAGAAAAAGATAATAATCATCGAAACGTCGGCCTGGAGAGCAGTGTTATCATTTTAGACCAGTGTTTAGACCAACCCTCGAGAAACTCAACCTGTTGCAAAATAAAAATATTTGGGCTTAGTTTAATTTTTCGAATTTCAGTCGACTTGACACAAGTGAACTGCCCTTGAGGAATTCGTTACCAATACAACTTTTCATTGAAATCGGATCAAACCAATAGGGTGGTGTGCGGAATACGTCGAGGGTAGTCTGATATGAAAACTATGACCACAGAAATTTCCAAAACCGAACGTGTAAGGGTACACGTGTAAGGCAACAGATAGGACAGGATTCATCGCTGAAGAGAAAGTTAGTGGAAACTGTGTTATCAAATACCTAATACCAAGATGCTAGTGTGGTGGGAGGGGGTTGGTGTTGTTATAAACTTGGAGAAAAGTGGGGCAGTTCAGCTTGAAATCTCATAATACCTATCAGAATAGTAAACAGGTACTGGTCGGAAGAGGGGTAGGGGTTTATAGGTGAAATACTTTGATATTTTGAATTAGTAAATCAACCTTGGTGAATGTGTCAAGGGAGGTTCAAATTGAAATCGGAAATCATCATAATCGTAAATATTTGAGAGGGTGATATGCCTCATTATTAGTAAAATACCTACACAAATATATTCTGAATTCACAACGAATATTTCTAGGGTTTCTAGGGTAGTTTAGATCAAGTCCGAGACCATCAGAATACGTGGGAGGAAACTGCCTAAACCGCCAGAAAGAAGGCCGAGCCGAAATACTGTAATTTCAGTAGGTACCTACCTATACTATCTAATATCTATCTTGCTGGCAGATTTGAACGAAAACAGGAGAAAAATAGGCACAAGAGTATCGTATACATTTCATTTGAATCATTGGGAGGACACGCATTTGAACCATCGGCATTTCGGCCGAATCTATTTCATGCTGGTAATGTAGGCACAATGGATGTATGCGCATGGATGACAAAAACGGTTTATTTGATTTTTAATTTAATTTTTTTCGCCTGGGCAGGAACCCCGCCCGCTGTAACGTAGGAAGTGCTAGAATCTTTGAAAAATCATAGAAAAAGAACTCAAGAAAAAAAATCATAGAACAAGAAGACGATTCGTCGTAGGAGTGTACGGTTTGTCTCAAAATTCTTAGAATGGCACCTACTTTCACTTTTTAAATTAAATAAACACAGTCCATTTAGCGTTGTGCAATGAACCAATAAATCCCCAGAGTTTACTGCTTTAGCGTTAGAATCTAGAACGGTTTTGCTGTCAGGGGCGTTGCGTCCATAAGGCCACTTGGGCCAATGCCCTGCCACCAAAAAACACTGTATAGGTATAATAGGTAAGTTAAAAAACCTCCATAGTTCAGTTTGAATTTGAATTTCCCTCTGTACAATGTACCTAGCATTTTTCACAAAGTTCAACAGCGACTCACCAGACTTCTCTGGCTATGGAATGGAATTTCTATGGATATTCAATATTATAGTAGGGCATCCATGGTGTGCTCCGTAGCCAAAGCATCTTATCCGAATAAAGCGACTGTAATCGATGTCCTGCAATCGAAATCGAAACCTAGGCTCTAGAAGGCCGGTCCTGGGACCTGGTGTCGCCATGACAACTGAGAAAAGTGGCCCGTCCGCGCATGCTCAGTAGAGTAAAAATGTTGTTTGCCACGCCCACTTTCGGCCCAGTCCCCAAAATCTGATTTCTACTCCAAAATCGTTCGTTTTCACAATCGATTCGATATCTTCGATTCAATTTGTTGTGGTTGTTTTTCTTGAGGGTGCCGTGAAGAAACACTTTTCATGCCGACAGTGGTGGTTAGAGGTTGCGTTTTTTCTTCTTGTGCATTCGATTCAATTTGTCTTTTTTTTTTTGTGAATTATGTTCGCTTTTTCTGTTGTCAGTTGTCAGTTTTCAATTGTTTGCGTCAAATTGAGCGCATTTTGCGTTCGGTCCGGTTCTGATGGCAGATTTGTATTCTTGGTACCTACGTGCATTTTGTCCTATTTGTGGTATTGTGGATTGATCGTCGTCCTGACACACTGATAACTTAACTACCTAGCTTCAGGTCAATAGCTTCTCCATTCAAGTAGGTACCGGCCGACGGGTCATTGTTTTGTTATATGTTTTAGTTTACTATATTTTTATAACACGTGAATTCGGTGTCTAATTTTCAGTAGAAATTGCCGACGTTTTCGTACGACGATAGATTGTTTATTGAAAGGGAATTTGCTGAATATCAATCAGTAAATAAGGGAAGGGTGTTTATTGTTGCCTCGAGGTATTTGTAGACAAATCTCTTGGTTTTGTGTTCTGGTTTGGTGCCCCACCGTTTTCAGAGCCCACGCACCGCTACTGTTTGCTGTCATCCTTGTAATTCAAATTGATAAAATACTGCGCAAAGCGCGGGTAGGTACCTAATCAAGCTAGTAACATGAATATTATGATCGCAAAGATTTCCTTCTAAAAACTAGCAGAATTACATTTTATTAATGTCATACAGGTAATTATAAAACAATCAAGTTTTTTCTTGAACGGTTCTTTTTTTTCAAAACTGCCTCCTCCATACTGAAGAACATTTTCACGGTCATCCCTACCCTTACCCTACCACTCCACACACAAACAACCAAGCGCGTAATAGTTTATTATGACTCGGCCTTTTCTCAAACATGATCGAGGCGAGTGGCGCGGGCTTTGTAGTTCGTTACTGCAAACAATGGGTCACGGAGGCCATTGTGTCTCGGTCTCCCAGCCGGTACCTACCGAACGGTTCACGTTAAAAGAATCTTGAAATAGTCCGCGTTCATTTCTCTGGAAAATTGTGTTTACACTGGTAATTGTGTTGATGAATATTAGTTTCACTCACAATGGAACAGAGCTCATAAGAATACAAAAGGGAATAATCGCGACGTCGGTCGTGTACTTGTGGTTTATGGCTCCTGGGATGTAACATATTTTATAGCTTTCTGGGGGCCCTTCATCGCCATCTCAAGAATTATTATCTTAGGTCGGTAGTAAGTTTTCTATTTTACCTCGTAACAATCATATTGATTTGCTCAAGTTCGTATTATGCAGACAACTCTGTCTTCTTCACTGAAACACATGAACTCAGTCTTTCAAAGTTCACTGTTGACAACAGATTATGAGGATCTCCTTTTGGATTATTATTCTGGGAATAATACGCCTATGTATTCGCTCAGCAAAAAAATTTTATAACAACCCCTCAACAATTTTTCTTTTACCTTTCAAGGTGCGTACGCCGTCCGCCGTATCATGCATACCGGCTTCATTTTCGGACTAAAAAATTCGTTCTTTCGCAAACATGCTCCATTTGGGCCCAGTAGTGTCCCGAAACGTTGCAGCCCGATCGGAATATACCCAAGGGTGTTATGGGTGAAAATGGGTATAAAAATAGGTATTTTTTGTGTCTTAGTAACATGAGCTGTTGAGGTATCGTTTTCCATGTTTTTGGGACGAGGAGACCGAATATGAAGTCGATTTTGACCAAAGATTGGAAAATAGAGGTTCTAACGAAGTTTCAGCCTTAAATTTACGTTAAACTTTGCTATAAAATCGTCGTTCTTCCGCATACAGTTTGGGTCCCCATTTGGGAACACATTCGGGTCCTAGTTATGCTCCGAAGGCAGGTCGATCGGCATACACCCAGAGGTGCTATGGGAGAAAAATGGGTGTAAAAACAGGGTTTTTTCGAGGGGTTTTTGAGGTTTTAGTGAACATGAGCTTGTGAGGTATCGTTTTCCATGTTTTTTAGGGCAAGAGGACGGAATATTGAGTTGATTTTGACCGAAGAGTGAAGAATTGAGGTTGTAACGAAGGTTAAGCTCCCGAAATTAATTTTTTATGAGTCAAAAACCTGGGAAATTGTCTGAAATCACCATAAATTTGTATAATAACACTAGACTAACAGGTGAATCAATACAATTAAATGGTACTATCAATGATCAAAGATAATCTGTAAAAAAAAGCCGAGCCTAATTCGTGTTTTTGGGGGCCAACATTGGTTGGAAACCATAAAAAATAGCCAGTTCAATTGTTGCGCATGACAGAAACAGTAAATGAACAGCCTACTTTTCTGTAGGTATGTCCAGTCGAATAACAAACCATGTGACAAGGACTTCGCAGCGTTTTTGTTGAATTTATTTGAGTAGTGTTCAAGAGTTAGTCACAATCTGAGCTGCTTATAAATGTTTTCAACTTGGCCCCAGTTTTTCCAGACAAGGAATAGACAAAAATTGTTAAGTTATCAACAATAGGTACCTACCTATTAAAAATTCATCAAAACTGTAACAAGGTTGTGAATCAAGACAAATACATAGTTTGCAATATGCACGCGCGCGAAACTCACATTGGAATTTTTTACGATAGAAATCAAAGGTGTACCATTTTTGTAACTGCTGAGAAAAGTTAGATAAGAGGAGTTAGATAAGAGAGAAAGTCGGAAGTAAAGAAATAATTATAAGCCATTTTTAAGATCGCTCCCTAACACCAAATTGTTTCGGAAAGTATATATACAAGCTCGTTTGGATATCCTCTATTTTGCGATCTTTGACTCGTTCAAATTTTACAACACCAACAGCAGATGGGATAGTTTAATGGCTCTTAACGAGTCGTAATTACTTTCGTCTTTAATAATTCGCCGTTTTTTCTCCGCACGGAAGTTTGCGACAATGATACCACTGTACGAAGTATGCAATTATTGTGTCCTCCGCCCGCTAGAATGATCTACGAGCACACATTTCAGTTCGTTACCCTCTTCATCGGAGGGCTCAAACAGAAACATCTATTGGTGTGAGAAAGTCGCTTTTAATTGGCCACTTAAATTGGACTAATTGATACGTTCAATTAGGAAAATGTGAGTCATAGCGACGTCTCGATGCCGAACCCGCTCGGTAATGACGTGAAGCATTAGGTGCAGTTATCCGACAGATTATGTGAATTTATCCATCTTACAGTGAAAGTTCATAGAATAAATTAACGTCTATGTACGATCGAAATATTCTACAGTAATTTCGATGGCAGCTGCTTTCATTTTTTTTTCAACTTAGGTAGGTAAGTTTTATCACACGTCGTTTTTTACATTAGGTGAGACCGGTGGTTCACAACATAAACTTTCGTAACCCTTCGCGTGTTTCAAACCACAAATTATTTTATGCCACATTGAGCCGAGTGTCAGATCAAAAGATAGCGTGCCGTGACAATCCGGTACCCGCCAGCATCAGGGATCGGCCTCTCGACTGGCAGAGGCGCTATGCTGTCGATTTCATGCTTTAGACCCGTAATTACATTTATCCTCCTCACTACTCCTAACCCGTTATGCAAAATGCTAATTCGACAAGACCAACCTATCTATATACCTATTTGAAAATTTCAGGTTCCTCTCGTGTCTTTCAGGTTCTTCACTCTATCTCGTACATATATATAGTTCAGGTTCCTCTACATGATAATTCAGGTGTTCTATAAATTTATAAAAATATTAATGTAAGATGCACTCAACACCAATATGAGAGTGCGATGTTATTCACCATTCTGGGTAGGAAAGAAAGAAATATGTCTCTTGTGGTTAAACTAATACAACATTTGTTTCACCATATATGTACAATATGTACATCGCAACGGATTCTCTTGCAACGATTTTGTTTGTTTGTATAGCTAGATAAACCTTCAGCACAAACTAAATCACTCGTGATGAAATCGCGGAAACCTATTCCAAATAAAAATGGCGTTATTTAAAACGTTGTATATTTCCACTTAGAACAAAATAATATACTGTCACGTGGGTTTCGGTGATCAAACAATAATAATAAACAATAATAACAAGTTGTTTTACAACAATATTTCTGTGCTAAATAATTACCTGTGTAGATTTATATTAATGAACAATGATATTTAACAACGATAGTTTGCTCAACCATTTTCATTAAGCAACTACCTATCTCGGGTTAGGTAAATATGGTGGGAGTGGAAGGAGTGCAAGAGAGGCTGTTTACTGGTTTATTAATCAATCTCACAAAATTAGGCGTTAGGGCCCTCTCTACCATTTTGGCACGGAAAAACATACAATTTACTATTCAAAAATTAATCAATCTGCAGCTACGGCTGGATTCGGCGTAAAAAAAACCCTAAAAAGCAAATATAAACCCCTAAAACCCCTAACCCCTAAAAAAAGCTATAAAAAGCAAATAACTAATATTATAATAATGTTCAAAAATATTACTGATATTGTGAACTTATAAATTTTAAAAAAATAGAATTAATGAACGCATCTTATACCAACATTCGTACTTTTTCAATAAATGGATTTTCAGTTTATTTCTGAATGACTGTACGCTTTAATCAAACAATCAAAACCAATATCAAACAATGGTACCTATATGATCATTTCAAAGCTTGATAAATGACACCTGAAATGAGATATTAAATTTATAACATAGTTCGACGAACAGGAAATTGAAATAACCTTAGAAAGAGACAGGTTGTTATAGTGAGTAGACTCGGATCCTATCCTTCATCTACGCTAGGTACGGAGAAGGAACACTGACAGGTTTGCGTCAAAGATCATCATTATCCCTTTGATCATAATCCCTCCCCCTCACTCACCGACACGCCACTTCCAACCCCACTGAAAAACATATTTATTTATTTTATTTATTTGAGGAAAAATTACAATGTATGTATGGCCTCAGGCCTTTTATTTATACATGAATTATAAGCACCATTGTAAATCACTGTAAGTAAATAATAACAATCATTACCAAAAAATCTATACAGTATCTATACAGACGCTTTTGAATAACATATAACTAAAAACTAAAATGCACGTAGAGAAGACGCGCATATACGTCTATTAAATTTATCATAGCATTTCCCTCACTGAGCTCCTCGTTTTAGACTTGAAAATAATAATAAAAACCACTGATAGTGTAGAGACAAAATAAGTTGTCCATTGAACACACATATACTACTTCACACTTTCTAAAACTTAATATTCTGTGTTTTATCATTATTTTAAGTATGGCAGCTTCATTATAATATTCTTTTATACGCATCCGTGGAGGTTTATCAAATCACAAACGAGGTTTTCAACTTTCTCATTGTTCACTTTACTACCTTTACTACCTCAATGACACAAACGGCAAAGCTACCTACCTGCGGAGAAGTATCCTTCAACCACTCTATGTATCAGGTACATACCACTTTTCTAGAAAACAACCGAATAAGGGACGTAACATCCGTTACTGGGACGTAAATTTTTCAATTACGTACGGCACTACACTTTTGGTTGTGCATACCTAAGTACTCAAATAAGGAGGCAACGTATTACGAACGTTAATATCAGACGTTGGGTCGAAAAGCGTTGCAGCACCTGCTGGGCTCACCGCTCGCTTCCCATATACCGACTGCTCTTCAATTTCCGGTGCTTTTCATCCTCGGTCCGCCACATTCAACGGGAGTCATAATATGCACAGTACCCATTTATTACCCCCAATTACAGCGTAGGTACTTACCGCGTCCGCTCCTAAAAGCAGCTGTTAGTCTCAAACCGACTGACCGTAGAATGACAACTTTGACATGAATGAAAAGAAACCATAAACAAACTGGTTTTCGCCCTTTGTTGGTTCAGCAAGCGGCAAAATAAAAGTTATGTTCAAATGCTCAGATATAACCACTACCTACCTATTACTGCAAGTTTTCATTTTGTGGAACATTTGTGATGACAAAAAAAGGTTGTGTGGGCTTTACATTTTATTTTTTTTATCGTCATCTTAATTGTCCATCAGCTCCGTCGCAGATCCGATCCATTTACGCCGGTACAGCGCAATTAAACAGAAAGACTCGACAGAAAAAACCGTTGAAGTTGGTAAAAGTCGCGATTTTTGTTGTGATCACTAACAGGTGTAACATGTTCCAAAATCAAAATTTCCACTCGCGTTTAGCGTCAAACCTCAGTGAACAGATTCAGTATTTCCATGATATGGCCTTCCAGGATATGGATTGTTCTCGCATCCTATGTAGGCCAGTCGATCTGTTTGTCCACAAATCCTGTGTGCCTTCGAATTTTGAAACCACTCGTATCTTCATCTCCTATTCCTATCATCAATTACCTACGCTGAAACCAGAGGCCAAGGGGGTTAAACCCTAAATGGTCCTTCATTCATTTCATGATGATACTTGGGTACCTACGTGGAGATTCTAGGGCAATGTAAGTACTTAGCGTAACTTTGGTTCTATTTTATGAAAATTTGAGGGATTGTAGGGGTTTGACCCTATATGTTAATTCAACGAGGATCAAGTCCACACCTAGTAGCTTTTGCGCAAATGCAATCGTGAAAACCTGGTAACTATCGCTCATAAACTGTGCATCTTTAGTGCTATACAAATGTAGAAAATGGGATTTTCTGTTGTTCGTCGGGGTCTCCTAGCATCTCAATTGTCCGAACAAAGCGGATCTATGAGCCAAACCAGCAAACTTTTATTTACTCTACCTTACTCCCCCTCACTTCTTGCATGAATAACGAAATCTGATCCACATGAGTTGAGCGAAAAATTATTTGATGATTTCAGCCTGGGCAATGGTAACAATTCCCCGATATCCCTATTTACGACATTCCATTAGAAATTCTGAACTTTTCACAATGGCTCAGTAAGTTCAAAAATTCGCTACATATAACTGTTACGCATAATTTGGTTCAAAACAAGTACAATTATTGCAACTACCGTCCGGTTTAAACTATTTTCGTTGCGATCGCTCCTGCAAGCGATCGGATCCTTGGGTGGCGGCCAGAACTATTCATATAGGCCTCCGCCTCGATCATTGAATTTATCATCCGGAACGGGCTATGAAATAAAGATGAGGGCTCTGACTCCCTCGAATTGAGACCAATCGAAACAGTCAAGATTGATTAGGGGACAAACGTCGAAAAACTTACGAGTCAAGAAAGTAGAAGACCATTATACAAGAGATAGAAGTTATCACCTTACGACAATTACAGAAGAAGTCGTTTAGAACCAAAAATTAGTTTTGTAATGATAAACCGTCAGGAAGGTAGCTTGCTTGACATAGAAAGGCCTTGTTCAATTAGTCAGGCGTACCCAATTACAAGGAGAAACTTTCTTAAATTAGTTCTGGATCAATTTACTGAGGACAATGGTCTGATAATAATGAAGGAAATGATAGTTGGAGAGCGGTCGTTCTCAATATTTGAACTGTAGCTTGATTTAAATTAGTCATTAATATTCCGTTTCGATTATGATCGGTCGTGATTGGGTCAGTGATAAGTTGTAATACATATTTAGAATCACTGGATTGTAAATCAAACGTTGATTGGTTCCTTAAACCTGGTCATTGGACCAGTTGAGCACTTTGGAGTTGAAATAATTAAATGAACCTTCTATATTACACAATTCACGATCGTCTTGTAGGTAGATATACATCTACCCACTTGTTTTAGGGCAATAAAACAGCCTTGAATACAAGTTATCGTACTGATTTTATTTAGTCTGAGCCTGAGTTAAGTTGGACATCCTGTTATGGAGAGGCACTTAGGGGTTGGTTTCTGGGTAATGAGGAGCTAGGTCATTCGTTTTGCCCTACATCTACAGATGTCTTGAATGTTGAGAATACATGGACTAGCCACCAACTTACTAAAAGTAAACATGTTGAGGAAGTGGCATTCAGTGCAGTTCGTATAAATATGGTATGACTGCTCCCACGATAACCCAAAATTGTTCCTTTGTTATCAATAGGAATAACCCATTATACTACCTGTTTGAAATGAACCTATACTGTTGCTTGAGCAGCACACGGGTCGTCGAATTGAATACTGGGCTTGGCGCATGAGATCACAGGAAAAAGACGCCCACGTAAAAATGAGCCTGTAATCAGCCGATACAGCCCTGCATTGTCACCCAGCCAAATAAATACTTAGATTGGTTAGATAGATAACTAATTTCATTGTAATTGCTGTTGAATTGTGATAATAATCACTATTCAACAGCAATTACAATGCTTTACAATAATTACTTCAGACAACATCAACCAATTACAATTACTTTAGACTAACATCAACCAATAATTCATTAATAAGTGGTAGTCGAAGGTTCTGTTGAGTGAATGCATCAAAAATGAAACTATGAACCCAAGGAAGCTATGATGCAACGTACCTATAATAGGTGCCACATGTATAAGCACAATTTTGAAACATTACGTGATGTTTTCTCAAGGATACATGTATAGATCAAATTATTATACTCGGCCCTTCGGGCCTCGCCAGGGGGCAAGCCCCCTGGACCCCCAAAGGGGGCTCCGCCCCCTCGGAACGGCTTCGCCGTTCCTCACCCCCGAAGGATGTGTTCTTATACTTCGTATAACAAAGGAGAATTTGCTATGCAATTTACCCCCCCCCCCCCCCCCCACACCACCAACACACAAAAAAATAAAACGATTCTTTATCACATTCCTCTTTGTGCTCATCTTCATCACATTCCTCTTTGTGCTCATCTTTATCACGTTCCTCTTTGTGCTCATCTTTATCACATTCCTCTTTGTGCTCATCTTTATCACATTCCTCTTTGTGCTCATCTTCATCACATTCCTCTTTGCGTGACGCGTTTTTGTGACAGGATATTGTGACAGGACATTTTTTTCACATGACCTCCGGCGTTAAAATTGCATAGCAATTAATATGAAGTAACGTGGATAGCTACCTATCGATACGTTAAAGGAACTGTGGAAACTTCAACGTTCAAGTATTCATAACTATTAGGTCCTTTAAAACGAAGTTACGATGGGCTCTCCGACTCCACAACCAAACCAGACATTTGATACCGAAGAAGGTATACTGAAACTTGGAATCAGCAGAATTCCTGATGTGCCAAGCATTCACGACCCTTCCCACTGGATTTGATGAAAGAACGCTGATGCAAGCAAACTTTTAATGACATTTTAACAGCCTACGTGACTTAATGCACGCAGAAAATATTTTTCGGAATTCGAATTGCGAATTAAGCAGGTGAAGAAGTTTCTGTCGAGGGTATATTTAAGGAAGACAGCGTTTCAAAGATGAGCCTCACCTAAACAACATCCAAACAAGCCTAGTTTCAACAACGCCTAACAGCCGCTGTGCGTACGATTAGTAGCCTCAAATTCAAGTCACAATCTTTCCGCCAGTACACTGCATAAATATGTATAAGCACCAGGGGTCGCAGACCTCCAGACCTCGTAAGCTACTTCGACATTTCACAGACTTCAGAAGCGCTACCGAAAATACACAGTACGATGTTGAGGGGTAAAAAGGAATGAGACTTTAAATGTCACTTTTTGTTCACCTGGTGTGTTTCAGGATTAAAAGAGATCTTTTTGAAAGACAACAATCATGTCTAAATCAGTTCGACCTGGATGTACTAAGTGCTGAGCTTTTTCGAGACTTGGATGGGGAAAAAATAATTAGCTGTCAAAAAGTCGGGAGTTTAACTGTCACAAGCCCATTTTCGAGAATAAACAGATTGATTCTATTTTTCAGAAGAAATATGAAATGTTCTAGGTTTAGATTTTTCTTACAATTTAGGAAGGATTTTAATTTTTATAGTTTACAGTTGTCAGAATGATCAATGTCGAAAGTTACTAAAAACTCTTCTATGTGGCCACCGCGAGTGTTAGGTAGGTACTTTATGAACCAGAGAGGCTGTTTCCAAAGGAGTGTAACAACCAGTGCGAAAGGGCCCACCCATAGTAAGGCAGAAGTCAGTTCAGTTTAAGTGTGTTGGAGAGGATTAAGGATTTTTAATCGTCAAAATCATTACAGGCATTTTAATTGTACAAATTCCATTGAGCTCTTCCATTGTATCAAGGTGCAATTTCATAAATAGGTACTTCGGCACTTCCACAAATTATTGAGCTAAATATTATACACAGTTGGTTTACTTTTTTTTCATTTTTCAAGTTTGCTAACGCAATTTTGAAGCTGTCAGTGTCGGGTACCGAAAGTGGAAAAACGCTCACGGAACGAGGGCAACACTCGCTATTGAAAAACATGACAACTTCTCTAAAAACCAAAACTCATTACAGTTTTTCTGATCCATGATCTGAACTATACGTTCACAGAACCGAAGATGGTCAACATTGGAGATGATCTGCGGCCTATTTTTCTGGTTCGTGTTGCGCTCACTTATAAAATATTCTTTTGACAAGAATGATGGCAGAAGGCAATGAAAACGAAAGTACTGTAGAGCGTAATGGGGTACTCAAGAAAAAGATAACGAGCTGTTTCATATGCAACTTCACATGGAAACTAAGTAGAGATGAATGTAAGCGGATAACACGGAGAACTGCGGGAGTCACATTGTGTTCTGGTAGTAAAATAGCTTAAAAAGGACTTAAACCGCAAGCGGTGACTGACTAGATAATTTATGTAAGAATCAGCGAGAAGCCGCGAGAAGTGTTACGGAGATAATGGCCACAAAGGTGTTCTATTTCCAGTAAAAGGTGGACTCTCGCTAACCACCGACCGTCCAAATACGGCTACTGAGGTTACAAAAGTTCGTCCTGTTGGGATCCGTAGGTATGTAGATGTACAACAGAGTACTCTCACCGTCACTGCCTTCTTCAGCCGCAGAAAGCTTTCAGTACTAACTTTCATCCTTGAAGTCCAGCTCGCCAGCATTCTTTCCCAGTTCATTACATTACACAAGGTTCCAATGCCGCGACCGCTCATGCATTCCTTAGGAGGTTTTTTTTTTCCTCCTGCTTTCGGAGCTCTCTCGAACTTTGCTTCTGGCAATTTGATACCTGCCACGGTAGCGTATCGGTGACTAATCATATTCATGACACAATCCTGAAAAAAAATTCGCTTACCGCTTTAAAAAAAAATTCGCGGTGAGGCAAAAATGGCAGCCCAACGATCTCAACAAGGAATAAAAGACATGCAGATGAAAGCTGTGTGAAATTAAACGGTTAGACATGTCAAACATGAGCTGAACATACGACAGAAAGAATCGGATGATACCGCATTGGCTCCCGTGAAGTGATAATGAGTTCTTATTGACTCCGGATTATCAACCTTCCCATCTGTGTCATGTCCGTTTCGGTTCCCCTTCCCATAACACTGTACCTGTTTAGTTCACACTACGCATGACATGATATTCCAGTCCTCGTCTATTAGTCTTTCCTATTCGTTCAATTCGCATGTGTCCATTTTTTCAGAAGCATGGAGTTTATGCTTGTAAAGACCGGTAACGATTACGTTATAAATAATTACAAGTTTGGGTTCCACAAGCGTGAACAAAGTGATAATTGACCAGAATCTTACGAGATACTACTTTGGCACGTCAAAAAAATCAGTAATTCATTGAAACTGAGAGCAGCATCGTCCAACAAAGATTATCAGAGGCGAAATTGCTAACAGTGGTAAAGATCTAACTGAAGAAGGCAAGATCAGACTTCGGAAACATTCAGCAGCTGCTAAACTTGGAATGTTTCCCGAACTGCCCACACAAACACCAGGAAAATAACAAAAAATCAGCGAAAAGTGTGCAACGTAATTCAGGGGTTCATTGATTATTTTAAAAACGGACGTATTACGAGATTAGAATTTGCGAAAAAAAAGTTTCGTTCAAGTTCAAGCCACAGTTTTAAATTTCATTGTACAATTTTTTAAATATTTCAAACATTGCATGATCAACGAGTTTTTGCTTCAAAAGAATTTTGAACCATGCCTACAGCAACTGTAGACAGTCCTAAGCCTGTTGAATGGGAAGGGAAATATTGTTGACCGGGTGCCTAACGTCCTTACCTTTTGCTTCAGAAGGGAACCGAAACGGACCTCTACGTTAGGGAGGTCGGAGCCGAAGCGGATGAACGGGAGCCGATACGTCGAAAGAATCATCCAAATCGGGTAAGAACAAAGAAGATGGAAACGGATGTCTACCAGATGCACTGATAAGCCAATCAACATGAGCGCAAACTCTTTTATTTGAAGTTTCTAACTAGGTCAATGGAGTGAATAAAAGCCGAATTTTCATAAAGGAGAAACGCTGTTGATTCAAATCACACGCGGTTTTGTGATATCGCGTTTCAATTTCTGAGATAGATAGATAGGTACTTTTCAAGTCCACGGTAATAAGAATATATTTACACTGGAAACAAATATGTACGAGAAAGCACGCTGTTTAGCCTGTAAGTTTTTAGTTTTACCTGCGACGAGAGGATGACAGATAGGAAGCAACAATTTGTTACAGAATGATGAAGCCACTATGATAGCAGGTGGACTAACGAGATTCTACATGACGTTTCTTGATGTTCTAATGTGTCAAGTTGAAGTACTTAAGTAGGTTACAAGTTTTTTCAATACAGAAAAGGTATTGAGGTTCTCAATATTTTCCTATTTTCCTTTTTCCTTGCGCAGAATATATTCGGACAGGGTACAGCTCGACTAATTCAAGGTAAGCCTAGAAACATCCGGTTTACCACACAAATATATTCCAGCAGTAACCGAGCATTTTAGTCACGATATGGCCACAGTATGGGAAAATCATGAGAAAACCACAACGAACAAAGGATAGCGGAGGATATCTTATTATGAGAGCGTGTCTTACGGAAGATATTCTATCCAAGCGTGGCCTTGGAGTTGACAGGGGGAAAAAACCGGCATACACGCAGCGAAGAGAACTAGAATCAACTGAATAATAATACATTACCGAGCAGAATGAAGGTGCTCCTGGCACTGAACGGAGCTTGAGACCTCGAGTTGTAACTTATTCCTTGGGATGACCATGGAATATATGCTACTTTTTCCATGCACGGTATTTTCAAAGAGTAAAACAGCTTCACGATCTTCCTACACACGAAATTGTTCTACCTGACCGTTACGTCTAGTTGCACGTAATTGACAACAGGGGGAACTTAGTTTTCGATCGACTGTGGCATTGACGTCAATACAAATAATTATTAACAAAACGCTGCGAATGATTACATAACGATTTATTATTATTTTTAACTGACTTCAAAAAAAGAGGAGATTCTCGATTCGACCTGTTTGTATGTTTTTCCTGTAGATACCCAATCTGCGTAGATAGCAAGCGTAAGACCCTGAATAAGTAGGGTCATTTTTAGTAATGGACATCTAATTTTCAGCGTTTCTTAAATTCCATTTTTGGATTACTATCTTGAAATGCAGAACATCACATTTTGAAGGGGGGGTTTAAAGGTAAAATCTGTCATGCTCGATCCAAAGGTTTATTACTGAAAACAAAAAAACTATAGAAAAGCAGATTTTTAAAGGGTTTCTGGAATGCGACTTTTGGGTATTCAACACTGGCACTCATGGTGTAAAACATCTCAAACATCCTCTTTCGTACATAAGTGCAATTAAGTACCAAAGTGCTTTTGGTTTATTATTTTCAATAATGAATCTTTGGAATCGAGCATGAACCCCCCCCCCCCCCCCCCTCAAAATTTTAAGGTTTCCTTTTCAAGGTACGTAAAATCCGAAAATGCAATTTAAAAAATTTCTGTCCGTCCGCCGTACGCCATACAACTAGCACTTTTCTTAGTTAGGTACATGAACCAAAATTAATGAAATTTGGTTTGTAGGTCCCGTTTGGGTCTAGTTGGTCCTAGAAGCTTGGTGTTACTGTCAGTCAAGGTGAAAAATAGGGGTTGAAATTTTCAGAACGCCGTAGCTCGAAAACGTTCAAAAGAAGGGTACGGTTTCTTTTAAGTTTTTAAATTGATCTTGAACTAAAGAATTTTTTGAGACCATCCGCAGAATTGTACGACTAGCCGTTCGTTTGTACCGAAAAGCTTCGTCAACATGATCGTGAATCAAACGGTATAAAGCCGGCCCAGGTATCATTGCTAGGGAGCACCTGATTATAATCACGGATGGCTGTAGGAAGTCGAGTTGGTTGTTCTGTGATATTATTTCATTTGAAAAATCGGATTTTGTTGATAGGTACTTTTGCAACTTGAACAAACGTTGAAGCATTACTGGGTAAATTATTACACAACGGTAAATTATCACAGAACAGTTAATTATACACAACGTTTTATTATACTATCTATGTAGAAGGGGGATTATTACACAACGGTTTATTATTTAGCTTACGCTTGATGAATAACTACAAAAAAATAATAATTAATGATTGAATTGTTGAATTATTGAATCCCGCGCATTTGCATGAAACTTTAATTCCGAGGCCGGCTCCAGCACTCGATTTAGGGCTTTCCTTGGAGGAGCTCAAGGGTATGCACCACAGAAAACAGTGATCTACGCAGGTAAATAATAAACCGTTGTGTAATAATTTTCAGCGTTATTTCCATACCAGTTTGATTAATACAGTATGCTTGTATGCCAATAGGTATACTAAATATATTATTATATCTTAGACCAATCCCAGGATCCCAGGATGTTTCTTTGATAGATTTCTTTGTATGTCCAACGCTTCCTTTGTACGTCCACACTTTCTTTGTATGTCCGATATGGGCAAACAGGAGAGAAAGGCTGCCAGAAATTATGGTAAGTATCACACCAGAGAATCGGATAAGTGAGATGTTAAGAAAGGAGGAACAGTGGAAAGCAGTTACAACGTCTGTAACTGACCTACTGCCTTTCGGGCCGGTTTCACCAAAAAATCCTAACCATGGCTAAACTTGATCATTGTTTTGCCTAATCGCCGATGTGAATGATTTGTCCTTTGTGAAGGACAAATTCACGAGTATAATCAACGAATTATAATCAGCGAATTGATCGCTTTCATAAAACGCTGTGTTCATAAAACGTCGAGTCAATGTTTAAAATTTGATTTAACTGCATCATGGAGGCATTTGCCCGCCAAAATGGAGGCACTGGCTGTGATTACGATTGATAGAGTAGTTGTTGACGTACAGGAAACCAGCATTGGCCCCCAGCGTCGCAAAAACGAAAACGCGAACCGAAGTTTGACGCGAGTGTAAAACAGATTTTGCTTGACACTGTCCGCAAGTATTTTAACATTATAACCGACGGTGCTATATCGGTCGTATATACCTGTTATAAAATACATTTTTTCTGCAGTACATCATATTTATTAATAACGATGTGTCCAGCTGAGCCTACCAAGGTGGATAGGTTATGTACCTAACTTCTAACTAACAAATAGTTCGATTTCTCTCAAATTTGGTGGTTCCTCCAGGACTGTCCTCCGCGAATTTCACTGCGGTTGGAATTTTATAGTTTTATAGCTAATTTTAAATTTTACAGCTCAACTACTCTTGCAAACATGCGAAATCCCAATATCTTGAATCGCTAAGAATGGTCCCTAAAAAAATCGCAAAATAAATCATCCAAAGAACTGCATGATCGACTAGAACTTTTTTGTCTCTCGCCCATCAGTTCAAAGAAACGAGAAAGCTATGTGCCGATTCCCTTGATTATACTGTAGGTAGCTCTTCACAAGATCGATTAGATCGAGCTCAAGATAAATGGTTCTATCTCATCCATCGAGGACGGCGAAATCCAATACCAACCGAAATGCCCTGATCAATCCCCTACTCAGTTTTAGGGAATAATAATAATAATAATAATAATAATAATAATAATAATAATAATAATAATAATATCAATAGGGTAGAATAATAATAATAATAATAGAAGAATGGTTCGCATGAAAACTGGCAAGAAGGCAAAGTGGTACGTAAAGCGTTGATTTAGGAAGCTGACTACCCAAAATCGGCTGGTTAGTTTTGATCGTGATTCGTCTCTTTTGATCATTGATGGTGATACCCGACATCGTTGTTAACACATGAGCTCTTCGGTTTAATAAGTAAACGCTTATCAAAAACTTCGGTGAAACCGACCCTAAAAAGAAAGAAGAACTAGAATGCATAACGGAAGAATGAGATACTGTTGCTGAAGGAAATAAAAAGATGAAAGCCTATTGCTAAATTAATGAAATAATGCCGAAAAGCGGTTCCAAGGTGGGAAGTCAATAGAAGTAGGAAATGGTTTGTGTGGTTTTAGTCGGTACTTCCTGCAGCGGAGAGTCCGTAAAAGAAGATTTCCACACAACTCCCACCGAAAAAATCCCAGGATGTTTGGGTCAACCCTCTTTTCTTATGAAATAACAAGTAATACCCAGGTGTATTTATCTCATGTTTGCTATCGCGGGATTTCCAAATAACATCTCCTTCAAGACATTCTTGAATGGCGACGTCGGATTTTTAGGGAACCTCACCAGGCACAGCTGCTCCATCTCAGAAGACAGCTGTACCGACCCATCCACAGCACGTGCCCGGATAGACCGCAACTTAGGGTGAAACCAGCCGAGGGTTGCGCTGATGGGAATATAACAAGCTAATGGATGATAACGCTTCATCGCTTCATTCATGTAGTCCGAACGTCCAGACAAGTATAATCCAGGAAGAACAAAGCAGAGGAAACTTGAAAGTGAGGAGTTGGCAAGTAAGTTCCGAAGACTATGGCAGGTAGGTATGGCAAAACCAAAGAATTTTAGGATTGAAATTTCGTTGCAACGTAGCTAACTGAATATATTTATTTATTTATTTATTTATTTATTTATTTATTTTTCTTTTACGGGAACAAGCCCAATTGAACAGGAACATAATACAAATCAGACAGCGAAACAATTCGCATAATACAAAGATATAAAAAATAAAGAAACCTCATACGGAAAGTCAGAATCATAAATCTTTCTAAACCAAGAATGCTTCTTTTTCGTTCTTTCGGCATTTGTTTCTTTCGTTCTGAACAACAGTTTGTTGTAAAACAAAAGTTATAATTTTATACATCGTCAAAGAGAAGTTTTGAGAACATACATGCTCAACTGCGTGAATAATTTTTGATGAAGAATAGATCGCAATAATTGATCTGAATACAAATTTCAAATGGGCTTGATAGTTTTACCATGACTCACTACCGACCCGCAACTAGGTTTGCTTTCCTAACTAAAGGTTTTGCAGGAAGAAGAGATAACGCACGTTTGATACTTAATGGTACCCAGCAGCTAATCTACATGGGAACTCACAACGGACATCGATTCGTATCTCGAGTTATTCCAACTAACTAACGTTGGATGGAATTGATTAGATATAGTCGCTGAATCAACGGGTAAGGCCATGCATATCTAACAGTACGAAAAGAGGGGCCTAAGATATTCACGATAACTGCTATCTCAGAAGCTATAACAGCTATCGCTGAGCGCCTGCGTTTTTAGACCACTAGGCTTAATAAAATTGTGCTAAGATTGAACGTGTTCAAAACAGAGCCTGTACGGACAGAAACGTCCAAAACAAATCGTTCGACTTGGGAAATCATGCATGAAGGTTTACGAAACGAAAGACAGTGAAGTTGGAGAGACAGGACACAACACAATTCGGATAAGAATTTCAATTCAGAAGGAAACTAGTGAGTTCATACTATAAGTACCTACCTATGACCATGTATTATATGTACCAATCATCATCTGGGTATTATATAACAATGTAAATTTTCCATTTATCGCAGGGAAAGGATGTAGCTGTTTTTATATGGATGGGTTCTTTGACTTAACCATTAGTTAGTTCACAAAGTTTCTCTCTTCATTTGAAGGTCAAATTATATAGTTCACTTTCAAGTAGGTATATGTGTATAAATAATACTTATAGATAATTATGAATTATTTATTAATGTTACGGATAAATACATACGTTGACTTTCTCGAGATAAAGCTCGAGCTCTTTGTAGGGATCGGAGCCGGAGATTACGCCAGCAGCCCGCTCGTCAGGCCTTTTCAGCGTGTCCATATCCGCCCTTCCTCTTCATCCTACACATATAAAACATGACATTAATCATTATGAAGGTAAGGATATATAGTTATAGGAACGATACGCACATTTCACAATATGAAATATACCAACTACTTTGGCTGAAGTATTTCTGAGAACAGACCATTCAAGCAAGGATCTATCAAATGATTTCACTAATCAATATCAAATACATAATTATGCAACGATCCACGTAGAAGTTGGCCACCCAACGTAAGTAAAGTACCAACACAATATTACGTATGTTTGATGAGGATGTATGAATGATCATCAAAACAAGAGATTAGGTAAGTGTCGAAGTTATATCTGATCATCAAAAAGTATTCCTGAGATGCAATGGGTTTAAGTCATCCGTTTTCTCCACTTCCGTTTCCAAATGTATATAATCCAAAATCCATTCCGATTCCGAATATACTTTCAAAAGCTATGTCTTGATTGACAATTGACGATTTTTTACCAAACTCAACAAGATAAAGTGAAGCAACTCACGGGATAATTATGGAATGAACTGGAATTACTATGGGATTATTATGGAATGGACTGCGATCCCATGAGAATTTTGACCACAAGTTTTCTCACGTTTTCCCAAGAAATTTTTATGATGAGGTAGCTTAGGAAATCACCAACACTACCGACTTACACTTACTATGTGTTGCTATTCCTCTCGCCCGACATCCCTACTTATACTTCAGTGTGGTACCTAAAGCTTCACTTCTGGCTGAGATAATCGTTGTTTTCCGCTGACAAACTGTACAAATTCAAGTAATTTCGAAAATATATGTATTGCAGATGTCACTCGTTTGAAATGAATGAGTTGGCTATGAAATTTAAAAAGTGGGTTCATATCTAGAGCTAGAGTAACATTGACGAAAAATAGTTTTTGTAGAGTAAACTGTAAAACTAGTCTGTTGGATCTACAAGAGGGTGACTCGTGAGGAAATGGTACCTGTAGTGAGCTGAGAGGTAGTGCGTCACCTAAAGTCGAATAAAGACACTACTTTGTGTCCTTCTAGCGTCTTGGTCACCCACGATCCTACTGGTATTTCAATGAGCTCTTTAAAACGAAATAGGAAGAAAAGGAAGGAAAAAAAATTACGTCAGACACCTGAAGGTTTTTTCGTTGGCGTTTCGACTCCAGTAATGACCCAAGCCCGATGAGATAATATAATAACATACTGTAGGCAGAAAGGTGAGGAAGGTGCCGTAGGAGGGGAACGGGAGGAAGGAAGTCCTGTATGTTGGAGCGAGTCTATCAGCTCTTTTGTTTCAGTTCAGACTGCAGGGCGTCGACAAGTCTTCCCACCCCGAGGTGACGTCACTCAGCTTTCCCTTCCCCTTTCCAACCAATGCCTCCTTGATCGTCGAGAGTGTTTCCAATGGTTTCCACCAGCGTCACCCCCGCGGTGTAAAGTTATATCCTGTCTTTTTCACGGGAGGTTTTCTCACAGATATCTAACTAACGAATGAAAAAAATTGAACAAGAAAGCGCTTTTCGAAATACGAGACTTCGAAAGGCCGTCATCATTAGTCTAAAGATATCGAAATGATTCTCGGAAACTACTCCGCGACTATCGAAAACGCACTGTTGGTGAGAACCAGAGAAACGAGAGACCTTATTTCCACTTCTGTTGACCACATCACTAATAATTTTAGCTTCCCGAATAAAGTAAAAATAAGTCCATTGAGTTTCTTGGAATCATCTTTTCGCTGTGGAATAAGTCAACGATATGAGAAATATAATTTTTTCGCTAACTAAAAGGCTCCTAAAATGAAACGCCGGGAGGTAGCTCCGTACCTAACGGTAGCACATATTGCATTGAATCCTGTGACTGTGCCTTGGAGATAAACGTTTTTTACAATGCCAAAACGCGGAGTTCCTCCATCGAAGAAAAATCTGCAAATTATTACACAACGGTACATTATTTTCCTGTATGTATAGATACCCCTGCTGAGTAGATCTCTGAATTCGTGTTGTAAGACCCTGACTTATAAGGGTCGTTTTTTGCGAAGTACACCACGCACGCACACACAGACAAGACAAAAATACCACCCGATTCGAAGTATAAGCTTCCGCATCATTCGGCAATTACAGTTACATAAATATGCATTTTCCCACCACCGTCATATCTTGGTAACGCGTCATTTTAGAAATTCTGAAGGTCGCTGAACCTAAGTAGGACCCTATAAATATTCCCAAATTTTCATTAATTTGGATGATTTGGTCGTGAGCAGCAAAACTGTAGGTTCCTGCCTATCAACAAATAGGTTTTAAAAGAAAAAGAAGTATTTATCAACAAAATCCGAAACAGCCATCGTTCTTCAAAAATGAAATATCATGGAAACAACATGAAAATATCGCGGAACAACAAACTTGATTTCATACATCATGAGCCATTGCTCCAATGCTCGACTTCAAACGTTCATTATTGAAAATAATAAATCAAGATTGGTGGTTTCGAGCTTAACGGTTAATTATTTTCAAGACGAGATCCAGAAAATAAATTTGCTGGCCGATTACAAGTCCTTTACTTCGGGTTGGGTGGTAAAGGAAGTAAAGTGGCGAAATCTGCAGATGGTAGGAATTCGATGAGCGCTATTTCCAGACTTTCGAGTGATGTGAAAACTAGAGAAACAATAAATAACTGCAACTAATAAGGGAATATTAGCACTTGTCAGCGAGAAAAGCTCTCAACGAACCGAGGACGTGACGGCCTTTTTTACGAGAGCAATAAATTCTAGAAAACGCGCAATAAAAATTCCTCGAGTAAAAGAAAAAGAAAATGATGTGATTTTGACCTTAACAGTGGATTCGTGACAATGAACCGCATCAATAAAAGATGGTTTTTATGGGGACACAGGAACGCAAGATGTGAAGTGTCACTAGATGAGTTGGTTTGCGATGTTGTTTTCGTTTTGATTTGTGTAGTGTCGATTGTTATGTGGGGTTTTTATGGTTTGACCTTGGTCTGAATGAATGTTTTGTCCCGACGTGGTGGAGGTGCAACAAAAAAGCCAGTGGACAAAACGAACTCAAGGAAGCGGTTGTTCAATGACGGACAGATGAAAGATCAAAGGAGTGAAGCGGATCATTAAGATGATAATTCGGTCGGTTTTGCATATATCTCATTATGGATCAATCGTCGCCGACATACGCCACTGACGCAAACGACGCAAACAGAGGATGATCAATATTTCATTTGCTTACAAAAGGAATATCCATTATGGCCAAGACAACAAAATCGATGGATCTATATTCTGTTGGTGCCACACTTCCTAGTTGTAAATCTGTGAGAGCAGAACATCATTCTACTGTAATTCATGGAATCCCTTGAAATGCGATTGAAATGATATCAAAGTTGATAGCCACAATTATGATAAGAAATTTTGCTCTGGACCCCAGAAAGGTGCAATAAGGCTCAGCAATAACCTCACAGTTGACCATGGAAATCGATTGTTCGCGGCTACATCATGTATAAACATGGCAACTGAATGAAGACCAACACGAGATGTTATAATTTCAAACCTTCAAACTGCTAACACTTCGGTTTTAAATCCTTCGTGATCTGTCGTCGTTCAACCGCAGGACTCTGCAAAGGCAAAAACAGAATGAAGTAGCGCTGTATCAAACCCGGCCAAATCATTGCGATTTCTCCAAGTAAACAGAGCGCGGAAGTTGGTGGCAAGTCACTTTTCAGCCATGTTTCATAAGTCGACAGTTATTCCTTAGAAATGTAAAACGTGAAAGTTGAGGGTGATTTATGGAAGACATCTATTATTACATTCTTCAAAGTGGAGCTCACTTCAAAGTGAAATCATCGCTAAGTCACATAATGTCAGATAGATGAGTTATTGAGTCTTCTAGTATCATACGACGGCGGAAGTGAATGTTACACAGTTGTAAAATAATCTTGTACTTGCGTCGTTCTGTGCAATACATGGTAAGAAATATTATGAGGTTCTTCGATAATACTTTCTTGAAAACTAGTAGGTCAACTGACCTGTAGCCTCACGTAAGCGCCGAAAAAAGCTACCAAATACGAATTTCCAGTACAGACGGAAAACCTGCTAATTCCAATAAAATTAATTTTCATTTTTCAAATCTGAGGACCTTAAAATTCAAAACTAGAAAACCCTCCAACCGCTTCACATAGAATTATATTCCGGCCATTAACATAATAATCCAACAACAAACGGATAACGCATCTATAGATCAACTTAAGTAGAACGTAGACAGTTAATCATCCAAATTTGTTCTCATCATCCAGACATTTTCTCTTCATGCCGCTGCCGGTCCCTAAAAGGCTAATATGTCTATTGATCTTGCTTGATGTATGCTTGACCGGCAAAAGCAAGAAGGGCATTTCATAAAATAGTGTTTCTACCATAATTGCTGACAACTGTACAACGTATGATCCCGGAGCAAATCTTGCCTCATTTGTTAATTACATATAAGTAGCCCAGATGCTGTCAATGAAGTCCATTGTATTCCTAGAGATATCACGATTTTTAGTAAATCACCGGACTATTTTTTGACCCCTAAGATGATAAATCGTTCAAACTGGCTTGACAGTGTATCTACTTTATATTATGCAGGATAACGGGGGTTCAATGATCTGCGGTGAAGGAGATCCAACAAGATGCTATAAAGCAGTCCATGAATAGTTACTCGACTGGGTGAGAGCCGAAGAATTCCTTATTCATACGGAAATATGTAGGTATGATAATATAAAACCGAGAGACCGAGAACGCGCGGCCTCTTAGCAGAATGCGTATCGACGGCTCATCGCTGCAGCCCAATCAAAACGGAAGAGTAAAAATCTCCTTAATGGCGAACCGCTGTCGAGGCCCAGGCGATAAGGAGTGAAACACAGGGAAGAGATTGCGCCGGATTTATTGAACGGGGTGAGAAACTGAGAAGAGAAAAAGGGAACACAAGTTCTCCAACATCTGACCTCCCCGGAGAAGATGCGTGGCTGAGGTTATCGTCGCCGCTTCCTCCGTTATGTTCTACGCGTTCTGGGGGGCATCTCCAACGGCCGATCCGACCATATCCTCGGTTGCCACGGGTGTTTACAGTTTCTTTCTACTTGGCGTGTGATATATGGAGTCGGAAAGTGTACCCATTTTTGGAAAGAGTTCCTTCTCAAGAAAGAAAAAAGTCTGGGATCTATCTTGGAACAGGTAGAGGTGAAAATGGAACAGAGGCGGTCGAATATAACATAAAGGTTCACACGCAGGTTCCCACGACGTTGGCGAAAGATCAGGTAACTGATGGCGGAGAGAAAGACGGGAAGGGTTTTCTCGGCCAACAAGCCAAATTTCAACGACATTTGGAAGCAATCAAGCTCGATCTGAGGTCATCGTTACATCAGTTTTCCCCCTTCACTATTTTCACTTACGTCTCCACTTTCACGCCCGTTTAACCTGGTAACCACCAAACCAAATGATGGAATGATGGTTTCCACAGAACGGTCAATAAGCGGCAATGGGTGCTGGAATTTGGGTGTCATGATTTTACTCTCTAGCCTAGTAGGGGTGATTCCTAAGCTGAAGATGCGACGATACTGGTAGATTGTAGGTGTTCAGCCACTCTTCTGCTCGATTCATGCCTAATTTTTCATTATTTACATTTTGGCTTCACAACAGGACCCAACCTGAGCATACCGGTCAACAAAAACGTCAGCAACAAAATTATGCGTTGAAATCAAGGCAATGGCATCTTCAGCTCCGGCCGATTTGGAAATTACAGAGCAGTTTTAAGGTTGAGCAATAAATGGATTTATTTCAGTAACATTAGGTGCATAATCTAAGAGACGGTATGGAGATTCAGGATGGTATGTGGAGACCTTCTATCTATCTAGGAGAGGCATCTCCTGAGGTTGGGGACCAAAAATGGCCGGAAACGTCGCATCAAATATTTCACTGTGCCTACTGTTAACATAGTAATGAGAAAAATATGACTTACTATTTGTATATAACAATCCCTAATTCTACTCATACTCCCTAACCTATGCAGCCTAAAGTATGCGTCTCAACTTTTAAGAGCTTATATCAGCTACGCAAATTAGCTCACTGTTTCCCCCAAAACATAAAAATGCAATTAGTCCAAGCTCTTGTAATCCCACTCTGCGAATATGCGATAGCTGCCATGTCTAACTTAAGTGAACAACACCTAAAAACTATGCAAAAGGCGCAAAATGCGGCAGTGCGATTCATTTTTGACATCAGAAGCTCCGAACATATATTACCCCATATTACAGACGACTACGATGGCTTAAAATTCAGGACACGCTCAAACTAAAAATTCCACAACTACCTACAATATTCTGAGAGCAAATAACCCCAGTTACCTTGCATAAGAGTACAAAATGCTCACAGATATTCATGATATTAATACGCGTAATGCTAGGAGTACAATCAGCACCCCAAAGCACCGAACAGTAGTCTACAATAAATCCTTTTTAGTAAAATCAATCACTATCTACAACGAAATTCAGATATTTTTCAACGCATAACGCTAAAGTCATTCAAGAAAGAATTTAAAAATATATTAATAAAAAAATATGAATAGAAAAGAGCTCCACGTCAACATAATATTATGCTTATAAAACTAAAAATAACATACCTCAAACAACAATAACGTACCTTCTAAAAAAGATAAAACTGGAATACATTTTTTCTCTCTCTGTCTACAAAACTGAAAGAACATGTATCATTTTATAAGATATAATGAGTGACCAATTTATGTTTATCAAGTAGAATTTCTTTTTATTTTAGTGTAGCAGTGGTACGATTTCTTGTTTATTTATTGTAGTGCATATAAAGCCTGACAATGTATTAATAAATAAATTAGGATATATCTGTGCATTTTGTAAGAGTGGGCCACTAGGCCTAAAATCTGTACAGATTGTATAATAAACACAGTCAGTCAGTCAGTAACCTGTAAAGAGACCGTACGGAGGCCGGTCCGTGGGAACTTTTTCAGTCCCAATACTATTTATTGCATTTTCTGAATGTTCTGAATATTACTATTTATATTGCATTTTCTGAAATTTAATAAACATCTATCTATCTAGTTGAGCACTTTCTTCCAGGATGCATTCTCCCACTTCCTCCTCCATAAATGTAGTCACGATATTAACTATGACTAATATAATATTAAACAGCTAGACAAACGAGGCCTGACTATTGATGAGCTCCAGAAGGTGTGGCAGGTAATTTTACTTCGGATGGTAGCGAAGATAACCCTTTAGATTAATACATAGGTACTGTTAGATATTATAGTGATTAAAGAGTGTGAATACTTAAATATGTAGGTACTTTTCCTAACTTTACTCATTTCCCAAGAGTAATACTGAATGGAAATCCGACAGTGGATGATGTATATTTTATTGCCATATTCAGAAGACGGTGCAACACGGCCACGATAGGCCTGAAGGAAGCGGCTCGGTCGACAGGAAGGTCTCGGAGGAGCTCGAGGAACCTGATCGGAATAACAAAATCCCTTTGGGTCCGAGCTCGATAACCTCCACCTCTTCATCGTGACAATCATGAGACGTCGCCAACTCCTGCGAGGGGCGACCCCGGCGGGGACCTGTCGGACCGACCGGCCCACGCAGTCCCCCACAGCACACCCACTGAGGTCCACCTTCGCCCATCCTAATAGTAAAATCCCGCATTAGACCACCATTTACCTGATCACAGGCTATTATGCTGTAAGTACTTGAGGGCCTCAAGTTGGTTACCCTGCCATTTTCGTAACGCTAAAATAGGGATGTCCCAAAAGTATCGATACTTTTTTCTCTGATATATATATCGTAGTATCGATACTTTTTTCCCAGTATCAGAGCCGATACTTTTTTTTATCCCTCACATATCATCAGTTTCAACACCTACCACGTGTAGGTACTATTAACAGTACCTCTAACTAGATTGATGGGGGGCCAACCACTTCAGCAAATTAAAGAGAGTTAATGCACCAACACCTCCAGCTCTCAGTGAGAATCAGCTGTCCCCCATCTAGTAGGAAGGAAAAAATGTTAAGCCAACCAAGCAACCAACCAACCTAACTCAATAGCTTTTTGATTGGATTTTCTTTGTTCATTCTTGTTTCTGATGTGATTGCGCCGAATTAACGAAATAATGTCATGCCTTGTCTTTTTTTCTTTTTTTATTCATTACAGCAGCCTGCTTCCATAAAATGATTACAGGCTAATTACACGCTGGAATAAGTCTACTGTACATAGTGAAGATATTACTTATACTAAACTAATTTCGTGTTGACATTACAAAATAAATAAGTATACTATGCATGAATAAAATCATAATACGTCGAAATTTATAGTTTCTAAAAACAAAATCAAGTCTCTCGTATGTTTCTGGAGTAGCACAACGACACCACAAGGCCATTCATCCCCTCGCAGGACGCATACCCGCTCCAGTCGAGCTCGAGGAGCGTCCAAAATGCGAGCAGTCATACAAGACATGATACCAATCCTGGACGTCACCGGAACCGCAGGAACACACATCCGTCTCCGCCAAGTGAAATCTGTGCAGGTAGGCCTTCAGTCTTCCATGACCCGAGAGCAGCAACGTCATTCGCCAGGAAACAAGGTCTGCATCCGATCAGCAATCGTCGGGAATATGCTTCTCGTGCGGTTTCCATCGTCCGTCGCCTGCCACACCCTTTCCCAGCAATTGACACTCTCGGCACTCAGCATACTTTTAAGACGACCTCTCGAGGCCTTGCAGAAGGCCTCCGGCCTACTAGAGTCGGCTGCCGCCTCCTTGGCCAGACGATCAGCTTCCTCATTGCCCTCAGTGCCTACATGTGCCCGCGTCCACGCTAGTCGAAGATTCCATCCAGCCTCCCGCAGACATCCAATCAGAGAGCGAATCTCCTCTATATTCGCCAAATGATTCGTCCTATCAGCTATCATCGCCAGGGACACCTTGCTATTGGTGTGTAAAAGCACTCCTCTGCTACGGACGTCCAGTTTCTGGCGCCGGACCCAGCGTGTAGCCTCCAGCAATGCCAGAACCTCAGCTTGATTGATTGTACACACACCAGCCAGTCGAAATTTCTGATGGTAAATGGGCTGCACAATCCCTCTCTTGTAAACCACAAAGGCACATCCAACTTTTCCTCCTCCAAGATCGCTGCCATCCGTAAAAACCGAATAGAATGGTTCCTCATCGTCCTGACCTGCCGATTCCGCCCCCAAATCCACCGCATGCCTTGTCTTGTCATGTAAATAATTTTGAAAAACAAGCGCCCAACCAAAAAAAAGGTTTCAAATAAAAAAGGAAGTGATTTATTGTTTCGTTCATTTTATAATATTATCCTGAAATAATTCTTCGATAGGCTGATGATAGTATTTTATCTTATGTAAAAACGGGGGATGTGATATAATATTCATTTTCACGCTGACGGAGAGAGAACAAAAACGACGTTTCCACCAATTTTTTGAGAAAGTATCGAAAAGTATCGATACTTCAAAATATCGATACTTTCTGAAAGTATCGTATCGATACTTTTTGATACTTATGTATCGATACGATATATATATCGATACTTTTGAAGTATCGGACATCCCTACGCTAAAACCTGATGTTCATAATAAAAGCAGCCATCTTCGTTTTGAGAGTAGGTAACCATGGTAAACTTCTCGTAACCCCTCGAATAGCTGGGGTTACGTACCCATGGTAAAGTTTTCGATGTATCCCACTGATGATCGATTACTGAATTTTTTTTAACGCCACTTTCGTAATCATGGTTGGGAAACCTTAAGGTAAACTTCAACCCGAGGGTTACACTTTTTTTTTAACCGGGCCTTAATAAAAGCTAAATAAATAACCGATAATTGAATAAATTGTACCTTTCATTAATACAACAAGTCTTTTGTAATAAGAAACCGTATCTCAACCTAGCTTTAAATGTTGGAGAATTTCCGGAAGGATAAGGTAGGGGTTCGTAAATGAGTGCAAGTTGCAGGAGTGCAGGAGCGCAAGTTTGAAGACCGAAGTTGCCAACACACGATCATGGAAATTTGACTTCCGAACCACCAGTATTCGTGATTTCGAAATAGAAAGTTACCTTACAAGAAGAATAAATATTGTTACATTCGTAATATTCGCCTGTGTATTCTCCTGTGTACATTTTCTCAGTTTGCATATCTAGTGAATTTTACTACACATCTAAAGGCTTGACGAGTCCATACACAGCGAAACTTGCTTCCCAGGCCGTCAAACTTCGACACATACAAGACCAATCACTCCGTTGATAATGCAAGTTTGATATTGTGATGGTTATTTTTGTTGGCATATAGGAGTGCTCCTCACGTCACTACTGGGTTTTCGCCAGCCCTCATGATGTACGGGCGTGAACTCCAACTTCCAGAAGAGTTGGTGCGGCCGGTGTTGGATGAACAGCGATGCTCTACCCCCTACGCATTCAAGTTGCGCGAGGACTTATTGGAGATAAGGGAGTTCGCTCGTCGAAACATGGGTATTCAGATGAAACTACAGAAAACCCGATTTGACAGGCATGCAAAATTAACGAGCTTCCAGGCAGGCGACTGGGTATGGGTACACGAGCCGAGAAGAATTGTGGGGCGGTGCCCGAAGTTACAACCTCAGTGGACTGACCCTTGGACGGTGCTGAAGAAAGCAAACGATGTGTTGTACCAGGTCCAGTTGGGGAGGACTAAGAGGTTCATACACGTCAATCGGATGGCTCGTGCTGATGTCAAGAAGACGGGGGTAGTGTGATGGAAACCATCACATGTATTTATTGTTGTTTTCTGGAAAATTGTGGTTGTCCTGTTTTGGTATTGATTGCGGTTGGTTCGAAAAAATATACGAGCTCTTCATAGCGCGATTCTGGAGTGAACCTGTACAATATAGTCGCGTATGAACTCGTTACTACCTATAAGCGTATAGGTAGTACACTACCATATAGGACCACTACATATAAGTGTATGGACGCGTACGGACTACGGTGGTAGTCGTTACTACTACCAACTATACCTAGTTAGTGTATACTTTAGTTATAATAGTGCCACTGGCTCAAATTTGAGCCGGTATAAAATATATTGCATTTATGCATGTGCTCCATTCGGATTTCGTAGATCTTCCCAATAATTAAGTTGGAATTTTCAACTCGAAATTAGGCTTATTCCCTTCCTAAACTAACTGAACACGATGAGGTCCTGAAAAGTACGGTTTTCTCGCCCACTAAAACAGGTAAGTAGGTACCTACCACATTTGAATCAAATTTGAAAGTAGCGTTGGACGCAAGTAACAGTTGATATTCACTGAAACTAGAGCAATGTTTGATAAGCGCCTGACCAAGTTCAAGAAGCTCTCAGCTCAAAAAATCACGTACCTATTGGACGTTAGCAATAAAAATCGGCAAATTCATTGCCATTGCCGCATCCTTGCAGCCGATTTTACTTTTCAAACGTGAATACTGAGGAATAAAAGTTAGTTTCGATAGTTCAAAATCAGTATTTTATTTCAAACGCCACAGACAATGTTAACTTTCACAAAGGCAAACAGATACGCGCGGCAATGTTCGCACAGATATTTATTTTCCCGTGATCTCATCTTCACCTCCTGTCCATCCCACCGACTCATCTATCCTCCCGATCGATTGCAACAGTTGTGGCCCCATACGCTGGTACCTGTTCTCTTGTGATCATCGACCAACCGGTTCGACGGCTCAGGCTGGTAAACCCTCCCGCGAATGGTTAAAAGGAATCACGTTGATGCTCAACGAATATGACAACCCTTAATTAAAAACTTGAAATGAATTGTCTATCAATCTCCTGGTGTAGAGCTAAGAGAAGAAAAAATATCTGACGTGCCTATATGATCTCAATCATTTATTGAATCATTTATTGTTTGATTGAGGAGAATTTACACAGCTTTTCAACGTAACAATCAACGACTATTATTGTTTTCCCTACCATCTGAAGTACTAATCGGGATGCCTTCTTTGCTGTCATTCGTATTAGAGTTCCTTACTGTTCTTGGACAGTATATGATATACCTAACACTATTTAGTAACGCACATTGTCTAAGGGTTCTCCGGCAGGTAAATATTCGCGTGAGCATGTACCTACCACGATGTCTAATGTCAATCAAAATAGATGAGTCTCATTTTAGGATCTGCAACTTTAATATAATTTACATGTATGTAAGTATAATGTGGCGATGGTGATGTAGGAAACTTCTGATTTTCAGATTTGGTTTCTGTACATAAAAGGCTGTGGAAAATGGATGCTTCAATTTGATGGGTACGCAGAAGCCAGAACTGGTCAAAAAATCAAAGAGTTTGTAGGGATTTATAAACCAGATACCCAGCTGGAAATGTCGCAGAGCCGCGATAACCTATCGTCTAACTCCCACTAGTTGTCACATGCGTTCAGCAAGTTCCTGGGAAGATCGCGAAGCTTGACTTCCCTTCAGATACGGACATTTCTTCTGCATGTGCACTGCGTCCTTGATATTGCTGAGAACAAGAGCCCAGGCACGCACCCGGGAAAGATCATCGTGTAATTGGAAGCGAATAGTTGAGCCTGATATCCCATCATAACGTAACAATATTTTGAGTTGAAACTATTAGAGGAAGTGCTCAAAAACACTGATTCCTATGAACCGCCTCCGATATAATTTCAGGCCGGAGGCCGATCAACCACTGGATGCAATAACGAACGACGAAGCGACTACGCGTATCCGTCCGTCCACGTGCGACTGATCCCATTGCTGTGAAGTACATTAGGAGGCCTCCACTCCACACGTTGTTGGGCGATACCAAGCGACGAGGATCCAGTTTGGATGGGATTGGTTGCTTTTTCAAGCGACCTCAGCTCCCCATCCCCTCTTCACTCCACCACCACCACAACCCTTCACACTTCATTTCCACGGAACTGCTGCTGGACTACGCGTGTTTAATTAAAGTGGGGTCCCCTAATGGAGGACCCCAGTCGCCTCGTGTTGCTTGCTCGAAGTCGCCTCTCGTCGCCTGATCGCTTGATGTCGCTTCCAGTGGCCTCAAGAGATTTCTACTGTTTCAAGTTAACGCATAATCGCAGAGAAGATTATTATAGATGATCAGGTAACTATGCATAGGCCTCTAGTAACCATGAAATGTTAAGCACAAATTGGACGAGAGCTCATGAAACCGAAGTTTGTAGGATTTGAATTTTTAAACAATCTTGAAATTCTCTCGAAGTTGATACAAATACATCGGTAATTTAGATGCATTTGAATGGTGTACTTTGGAAATCGTGAAGTGTTGCTAAACAGAAAACCTAATTATCGATATATAACTAGGTAGAAAATCATGTAGTTAAACAACCAGTAGATAAGTAGCAGTGAATGACTAATGATATAACTCAAATGTGGTAGATACCTTACCGTTGTTAGCTAATATCAGTTAGTAAATTTTCCAACATACGCGAAAAAACTGCAATGATAAGTCATTTTCCAAATTTTATGTAGTAATTATATTCCAATTTTTCAATAACTTACTACATTACTACATAACCTTATGTATAGTTTTGTACCCATGATGACGATTTCAAGAGACGCAGAAAATAATTACTACTTCGAACACCAATAAAACTATTCGTAAATGCTGAGGCATCAACCATCGACAGCAAAAACCGAAGGGGAAAGTATAATCATAAACATCCAAATGGGTACCTACCCTATTGTTACTTCGTTTTAATGACCAAATCAACCAACCCTTCATAGAATTTTTCCTTCTTTATTCCGTGTTTGTGTGTGTGTTTCGTAATCCAACGATTTTCTTATGGTGTGGTGTGTTGTAAAAATACTACCGCGTTAAAACGCTCAGTGATAATCCAATTATGACAATAAAGGCCTTCTGGGGTTATTTTACTACGGATCCTGATGCGATTTTATGTTGCAGGCATTTCTGACATTCACTTTCAACTCACTAAAAATATTATTGTAAACGTTGGACTAGGTACCTCAAGGTATGCCTATATAATTTTATTAACATAATGTTTATTCAGAAACTAGTTGCAATCATAAGAAAATCATAGGTACTTACAGGAAAAGAAAATAAGACATTCTTCGCGCAATGCATGTAGCGTTGGTATTTTTGTTGGGGTAGGTAGCAATTGAAAAGATTTCTACCAATTAATGGAATTCCCATTAATATAGGAATACACGTGTCCTGGTGTAGTCCCCCGAGAATTCTCATTTATAGCCTGACCAATTATTGGTTTTTTTATAAATCCAAAAATCCATAATGCTTTTGTAAACTTCGTGTTAATTTCGTTCTACAACTTTCAACTTGCACGGCAGGCCAAAATCTGTGGCGGAAACGTCGCACACTAAAAAAAAAAATTTTTGAGTGATTACTGGTAGGTAGCTCATTTTTATCCCAATTGAGTTTATTATCGGTCTTCGGAATACACAAATATTGAAATGGGTCTCAGATGGTCCCTTGTGAATTTCATCAAAACCGAACTGAACGTGAAATTCTAGCAACGTTCATACTAGGTACATGAAAGAATGGTCGAAATGAGCTGAAATTCGAAGCTAGGTGTTTTGGGACAGTAATTTTGATCACACATGGACTTGAAAGTTACCTACAAGGAATCATATTAGGTAGGCCACGCGTTGGCAGACATTTTTATTGATTTATTAGGTTCATATCTACAAATAATAAGCAGCACACCATTCGTTAACAAACATGATACGACGACAATGGACACTGCGCCCTCTGTCGGAAGGATTTCAGAGACCCCTACATTTAAGATTAGAAGAAAGAGGTAAACTGGAAGAATATTAATCTCAGGGTTTAATACCAGGAAATGAAAGTCTGTTCTGTGAATGTCAGGATGTGCTCTGTCTCCCTGGTGTCCGGCTGTATGTTCCCGGTATAATAGCTTACTTTTTGAGGAACATGAGGCGGTACTACACCTGTTCGGGTGAATCATATTCACTCATTGGCCCTAAGCTATGTTCCCAGTAACAGCTTACCTTTTAAGGAAGACATGAAAAGTTGAATATACTGATATTTCTTTGAAGCGATATTTTCCATACGCGAGTTCGGGGCGATGGCAGTTTGTTATCTCGAACGATCATGATATCAGGGCGAGTCCCAGTCCACCGCGATGACGATCCGTCAACGCAGGAGACGATGCAGTCATGAGGTTGCTCCTCAGAAAAAGTGATGAGTCAACCCCCAGCTGTGAGAAGGCCGCCGCGCCCAGCTGGAGAGATCTGATGCCTGATGGGCATAATTATTGAAGGCGAAAGGACCTCCAAGCCTCCACACACGATCATCCTCTCTGCAGGCACCGCCCGCATATACGGCCCGTTCGCCAAGCTCCACGAATGAATTCGTTTATGGTAATCTGTGAAAGACGTGTGCCATGTGGCACAGGAGCCGCTAACGTCGCTTTCTACCGCGCACAACGCTCCAATTGTGTTGCAGCAACTCTGTAAACAATACAATGATACACTGCCGTCGTGGTGCTGAGAGTGATGTTGATTTTATTCAAGTCGAGGGCGAGAGCTTAAGGTTGCCAGATTGTATGACAAGAAAAAAGGGCACCATATAGCACTGTTGACAGAGCGTAGGGCACGACTACAATCTACTAATATTCTTCTGCTTAGATGTGACCCTACTACATTGCAATACGAGTAATACCTAATCTATTATGCAACACCATTTCAACAAAACCTACGTAGGTAGATTAGTTCTATAATGATTTTTCTTTCTTTCAATATATTATACGCGCCTCACAGAAATTCGCTGGGGGCGCCAAACCTGATTAGCAACCAGTGTCAAAACATGAAATACGAGTTAAAGATTCAACTGGTAGGCCTAACCATTTATGACAGAACCAGAGAAGAAAATACAAAGCTCATTATGTCAAATGAAATGTTTAAGCCTGCTATACAGTCCTTTCAGGTCTTTGCTTTAGGATGGCAAACTATCTGGCTATAAGGTCGATAAAATCCATCGGAACGCGGACGTTGGTGCGTGTGACAACAGATAGAATAAGATCGCGCTGGTTACTGTGGAGTGCAATCGTTATTAGAAAAGGAATCCAATACGAAGGTGAAGAGGGGAAAAATATGTTAGTTCCTTTGGTTTTTTTTATCAAGTCGAACGTGACGCCCGAGAGAGATAGTGGTAATATACGCCCAGGGATCTTATCGCCGCGCAAACATCGCCGTTTAACAGATGCGCTAACTTAAAGTAAATAGTTCCAACATGCTCCGTCAACAGCGCGTCTCAAACGAAACTGGTCCACTGAGATGGAGTAAAACCCGAGGGGATCTCCGAATCAGCTATTGCGGAAGAAAGACAAATTTATGAGTTTGGACTAGCTGTGTAACCCACGGCTCTTGAATAGATAGGATTTAAAACTATGTACTTATGTGGATACTGCTCGATCTGCATGAGAGCCATGTGATACCGTCTGGGACCGGACTTCCCCCACCCGAACTCCCGTGTCGCCCCCGCAACTTGTACCAACCCTGAAAATTCAACCTGTGATTCCAGAGTTCGGAGCGTTAGAACAATTAGTTAGAGAGCGTTAGTTAGAACAACATACATTTTACGTTAGTACGATGCACAAACAAAGCTGGTATGTGTTTTTCGTGAAATGTATACTGGGTCATTCCTGGGCTCACCCTAAGGGCTAATTCCTGGGCCTCCACTCTTATCATTTGCCAGACGTACCTTTACTTTTACCGTAAGCCAGACGCGAATTGAACTTGGTAATATGCGATATTTCCATCCGTTTTCCAAGTACACATTCCAAGTTGTTAGGCTGCTACTCCTGGGAAAAGGTGTCCCTAATCCGAAACTCATCAGAATTGTTAGTAGTAAATCCAGTTCTTCGTTTTCACCTCGATACGACGTGGGTGTCAATAAATTGGTGCTCGTTTATGGTCAGGCGCCCAAAGTCCCCTGAGTAAAAGGCTACGCCTAATGAAGATTGACACCTTAAATTAATAAATGTACGGGAAAAAAGGTGGTACGATTTAACACCCCACCCCAGCAGAGTAACATAGCGATCGCGAGAAAGCCTAAGACCTGTGGACTGAATGTAGTAAAACGTAGGAATGTAACAATGGAGTAGGTACACGTAATTTTGTTTTGGCAAGTCTTTCGTTGTGAAATGGTGTCTACAAGGGTAACGACAAACACTGGATCTGAATATTTTTCCAAAGGCAACGAAGCGACCATATTACCTCATTTTTGATAGCTTTACGAGTGGGACACCTGTATGCACATCTAGGAAGAAGCAAAGGAAAAAAAACTACAAAAACCAATCCTCAAAATAAATTGTGGGCTGGATAATGATAATTCTCCAAAGTACTTTTTGAAGCTATGTATGTGAATAGGTCAGTGAATCAAGAAAGCTGTTATTATAACCAAGAATCTCCTGTATAGTGTGGAGAATTCTTTTTTATAATAACCAGCTTTCTTTATTCATTGACCATTCACAGATTCAAAAAGTACTACAAGATACACTGAAAGAACTGATGTTGAAAAAAAAAAACGGAAATACACAAAACTTGCAGACTCACGTTGGAACATACTTAAGAGAAATTTACTGCTAGCTGATTTGAAAATAATACCTACTTAACTGAATGACCATGGAATTGTCTGTATGCTGGGTTCTGAAATAGTGCGCAACAGATGCTACTTTAGCTGTTGACAGTAATTCATCATATTTTACGACCAAATCGTTGAGGAGATTAGTTTGCAATAAAGTAGGTGTACCAGAAACACATCCATCAAAGTTGAAAGAGGTTTCAGTGAATACTTATCACAGCGAAATCACGGCATTCTATCGGACAGATTAATCCTCTCTCGATCATCATTCTTGATCCCTCCATTCGTCAAGATCGAAAATCAAAAACGTTTTCCTTCGAAAATTGAAGTCCGTCACGTTCTAACGACTGAATTTTCCAAGAAACCAGGCTCAATATATTTCTATGTTCATTTGCTGACATTGAACGCAGTGTTGAACCACCAAACCCAAATTTGAAAACTTGTTTTTTCAATTTGTCTTTAAAGCCATTTTGGGCGTACAGAAATTCAGATTCGAACCTTTTTTCTATTTCAAATTCGCCCTTCTTCGAACTCGCCCCGACCACGAAGAAGTAAGGACGCCTATACATACGTAGGTTCATTAAATACACGTATATTCTTCTTTTTAATGTTGACATAAAGAGATGGATTCCGACAATTCCGAAACAAATTCGTAGGTAGGTGCCAACCTATCATACCTTACATTATTCATTTACCTACTAACTGGACCCACAGCGTAGCTTTCACATCTTTAAAAATGTTCGCTAAAACACATGCAGCTCTGTTTAGGTACGTCTCATTGCTCGTTAAATTATTTTTAGCTCGTAGTTTCACAAGTTTCGTTACTTTTTAAAGAAAACTAAGGAGTTGGAAGCGCCGTTTGTATGTTTAAATTTGGGCTCCTCTCCAGATGCCAGCAATTATGAGGACTTCGAAATATCTCTGTTTGTTTTCATTAAACTTGAACTTCCCGTCCACCAATGCCACGGGGCCTCAGCATGCACCCCTGAAACTAGACTCGTAGGTTCTACGAACAAGATGATCTAATATTATGAAGAAAATGGCAGTTTCATTACACATATAGTGAAGAATAACATATGTATTATTCAATGATAATGCAACAGATTATCAATAAATAATCTGTAAATGAATTAAAGCCTTTTTTTTTGCCATTCTTCAGAGGGAAAACCCACACAAATCAACCGGAATGTAGCTAGGTACCTACCATAATATAGTGGATGATAAGAAAGAGATTACTGAACCGACAGAATTACCCGTGCGTTGCACATTAGTATTGATCTGAATAAATAATATATTTAACTAGGTATCTATTTTTAATTAGGAAATGGCAAAATAGCATGGGTTTTTTGTTCACAGCTTCATACTTTATCGCACCACACTGGCTCTGGATTTGAAAACTACCTACCTACCCGTGAACTTGAACCAATGCACATTAACACACTATGACGCAGAGAGGTTTTGAAGAGCTGACGTATGTACTGAGGGCAGGTGTACGGGTTGTTTGTTTCCCTAATAGTCCAAATCCATCGAGATCCGTCTATCAAGTTTCGCCAGCGAAACTTAATTTGTGTCTAAATGACTGCTAAAAACTTTCCCGTTGATGGGTCCTCGAATTTTACCAACAAAGTTCCTGATCGTTTATGGACTGCAGTAGACCCAAAGATACCTGTACTAAACATGAAGTACATCTTCGACTTCCACCAACAAGTACCTAAATTACTTTATTTTAGTGGACACGAAATGTATATTAGAGTGAGTGTGTGTAAACCTATATTAGAACAGTATCTATATAAGTTTATCTTCTCTTCAACATTTGGAGCTTCGAATTTTTGAAAATTTCAACCTTTAGGGATGATTGATAGGTTGTAGGACCTATCAAGGAGGATCAGACAACTTCCACTTTCTATCCTGATTCATGCCTAACTTGCCAACATCTCAAATTGCATTAATTTTGGACAATTTAATTATGCTTGGACCTTAACAGTGTAGTATAATACTAAAAATTATCATATATAGTATAGTACTTACCTACTAAGTACGTTTTTAGTATAGTCTTCAGATACAGTTGCTGTCATGTTCATCTGCTTGCTAATGGCATGGGGAAAACGGAGGAATAATTATTATTGGCTAAGGTGCTGCACCAACCAACTAGAACGCCAAGAGAGAAAATATTTTATAAAAGCCGCTGAAATAAATCATCCAAGACGTCAATTTACTAATGATACCTTAATACTTGAGTCCATATAATTATTTCACCTTTTTTCACGGAGTTTTTTATTTGAAAAACATTATAAATGCAACTCCTTCCGATAATAATATAACACCCACCACGGGGTTTTTTTATCCCGTAAACCTGGAGGCGTCGGAAGATTATTGTCTAGGAAACAAGGCGGGAGGGCGCTCCGAGATAATAATAGAAAATCCTATGCACCCAACATCCACAAGTGAATTTCTGAAGAGTCCGGAAGCTAGATGAGCTCATCTCACGAGCTTTCGCTTCGGCTCGAAAAATAAGATTGGGCGCAGATGTTTCCTGGTCCGAATTTGGCGTTGGGTTTGGGAATCGAGAGGCGAGTTGTGGTTTTGTTATTTACGGAATGTCCGTTCCACCGAATCCTTCAGAAAAGGGCGTACACAACAGAACGAAAGCCTTTGAAGGGAAATAATAAACAGTCTTATTCCAAGCGAGCCCTCAGGTTTTGAGCCGTCGTTTTTTACGAACTACGGGGTCTGTGGCCGAAATCTTAATGTGATAGTAGTAAATTGGTCCCGAAGGGATAAGTTCTCCCGTGAAGGATTTTGTTAGAGGTAATGTGATTCATGTTTATCTATCAATGTAGAAGTCACCAAACCAACTGCCAGCTCTCCCATATCGGGGCGTCAAAGCCCTCAAGAAAAAGAGCAAGAAATTACGATTCAAATCCAGAAAACTGTGCTCACTCCTCCCAATTGAAAGTAAATTTTGCGCTTCGCAATTAAGTTCTAAAGCCTTTGACACCTGGGGGGTGTCAGCTTTGGGGCTGTGCAACCAAAAATAACAATGAAATCATTTGAAAATTCCAGAACAAAGTAGGTCGAAACAAAGTAGACTCATGCTTATTATCGATGCAGCCTAAATTCCGTTCGTAATGGGAACACCCTCCAAGACCGGAAATGTTAGATTGCTAAACTTACACTAAATCTATACAGCAGTATACGCGACGGCCTAAATAAGATGACTTTATGAGGTACCCTCCCTATCTATCATTGTTTTAAATGACACAGTTTTGGAACACCCCTCCTTATTGAACAACGGCGTCTGTTGAATCAACAATGTCAACCAAGATACCGAGCTCGTATTTTTAGAAGCTAGAAAGGTGGTCTGGAGGAAGGAAGAAAACGTGAGATATCAGAAGATGCACCTTTCAGTAGGTCTGAGGAAGACATGCTGCATTTTCACGTACGTTTGTTTACCAAGTACTACCAGTCAAACATATCGGGAGGAGAGGTACAACAAATTTTTTTGTAATACACACTGGTTCACTTCATCGGATATTTCGTGAAAACTAGGTATGGGTTGCAGCACTCACTCAATCAAGATTCCAGGGTTCCAGCTGTAATAACTACATACCACCTTCCCAAGGATAATGTGGAAATTTGAGCAATGTTGGGTTCTATGGGACCAATGGGATCTTGCGTCCAAGAAGACATAGTCAATCCCAACAGAAGAGGACCCTCCTCCTTCCTGTAGGTTCTACTCGTAGTTAAGTAGAAGTAGATACGTTATTATAGATCTATAAGAGCTCCTATAAATAATCCTAGGACGATTAGGACAGGGACGAATAGGACAGTTTGTTATTTTACGTTGAAATGGATTATTTCTATTTTTCATCCTGTAGTTTTTTGCTATGGATTTCCGCCACGCCGCAAGTGATTTAAGTCATATCCTAGGACGAAATCAGTCAACTTGAATTGAATTAACCGTTAAAGACCTATTCAGAGCGGATCTTCCCAGAAAAATCCCAACCTTAGACCTCAAGCTCATTTTTCCCGCCCGTTTCATCTCCACGCTATTCATACGGTACGGCGTTCAGAAACTGTTACTTAGCTTGTTGAATGATGGTAATTACGTATGCTAATGATTTCGAAGCTTCGAAAGCTTTTTCTTTGACAAACCATCATCCGTATACCCCTCGCCACCACACATCATTCTTATCCCAAAATGCTCGAGGGACCAAATGAATTACCTCATTTGTTATTTAGAAATGTTTCTTTGTCCTTCTACCGGAGCGACTCGCTCAGTCCAGGATGACGCAAACAGAACTCGGGAAGAAGGGGGAGTCAGCCGAAGTGAAGGACGTGCACTCTGCTGTACCTGTTCCCGTAGAGTTCTCATAGAGGTTTTCTTTCATAGCAGTCTCAATGGATCATTCGACACCGCGTTTTTACTACCGTGTTTTGCATTTCTTTACCTCGACAGGCTCAAGTATCGCTCGTATCGTGATAGTTCTGCGATTCGATTAAAATAAAAAAATTAAAAAATCCATACTATAATCAAGGAATCACACCATGGTTTCTACGTGCCAACCACCTGTAGGCGAGTGTTGTGTAGTTATTTACACTTTCTAAGTAGAGGGTACAAATAAAATGAGTGTTTCCACTCTACCTCCACTTAAGTATGGGTAATGGTAGTAACTATCGAAATTTCATGTACAACATCGAGAGGGTTACATAACCTATTCGTGAATTGCTGCATTATAGGGATATTTCGTTCAGTACTTACCTGCAAACTAGTTGAGTCCATGGGGATAAAATCGATCCTTTGAAGGGAAAATGGTCTTAGATGAAGAGAATAAAAAGATAAATTAAACAGCTAGCCGGGTTCGAACCTTGACACGATACGTAAGCCGTGAAAGCACTGCTAGTGCTCTAGAATGGGAAAAGCTTTTAATGAACGAATAGATTCTGATGGTTCCCGAGCTTATCCTCACTGAAAATTACCACGGTGGTTCGCTGAGGATTAATAAATAATACGCCCAAGTACGCACCTAGTAACTTGTCAAAATTCACTGCGATAAATTAGCTTAATTTATTAGAACCGTCTTCTCTAAACTTTAAATTGTCAATCTGTATTATTCAGTAACGGATATCAACTTTTGACTGGTCAAATCAAAAGTCAATATCAGAATAAAGCACATTCTTCGAGCATGCCAAATCTCTTAGACGCGCCCAAGATCAAAATAATTCGTCACTGAATCGTCGCAAACGCTTTATCGTATCAACTTTATCGTATTCTTTAAGGTACCGATTGATAATATCACTCGTTGATTTCAAATAATTGGATGATGACACACTCAGGACTTGTTCAGCCAATCTAATCTAGCATGTGCAATAATTTTAAGAAGATAAATTTTCAACAGCTTCCACGTTTGGTTGACATAGGTACCTAATCTCTTGATCTTGAAATGGCTGTTCTTGTGAATATTCCATAGTTAAATATTCCATAGAATATTCCATAGATACTATTTGGCATAGGTATCTGTTAAGTAAACTACTTACTGTTCGAAATGGTAATGATTTTCGTCTCATGAGACGTCATTTTTTCTTCATTTATTTCCATTTCCATTTGATTATTTGATCTAAGTATTCTCACAAGTACGTACCTAGGTATTTACCTACTTTTTTTGTAAGAGCCCGAAGTACTTAAGATCCATGATTCGACAGTATCGTAAATCTAAAACTCATCAGAGAAGGAATGGTCTTACAATTCACTGTTGTTCATGACATCCACTGGAACATCAACAGATGCACAGCTTGAATCATTTCAACGTCTCAGCAGAAACGCGTCTGCATTCAAAGCCGCATTGATTCAACCTGGACAACAAGGACCGGAAAATTAATAGCAGGTCGTTTGTGAAAAATACCTACACAGATAGGAATGCAGATTCCTCTTTTTCCAGTTTCATTACATATTTCAAATCTCAGGAAAAGCACCTACCTGTCTACTTTTTTTTAGGACAGATTGCTGTTCTGTCATCAAAATCCAGTCGCAAAAAAGCAGAGCTGTAGTTTGTGGAGGAACGTGATAACCAACGGATATTTGAACGACAGGGTTTCTTTGTTGACCGACCTTGACTGTTTCGGATACCTCGTTCGCATTTGGCAGGCAACAAGAAGACACCCTTCTACTAAGCATTCTTTCTACTTCCATTCCACTCAACGTTAATTCCATTATCGGGGCTGGACAACCAGTAAAGAACCATCAGGGCGCTCGCCCTCGACAGTAGTTCCTGTTGTGAGCCGGGAATGAATGAATTAGCGAAACGTGTTAAATTAGCTAAACACACTTCCAAGGACTTCTGGAATTCTTATTTGACGCCTCTCTTTTTCTTTCGTGCCGTCTTAATGAATGGATGATGACGGGATGATGACCGTGGGGTGGACACCGGAGACTGAACGTCGACAGAGCAAATGAGAACACGAGAATTTCGCGGAGATCCACCATTTGGGTTATGTTACTCAAATAAAAAGCCCGCTTAGTAGAAAATATTATTTGGAATATTATTATTGGAAACAACCAGGACCCGTGAGGACCGACAACCACGCGATTTACACAACAGAAGTACGAGATATTATGTTTGACGTACCTATTTACGCACCTAGTCTGGGACAGACACAAGCTGAGTAGTACAGAGAAACTGCTCGATGGACAAACTGGAATTGACCACTGGTTTTTCTGTACGTTCGTTAATATTAATAAGTAAGACGGATAATAATTAATTAGTGAGAATAAGAGGGGACAAATCAACGAGCCCTACTGATAAGTTGCTGACATGTGTAGGTTGTATTGTACGAACTAAATCACTCGCGAAGAAATCGTGGAAACCCATTTCAAAGAAAAACGGAGTTATTGAAAACTCGGCGCTCCGCGCCTCGCCAGGGGGCAAGCCCCCTGGACCCCCGGATGCTTACTGCTTAGAGCCTACGGCTAAAATTCAAGAAACATGGAACATGCTTTATCCGCGTAGTTTACTACAAACAAGTGACAACCAAACAAGTATCATTGTTTACTATCCATTTACAACATTCATTTATATAGTTATATTATGAAACTAGGATATAAATACCAAGAACAAATACGAAATACATTCTTGATAAATCAAGAGCTTTCCAACGAATGGAAAACGATTTTTGTCCGATGAAAATGAAAGAAGTTTCATTTCCCTAGCAACAACTCGGTTGTAAGTGAAAATCATTGTTAAAATTTCGTTCCACTTCCGCGTTCCACTTCCGCGTCACCCATCCCGTGTAACGTTTTTCGGCTAGTTAGTCCAAGGCTAAAGCATAGTCTAAAATAATATATAGTCTATTTCCACTAGTACACGAAAAACGCAAAAAAACACTGTTATACCGGTTTCGGTGATCAAACCATCGTCAGTAACACACAATAACTCACAACACACAGTAACACACAAGTTATTGTGGTTTGATCACCGAAACCGGTATAACAGTGTTTTTTTTTTGCGTTTTTCGTGTATTAGTGGAAATAGACTATATTTTTTCAATAACTCCGTTTTTCTTTGTATTGTACCCCAAGAAGTTCACCTTCCCTTAGGCAGGTACTTCCATATCAAATTCCAGTTCGTCTTCCACTGATACCTTTCACGCCTAAACATGTAACTACGTTCCATTTATTTCAATTTTCTACAATGCCAGAACTATTTTTGAGCTCTGTCTCACTTAATTTTTCCATAATCAGTTACCCAGCAAATTTTCGAATCTAAACTTATGAGACAATTTTATGAATAGACAAAGGGAATCACATGATGCGAACAAAAATAGAGAAGAAGAAAATAGCAAGACTCTGACATAAACTGCAATAAACTAGAAACATCGATAACGTCCACGTGCCGGATACACATAGGATATAAATAATCATGGAATGAAAAATAAATTAGTCAAATGGGAATCCACTAAACTTGCCCTCAAGGACTCGTGTGAATTCATTTGACGTGCCTCTCGTTTCTGCTGTCCTCTTGATAGATGAACTGCCCGAGCAGTATGGTCAAACAAGGAAGGAAAGCTGGAAATGATTGATCACCTATAAACGAAAATTCCCATTCGTCGTCATCCGATGAGGGAGGACAGATAACAGCGGGGTACAGACGGGATTGGCATACATATTATATAGCAATCTTCGCCATTTGCCCTTGAAATCAAGCGAATTCACTGGGCGACTGTTCGTCTTGCAAGTGATGAAAAAAAAAGAAGTAAATGCCATGATGTTTTTTCCAACGTTGATAATTATGTAAATTTAATCCTTTGAATTTAGTTATCAAAACAACATCTGATGAAATACTGTGAAGTCCTCTGAGTGCTTCGTTCCGAGGCTTTTTGAAGTAAAACTCAGATGTCTAGAAGGAGCTGCTGTTGAAAGAAAAGAAAAAAAAGAAAAAAACAGTAAATGAATAAATTGGACATTGCCAGCGAAGTAAAGTGGACACTGTGCTAGAGGAGGTAGCAACGATTGTAAATTATAGTTTCTCGTAACAAGGGATTTCAAAGCAGAGATTCCCGATGCAAGAATGGGTTTTGATGAAATGGGCTAATCAGAAACAACCACCGATGAGTGGGAACGAAAATAGCATAGGACTAATAGAATAGAAAAGAACAGAATAGAAACGAGTACCTATAGGACAAATAAATAATTTCAAGGATTTTTATTTTCAGACGTAAATAAGTTTGAATTTTTATTGTGATGCTACCTAGTAAGGGATAGGTACGTATATTGCTATCCAACATACGGTATAGTTTGACTTGATAACTGACTGCATATTACGAACTAGTAGGGTGCAGGTCAGCTTCTGGGTACAACCCAGGAAACCTATAACCTATTCCAAACCAACTCAGGGTTGGTTATTTGGTTGTACATAGTATATTGTATTGGTGCATATTACCCTAATTTATATTGAGGCCTATAACTTACGTTTGTGTCATTAGAGGGTTGAAAATGTTGAGTGGCATTCACTAAAGAATATTGTTGGTAGGATTCTTGAGGGTTGGTCACTTAATCAAAAGATCCAACCGTCAAGAATCCCTAAGTGACCAACCCTCAAGAATCCTACCAACACTATTCATACTGAGTGGTCAAGATCGTTAAACATATTCACAAAAGATATAGGTGGATCCAAACGTTCTATTGACGGCTGAGCAACGCCTGAGTCACAGCTTTTTCAAAGGTTGCTTATCCTCCCAAATAATCCTATTGAGAACTTTTCCACGGACTGGAAGTCACAGTAAGGTTCTCAAAGCTCTAGGAAGCGGTTGTCTGACGACCACGTTTCGGTCTCAACACCATCAACATTCCAACTCACTCTTTTTACCGCTCTGACCGCCGAACACAATGGCAGCCCACGTAGGTAGGTCGCTGGGCTGACGGGGGTCTTCCACTCAATTAATCCAAACAACAACAGTTAGGATGGAGGAGGTTGCTGCTTGTTGCAGCAATCGGCAACTTTCACGCTGAGCCCTTCGAACGAGAAAGTCCCTATTATTTCTGAGACATACGGACAAGACGAGAACAAGAATAATGAAGAAATGAAAAGGATAAACGAAACTACGATGAAGAATTTTCTAATGAAGAACCAAGAGATGCCCCTCAAGGCACGTAACGAGACCTAACGCAACAGAAATCCAGGACACTTTCTTAAAAACCTCACCTGGAGGCCTCCTTTCTCGACGTAATAAAGAATTACATCGCATTGTGCCTAAAATAGATGATCCATTGACTCAGTTTCGTTTTCAATCTTCCAACTTGAAACAATTGACAGCTCAAATTGAACAGTAGGTTAGAAAGCCTAAAGAAGAACAGACTACAGGCGAATGAACAATCTGTTACGGAAGATTACCTACAGTTACAAATGGAAACCTAAAACCTTAGATTAGATAATTTCATGAGTGACTTAGGCTGCTGTCGGTACCACACTCGAACGGCTGAACCGGTACCGATGAAAATTTTCATTCAAGTGTGCCCCCTGGATTTTAAAAGCCCAATTTTGGTTTTACTTCTAAAATGTAATTTGAGATTCCCAATTCAAATTACTGTAGTCTAAATTCTCATTTAAGTTGAATTTATTCATTTAAATTCATTCATCTATTTAATTTATAGTTGTAGTAGCAATGGCATGTACGAAATGCCGACTTTCCATCACTCTCTGGTCCACATACAGCCGAAGGTATATTACGAGTACAGCATTATTTGAACCAATGAAGAATTGAACCTAGAACTCCCACAGGTCAGCATGGCATATAATTACGATACGTTATGAAACATAGTACTGTTCTTTGTTCTAGAAATTTTGAAGTACCTATGTAATCACTAAAAAATGATTCGGTGTTATGATACCAATCTATCTAATATAGGCATCCCGATTAATTAGTATAAATTGCACTTAGAATACACCTACAATGCCAGGTTTGACACTTTTTTAGAAACAATTACAGAGAATTAAGCTTGGGGGTATTCTTCATTTGTGTCCACAGGGCCACTGTTATTTAATTCCATTAATCACGAAAACGCAACCCCCGGAGTAAGCGCATTCCTCAGCCGCTATTGTTGAGGGCAATAAGTTTCATTGTCGTCTGTCTTGTTGCAAAACAATGACAACTATAGAAAAAAATAACGCGGCGCCTTTCAAAAGAACTCCCCAGAATAAAAAGCCTGCAAACGTAGACAGCGTCAGGGTTTCGTTTGTCTCTACTTAATTTGCAGATTAGTGGTGCCTGAAACTGATTCCGTCGGTATGTTTCTAGACTTGAGATCGGTGGATGGATCCACAAGAAACAACGGATCCACTTAGGGTCGAATCATATGACGGGAAAATATGGAAATTAGGCTATCCGTGCTTTCTTTATTTTATCAGCCAGAGGAGCACATTTCATACACATTATGCTGTTGTAGGATCAGAAGAGTAATTTAAACCCCCTGGCATGAAACAAGGATTTTCTGTCGCGTTTCGCGAATCCCTGCCTTGAAGCAATTCAGCCAACTTCGGGTGGCACAACTCACGCTACCATCAGCCAATATACTGTCCTGATTAATGTAAAACTACGACAACTTTGAAGAGCGACCTTCCTGAGCTGGCGGGAAATACGATGAAGGATTCAATTCGTTCAAGATACGAGCAGGTGAGTACACAAATTTATAGTCGATTTTTAGAGTGAACAACAGGGGCGCCATTTCACCAAACTGTTGGGGGGGGGGGGGGGGGCAAACACCAGGGGGTATGGGGGGTATGATATATCTACTAAGGAAAGGGGGTCCAGGGTTTTTTCCCCCGCAAATTTGTTTAAATTAATATTACATTTAGATGTAGGCTAATTTTATGCTTCCTTTTACATATTTAAAGTTTCAATAAAAGAATAAATACAAACAAAATCAAAGTACCCTTTTTCAATTCATTAAATTAGCATTGCTACATTCCAATAATATTCATTCAAAATATTCCTTTTTAAAAGAATAACTTTTTAAAAGAAGGCTATGATATTCTAGATAAATGGCGCCCCTGGTGAACAATTCAAGTTGAAAGGTGCTTTGTCCAAAACCGATCGATTCAGTCGCAAAATGCTGTAGAAGTTCGGAATTCACCTAATGAACTAATATGTCTTAGATATGTAGGTAGGGCTAGACAAAACTCCGTTACATATTTACATAGATCACTTGGTGGATATAGGTACAGTGGAACTTCGATAGCTGGTACCCCCATAAGTCGTAGTTCTCTATAATTCGTAACAAAAGCTCGGTCCCTTGAAAAAACTTATATAATTCTTAATATAAGTTTGGTCCCTAGGAGACACTTCGACAATCCGTCGAGGCCAACGCTAACCTTCTATAATTCGCGTAGTACTTTTAGTAGCAGGACACGCTGCAGTTCGTACCTCTAGCCAATCAACATTAATTTCATTGACCTTTCAACGTTGAAGATGAAACTTTTTTGACCTCCCCCCCCCCCTTTTTTCTTATTCACATTGGTAATGTTCTGAATGCATATTCCTAATTTTGTTTAAGTTCCTAATTTTGAAGAGAATGAATTTTATTTTAATGAAATATATCCACCATATAACCGAACACGAAATATAACCATCCATAATTCGTATTCTTTCACCTCCCCCCCCCCCCCCCCAACAATTCGTAATTTCGATAGTTCCTACTACCCAATAGTTCGTAATAAAAGCTTGCTCCGTTGAAATAACTACAAATGTTATCAAAGTCCCACTGTACCTCGAACGTAACGCAAAACGTGCAATCTATTCACGTCGAAAATGTCAGCCTTATCAATCATGTCATTCAACACAAAATAAATAAGATCACTGTTCCACATCTTGTCCCCCAATGAAATTCCTCCATGTAAGATTGGAGTTCCACGAAAACACATTTTTGAAGTTGGCTGTTTTGAGATGGAAAACAATAAAAGGCACCTTACTTGTTACTGATTCCTAAGAAACATTTACAACGATGGCAGCAGTAACATACCAGTTATGGAAAGGTAGGATGTATAATAAGGGATGACGGTAACGAAATGATCCAGAGTAACTTCAAAGTGCTTCAAAACGAGCAGGTAAACGAGCATGAATGCCTTCCATTATCGTCAATGTCTACTGGAAACTGCCGTTATAAGTGGAAGAGCACTTTAGAAGTGTTACGTACCAATTATTGACCCATTTCTTGACCACAACGGAAGGTTATCTGCTAACCATATAAGAAAAAACAGTTTACTGTTATCGACGTAAAAAGGTAGGCACCTAATCGAGGTACAAAGGTATAGAGATGCCTCGGTGAGGTGTCTATTCTCAAGGAGGATGCCTCTCGTGATCATGATGGAGGCTGTTGAAGGTGAAACGAACACTACTGTAGGAGATCTGCTCTCTTGAATCTCCGAGTGTCTCATTAATGTCGCGGACAGTGGAACCCTTTATCACCCGAGCCATCAGCCTTCAGAAGACTGGAAAACCAGGCGCAGAAGATGAAGGTTCATCAGCGACCGGCAAAGAAGAACATAACAACGCCGTTTGAAGGTTGTCAACCCCTAGGAAACTGGTTCAGATGGTTTTCACACAACGAAAAACTTCATGAGAAGAGGAGATCTCGGCAGGAACAAAGGTAAGCGGGAATGTCTTACAAACAAGTGGGGATACTCGAATACAAAAGGCAAGTAGTCTACAGTTTAGTTTCGGCTTTCGAAGCACACATAGAAACAACGCTTTTTTGAATTGTAAACATGACTAAATAAACTGAAATAGCGATAATGGGTTGACAGATTGTAGCAATGGAGCCTCGAAAAGGATGAAAAAATAAAAGAGGGAACCTCACAGCCAGAGGAGCGTCTCCGTCGCACACATGGCCAGCACGCTGAAGCATCGCTTGTCCGGAAGGCCGAAAGGCTGTTGCGGATGTGACGTCACGACTGCGATGCCCATTTCGAGGTCTCAGTGCTACATACAGACTCAATCTATCGTAAATTTCCGTCCAGAAGCTATAATATGAGAATCCGACATTATGAAAAAAACTAACACCTCTTTTTCTCAGCCCCTCAACTCTGGACCGTATCATGAGGTTTGATAATAATCTCTCTCCCCTAGTGGCACGTCATTATGCTCGGCCTCTGAAAAAAGATGAAATTGTAAAATCAATAAGCTAGCAGGGGCCTTTTTGGTTTATTATTTTCAATACCTAATAAACCTTTGGAATCGAGATTTGAAGAAAAAAAATTTGATGGTTTCCGTTTTAAGGTAGGCGTAGAATCCAAAAATGGAATAAAAAAGTTCTGTCCGTCCGCCGTACTTCGCACTTTCCTTAGTTACCATGAACGAAAATTAATCATACATGGTATGTGGGTCCCATTTGGGGGTCTAGTTGGTCGGTGTCACTATCAGTCATCTCTAAGGGGTGAAAAATAGGGGTTGAAATTTCCAGGGCGCCGTTATGTCGCATTTTTTTTCGTTTTTAAATTGGTATCAAATTGTGGAATTTTTGGAGACCACCAAACACCTTGTCCGTCCAGCGGTTCGTTCACAGTAAGGCCCTGAAGTTGCACCGAAAAGCTTTGCCAACATGTTCCGTGATATTATTTCATTTGAAGAATGATGGTTATTTTGGATTTTGTTGACAGGTACCTGCTTTTGAAACTTGAAAAAGGAACGTTATACTTCATGAATAACGATAAATAATTAAATTATAGAATTCCTGAATCTGCCGCATATTAGTTATGGAACTGTAATCCCCGGCCGGCTCCAGTACTCGAGCACCTGGGGGGAGCACGAGGGTAGGTATTGACCTCAAAAAAAAAGGGATCTACGCAGAAGGGGCAGCTATACATGCAAATAAAACCGCTGTGTAATAATTTGCAGCATTTTGTAAATGATTTCTCTCGTTTTGTTGTGGACTGCAAGTTGCGGGAAATCAGGTGATTTTCTGTTGGGAGAGTCAGAAAGCAATGTGTTTTCTTGAATCACTTTCGAAAAGGTTACTGCGTGGTTTGAAACCATTGTGCTTCCAATTTATCCAAATGTTCAGTTTCAAATTTCAGACTACTTTCAAACCTCCCAGTTTAGACTAGTTTTCACCCCCTGAAGAAAGCGGTCTAAAAAGCTGGGAACGTATGTTTCAGATCAGTTTCTAAGAGCCCTTTGCCTATTCATCATTTTTCGGCTCCTTCAGAATGTTCCAATCTGATTACTGAAAGCATAATATTTATAATAAGTATGCACCATCACCTGGATAAATAGAAATAACAACATAATTATCATAAAATAATTTAATTAATCTCGTACTTTGATTCGATCTGTCTAAATATACTCCTGACTAGATATCATCAGATCAACAGGTACCTACCTATTTTAATGCACCGACAAGACACTCATCGTTTACCAGCTCGTTTTCTAACTCAAAATTCGTTTGATGTAGACAGGTACACTAACTTCTACCCATTGGTAATTTAATTCACTTGAACTCGGACACTTCATTGTGCAAACAGAAAATCGTTCACATTTCAAGTGGTGCAAACAAAACTATTTACGCCCAAATATGAATTAGTCCAAGCGTATTTCAACGAGCATTTCATGCTGCCAGCAGGGACTGCTAACGGCGTTTTCATAATAATTGATTATTAGGTCCTATGATCGCAACATTTGCCGAAAGACTATCAAAAGTGAATCGGCTAGTTGTGCCCTCAGTGCATAAGAGCGTTCAGCTTACTCGATGAATAATTACCGGAAACTCATCCTAGTGCCAACGATTACTATCAGTGGACAAGCCTTGATTGTGCAACAGAGCGAATAATCGCACTGACAATGACGTCACTTGCAACCCTTGTGGCCTTGCTCAGCTGTTCTCAAGACGTGAGGCGGGAGTCCAAGGGTATTTTGTCCACCGACACAGTTTAGAGCCCTCCAGAAAGGGCTTTCTTCTCCCGAGCTCCCTCACCCGATGTTCGAGAAGGTATTTCTTCACAGGACGCGGCAAAATTCCACAACTCTTGAAGAGGTTGGGAGAGAAGGCAGCAAAAAGTGTTGACGAAGCGACGTTTTGTCTCGTGGAGGACGCCGGCGATGGGTTCCGATTACCTGACTACGGCCTTTTTTTCCCACGGGACCTCCCTTTGTGTCGAAAGGGTCTTAAATTTTATTTTAATGACCCTGGAAAGGGGCAATCAGCAATGAACAATGAAGTCATGCGAATTCCGGCTGGAGAAACGGATCGTGTTCATAACTTCATTGCAGTATGCAATCCTTCGATTTCCCAACCTACCTAATAATATATCAAATATTAATTGAAAAGATAGGTACTAGCAAGTTTTTGGGATCTCAAAAATTTACAACAAATCCTGCTCGGTATGCTTCGATCGTGTCCCTTATTCGAGTAGTCTGGTTATTGATGGCGAGGTACATACATATGCCTACGGGGTTCTACAGACGATACTCATAAAAAACAAAAAAGGGCAAATTTGCTTTAAAAAAATAAAAAGAGGATCACTAGTGATAGTAGCACTGTTTTCACTAGAATAACGTTCTGTATAATAACTGGCTATTCATTAATATTCATTTCTGGAAAACGAAAGAAGACGAGGACAAAATTTTTTGTCCTCTAGTCTCTGGTTTTATTATATGATTTAATCATTTGTAGGTAATACTATAGGTACTAACTGAATATAGGTACTCTTTAATTTGAAAATTTGTGCAATAAAAACTTAAAACTTAGTGAAATTCTAGAAGCAATACCTACTATTTGCATGAACTTATAATTTCTCAACTCCTTTAATAAATTAATAGTTACAATTTTCAACTAACTACTGAGAGGTTCTTATGAAACAAAGTACCAACCTACCATGAATATACAGTTTCATAATTTTGGACATTTTGGTTGCTCGATGGTCGATTACTAATAGGTAACTCAACCTTGATGTAGGTACTTAGGAGACTAATTTCACATTAACCGTCAGAATGTACCAAGTCAACATTCTAGCCCAGCCTTAGTAGGTACTATGTAAAAACTAGAACACGAAGAAGAATGTATCAAAAAGCAGCTTACAACCTGCGTGTGGAATGCTGTTGAAAGAGCGAAAAGACCAGCATAAGAGAAAAGAAAACGTGCCACTCATGTAATATGGCTTGTAAGCGAATTTTTAAACAACTGTTCACTTGCAAACTTGACATGTAGCAAATTGGGACTTCTAAAACTGTTTCCAAGATTCAGATCTTGTCTAGACTATTCGTAGTTATATACATTTATCAAGTAGGTACCTCCTACCTATTATGCACATTTTTTTTAAACCCTTGAATGAAAAAACCGGACATTTGCCGCTCTTTCCGAAAACACCGGACATTAGGCGTCCGGTTCGACTTTCAATTATCGGACAGCTTGGTCAAATGCCGGACTGTCCGGGCCAAAGCTGGGGACCCTGCACCTCATCTCAAGAAAACCCTAAAGTACAATAATAGAGTTCTGAGAAAAATTACGTATCGCTACTCGACACTGTTTCATGTTATCCATAAAGAAAAACTCACAACGCACACAAGACCCCCCCTCCCAACAAAACTCACTCTGGCAGCCCAATGGCAACCTGAAGTAGTTTTGTACGGCTGTGGATAAGAGGGGATTCCAGCACAATTTAAAAATCTGCGAAGTCCTTTCTTCCATGTGCAATAATTGAATAGCCATTTTTTATGGTTTCCACCAATTTTGGTTCAAAAACTCGAATTAGGCTCCTGCTGGTTTATTATTTTTAATGCTAAACCTTTGGAATCGAGCAAGAAAACATGTTTAAACCCCCTCAAAGGGTACGTAGAATCCGAAAATCGAATAAAAAAATTTCTGTCCGTCCGCCGTAATTGGCACTTTTTTTAGCAAAATTAATTAAATTTGGTTTGTAGGCCAGAATGACGGCCCTTCTGCATTTTATTGACAGGTTACTTTTGCAACTTGAACAAAAGTTATGCTTCATGAATAATAACAAATAATATTGAATCCCGAGCATTTTTATGGAACTGTAATTCCCGGACCGGTTCCAGTACTCGAACTTGGGCTTTCCTGGGGGGAGCATGAGGGTAGGTACTTACCACAGAAAACATTGATTTATGCAGAAGGGGCATCTACACAGGTAAATAATAAACCGTTGTGTAATAGTTTGCAGTTTTTTGCTTTGTTTTTTTTACAAATTACCTACCTTCGATCATTGACAGTGTCTCGATTCGCCTGTTAAAATAATACTACTTCTAGTGTTATTATACAAACTGATGGTGATTTCACACGATTTCCCAGGTTTTTGACTCATAAAAAATGAATTTTGGGAGCTGAAAATTCTTTAGAACCTTAGAACCTCAAATCTACGCTCGTTGGTCAAAATCGATTTCATTTTCGGTAAAAAAAAAACATTGAAACGATACCTCACAAGCTCATGTTACTAGAACGCCAAAAACCCCTATTTTTACACCTGTTCACCCATAACACCCTTGGGTTTCCTCCGATAGGGCTGCAAAGTTTCGGGAAATAACTAGGGCCCAAATGGAGCCTGCGAGCGAAAGAACAGATTTTTTAGACCGAAAATAAAGGTAGATATGGATGATACGGCGTACGGACACTGCATTTAGTTTATTATTCTCTGAATAATACACCTATGAATTCGGTTCGAAAAATCTTTTGGAACACCCCTCCAAATTTTTTCTTTTACGTTTCAACGTGTGTGGATTCCAACAACCAATGTCTGTCCGCCGTCATTGGTTGTTGGAATCCACACACGTTGAAACGTAAAAGAAAAAGTTTTGAGGAGGTGTTCCAAAAAATGTTTCGTCGTATCATCGTTATCTACGTTTAATTTTCGGTTTAAAAAAATCTTTCTTTCGCATACAGGCCCTAGTTGCAACTCGGCACCCCGATCGGAATACATCCAGGGGTGTTATGGGGGGAAAATGGGTGTAAAAATAGGGGGTTTCGAGGGTTTTTTTAAAAGGTTTTAGTGAATATGAGCTTCTAAGGTATCGTTTTCCATGTTTTTTAGGGCGAGAAGACCGAATATGAAGTTGATTTTGACCAAAGAGTGAAGAATTGAGGTTCTAACGAAGTTTTAACTCTCTAAATTCAATATTTATGAGCCAAAAACCTGTGAAAATAGCTGTAATAACCAGGAATTTGTATAATAACATAGGAGGTAGTATTAACAGGTGAATCAAGACAATTCAATGACAATTTCACTGATCAAAAATAATTTTTCAGAAAAAGCAACCTGATATTCGAGTTTAAACCCGTCAAATTAGCATCGTGGGACTCTCCTCTGAGGTTCCAATCGTGTCGCATTCAACAGATAATAATGTGACAAGGACTTTTCAATGTTTTTGGAATCTGCGCATCTTGGAACACAAAACAAAAAGTTTTGAGGGGGTGTTCGAAATACCTGTATTATTCACAGAACAATATACCAAAACAATATTAGCTATGCTGAATAGTGAATAGTGATCAAACAGGAATGCAATTGATTTCGGCATCAGTAGGTACTTACTGCAGACGAAGTTGGGACGAGAATTCGATCCGAACCGAATCGGTACGGTTCAAATCGGTCTGAAAGAGTCATACTGGTTCATTCAACTGAATAAAAAAACATAACTATAAAATTCGAGAAACAAAACGAACGAGCTAAAGAAATCAGACAGGTAACAACATTCACAAGTCCATTTCGGTTTGAAAATCGAAGAAAAAAAAATGGAATCTAACTCTCGATAGTCCCCCTCACGTTCATTCACAGTTGTATTTTTTTAATCATAAGAGAGTAATGGATAAGATAGTAATGGCGAAATTCGTAACCATTCATGATTCCAACGGCGACGTTTTCGCTGTTCAGATTTTTATGAGCCGTGACCAAGAGGATCTACATTAATTTGGTTCTGGGAGGACCATGTTCATTGAACCCGTGCCAAGCCTCCGGGTCTAATAATTTTGCATCTGATGTACCTACCTATTATTCTCAAAGAAAAAAATTCATCGATTTGTACGGTAGATCAATTTTGCAGTAATTGATTTGTTGAAAAAACTGAGAAGGTATGTTAGCTTTATTTCCAGTATATTTATTTGCTTCGGTCCCAGAATAACCCTCTTATATTTACCAGTAGTTTTTGGAAACAGGAAATTTATTTGGTGCAGAATGCTAATCCCAAGAACTATTTTAAAAAGAATAAAAATTAGTGTTTTCCAGCACGATAAATAAATGTGTTTTTTTCAAATTGGAATTGCTTAAAATAGGAATAATTGCTGTAAATAAAGCACAACAAACTATTACTTGAATCTCAGAACATTTGGAGGATTCAACATCGGGTTTTCATTGTTGAAACGCTGCAAAGTCCTTGTCACATTGGTTTATTATTCTACTGGACATACCTACAGAAATTTTTGCTGTTCATTTATTGTTTCATTAATGTGCAATAATTGAAATAAAAAGTTTCAATGGTTTCCACAAATTTTGGCACCCAAAAACTCGAATTAGGCTCCTATTTTTGACAAATTGTGTTTGATTATTGATAGTGCCATTTAATTGTCTTGATTCACCTGTTGATACTAATTCTAGCGTTATTATACAAGTTATGGTGATTTCAGATAATTTCCCAGGTTTTTGACTCATAAAAAATGAATTTTGGGAGCTGAACCTTCGTTACAACCTCAATTCTTCACTCTTTGGTCAAAATCAACTTCATATTCGGTCTTCTCGCCCTAAAAAACATGGAAAACGATACCTCACAAACATGTTACTAAATACCAAAAATAATTTAACATTTTTACCCCCATTTTTCACCCATATTTCGATCGGGCTGCAGAGTTTCGGGACAACTAGGGCCCAAATGGAGCCTCTGGGCGAAAGAACGAATTTTTTAAATCGAAATTAGATTCGATATGGATGATACGGCGTACTGTGGAACGGCGGACGGACATTGCATTTTTGAAATCTACGCACCTTGAAACGTAAAGGAAAAAATTTTGAGGGGGTGTTATACGAATACATAGGTGTATTATTGACAGAATAATAAACCAAAAACCCTATTTTACACCCATTTTTCACCCATAACTCCCTATATTCCGATCGGGCTGCAAAATTTCGGGACACAGCTATGGCCCAAACGGAGCCTGCGTGCAAAAGAACGAATTTTTTAGACCGAGAATAAAGGTAAATATGGATGACACGGCGTACGGAAATTGCATTTTTGGAATCTGCGCACCATGAAACGTAAAATAAAACATTCTGAGGCGGTGTAGACAAAATGTTATGCTGAGACAGGTTTGGCGATCGAAACTAGTGGAAACTTGAGTAGAGCTCACTGGACCATACAAAATGACTAGAAATGTTTCGATTTTTCGGTCTAGCAACCTTAGTAGGCGTTCCAAGGATACGAAATTGACTGATGTTTTATTTTATAATGAAATGTCACTACACTATACATATTTTCAGAAGCATTTGTGAACTCAGCGCCGACACTTGTGACGCCTTGCTATCGAGTGGATTTCTGACGAATTCAAACTAAAAGGTCCGAGTACTACCTACCGACCTAATCCAAAATTATAAAGAGCGTCATCTCATTCAGGGAACTGAACTGAGTGGCAATTGAGCAATCTCCTCCCAAATCTTTACGCTGGCATTTACACAAATTTATAAATGACAATGATCGAGGTAATCGTGGTTTCTAGATACACCTACATCATTCCTTCCCATTCATCTTGAGATCCATCTTGGGATTGCTTAGGAGAGAATAAACATAGTATTCATCTCAGATATTTGAGAAATTCGTAGGTATTAGGTAATATCAATATCTTTCCGCAAAGGTGTTCAACAAGTTCTATTTAGCGAAAAATAAGCATTCCCGGCTACAAAACAAATAAGCTTAGATATCAACAGGAAATGTAAAAAACATGAGATTTTTGCGAGTTATCCCTAAAATGATTGCAGTAGGTACGCACTTGAATACGACATTAATGGAGAGGTTTCTTCACTCCCTCATCATTCTCTTTGATTCGAATAAATGCACGTATGACCTTCACAGGCCATCAACGGAAATGCACCCAAGTATCCGTCGTCGCAAGGTATAAATAGGATAGTGATTTAAAAAATAGCTGAAAACCTCAGAACACCAGACTATCTCCGTACTGTGCCAAAAACGCGTCTATAAAATAGCGTGAATTTTTGGCTCTTTTACAGCTAGTTTACTCTGAGAGTATCTGGCTTTTGTTTGTAAACTAACTGACGCAATATTCGCCATTCCTTGACAAACCACGGAAGATGCAGAATCGGAGGTGGAGTCGTGTTTTTTCATTTGATGTGGAAAAAGCTTCGTGAATCAAACACCAGTGATCATTATTAAGGGAATTAGAGCTAAATTATGTAAAAACAGGGGTAGGAAACATTAATACGGGTATAAATCAAGAGCCTGAGTATATATATCTCGATGATTTACGACTATTCGTAGCGGTACCTCCTACATGTTGCCAACTAACATCAGGAAATTCGATCTAATCCATTGGAAAGACGAGGGAAAACAAAAAACGTCCTCCAATATGTAGCACACAGCTTCCTTGCAACCATGCTATCATAATCTGAAAAAGACGGCTCGGACTTCACGTTGGCGCATGTGCAGACGAAAGTTGCAGTCCAATTATGATTACTTAACGTAATACGGGATCATCTTGTACCAAGCCACACCTACACCCCTAAACTCTAGCAGTGGCGTAGCCAAATGGGGGGTTTATCGGAAATAGAAAAAGTTACTGTCATGCAGCATAAGAGCGAATTTTCAAAGAAATATTCTTGCTATTGTGTAAAAAGATAGCGAGAAACCATACCAATTTTCTTAAAATTATATAATTTTTTCGTGATTTTTAGCCAATTTTAGCGATATCTGACCCAAATAAAGTCAGATTTAACAGAGCAATAAATGTTACAGGTAACGTAGGTAAGATAAACTGATGAAATAAAACCTTTATTTGGCAACAATGTTCGCGCCTTTTCAAGGAAAATGAAGCTATGGCAATGGGTTCAAAATTTTCAGAATGTAAGTTTTTGAAATTGTCTTATAGGCAAATCCGTTTCAGAGCATCCCGAATTCATCCCTAGATTTTAACAAACATTTATATGTACCTGTTTAATATATAGATTTATGCGTCACTCCAGACGACATCTGACCTTGGGTACGTGATAAAAATTCCAAATGTCGCCAAAATGTTCTTGCTGCCAAACAAAAGGATCAGTACATTTCGAAAATCGAAGGGGTCAAATTTGAGTTTGTAGGGGTCAAAATTTGGTAAAAACGGCTAAAACTGATATATGAAATCACTGAGAGTGGTACGGTAGGATGATTGAAGACTGAAAAATACCATTTCAGTTATTTCTCACACAGAATAGGGGTCTAATTAGGATTTTTTGGGGTCAGCAATTGGTATTAAGGGCTAAAATCAATATTAATTCACCTGAAGTGTGGGATGGTGACAGTGAGGGACTATTTTGATAAGAATTTTTGTCAAAAGTGCAGTGCGTCAAATTTTCGGGACAGATCGTTAGTAATCAAATAAAAGTAATATTATTTAACTGTTGAATCATGTTTGATTTACCGTTTAATCTGTAATTTATGTATTTGTTTGCTACTTTTGCGACTGTTATCATTCTTAAGATTTATTTTAATTTGTGATAAAGTTTTCGAGCTAATGGGGGGGGGGGCTATGACCCCACTACCCCCCCCCCCCCGGCTACGCCACTGAACTCTAGTTTAGGTAGTAGTTTCCTTTTTTTTGCACATGCGAAGACGAAAGTAACAGTCAGGAATAGAATTTTCGATAAAACCTTGGGCGTTTAACTTGCTGCAATCAGAAGGTATAATAATACCTGATAATCCTTTTAGGCCCTAGGATGTAGGCTGTACATAATATTTCTTCTCCGTGCCCGTAGTCTCGTTCACAACCACAGCGGTGGTGGCAGAACCATTATGACCATTGACCAAATATTTGGGAGGGAGCAATTTTCGTCCTAAGTAAATTTTTTAGAAATTCACTGGCGTTTTCCATTTTAGACCTTTTGGTTTACTATAATTTCAGTAATTAACCTTTGGAATCGAGCACGAAGAAAAAATTCAACCCCCTCAAAAATTGATGGTTTGCATATCAAAGTTCTTACCTAGAATCCGAGAATGAAATAAAAAATTATGTTACGCGGCACTTCTGTTAGTTACCATGAACCAAAATTAATGAAATTTTTAACGGTTTTTAATGACTTTTTTAATTGATTCCAAACTAGAGGATTTTTTTGGACAAACCGGAGCATTGTAGGTCTAGCCGTTTGTTCACAGGCCCTGAAGTTTGCACCGAAAAGCTTCGTCAACATGAGTGTGAATCACAAGGTATAAATCCATTATCCAGAAATCATTGCTAGGGAACAGCTGAGCATAACCACACATGGCTATATGAAATCATGATGGTTGTTTTGGATTTTGTTGATACTCGTAGGTACGCAGGTAGGAACCCACTTTTGCAACGTGAATGAATTTGGTTCGGCGCCTGTCCGTCCACAAAAACCGTGATCTACGCAGAAGGAGTATCTACAATGGAAAACAATTAAACATTGTGTAATAATTTGCAGCGTTTTGAACTAGATACCTACATAATTTAGTTTCCTGTTATTCCGCGAGGCCGGAAATCCTAATCTCGCGCATGATTCCAGTTCTGCGAAGATAGTTAGGTAATGAAATCCTCGTTCGCATGACTATCCAGTGCCCACATACAAAATGTTATTTTTTTATGGTTGCCTATATTTAGTGATAATCGGTTCATACCTTGCAGGTGTTTTATAGGTACATTTTAATTCCCTAATAATATTCCTGAATATTACGTTGGAACATGAGGAGATGCAAATATTATTAATTTATAATAATTATGTGCGATAACGATAACTCAGGAACGAATGACAAATTATCAGAAACACGAATAGCGAAATTGCAATAGGTATCGGAAAACTTCGAGAGTAGTGCACGCAGGTCGACGTGTATGGCTTGGCGGAAATTTTGGTAGGTACCTAGGTGTAGGTAGGGTAGATCGGTATTGTTTTGGTAGGTACAGCTGTACTAAAAGAAAGTACTTATTAGTTGTTGTTGCTGATATATGAGGGGCGATATTCTGAGATGTCTCCAGCATTATATGTACGGGATTTGGTGGACGCAGAACACTCATGAAGGATTGGAATAAGATGTTTTTTAGAAGTACTTTTTCGACTATATAGTGTACCTATACCTACCTGTTCTATATTCGGTTACCGCCTTGAAAAACAGCATATTAAGGTAAAATTACTGAAAAGAACTGGGACATCGATAGGTGCATAACAACCTACTACGGTCACCAGATTGCTTTTGCAGTCGAATACGATAAGGTGGTTTTGATGTACTACGATAGACTCGTGTTAAGATAAAATACCTAACCTTTCTTCATTGAAACACTTTTCAACCAGTACCAAACTCGTTCATAGGAACACCGGCTAGTGGAATGGATTGTAAATTCTTTCAGTAAAAGTTATAAGTTGGCATCTACACACAAATTACTCTTAGGAGACTCTTAAGACGTCTTACCAAGTAAAGCAAGGCCCATATTCCATCGGCAAAATCGATCAGTGAGAGCAAGAAGTAATTCCACACTGGACACAGATTCCAAGAACACGAGATAAACAACACAACACCGCATACCGATATGAGATCGGACGAATTTGAAAACGGTTTCAAGCTCCACTCGCTGCGGAAGTCTCGGAGAAAATCCGGAAAAACTCCGAAACAAATCAGGGAAATCGCAACCACGCAAACTGACGACACTGACGTCGCTCCGAGCAACGAACTGATCCCGACTGAGTTCTTCAGAGTTCTTGACAGAGTGGATTGCTTCACGTGCCCCCCTCCAGAAGGTAACCCCCATAACATCCTGCCTGGGACCCGGACAGCACCACCGGTCACAAGGCCTGGTGTCCAATAACGACGTTTTTCTCGAGGTACATTAATCAGACAAGGGAAGAAATTAGATGAATGCTGAAGAAAATATTATCTAGCACTAGCCAAAATGAGAGTAGTACCTTGACGACGTTTTTATAATGGCTGTTAGGTATCAACAGTGACTAGATTGGCAAGGTACCTAAATTTTTAGCGATTGCAATAGGTCGAACATTTTCAGAACATGAATTTTTGAATTTTTCAAATAAGCAAATCTGTTTCAGAGCATCCTGAGTTCATCCCGATTTTAACAAAAATTTATAATTATGTATATACGTGTAAATATATTTATTTATTTATTTATGTGTCACTCCAGTCTGTCCTTGGGTACATGATAAAAATTCCTAATTTTGCCAAAACGTTCCTATTGCCAAACAAAAGGGTGAATTCGAAATGAGCAATTTTCAAAAATTCTAAGAGGGTCAATTTTGAGTTTTGGGGGGGTAAAAAAATCTGTTAAAACAGCTAAAATTGCGAACAACTGGTAAGAAATCACTGAAAGTGGTATGGGAGGGTGAGTAATGACAGAAAAATACGATTTCCGTTGTTTTTCATACAGAATATGGGCCAAATTGGGATTTTTGGGGGTCGAAATTGGTATTTTAAGGTCTAGAATCAGTATTAATTCACCTGACGTTGTGTGGGATGGTGATTGACGATGGAGAAAATATTTTTATTTCGAAGATAAAAATATTTTTCTCAAAAAAGAGAGGGTCAAACTTGAATTTATAAGGGTCAAAAATCGGTATAAATGACGAAAATCACGAGGAAAAAATTATATAATTTGATGAAAAGTGGTAACTACGTATTTATTTGAAAATTCGCTCCTATAGCCATGCTGCATGACTGGAACTTTTCTTTCTTTTTTTTAAACCTTTATACGCATTAATTTTGTGTTACACCTACATTAGTGGCGTACCTTCATTATTTCATTATTTAGATAGGAAGTTAAAGTCTACCAATTAATTTTACGACGCTTTGTTTTGGAAAATCAGCAAAATGGACCCCCTCTTTGGTTTCTAACTTTAAAGTACCTACTGGTACTTTCTTTTCAACAAATTCAAAAAAACTTGAAATGAGAGAAACTAATAAAACATGGGTCTCAAGCCAAGGTAAACTTTCAACATCTGATCATTGTAACTTCGAGTAGAACGAGTTTGATGCTGGTGAGGTAGCGAGGTCCAATGAAAAGCAAGGGAATATAAACCGAAACGTTGACTACGTTCATTTGGTTGTTTATTGCAAAATAGGTTAATATTTTTTGTACGTTATCAATACATCAACCAAAATTAATGTAACCCTGTGCTACGCGTGGTGTCATCCTGCAAGTAAGGTACCTACCTAGGTACAGGTACTCATAAGGTAGGTACCAAGGTATTTACCAAGTCGTAGTACCTACTAATTGATAGCCTTGGTGGTCCGAATTACAGTCCCTTGGTGGATGGATAAACCAAATTATCATCTTCGGTGCTACTGAGGTGAACCTTGAGGGTCATAGAGCCGTGCAGTCCTTGAATTTTCGTCTGTGCAGCGAAATCAACACCCAGAAGGGGAGATACCCCCTTTCACAACCACTGCCACCAATTTTAGTGATTTTGTAATAAGTAACTTAAATAACCCAGGATATTAATATTGTCGATAATAGACCAAGGTGTGTCCCTGAAATTAGGACTTTCCCCAGGAACAATTTTTGGATCCACCACTGAATCAGTATAATCTGAATCAGTAGCCTTTTATAAAGGTGAATCCTTAAATAAAGCTGCTAAAGAATTCCTTTCGCGTATTTATGGTCGTAAGAAGTCGAAAATGAATCGGCATTGTAGAAGCACGTAAGGCGTTTGACAATTTCAACCATTCAAAATCAATAAACAATGGAGTCGAGATTAATCACTGAAACTTATGGTTAATTCCTAAAGTAATCTCATTGGACCCAATGGCGAATCCAGGGAGGTGTATAGCTTGCACTACATTATGTTGATGAATTTTCTCCGACCCCGGCCCCCTCCTACCTCTTCATGCTTGCACTTGATGTGGTTGAGTATACTATGATGTAGGTGCTACTTGTGATATTGTACATAAATGAAATTAATTGTGATACTAGGATTAGGTTGTGCGCCTGTGTTTTTAAGCGGTTTTAAATTATGTTACCTTAATTTATTTATTTTGAATTAGGTATGTTTTTTATGATTAACACAATTCCTGGCCTCTTGCCATGTTGCAGTCTCTTGTCTGTGATATTATATCTAGGTTATTGTTGATCTAGGTCATAGGTGATAGTATATCTAGGCCATCAAGCCCACCAAGAAATCGAGAATCTCGAAGCGACCAAGATCACTGTTTACACGACAGAACAAGTAGGGTTTAACTCCCCTAATCCGGCTGGTGGTGATTTTTCGTACACCATTCTCGAGGGGCCCCCGAGGAGTGTACCACATTTCGACGCACGCATCAGGGGCTGGAGTTATGGAATTTTGAAAATCGCTATTTTTCAAGTTTTTCAACTTCTTCTTGTTCTCGTTGTTCTCTGACAGGGCTGCAGCCTCACAGACGTAACGATCGAGTTGAAATTTTGCATATTTAAATGCTCTTACGAAGTGCCTTTTTAGGCAATTTTTCCCCCAAATGGGCGCCGGGGGGGGGGGGGTAGAAACAGGTTTTAGAGAGGGTTTATGAGCTGAATTTTTTTAAGGACTTCATAGGGAAGCCGAGGAGGGTAACACCAAGTAATGAAGCTCCCCGCCAAGCAGCGTTGAAAGCTACGCTACGTCTAAAAATGTAATTTGAACAATTGTGATTGATTCCTGATGTGTGATACTGGGAAGACACCAATTTAGTGTTACAATGATTAAATAATATTTAGGGAGGGAGTATACTGAATCTACCTACGTAATAATTCCGGTGATATGCATAGGTACTATATCATACTTGTAATGTGAGCATATGCATAGTTATGAAAATCCCATCAATTAAATTTATGTAGGTAGGTACTTATAAAATTTGAATGTTTTATACTGAGTAAATAGGTAACCCTCGTCCCCCCCCCCCCCCCCCACACACAATATTCTGGATCCGCCACTGATTGGACCTCTACTTCAAAGAGGCGCGGACTACAGTTTATGACGTCACATAAACCAAATTAGGCCTTGTCGCGATGGAAATTGTAAGGACCCCCGGATGGGCCCCTCTGGTGTTCCAGGCTCAAGTCACGTGACGCTGTGACGTCATTGACACTTGTTCAAACACCGCATGTCCCAGCGCCTGAGGAATTGTAGAGAGGGAGAATTTTTTATTTTTATTTCTTCTCGACAGCCTGTGTTGACTGGGAAGATTTTTTTTGTTTTTTCCTCTCTCTTGAAAAGAGCATTATGAGAACCCGGAATCCTTATAGGGTCTCGGTAAGCCACACACTCTCAGATCTTTCATATTAGACAAACACGTACACGCGCAGGATCCAAGTTTTGACAAACTTCCAACTTCTAGTGTTCTCCATGAATAATCTGCTGCCAAAGTACATAGGTATGCACCTACCTACATGTGCAGGTACAAAAATGAAATACACCTATTTCAACAGCCGGGTGAATTATGAGTAAACAAAAAGCTGTGGTAAGATACAATGATAGGCCTAACCTAGGATTTTAGTAACTAGGTAGTAAATTGATTCGCAAGGGGCTGACTTATCGTCTATTCAGTTGACATCACACATACCTACCGTTGCTTTGCAATTTACTCAATTTTTGAACTAGGCTTGCAAACAATTTCTAATATGTCGATGTATAGGAGGTGGGTTAAAATTAAACATATTCCGATTCACAAAATTCCTTTTTCTTCGGTTTAGTCGTTAATCTGAACGTCAGAACGCATTGTGTTCACATAGGTTTTTTACGGGGCTTCAGAGTGACGGAGTCGAAGGATACGTGCTACACATAGTTTATGATTTACCTTCAGGCCACAACTTTTTATTCAACATTCATGGCTGTGTATAATACCTAACTGACACTGTTTCGGGTCTCGGGAACGTCGATATAAATAGGCACATGTCGAGAGGGGGATTGACCAAATTTATTTTAACATAGACTAATACCTACACCTGTTTTTCTCCTGGGGGGGGGGGGGGGGGTCAAAAGCCATTTCGGGTCACGGCAGAAAATGCGTGAAGCGGATTTCCAGTGGTTTTCACATACAAGTATGTATCTGGTAACATTAGCTCCGTTGCTTTTACCCCACGAAAATCGTTTAAATCACTCGCTTGGAATCTCTCATTTTATCGTAAAATCAGACGCTGCCAAAATCCTTCCTCCCTAGTCCCTACTCCATAAATCATCATTATTGTTAGGTGTTGCGTGTTATGCGATAGGTACTGATAAACAAAATTCGGTATTTCAGACCAATATCGTAACCAATGTTTTCGTGTGATAATAATATTGGTTGGTGGGACTAATTAATTGAAGGTAGCTGTACCGTAAAACCTCCTAACTTTGTGACTGGCTCCCAACTTTGTGACACTCCAGGTTTCGGGCATACAGAGCTCTCTGGTGGCTAGTATCACCAAGTTGGGAGGTTTTGCGGTACAGCTACCTTCAATTAATTAGGTAGCTGTCTGCACCACCAGTATGAAGATGGTACAAGTGAGACTGCTGGGTAATAAGAATGACAGGGTAGGGAACCACCCCGAACTGCCCAGAGCCCTGAGACAAAAAGCCGTCTGCAGAGCTTCTACGGTTATTATACTGATTGAAGCTGTAGTCAGATTATCCATCGGTTGGTTTTAAATTTTCTGTGTACCCGCCGCTTACAATAAAAACTTGTTCATTCCGTTAACAATAACAGCGCCTCTCTAGATTTACTTGGTCAAATATTTAGGTAGCAGGTGTACTAACCAAAACCATCTTTATCTATGATTCAATGTTATTCCGCGTAGAGGAGAAATTTCTTTTAGTTTTGGTTTATTATTCTCAATAATGAACCTTTGGAATCGAGCATGAAAAAAAATTAACCCCCCCCCCCCCCCTCAAAATTTGATGGTTTTCGTTTCAAGGTACGTAGAATAAACTGAATGAAACCATTTCTGTCCGCTGTCCGCCATACGCCGTACTTCGCACTTTCCTTAGTTACCATGAACCAAATTTAATGAAATTTAGTTCGTAGGTCCCGCTTGGGGTCTAGTTGTTCCGCGAAGTTCGGCGCTACTGTCAGTCATCTCTAAGGGGTGAAAAATGGGGTTGACATTTTCAGAACGCCTCGGCTCGAAAACGTTCAATGGATAATGGAAAGGTACGGGGTTTTGCGTTTTTTAAGTTAGTCTACTAAAGAATTTTTTGAGACAACCCGGAGCATTGCACGACCTACCGTTCGATTGCACCGAATAGCTTCATCAACATGATCTCTATTTAAATGGTACGAGTATAAATCCGGCTCAGATATCACTGATAGGGAACACCTGATTATAATCGAGCTGGTTGTTCTGTGGTATTAATTTCATCTGAAACTCATCTTTCATCACTCTCTCACTCACTCACACATCCCCCCCCCCCCTCACACACGTCTGCTTACTCATCTCGCTCACTTTCATCTGAGCTCTTTTGGATTTTGTTGACAGGTACTTTTGTAACTTGAACAAACGTTATGCTTCATGAATAACAACAAATAATGATAGAATTATTATTGAATCCCGCGCATTTTTATGAAACTGTAATTCCCGGGCCGGCTCCAGTAGGTACCTACTCGATTTAGGGCTTTCCTGAGGGGAGCATGACTGTAGGTTTTGACTACAGAAAACAGTGATCTACGCAGTAGGGACATCTATACAGGTAAATAATACACCGTTGTGCAACAATTTGCTGTTTTTTCCCCAGAACAACAAACCACATTTGATGGATTTTTTTCCCTTAGGTTATGAACCCAAGTGTTCAGTAGGAAGCATGATCCCCCCCCCCCCCCTCATGCTAACATCTATCAGACGCTTACGACTACAAATTCTGAGGCTCCCTCATAAGGCTACCTCATAAGGAGGACCCTTGATTTTGATTGCATACCTATTAACAACAGTTGACGGAACCAACCAAGAAAACAAACGAACGATTAAAAGTTTATTGAGGTACAGGTATCGTAATATAGGTTTCTGTACATGCCCTGTACCTGTCAAATATCCTCCTAACTACCCAAGAATAAAGAAAACACCATCGTTCATCAATTTTTGTGATAAGCGCTTGATTAATAAAATCAGATCAGTCTCTTTTACAGTTTTCGCAATCCCCTAACTAATATGATAATGACGGTAGCGACAACCACGAAAACGACGACTGCCATGATGTAGACTATGATGCGAGGGGTACAGAAATGCTCTTGCCATCGGGGCTGGCCATCGCCCGAATTTTTAAAGAGATTCCTACTATGATGAACGGCGTGGCTATCAGTTGGGGTATTCCCTCCCTGTATGGCTTGTGGCATTGTCTGTGGTTTTTCCGTTTTCTTAACGAGGCTGCTTGTGCCAGGAGTTGGATGGAAGTCCGTAGCAGAGTCGCTAAGCCGTTTGCCAGGGGGAGAGCTCGGGGATTCTTTGACAGGCAGTATCTCGACAGTTGGACGCTCTAAAGCAGCAACAGGCTCTTCAATAGCCAAAGCATAGCCGAATTTTACTCGAGTAGTTTCTAGAACAACCGAAATCCTGAGATAACTTGCTGAGTACCAACCTGCACACTAACCCCCCATATCTTGCATTAATTAAGGTCTACATACATACCCCATTGCATTGGATACGTATCAATTAAACCTATCGAAGTTTTGAAGAAATCCCTAAGCTAGACTAATGACTATGATTACAGATTTTTTTGTGGCGAGGAAAGTAGGCACCTACTTTTTTAAACATTAAAATTCAAACTTCGTAAGAAATAATAGGTACCTACCTTAATAGGTTAGTACCTACCTAAATAGGTTAGTAGTGTAAGGGTGTTCGAGGACTCTAATTTTGACATAAAACGTGAATAATATATCTAAAAATTTCCAGTAAGGTTAAATCTCGTACAAAGAGGTGAGGTGTGAGCGTTTCTTCTTCGTTTGTCATTTGAAGTCGATCGGCACCTCCAGTTAAATCTGTCTGACCCCAAAAGTCGACAATATTTTTTCTCAACATAGTGGGTTGAATTCAAGTCAAAAATAGTTATAGGTAGGTGCCTAACCACCAGTAATAACAACTCACCCAAAACTGTTACAGAATGTTGAAACAGAATGAGGCTTTCAATAGGCACTAATATTTTTTTGTTCAGCAAAGGTTAACTAAAACTCGAGTGAATTTATTAAAAATGAGCAACAAAAATGGGGGAAGATGGTGTTCAAATTTGAGGTCAAAATCATGGAAAATATTTTTAGTAGAAACGTACGATGCTTTGGAAATTCGCACATGTGCTATATTACTGGAACAACAATCAATGCCGTAAAATAGATTGTGTGGAAATGATTCATTTCATTTTTACGTTGAGAAAATTATACATATTTCTTTATAACGTTGTAGGTATGAAGAACCCAGTAAGTAGTCAGCAAAAAACTCAAATAATTCTATATAGGTGCCCCGAGTGATGGCTAATCAAATAACTATGTAGGCAGGAAGAGAGTAGGCATTTTGCACAATAATTTGGAGATCCTATAAGTACTTGCAGCTCCTATTAATCCAACTTATTCTGTAGCATCTCCACCTGCTTGTGTGGCCTGTACGCGGTACCTACCAATGTCTATTAGTGAGATAATTATTATGATTCATATTTCATACAAGGCAGGACATCTCTGTACCTTCTTCAGATTTTATGGTTGGTTGCGTTTTCTCATGGTCACTCTTAGGATGGGTCGACTGATTCTTCCCATGTTTTTTACTGCTAGGTTTTATTTTGTCTTGTGCTACTGATGATCTTCTTCTTTTTCCTTGGAAAATGCCATCAGCCATTAGAAAAACAAAAGTAAGCGACTTCCACAGCAATAAAATAATTCACCTACATATGTTGACTGACAGGTAAGGTACCACCTTACCTACCTAAAAACGTACTTGAAATACTGGGAAATATATATGAAATAATGGGATCAAACCAACATTTTAGTCGTGCACACCTTATCTAGGTAGAATGCATCAAATATTGGGGACAACCACCTAGGTACGTCACCTCTGGATGAAATCGTCTACTTCTTCTACATTCCTTTATGACTTTTGCGGGTTGGAACTCCTGGGTATTAGTTGTTTTTTTAAATTTTTATATTTAAAGCAAAACGGGATTAAGATTAATTACCTAAGTAATAAGATACCAACTCACTTTTTCTGTGATGGCCTTGACTTGAACGGCGACGACCTGAAGAGACTGTGAAAACGAAAAAACCAAAATCCTGTGAACCGTTTTAAAATAATTTAGTGCTGAAATGGGTACCGAAGAATCGTCGATCTTTGCCCTACAACATGAAGAACTTCTTTGGCGCCATGAAGTGAACTGGACAAAGGGTTCAGCAATGTCTCGAGGATTTTCTCAATGTTGACGTCCCTGGGTGTCAGCTGTCAACATTACGCCTCCTTCGCTAGGTTATCATTTTTATTAATCTCATCAAAGACTTGTGCAACGCGTGTTTTTTACGTCTGAAAATTTGCTGTTTTTCACCTCATTGAAGAAGAAAATTACGAGATAAGCACCTGTTCTGCCATAAAGCGCATCAACGGACGAACAAAATGAGCTAATTAACCACCCAAATATATCGTTTCCTGTGGGTCTAGTGAGGAAAATACTACAAGATAGTAAGTATCTTTGCCCCACTCATTTTTTGTCAAAGTTGGCCACTGCTTTTTTCAATTATTTCTAGAAATTTTAATGGTCTTATGTAGTAAATACGATATAGATTTTTGGTAGAATGTGCCGTTTTTCCACATTGCGAAACACATTATGGGGGGCGGCAAAGAGAAAAGCTTTGGTCACACGCCCGTATCAGAAACCCATATTGAGCATTTTTACACCAACCGCACTACCCTACAATACAACTAATTTCCCTATTATTATCCAAAACTTCCAGAACTTCTGACGTCACAGTGGGAATCCCGACTTTGGATTCCCTATGACGTCAAAAGACGTCGGCTAGTTCGAGATAGCGATTTGTGCCAACTCGGTAGGAAGGTCCCTAAATTCAAGGACAATAAACCTGGGGCCCGTTCCTAAAGACTCACTCTTCACTCTTCAAATTCACACTGCACTTTGCGAACGAATTTCCGTTCCTAAAGAAAGCTCTTGATTTGAAGGGGAAGAGTGAAATGCGTAGTGTAAAATTGCAGAGTTTAAAGGTTATCTTTTGCAAAATGCAAAGTGAAGAGTCTGCGTTTCAAATGAAGACTTTAGAACATTTTTGCGATTCCCGAACGACTGCGGTAGAATGACATACTTTTCAAATCGGTTTTTATATTTTATTTCTTCGTTAAATAACAAGAAAAGAATTCAATCTTTCTATCAGGTGTAAAGGTGGTCCAATTAGTGTGAGGGCAAGCATATATATAATAGCATCGAAGTTAGGAACGGTTAGGAAGCGACAGGTTGTTATTGTTAGAAGATAAAAAGTGAAAACCTACCTAATTGTTTTTAATGGAAATTTTCCGATACTTGTCATCAGAGGATTATGATGATATTGAACGTGCTCGACCCTCCGTCGGCCGCATTCATTTAGCGCGAATTAATGTCGTCGTCAGCGACACAACTTCCAGAGAATCGTTTCGCCTAACCAAATCCCAAGCAAGTTAAGTTTTAGAAAGACGGAAGACTTGATGAAATCGCATACCTACGGAATAAAATCATCGGAACATCCAACGATAAACTGCAACAGTTGTTGGAGGTTACTCCACAAAGCGATGGTTGGGTACTCTTCAACACTCTTCGAGTAGAATGTAGAACTGCAGAGTGGAGTCTTTAGGAACAGAAAGTTCTCCTACTTTTCATAATTCGCAAAGTGAAGAGTACAAATAAAGACTTGCAATAGGAATGGGCCCCTGGTCGACAGTGGATTGAATGAGTCAAAGGATGGCAGCAAATATATAAAGAGTCAGAGCAGGAATATCTGTTGACGAAACATGTGATTTTAGTGTCAGTATTTTTTAATAAACCATTTGCAGTACATTTGGGGTATTTTATTCAACTACTGCCTCAAATTCGGTCCTTCTGTGCTGTTTCCTTGACAATGTATGTATAAGGTGATTCACATAAATTATTAGTTTTGGTTCTTGACATGATAGAAGATTCTGAGATGGTTCTAGTCAAAATTAATCATTTTTATAAAAAATACGGAAGAAATGGGAATGGGCAGCCTATGTTCCTAGCCACACCTACCGAGCTGATTGGTATACACGTTCTAGCGAAGTGCGCCTACATACTTTATTTAAATGATGAATTCAATAACTGTTGTTGTTGTGTTGTGTTGTAAGCTACAGTCCCCTTAGCGCTATAGCTTGAAGTTGTTTACTTACTAGGTAAATTTATTCATGACGACTTACAACTTCCTGAGCTGCTGGGTCTATGATTACTTCCTGAGCTGCTGGGTCTATGATTACTTCCTGAGCTGCTGGGTCTATGATCTGAAGCAGGAACAACATCATGAGGCTTCGTCGATTGTACAGCATGAGGAGGCTTTGAGGTGGAAGCTCCTTCATCATCACTAGCAGGACTTCCAGGTGCAAATTTTTCAGGTGACCTGTCTTTTGGTGGTGAACTTTGGTGTTGAGAAACATCTTCAAATTGTACTTTAGCGTGGTGTTCTTTGCCCTCAACATTATGGGCAGTAGTAGGAGACTGGCGAGCCCCATTAGTGGGAAAATTTTCTTTGTTCCCTGCTGGTTTGGCAGGCGATGGACCAGATGAACCAGGTGGCGGCGGCTTTTTAGAAACTGGAGGTGAAGAAGCTTTATCAGGAGAAACGGGTTTTCCAGGCCTCTGTGGAGCAGGGTTGCCACCACCAGCCCCCTGCCTGGGATTGCCTTTTCCTTGCAGCGCTCGAATCCGGTTCCCCGCCTATTTTGAACGAAAGACGTAAATGTCTTCATACGTGGGTATGAAGATACAAGAAATCAATTCAGAAAAAAAGCCAACTCGAATTGTGATACCCAGTAGAATTATGAAAAGATACAAGTTCGAAAAAGAGTAACACCTAGCTTCGGTGTGAAATGACAAAACCTTATCATCACCCAAGTCATGTAACATAAGCTTTTAGCAAATTTTCAAAGAAAATGAAGCTATTGCAAAGGGTCCACAATTTTCAGAACAAGAATTTTTGAATTTTTTTTTAGCCAAATCTTTTTCAAATCACCCTGAATTCATCCCTTGATTTTAACAAAAATTTGTATGTATATAATATAGGTATTTATATATTATAAATATATATATTTGCGCCAACGCGAAATCTTTCTAGAGCCCACAACTACCCTAGAAAGCGATGAGTTTGGACGGTAGGAGGTTGGGCAACAGACAGTCCCATATTCAAGTCATTGATAAAGTACAGTAACTTTCGTCTGCGCATGCGCAAACGTGAAACTTAAGAGCCCATAACTATACGAACTAAATCACTCACGAAGAAATCGTGGAAACCCATTTCAACAATAACTATTAACAAAACTCTAAACTGCAATCTAGTTATTGTTTGTTACTGACGACGGTTTGATCACCCTAACCGGTATAACAGTGTTTTTTGCGTTTTTTCGTGTATTAGTGGAAATAGACTATTTTTTCAATAACTCCGTTTTTCTTTAGCCCATAACTACCTTAGAAATTGTCATAATGTGCTGAGATTTGGAGAGCAGGCTTGTGAATGAATGCCTATAATAATCCTATTATAGGATTATCTATCATTAATCCTACTACTACAACTCCTATCCCATCCTACTATTTTTTTCATTTTTGAACCTCTCAGTTTCAATACATTTCAAATCCATACAGTCAATTCTCCATCTATCCACTGAACGGACCCACCAACCAATTATATACGTCCATGTTACATAGGTGAGGAAGCTGTAATGCCTACCCGACTTGGCACACGTTTTTTCTTTTTCACGGGAATAAACGCCTTTTTGCGTTAAGATGTAACCCCACTCCATGACGAACATGATTTTGAAATGGCGCGAAGCAACGTTTGCCTGTCCACACTGATGCGGTTGTTAGTTGAAGGTTACAAAAACGGTAAGACGTGTGGACCAGGCTTTAGATTCCAGAGGAGGAATCTCTCCCGGTTAGCGAACTCATTTCAGATGGATCTAGAAAGTATCGAGAACTCGGAGAAGTTGGTCCCTAAAACCTACGAGTTGGATCAACAAATACGGGAGACGTTCTACTAGAACACTGTTCTCTTGCATGAAGCGTTCTGTTGATCATATTTGAGAGCTTAGGTGTAGCCAGGACAAATATTAATTTAAACCAATGCTAGTATACAAATAGGCTCTTTTTCCTGAATAAAAAATCGCCGAGAAATTATAAGACACCTTGCTCGGTTAATCGATAACCCTTCAAATGCGGCTCACTTTGTCAAGGAGGTTCCAAAGTATTTCCCTCACTCGCTACAGTTTTGGGGAGAGACGGCTGCTTCATGGGTATGAGAAGTTTCAAGGGATACCATCTGCTGCCTGTAAGAATCAGGAAGTTCATTAGGGAGATACCTACCTACAGCGATGTGTATCAACGGTATACCAAAAAAATACCCAGACTATGAAGGAATCCAATGCCAACGAGGAAATTTGTTAATTATCACTACGGCTAATTTTTAGGTAGGAAGATGTCACTTGAGCATGAATGTCTCATTATACTCGTCTTGGAGAATCATTCTTCAGTTTGAAACACTTTGTATACTGTAACCCATGAACCCTATAATCTATAATACCGGACATAAAGTAATTTAAATGAATTGGACTTAAAAAAGGTTTCGGCTGTGTCTGAAGGAAACTGATTAGGTATTCTTTCAAATAATAAATGAGACAGAGAGCAAATCACTGAGGACTCAACAGTTTTGTTAGCTATATTCTCACTGCTTATGTTGGGATATTCAAAGCAGATAACATTAAGTACTAGCCCCGTATCATGTATTTATGCAATTATAAATACAGCAATAATTTTGTTCGTGGGTATTTATCTGTTACACCTATGACATTGGTGCAAATCACACTCCATGACCAGCCCACATCAACTGGTACCTAGCAAATTTCTCCTCATAAACCAGTTTCACTAACTCAGGAAACCATTAATCTCCAATAATATATAGACACGGGATATTGAATATATCTAACTAGTCAAGTCTAAATCACGATCCTAACAAATGTTTAAAAATACAATTATATAACTTACACTTGACAGAACACTTGGAGGTCACACGAAAGACTAATATACTAAGGATTTTTGAATCCCTGCCCAATCCCAATTCGCGCAGGTCGAACCCTGAACAAAGAAATAAACCTTGTTCGAACTGAAGGAACAACATTACTGAAGAAATAATCAAGATACGCGGATCCAACGATGATGAACTAACAGCCTAGCATGACATAAACATCATTATTCAGGTCAACTAGAGTGATGAAAAAGCACAAAATTTATTTACCTAAAAGGTAAAATGATTCACTGACTTTTTCCTCGGTAATCTCTTAATTTACTATAATTTTAGACTGCCTAAGAACGATTTATATCTTCTGTAGTACCTATGAACCGCCTACATGAGTACCGCCGAAGTGGTTCCCTGAAGCTAACATTACAAACTATCTGCAGTGGATAGCCCAAACCGACCATTTTTCTGCCGAGTAGGTAGGTAGGAGTAGGGTTTAAAACTTCACAACATTCGATATGGTACCAAGGTGTTACATTGTAAATTGCGAGGATCTTCGCATCATTGTCAAGTGGATGACTGTGAACGCCCTTTCGACAAACGCCGTAAAGTCGGTGTACACGCCGATCAGCCACCGCAGCGAAGTGCGGTCGTTGGGGGAAGTCCGACTGCATCTTTGTGGAGAGGGACAACAGGATGTGACTACCCAGCGATGAAGAAGGTGCCCCAACTGTGCTACTTGGGAGTGTGGTTGGATGAAAGAATGAACTGGTCCCACCACATACAGCAAGTGTGCAAACGACTAAGGAAATGTGCAAACGTTATGCTCAGTGTCAAGTTCCTCTCACTAGATGTCAAGAAAATTATATAGAACGCCCTCTTTAAATCCATTCTAGAGTACGCCATTGTGATATGGGGTGGAGCATCATCAAAACCGTTAGAAGAGTGTACCTAGTCCAGAAAAAAGCCTTAAAAATAGTACCTATCCAAGAAGCCCTTTCGATACTCGTCCAAAAATATATTCCTCGAACTCAATCTGTCAACTGTCCACCAACTACATGCTGTCAACCTCCTGAAGTTTATTAAAAGCAATAGTTCATTCTTCACGGATGAAATTATAACTTCCAGGTCCCGAGACTACCAAATCAAGTTACCCAACGTTAAAAACAGTGCTACACAAAGATCAATAAATTCTGGGTAAGATTATTGTGAACAGGGACTTCGTGCAGCTCTCGAGTTTGATTAAAGAAAAAGTAAAAGACCACGTTCAAGAAAAAGATCAGGAAGTTTGTAGCTTCAAAACTGTTCCTCTACATTGGGAGGGGTCTAGGATAAAGCCTGTAACCATGTTTTTGCCCAAAATGTTTTCTATTCATATAATATCAAATTCTAGTTCCAATCAAATTCCAGTTGTCAACCATAAACAGAACATTTTTTTTAAACTGGTCATTTAATTGTGATAGACGTATGTTATGTAGGATGATTAGAGATTAAGGAATGTAAATGGATGTACATAAAGTGTAGGTACATGAAAATTAGATAGATTTTATTTAATAGAGAATTGATTGTAGCTACGTAGAAAATACGTAATATATGCACAACAGTGGTCCGACTAGCAGCAACTTGGTGCCAGTGCTACAACTTCGGTTCTCTGGCACAACACCCAATTATATTTATTATACAAATCAAAAAATTGGGACTGATTCTAGTGTTAGGCGAGACTGACAGGCCTGGCCCCAACTTCTAACAGTATTTGCAGGTAATAATACTGTAATGAATCGTGTTTAAAACGCCACTATTGAAACCATGTGGACTATTACGAGGTCTGCGTGAAGCAGAGGTAACTTGCTAGTGTTACCTTTGAAAATTACCATGCGCACATCCAACTAGTTCTTCAGTAGCTCAAAGCCCCCACTGTCAAGTATTGGCTTTCTCTCACGACCTTCCCTATCCACCACTGCCCTCGAGTCTCTAGCTGTAGTAGTGCAGCTGCAGCTCGGTGGACACCATGAGATCACCTTATCCTCGGCCTTCCTTCACCACCTTGTGGGCTAACACCCTTCTGTCCAGTATGATTTTATAGGGATGCCCTTCTTGCATTCTCGCCACTTGGCCCCCAAGCCTGCTGAGTCTGACCACTCGCCCAACGTCAGGTTCTTGATACAGCTATGCACCTCTTGTTTGTCCATTAACGCCAGAGCCCGCCGTCACACACGAGTCCTAGGACTCGGCTGAGCACCTCTCTGTTAGACCAGAAGTCGCTTCTCATTCGCCACCGACAGAATCACTGTGTCTATAGATAAGAACATGGCTTGTTTTGTATAGCCTTATCTTGATACCATGTTACCTAGAAAATACTGAGTCAAAAGGTACCAAACAGAGGAACACAACATACAATTACATGATTTAATCTTCAAAAGAGTCATTATCAACTAAATTATAAAATATGTGCACAATTATAGAGCAGATCTATATCATTCATCGATTCAAAATTCAAACATTCTGCGAAGATATTCATTCATGCTCAGTGAGCTTTTACTGGAGCCTCTGTGAGTTGTAAACTAATGAAACGACAAAGTTCACCAATGCTCTGGTAAATTAGAGACTCCCTATAGAGAACTAGGTATCGTAATCGTAAGGTAAACAATTATTATTGTAATAGGAAGTTACGGACCAACGTTGGCAATATAGGTAATAAAAAAGAAGCACTTTTCGCGTTGGATTGTTAAAAGGCCACGTGCTTTCAACATTTTTGTAAATTTAGTAACACTAAACAACACCAATATCAAGCTGACAGAAATAACACGTTTTCTAAAAACATAATATTAAAACTGGTCGAATAAAAATAAAAATAAAAAAGAGAAGAAATAAAGTCGGTTGAGGAAAGCGGATAACTGTACACTGTTTAAACAAACAGTACTCAACCCATTATAATATTAGCAAAACTAACAGTAATCTACATTATGTACAAATAACCCGTTTCCACACAACAGTACTTTCACTCACTTCAGCAGTCAGTTGGTTTCACAATCACCTTTTGTTTAGGAAAATGGAATAGCTGCAATGGTGCAATCCAAAAGCCCTGTATCCGAAAAGACCGTTCCACATTCTAGTCTGGCCTATAAATTGGTATTTTTGGAATAAACTCTATAAGCAACACCTGAAACAAGAAATAAATAAATATAAATTAGTTGAAGGTTAAGTAACATGAGATAATATTCCTCGTAACTTAGCCCCCACTTGATGGCACGAATACTGTTTTTTTTAACCAACTCTTAAGAAAAAATTAATAGCTACTATCAAAATAATTTTATTTACCTAAAACTTAACAGCATATCTCAAATAATGGAGTAACTTGACTACATTCCTATAGCAGAATAAAATGCATAGTAGGTACCATCTACCCAATCGTGAACCTAAAATGTATGTATCTAATGAACCTGAGTCGAAAATATAAAGAGACGGTACGGAATATATTACCTAATTTTTGAAAAACGGAAGTGTCTGTTTGGAGGTAGGTACTCAGTGAGTGGGTTTTCGAGGATTTCGGCTTCCTCCATCCCACCACATTCATTATATTGGGGGATATGAAATCAACATTCAAACAATAACCCTCAATAGCTTATGTGGAGTTATGAACCAAAGATTTGTTCATGTAGTGGAGTATTTTATTTATTTATTTGTGTATCACAAAGGCGAATCCAATTTACGAAGAATAATGATAATGGTACGACAGCTGTCGGATACGAAAAACAATAATTCTTCAATCACAAAATAAACCATGACAAGGACTACGAATTAGCGTAATAGGTACAAAGAATAATTAGATAAAGAGTTACGAGTTTCAATGTTCGAACATCAAACACTGAAAAATGAGGAGAACCGGTTACATTCATATATAGGATTTTATTGTTTTAATTTGGGTGGTGAAGATGTCAAAATCAGGATTTCTATGAAGAAGCGAATTAGCTAAACGGGAAAGTCGTAATTAGTAGGCGACAAATCCACGGAGAAAAACGTGAGACTACTTCCTGAGTTGAGGAACCGACCAAGTATAAAATAAGATGGAGGCATTTCAGCGAGTTTTAATCACAAATGGTGAGTTATTTCGTTGTAAAGGACCTGCAGTTTCCATCTGAATCTACCCAAGTGGACACTAGCGATGCCTATTTCCCAGCGGGAACCATCACTGTATAAATAAATACCGTGGAGCTATTCCACATTTGAAACTTCTAAAAACACAGGCAGTGTGGGTATTTATCAGGTAACTAGCTACTGAAATTTGGAACGAAAATTCATCACCTGAGTGCAGAATGGTACAGGCAGATAACAAGGAAGAAGGAGGGCTATACTACGTGATCAGGCACTGAACCTTACAAGTTAGGCGCAAGTTAGTTTAGTATGGATACTACTGCAGTATCTACAGGGCGACCACGCTCTCATTCGTTAGTTCAGTCATAACAGCTCGTCAACAAATTGATAGAAGGGTACCTACAAAATATTGGTGGTTGACTGTTGACGAACGTGCTTTGCACGCGTGTGTTCGGATCACATCCTCGTCGCAGATTAATGTAATGTAAAAACAAGTCACTGTTGTTCATTTGAATAATTTTTGTCAATTCCCTATTAGAAGCAGAACTGGTGGGACCTAACTTCAGTAGTGCCATCTGAATATTAACAAATACACCACATTCCTATAAGTTTTGCCAAAATATCTCAGGGTCAGCAGTTATTACAAGGGGATGGAAGTCAGAATATACCAGTAGAACAAGCCTGCTCACTATTGTTACTACTGAAGTATCCAAGCCATGTATACGCGACAATCACAGCACAATATGTCCAAAAAAGTCAAAAGCAAAAGCAATGGCACTCCATAGTATCTGTACTCTGAGCATCTACAGCCCAGCACACACTGAAGAAAGGAAAATAGTGAAGACAGCCCCATGAAATATCCTGCAGCAGTGGGTACATTATTTATAGGTTCGTGTAAAATGGAATTCAGTGTTTGATTCGGGCTGCTTTGGTCCAGCAAACAAATTTGAATAAAATCCAACAAGGACCTTTTTATTTTTTCATTCTAAAACGAATACAAAGTGAATTAAGAACATCCCAGAAGAAGACCTTGACTAAAACTTCTTACTTTTTTTTTTTTAATTAAGAAGATCAGGGCAACTTTTTTTCTTGCTGCGCACTCGAAGCTACCGGTAACCCCGACCACACTTCTTATTGCCGTTAAAATTGCTAACAACTCATGCTTAATTTTGGTAGCTACTGTACCACAATAAACTGACCACTTTTTGCGTCTGAACTATGGATAGTGCAGTTAATACAGTTAAACTACATTAGTGTCATAGGCACATTTTCCTGTTCACTGTATCACTAGCAATACCCGATAGCTCAAACAACCAGAGAATACAATAATACAAGTGTCGTGGAAACTATAAATACCAAATCAATGTACCACTCCTGTATGTGATAATAATTTTACCAATAAAGACGGAGAAGCCGAACTACGCGTTGCTAGGGACACAGCCCAGGTAACGCTCCATCTAACGGTCATTTCGATAGAACCTGAGGAGAGTAGATGAGCCTATAAATACGCCCAAAATGCCTAGCTCGGACTATTCATCCTATTTCTCTCAAACGACCACCTTCTCTCTCTCAAACCTTGCCTTCTCACACATCCAAAATTTCCCTTCCTTAAAACTTTCAACAAGGTGAAAACCGGGCCAATATTTTACCTAAATTCCAGAGGCGTATCCAAGGAGGTGAAAACCGCGCTGATACAATTCCTCTCTCCTTTTCTATCCAAAATTCCTACCCAGTCAAAATCCACTTGAAACCCAATTTTTACGTCAAAATGTTAGTGCGCATAAAATTTTAATATTCCACACCAGAGCCATCTCAAAAAGTTTTATGAATAACTTATAACCCCTACTCTTAGTTACTAATACGCATCTTATCAAGTTAACTAGGTGAATCAGAAATGTTTACATCATTTGGTACCGAAGTAATTCATATCGCTTCGTTTGGCTTCCTTTTTCCCCCCTTCTTTTTCATTTATTTATTTTTCTATTGATGAATTCGGAACTGAACAAATTCTTGCTAGGTAGCACGTTGTTCGGTTGCATTCCCTTCTACTGATGATTGAACGTGTAGAATCACATATGACCTTGTGCCTCAGTCCATTTCTATCCGTACACCGATAGAACCCACCGTGTGTTCATTACTGAAGTCCTTTTAGCACTAGCAGTACTCTTCGCTATTTCACCTCGTTTTCCATTTATTTATTAATTTCGATCCTTCAACATTTCCTTGGCGCCACCATCGCACGGCCATGAGGTCGAGGGGGAACACTTTTCCCGTTCCAAACAAGACTATGATTGTCATATCTTCCAGAGGAATCCGTCGTCACTAGCTGGTCGAGCTCTGGAGGCCAGTGCTTTCGATTTAAGGACATCATCATCAGGCCGGCGACACAGTGCTCTCTGTAGATAATGATGATGTCCTTACATCGATAGCGCTCGCCTCCAGTACCAACCAGCTAGTAACGAAGGACTCCTCAGGAAGATATGGCACTTTTACTTCTAATACTAGCGGAAATAAACCTATAGATTTAATACAAGAGAATGATTTTATTTACCTTCAAATGAGCGACTTTGTTGATACTGAAATTTCCCAACATATCTTCAATCCAATGAAACTAATCATAGCTCAATTATCACGAATCGGTAATACTTGAATAAAGATAATTTATCATTGAAATCAAGGGGGGAAACGAACTAAGGCTAGATGGAGAAAAAAACACTTACATATTCCATCATAGAAGATGAATCACATCGTTGTTTGGCAAGCCTCCAGTGAAGACCTAGTTTATGATATAAATGACTATTTTCCCACTCGAGCAGTTTATCGATAGAATGTTGTGTCTGTAAAAAAAAATAAATAAATAAAAATTACAAATTTAACTTCAAGAGCAAATAGATGGGTATTCATTTTTTTCTGGGAAAATGAGTAAATAACATATTTATGCCAAGAGGGTGGGCAGTAAAGCTTCCTCACATCGCTATTTTGGTTCATATAATTTGCTGAGTATTCCAATTTATTGGTATGGAATTGACAGCAGGTACCTATCAACCCATAATGAAACCACAAAGTTACCATCTGTCAAACTCGGGTGAAATAGGAAATCATGTAGGAGCATCTGCAGACCAACCCGCTGATGTTCACAAAATTGCATTTCGACTGGATGAGTCTATCGATAAGAATCAACCTCTAAAAGGGTGGTTGCAAGGAACTGTAGACAGACACTACAAAATTCTTTCCATGTCTGAAACGTAAAGTGCGAGTGGAAACTTCAATTTAGAAGGAGATCGAATTTCTATAGTTTCTCTATGAACTCCCAAAGTATCGAGCAGTGAGTGTTGACTGGTATGACTAAATTTTGCACTACCTATTCAAATGTTCAAAACCCAGCCAGGTGTGGTAGTAGCCGTGATTGTGGGAGGGGGGGGGGGGGGGTGGATCGGCAGGTGGTTCATTTTCGAAGTTTGGATCCACTGTTTCCCAGAGCGATTTCACCAAAATCTGTTGTCAAGAAGCCTAATGAAGGAGTGAAAATAGTAGCTGATATTTTTCATTCTTCACCCAGTTTCAAACCTATGGTTGTATGGTTCACCGATTAATTACACAAGATCATTTATTTTAAATAGAGTACCTACTATTCTCCCCATCGACCCTCCAAGTATTGATAGAAAACTGAAATCATAATTATGTGGAACGGGCTAATTACAGCAATTTACTCGAGTCCCACAGTTTTGTGGACACTCTTTTGTGTGACTTACACCCGCCTGCAATCTCAAGAAGGCGATTTTTTGCTGTAGACACCTGGAGTAAAGAAAAGAAAAACGGAGTTATTGAAAAATAGTCTATTTCCACTAATACACGAAAAACGCAAAAAACACTGTTATACCGGTTTCGGTGATCAAACCATCGTCAGTAACACACAATAACTCAATTATTATCATCAATTATTAACTCAGTTATTGTGTGTTACTGACGATGGTTTGATCACCGAAACCGGTATAACAGTGTTTTTTGCGTTTTTCGTGTATTAGTGGAAATAGACTATTTTTCAATAACTCCGTTTTTCTTTGAAATGGGTTTCCACGATTTCGTCGCGAGTGATTTAGTTCATACCTGGAGTAACTCCGGCACAAAGCAGGGAACATATATGGTCCACCTTTCAGTTTTTCAGTTACTTCCAGAGTATAGTGATGAATGTACGAGTATACTGAGTGAGTATTATTACTGACTGTCACTCGCAACGACAAAAAATCATCTACTCTGAAGATGAAATGTTATTTTTTCATGAATGGCAGACTGGTAAGGTAATATAAAGCCTCTTTTCATTAATGCCATCATGATTTTTATGATTGCCTCTTGTAGAAAAATATGTAAGTAGCTGATTTGTTCCCCCTACCTTCAACGGCATACATTTGGCTATAATATACTTGAAATTTAAAACCGTCAAACCTGAAACGGTCAACACAAAATTCCAGTTAGATAGTATATGGAAAACATGGTGGAGTTCTATGTATGAGTAAATGCACTTCAAGTCTACACGTTTCCAATGTCAACAATAAAACCTAAAACTAATACCTACAACCTTGTGATTCCCACGGATAAATTACCTATAATAATATTTTACCCTTTTGCTCAAACAGATGACAGGCCAGAGGGAACAGCCCAGCGTGCAGCAGCAGCAAACGCACCCGCAGAACAGCCATTTGACGTTGACAGGAATTGTTTTCTTCAATACGTTGTTGACACGAGACACAGTAGCCTTGTATTCCTCCGGAGCGACCCTTGACACGAGGCCGTTGGGAAACTCAAGATCGAACCGATTGCTCAAACCAAATCTGAAAAGAAAAAGAAAAAAGTTCCAGTCATGCAGTATGGCTATAAGAGCGAGTTTTCAACGAAATCCGTGCTACTGCGTAAAAAGACGATATAGCGAGAAACCTTACCATTTTCGTAAAATTATATAATTTTCTTCGTGATTTTAGCCATTTTTTTCGATTTTTGACCCTTATAAAGTCAAATTTCACTCTTTTTGGTTTATTATTATATGAATAATACACCTATGTATTCGCTCAGCAAAACATTTTTGTAACACCCCCTCAAAATTTTTTCTTTTCCGTTTCAAGGTGCGTAGATTCCAAAAATGCAATGTCCGTCCGCCGTACGCCGTATCACGTGTAAAGGCTTCATTTTTGGTCTAAAAAAGTCGTTCTTTCGCACACATGCTCCATTTGGGCCCTAGTTGTGTCCCGAAACTTTTCAGCCCGATCGGAATATACCCAGGGGTGTTATGAGTGAAAATGTGTGTAAAAATAGGTACTTTTTGCGTTTTAGTAACATGATAGTAACATGAGCTTTTGAGGTATCGTTTTCCATGTTTTTGGGGACGAGAAGACCGAATATGAAGTCGATTTTGACCAAGGAGTGGAAAATTGAGGTTGTACCAGATGTTAAGCTCACAAAATTGATTTTTTTATGAGTCAAAAACCTGGGAAATCGTCTGAAATCACCATCAATTTGTAGAATAACACTAGAAAAAGTTTCAACACGTGGATCAAGACGATTAAATGGCACAACCAATAATCAATGGTAATTTGCAAAAAAATAGGAGCGTACCTAATTCAAGTTTTGGGGGCCAAAATTGGTGGAAACCACCAGAAATAGCTACTTCAATTATTTTACATGAAAGAAACAATAATGAACAGCCAAAATTTCTGTAGGTATGTCCAATAGAATAATAAACCCATGTGACAAGGACTTTGCAGCGTTTTTTTTGGTTTATTATTCTGTGAATAATACACCTATGTATTCGCTCAGCAAAAAATTTTTATAACACCCCCTCAAAATTTTTTCTTTTCCGTTTCAAGGTGCGTAGATTCCAAAAATGCAATGTCCGTCCGCCGTCCGCCGTACGCCGTATCACGTGTACAGGCTTCATTTTCGGTCTAAAAAAGTCGTTCTTTCGCACACATGCTCCATTTGGGCCCTAGTTGTGTCCCGAAACTCTTCAGCCCGATCGGAATATATCCAGGGGAGTTATGAGTGAAAATGTGTATAAAAATAGGTACTTTTTGAGTTTTAACAACATGTTAGTAACATGAGCTTTTGAGGTATCTTTTTCCATGTTTTTGAGGACGAGAAGACCGAATATGAAGTCGATTTTGACCAAAGACGCGGAAATTGAGGTTTTACCAAAGGTTCAGCTCCCAAAATTGGTTTTTTATGAGTCAAAAACCTGGAAAACTGTCTGAAATCACCATAAATGTGTACAATAACATTGGAAAAAGTGTAAACCGGTGAATCAAGACCATTAAATGCCACTACCAATGATCAAAGATGATCTTAAAAAAAAAAAGCGTACCTACCTATTTCATGTTTTGGGGGCCAAAATTGGTGGAAATCATCAGAAATAGATATTTCAATCATTCCACATGAAAGAAACAATACATTTAACAGCCAACAAAAATCTCTAGAACTCCAATAGAATAATAAACCCATGTGACAAGGACTTTGCAGCGTTTTTTTTTTGAGAAAAATATTTTTAACCGAAATAATCCCTCCGTCGTGAATCACTATCCCACACAACGTCAGGTGAACAAATGTGGATTTTAGCCATTAACATCAATTTCTGACTCCCAAACATCCAAATCTGACCTCTATTCTATAAGAAAAACCACTGAAATGGTATTTTTCTGTTTTTACTCACCCTTTCGTACCACTTTCAGTATTTTTATGTCTGGTCAGAACATGACCTCAGCCGAGAATGAAAAGAACCACATCCAAATCCGTTTCTGACCATCCTGAATCTAAATCCGTGAAAAAACCATAGGTGTATGTCTGTGCGTGCGCTGCCCACAGGCCGCAATTCTCAAACGATTTGCGCGATTCTTTTTTTGTTCGATGCAGAAAACTGTCTAGTTGTGCCTTACGCCACCGGAATTTCGAAATTTACTTCTAGAAGTGAGGAAGGGCGGGTAACGCTGATTAACGTGGAGTTTTTTGGCTAAATCTTGTATGCTCTGCCCAGGCTGCAATTCTCAACCAATTTACCTGGTCATTTTTTTGACCGACATAGAATTCGGTCTAGTTGGGCCTTCGTCGCAGGCATTTCTAAATTTATTTCTATGGTACCGGGGGGGGGGGGAGAGAATGCGGTATTTTCTGCAAATCTTGTTGTCCGCTGCCCATATTCTCAACTCATGATACGACATAGATATATATAAGAAACAATAGGTAGGTAGCAACCTAATCTTAGATCAATCGATAAATTTATTCTCAATATTCTTGGGACATTGTTATGATTATAACATCACTTGCTCTAATATAGGTCAAACATGTACGTAAGCATCGCGTTACTAGTCAAGAAATTAGGTAATTAAATTGCACAATGAATTCAACATCATCATCATCATAGATCAGTTACTCACATATGCTTCCAGAAGATCTGCAATGAGCAATCTGCAGTGAGAGGATCTATACACCACCAAAGGGGGCCGTCCACTGTAAAGCATGCATTATTCTGCGGGACGTTTTAAATGCCGATGGTCTCTGAACCTAAGTAGGACCCTCGGCTTATTCCCAAATTTTCGCCCAGTTTGGATGTTTCGTGAACCGTGAACAATAAACTTTTACCTATAAACAAATAGGTAAGAAAAGTACCTACCAACAAAATCAACCAAATTTAAATAATTGGTTTTCATCAAAAATGATCAATATTGATTTCCAACAAATCAACATGTCAAACCCGTCATAAAATTTCAATTAATCGACCCTCAAAACACAAATGCGCTACTGGAGATACTAAAAATGTTACACACACAGGAATACTAAATAAATACAATCTATTTCAACATAGCTCAAATGTCGCTGAAAGTGGGCGAAATGTCAGCCTGTCGAGATAATAGGAACCCAAAGATTCCAACCAGATATATGAAGTAGTAGACAACTAGGTAAATATGCTGGACAAACGCTGATTAAAATTAAATAGAATCATACATACATTTCAGGAAGACAAAGGTGTGACATAGTGAGAAGAGTGACGGTGGACCCTCAAGGGTCCACCTTCTAGACTAGCAACATTATCACCAATTAAGAAGAGATATCGAATAGGCTTCAGCCAAAACGATCCCATCATCACCAGAAACACAAACAACTCGAGAACTGCCCACTATCACACTCCTCCTCACATACTTCTGGGCAGCAGAAGTATGAGAGAGAAAAGAGGGGTTGAAAAGTATTATGAAGTTCTGGTTCAGGAAAGGACATCCGAACAACTTCAAGGTGGCTAACCTCCATTGTAAAGGTAAGATTTACTCAATAAGATTTACTGGTAGAGAACAGAACTCCTACATACGAGTACTGGCGGAGAAAAAAATGTTGTCAGAGGTTGCTGCCCAGTGAATTGATCATCTGGGCAACCTATAGGTGATCAACCTCCATCGTTAGGATGGAACAACTATTGGGACTTGTAAATTGGGACACGGCATTAGTCGCCTTCAAATGACCTCAATATATTATAATTATTATACTGAGCTCTAGAGGGTGAATGGGGGTGGGGGAGCCAATAGACGTACGTATTATTTAAAAGGGACAGGATGTTTGTAAAGGAACCCTTTTGGAAACCTTTGGCTTATCCTTCTGGTAAGCCCTCAAAAAGTGGATGGTGTATGGTGAACTGCTCAGCGCATACTACCAAACCACGCTCTGCTACCATGTGACACAGTGAGAAGAGTGACGGTGGACCCTCGAGAGTCCACCTTCTAGACTAGCAAAACATTATCACCAGTTAAGAAGGGATATCGTTTAGGCTTCAGCCGAAACGCCCCCATCTTCACCGGAAACACAAACAACTCGAGAAATACGCACTGTCAAACATGAGACAAAAAAAAGTTCTCGCTCTCAAGAACGGCGTGGTTAGGTTCGTATTCGCCTTCATGATAATATCGAACTTCAATACTCCTAATTGCTTGACCTACTAATAACTCAAAATTAAATGTTTTCAAGACCTTACAACCTTCCTTTTCATTTCCTTTGCTTAATATATAATTGATATTCAGCTTGTTTATTTTTTTTCATGAGTACTATTTTCTTCTTTTTTGTTGTTGTAAACAGGGCACTTGCCCGTGACATAGTAAATAAATAAATAAAAAACCGAACCACACATTTTTTTTGATTGGTCCATTTCAGGCGTAGATACCGGGTGTTCACCGGTAGTAAGCAAGAAATTACCTACGGTTAGGCGTTAAGGAATTATTAGTTTAGCTTACAAAACGTTTTGCCCTGATTCAAAAACACCATAGTAGTGGTACTTTCTATAGACAAGTTCACCTATAGCCAAGGTGCATTTTGAGCTTTTAAAAACGACAACAGTTAACCAAGAAAGCGTTAATAAAATAGAAAATTTAGGTATGTAACACTGAACACAAAAACATGGAATACAAAAAAAATTTATTTTTGGGAAGTTAATCTATTACACAAATCTACTTATACATTATCCCATACATCCCATCTACATTCAGCTTTGATCCAAAAGACGAGAAAGGTCTTTCTCGTCGAAGCTTGTATACCAGTGGTTATGGGTCAAAACCCACAAGAAATTGTCAAAAACAGGTAACAATAATAAGCAATATCGCTGGTTATAACTGGTGTAAAATGGCGACACGTGAAAAAAAACCGCATTCTAAACATGAAAAATTCTCAAAAATGGAAGAAATGGATGCGTCATAACACCATAAATTGAGGAGGGTTATATTACGATACAACAAACAATTATTCGGATAATAAAAATATTGGGCTAAACAATTATTGTTCAAATTGCGATTTTTCAATTGAACCCAAATGAAAGGCAATCGTAGTTTAAAGATGCAGCTAGGAATTCGCTCATTGAAAATTCCTGTCATAGCTATATAGGTAGGTGCATTGAAACGTAAACCCATGAAATTCCGAAGTCATTCAAAGCACTGAAGAAATCCCCGAAATTTACCATCATGTTACACACTTTTCGAGCGTAAGAAAAGTCAACAAGACTGCACATTATCGAAACAACGGGACCACAAATGTCAACTGTCGGAGGACATGACTGACGATGACGTTTGGCGAATACGCTAATTTTATATAACTACTGAGTGGTCTTCCAACAACTTATTGCAGTAAACTATATGTATCAACATTAATGAAAAACCAGTCACACAAAGATGATACAGCGCGAAACCATACCACTTTCCGTACGATTTTTGTATACTTTTTCCGTCATTTTAGCCATTTTAGAGATTTTTTATCCTTATAAAGTCAAGTTTGACCCACTTTTTTTTAGAAAAATATTTTCATCGTCCAAATAGTCCCTCCGTCGAGAATCACCATCCCACACAACGTCAGGTGAATCAATATTGACTTAAGCCCTTAACCATTTTTTTACCTCCAACAACTCAAATCTGACCCCTATTCTGTACAAAAAACAACTGAAACGGTATTTTTTCTGTCTTGAACTCTAATCTGACCCCCTTAGCATTTCTTAAATTGCTCATCTTCGAACTCATCCTTTTGATGTCAATACGAACGTTTTGGCGAAATTCGAAAATTCAGGAGGCTCTGATAAAAAAATTTCAAAACTTTATGTTCTGGAAATTTCGGACCCATTGCAATAGCGTCATTTTCTCTGAAAATGATCAAAAATGGTTCGAATTTGCTCAGCTTTAAAAACTGATGGTCAGGAGCGCCATTCGCTTTTACCATCTGCACGCCTCTTCCATAAAACCATAATCTACATGACTGTGTTGTGTTCATTGAAATTTTCTCTACTGAAATTTTTTTTCGCGCAAAGTACAGATCAAACTCAATTTCAACAACAACTTCATTTAAACGGCAGCAAATTGTGTCACTGGGAGTTTTTATGGTAAAAACAGAGGACAGTGCCTACACCTAAGTTCTTGATATATTCGTAACTATTTTCTAAATATTCTTATACCTACCTACATCTTATTACAGATAAATCTATTAGCAAGAGGTAGGTAGGTACAACACTGTTGATTTGCGAAATCTTTGAGCTGTTAGCAAAACCAATCGTATCCAATATTTATTATTATCGAAACCAAACCAATATTGTAAGATAACGGCAATGTTCGAGTGTCATAAGCAATGTTACATAAAACCTCAACGTTTTTCTCGTTTGAGAGAGTTCCCAATTTTGCAATAGTAGGAAACGATCAGTTTCGGGTAGGTAGGTACATTCTAAGATCGAAGTCGTTCACTCGTACCCATCGTACTGAGGACAAAAGGGACGTTCGACACAGTACCTAAACTGACAAAGATTATTCTAATGACTCAAGGTACTTCCCTTAGAGCGTTCAACTCTAGAAACTAATGGGTTTGATGATTCTAGGTCTTGTTTCTTCGTAATTTAAGTTAAAATATTTACCTACACCAGGACAACACACCGTTTTCTTCAACCAATTCATCGTTTTCATGTTAACTTTGAGTGGGGCTTTCTTTCAACAACCTATTACGAGTAAAACTAGTGTAACGGTGTACTTCAGAAAAGGGATAGGTACGAATGTGTACTTTCCCTATCTGGGTTGTGGGTTAGAAAGCTGATAAGGAGTGCTAAATAATATATAACGGCTGTCTGAATTGTTGTCAATGTAACAGTGCCTAATCTTGTTCAAGTAAGTATGATCCTATGATTGAACAAGAGCTAAAAGAGATGATTAACTGAACACACATTACGAGGTTTACATAATCGTGGTTACTTACACCGTCATGTTTCCTGTCCCGCGGACGAGCACTGGGTCTGCCACCAGGGAAACGATGTTGTCGTCCACGGTTTCATCCCCTTCTTCCTCTTCTTCGTAGATCGCATCAAAATCAGCCATTGGTTGAAATACCGGAAAATTCTGAAGGAAACCCCGTTGGCAATCGACTACCTAATACCACTGATCATGACAGTGAGTGGAAGATAAACAAGGAGAACGAAACTTGTGACTCGAGCCAGAGAATGGCGTTCAACGAAGCTGAAATCGAGTAATAATATTTCATAAAGAGTAAAATTAACGAATGAAACTAAAAACTGAGAAGGAACAGGGATCTAAATTCCATTGTTCCGCACGACGAATAACAGACCAAACCAACCAAAAATACAGCAACTAATAATGTCCTTGTCCTTGGCAACTGGCAAGTAGGGATGGGAATCGATAATCGTAATTTTTATAAACATCGATTTTTCTCCACCGATCATCGATTTTTCATAATCGATTATGAAGCTCCGATTTTTTCCGATGATCGATTGCTAGGCCACGATGCATCGATGTTTTCTCTACAACCTTTTTTTCACAATACAATACACTTTACACAATACAATTTTCTAAAGCCAGGCTAATTCTCACACAGGAGAGAAATCGTTTGAAGGGGGACGTTCTGTCCAAACTCCTTTTTTTGCAGAGTGCGTTTTCCCCAACCTAATTATAGGGTTCTTTAATTAAATACATACCTACGTTATTTTTCATGTTCTGTAGTATTTCTTTTTACCATGAATCTTTCAATGTGTGTTGCACATTTGGGTATTCTGCGGTTGCAAACGATTTCGACCAATTTTCCATTAAAAATAATTGGGTTGAGACTGAATAAAAAAAATCGACTAAAATCGTCGATGATCGATTGTGGAGGCGCGATTAATCGGTGACATCGATTGTGGGCTTCCGATGTTACAATCGATGGCATAATCGATTGTGAGGGTCCGATGTCCCATACCTACTGGCAAGGCGCAAGGCCCTTCAATTCGATATCAGTGGAGCCAACCGTGTGCAGTATATGTCCGTAGAATTGAGTAGACCCGATGCATTCAGCGCTGGTCCAGGATCCGGTAAACCAAAACCATAGAGTAGTCGTTCTTTAAACTGATAATGCGAGAGACAACTTTAAAGGTAGGTACATAATCGGGACATTTCAAATTTTGATTTATTTATTATTTATTCATTTTTGGTCAGCAGCTCCACGGCAATTGAGGAAGGTATGGCAACACTGTACACCACTGGTAAAGCAAAGCTGGTAAGCATTGGCAACACTGTTCCCTTCTTCAGGCTGTAGTTAGATCTCAAGCTACATGGAAGAAGGGAAAGGCTACGGCCATGGAAGAAGGGAAAGCTCACTTATTCTACGACTACGACCAGATGAGACTACTAACAAAAAATGGAGGTAGGTACCTACTTACCTACCTGTTGTGATCGGCTGCTCCTCCACAACTCAATTTGTGTCTGAACATGCTGTAACCCAGAGTGGGGACCCCCCGACCCCCCTCTGGTCTTGTCAGGGGAATATAAAAGAGCCAGGGTGCCATCAATAAACAACCATTCTCAATCAAGCGATCGACTCGTCTATCAGACTCCCAATCACTACACTGGTGACATCCGACGTGTGAGCTCCACCGCCAGCGCCCGCCGTTTGATAGCGTCGCAGCCTCCGTCTCCGCTTCAACGAGCCCCACCACGCGCGGCCCCCACCGACGCCACAGCGGCGCCCCACTCCGACGCCCGCCTCGACGGCTATCGCAGCGCCTCCCGCTACTTCGCCCCACCATCACCGATCCTTATATAAGGAAACGGACGCCGGCGCCGAGCACACTTCAAGCTGACACCTCACCGGACTGGCACCGAAGAGAAAACCGAAGATGACGGAGCAGAAACCGCAAAAAACGCCCGAAGCGAGCGCTCCTTCGATTCTCAAGCTCCAGCCGTTCGACCCCGCATTCCCGCACGTCTGGTTCGCCCAACTCGAGCTCATCCTCGCACACGAAGGCCTCACGACGCCACATGCGAAATTCGCCCGAGCCTTCCTCGCCCTCGAACCTCGACAAGCGGATCTATGCGCCGACATCAACCCCTCGCACACCAGTAGTTACCAGACGCTCAAAACTCCCCTTCTAGCGACACACGCACCTTCCGATGGTTCACGGCTCACCGCCCTCCTCCAGCCGACATCCGACGACGAACTACCGTCGATCCTCGCTCGCCGACTCACCCGAGCACTTCCGGCTGGCACACCCGCACCGCTCGTCCGACAGCTCTTCCTCCGCGCCCTACCCGAGAGCATACGTCTACACATAGCGGCCCGTGACGAACCCGACATATTGAAACTCGCTGCGCTCGCCGATCGCCTCCTACCATTCGCCCCGCCTCCTCGGGTGGCTACCGTCTCCGAAGAGGTCGAAGTGATCAACGATAGACGACAACGGCGATCTCCGACGCAGCCGGCGACGAACACACGCCGAACAACGAACACGCTATGTTTCTACCACCGCACATGGGGCCCACGAGCACAGAAATGCCGCAGCCCCTGCACCTGGCGCCCGAAACCGACGGGAAACGACAACGCACGGCCCGACCAGCCGTAACGGCCGTGCGCAACCCACCAACATCTCGGCTCTTCATCCGCTGTAAAAAAACCTCGCTACACTTCCTCGTGGACACCGGCTCCGACGTCTCGATCGTCCCGAACACCCTGCTCAACCGAAAAACAACACGTCCAAGCGCTCTACGTGCCGCAAACGGCACCGAGATCAAGATGTACGGCACACACTCCGCATCGGTACACCTACCAGATCTCCCTCCGTACGAGTGGACCTTCACAGTCGCCGACGTATCAACCCCGATCCTCGGCTCCGACTTCTTGACGTACCACGGCCTACTCGTTGACCTACCCAACGCCCGACTCATCAACGCGGCCACGCAGCGGTACATCACCGGGACAGTAGACCTCGTACCTCCGAGCCACCCCCTCGCGTCTACCACCTTGCCGTTGGTGGGGGGGCTTAGTCCGCGGCGCACACCATCTATTGCACGATCGCACCTCCTTGGAGTGTGTTGATCACTGGATGGTGTGGGCCATTGCACACGGCAACTAAGAGTAGACAACCCTCAAGACCAAGGTGTACACGCCGTGCTGATGGTCTGCATGGTGCAGAGGGCAATGTGCACATCTAACGGCTGCCCCCAGGGTACCGGCCGACCCCCTGGGTGTACTTAGGCTTGCCTATACATGCGGGGCTCTGTATGGGTGGACGACCCTTTCCCTAGCTTCTCGTGGGATCAAAACGAAGAAGAACGAAAATAAAAATTTACATTTACCAACCACTGTCAGTGAGGAAGAGAGCTGCTCTGAACTCTCCACCTCACTGACAGAAATGGCAATCTCGGAAGTTGGGGCTGAACAAACCCCGACATCCATGGATTGCACAGGCGCAGGTGGCGCTTCTCAAGAGCAATCCACCAGCACACAAAGTTTGGGCCGCCGACCCTCTGGCGCTCAGCTGAGGAAGGCGGCCAGACAAAGGGCTCTCGATAGAGGGGAGCCCATTAAGCCTCGTAGGAGAAAGAGGTCGGGGAAGCCTGTTCCTGATGCCGGAGCGACGGGGACCCGTGAAGGAGCAACCACCTCACAAGGGGCAGGAACGCTAATCAGCGTTGAACCCCTTGTACCCGGTGGCGTCTCTGGAGCGGGTTTCCGCCCACCTCTGGCAGTGGGACCGGGTGGGAGTGGAGTGGGGGCGAGTACGCCGGGTAAACGGCCACGCACCCCCCACACCACCCCCCCCTCGGCCTCAATGCCTAGGATCAAGAAGGCACGGGGAGAGACCGTGGCCCAATCCGGAGCATCACCTCAGGGTGACAGCTCTGGCGGGTACAGCGGTGCACTCTCCACCACCAAGATGGTCGTAGTACACGGCAACCACCCCGTGGAACGACTATCGGACGTGGAAGCCAACTTGGTCCTGGGAGCAATAGTGCAGGCAACGTTCCTGGAGGCGCCCGGCCAGGGTCCGCAGTTCACAAACGGCTATACCAGCAATGGTGTGGTCCACCTGACCTGCTCCAACAGCCAGTCGAAGGGTTGGCTGGAGGAAAGGGTTGGGGTGCTGCGGCCTTGGGATGGTGCCACCCTCCGGACGGGGCACGCAAAAATGCTGTTGGAGGATCAGGTGAAGGTTGGGGTCTGGATCCCCACCGACTTCCTTGATCGATCCGACGCAAGGAAGCTACTTCCTTTGTTTGAGATCCAGAATCCTGGACTCTCAACGAAGGAATGGCGCCTTTTGTTCAGCCGAGCGGATGAGAGAGGGCTAGAGCTCGTGCTGAAAATAGATAAGGGCTCTCTGGAATGGTTGAAGGGGCACAACTTTAAACCCCACTTCCACACCCGGAGAGTCACCTTTAGGCAGCTGTCCACACCACCGAGTGATGCTGCGGGTCATTCAGATAAACCTGCAGCATAACAAGGTGGCGACAGCTGCCCTATGCCAGCTGCTCGCAGCTGGCAACTACGACGTCGCCCTGATTCAAGAACCCTGGGTCTACCGGGGCAGAATCATGGGCCTCAACAACGCAGGAGGTAAGTTAATCTACAAACGCGATTGCGTGGATGATGTACGTGCCTGCGTATTTGTCAAAAATGACATCAATTCACTAACTATGTCTGAGTTCTGTTTCAGGGATTTAGTAGCAGTGAAGATAACCCTCTCTGAAAATGGCCAAAGGGAGCACATAATAACTGCCTCAGCCTACTTTCCGGGAAACTCATCGGAGGGGCCACCACCCGTGGAGGTGCCGGACCTTGTCGAAAAATGCCGCACGGACAATGTGCAGCTCCTAGTCGGCGCGGATGCCAACGCCCACCATGTTGCCTGGGGAAGCACCGACACCAACACCAGAGGTAGATGCTTGTTTGACTACCTGGTAGCTAGTAATCTATATGTAGCAAACCGGGGAAACAAACCAACATTTGTCACCATAAATAGGAAAGAGGTCCTTGACATTACCATTATTACCCCTCCACTAGATCAAAGAATAAAGAAATGGTTCGTATCCGATACTCCCTCCTACTCGGATCATAGGTATATTGTTGTGGAAATCCAAGGTGTGGGTAAAACGCAGCAATCCTACCGCGATCCTCGGAAGACGAACTGGGAAGCCTATAGGGAGGAAGTGGAGGGCTGGTTGAGAGGAACTCGGACCAAATTACACAATATAGTTGATATTGAGGCGGTAGCGGGAGAATTAGAAGAGGCACTACTCACCTCATTCAATAATCACACTCCTATGACAACTAAACTCTCAACCACCGGGGTCCCCTGGTGGAATAGGGAAATAGAAGTCACTAGGCGTGAAACACGCAAACTATATAATAGGGCGCAAAAGACGGGCAACTGGGACGCTTATAAGACCAAGCTGGCCCAACTCAGGAGTCTTATAAGGAAATCACAAAGGGACACATGGAGGAAGTTCTGTGAAGAGGTGGAAAAAACCTCGGAATGTGCAAGACTCCAAAGAGTCCTTTCTAAGGCTCCTATCAATCCAATTGGCACACTAGTTAAACCAGATGGAAGCTACACCACAACAGCCGGGGACACTCTAGCGCTCCTACTAGAGACTCACTTCCCTGGCTCGGCGGTGACTGACGTTCGGGGACCCCCACCTCAACCACCAACCGGCGCTCAGGGTATGAGAGCAACCAGGGCAGACTGGGAAGTGGCAAAGGGTGTGGTCTCCATTGAACGCACAAAGTGGGCTATCAGCACCTTCAGCCCATACAAATCGCCGGGCCCAGATGGCATTATCCCCAAACTGCTTCAGGAAGGGGGCCATGGGGTAGCCAGGATCCTGAGTGCACTCTTTAGGGCCTGCCTGGCTACAGGCACAATACCCCAAAGATGGAGCAAAGCAAGGGTCATCTTTCTGCCTAAGCCAGGGAAACCTTGGTACAACCAGGCAAAGGCGTTCAGACCCATCTGTCTAACGTCCTTCATTTTGAAGACATTAGAGAAACTGGTTGATAGGTATCTGAGGGAAACCTCTCTCACAGAGAGGCCTCTACACACCAATCAGTTTGCCTATCAACCGGGCAAATCCTGTGAGGCAGCACTGCACCACCTGGTGTCACAGGTGGAATCGGTGCTAGCAACTAAAGAATTTGCCATAGGTATATTTCTGGATATAGAGGGCGCTTTTGACAATACCTCTGTAGACTCAATTATAAACTCAGCGCGCCGGCATGGAACAAACACCACCCTGTGTAGGTGGATAAGTACCATGCTGACTAGCAGGACAGTAGAGGCTGAGCTCCTTGGGGAGTCCGTGGGGATGTCTGTGGCAAGGGGTTGCCCGCAGGGCGGGGTTTTGTCCCCCCTTCTGTGGGACCTTGTTGTGGACTCTCTGCTGGAGAAACTCAGTGGTCAAGGCCTCTACGTACAGGGCTATGCTGATGATGTGGTAATCCTAGTTAGGGGTCCCTTTGTCAGCACAGTCTCAGATCTGACACAGTCAGCTCTGAAAGCAGTGGAAGACTGGTGTGGCACAGAGGGCCTAAATGTAAACCCAAATAAAACCACGCTGGTTCAATTCACAAGAAGGAGGAATCTGAGAGGTCTCTCAGAACCCCGGTTTTACAACTCAAAGGTGTCATTCCAGCGTGGGGTGAAGTATCTGGGCGTCTACCTGGATGCAACGCTCACCTGGAACAAACACCTCGAGTACATAGCAAATAGGGGCAAGGGAGCCCTTATGTGCGCAAAACGCAGTTGCGGAAAAACATGGGGCCTACAGCCGCGGATGGTCCACTGGATTTATACCGCGATAGTACGACCCATTCTTACGTACTGCTGCGCTGTGTGGTGGCCGAAGGTCAGTCAGGTAGGGGCCTGCCAAACCCTTACCAGTGTACAACGACTGGCCTGTCTAACCATCACAGGTGCAATGCATGGTACACCCACTGCAGCCATGGAGATTCTACTGGGCTTACCCCCAATAGATATCTACATTAAAGGGGAGGCCGCAATGGCCTCCCTGAGGCTGAAATGGAATGGTACCTGGCGGGACACACCCCACCCAGGCCATACCAATATACTAAAGGCTATACAAGAACCACTACTTGACATGGTGGCGGATGTTATGCCAAAAACCCTCCATCAACCACACCCATACGCATCCGTGCTGATGTGGGCGGGGCATGGTTGGAAAAAATGCTGCTCCAATGATATAATCTGGTACACAGATGGATCAAAAATGGATGACGGCACTGGTGCCGGAGTATACGGGGCAGGACCCAGGTGGGACTTTTCAACCCCACTGGGGAATTTCACCTCTGTATTCCAGGCAGAAATAGTGGCAATTGATGCTGCGGCTTCTGAGAGCCTGAGGAGGGGACACCGTGGATCCCACACCCGCATACTCTCGGATAGCCAAGCATCAATAAAAGCACTTACAGCCCCCATCGTCTCATCTAGAGTGGTCTGGGACTGTATGCAAACCCTCAACGCCCTGGCGAAACACAACAGAGTTACTCTGGAGTGGGTGCCAGGCCATAGAGGAATTATAGGCAACGAAAACGCCGATTCACTCGCCAGAAAGGGCTCTCAAACACCCTTCACTGGCCCAGAACCAGCGGTCGGCCTACCAAAAACCACCATCAGAGGGGCCATCAACCGGTGGGTTCGCTCACAGACCACCAAAAGATGGTCACGCATAGATGGACACGCTCACAGTAAACGGATGATGGCCAGACCCAACTCCAACGCTACTGAGGAGCTCCTTAGACTGAACCGCAGAGAGCTGAGGCAAATAGTCGGCCTATTAACCGGCTTCCTCCCCCTGCGCTTCCACCTAAACCGCATAGGGGTCACACAACAAACAACCCAATGCAGACTATGTGAGGAGACAGACGAAAAAGCATCCCACATAATATTTGAGTGCCCAGCACTCGCTCAGCGCAGGCACAACCTCTTTGGGGCCTCAACCCCAATGAGGGAATTTCCCAGCGAAAATATAATCAAAAACCTTACAACCCTCACCAGGGGACTGGGGTTATTTGATTAAGCTAGGACACTCAGGAAAAGTACAATAAGCCAATAGGCTTCCGTGCTTTGGGGCAACCGACCCCCATTCCTGAGTGATCCGACTTACAATTTACAATTTACAATTTTACCTCCGAGCCAGTCCATCTGTACGACAACAGCGAACGAGCCCCGTTTTCAAGCCCTCCTCGACGCCTACAAACCTTCATCGACACCATGCGATGCTCCTGTCGAACATCACATCGTCACGAAGGGCCCCCCGTGTCACGCGAAACTTCGCCGATTATCCCCGGACCTATACGCGAAAGCGAAGGCCCATTTCGGCGAATTACTAGCGGCGGGGGTCATCGAACCTTCGGAGGCGCCGTGGTCCAGCCCGCTCCACATCGTTCCGAAACCCGACGGTGACATTCGCCCCGTCGGTGACTACAGAGCGCTGAACCGACTCACTGTGCCCGATCGCTACACCGTCCCACACCTACACGATTTTACAACGGCCCTGTACGGGACTACAGTGTACAGCACATTCGACCTCGCCCGTGCATTTTTTCACTGCAAAATCAGCGAACGCGACGTGCCAAAAACGACGATCTTAACACCCTTCGGCGCCTACCAATTCAAGCGAATGAATTTCGGCTTACGAAACGCAGCGCAAACGTGGCAACGCTACATGGACCACGTCCTACGCAACCTACCTTTCGTGTACTGTTACCTCGATGACATACTGGTCGCCTCGGCCACCCCGTCTGAACACTACACCCACGTACGCACGCTCCTCGAGACCCTCGCTAAATACGGCCTACAAATAAATACAGCCAAATGCCAGCTCGCACGGCCCTCAGTCAAATTTCTCGGCCACAACGTTTCAGCCGACGGGATAACACCCCTACCGGAACGCACGGACCTCATTAAGAAATTCCCGCGACCCACTACCGTGCACGAGCTTCGAACATTCCTCGGCCTCATTAACTTCTATCACCGAGCGATACCACGAGCCGCACCTACGCTCCGCCCCCTAGTGGAAATGATTCCACCCGACGCGAAGAAAAAGGACAAACGCACGCTCACGTGGACCACCGACGCAGCTGACGCATTCGACCGCGCAAAACGCTTACTCGAAACCTCCGTCACACTCGCCCATCCGGCCCCGACCCAACCTCTCGTCCTACACACGGACTCGTCGGATTTCGCCGTCGGCGCAGCGCTGCATTTCATCGACAATACGCACTTACGCCCGCTAGGTTTCTTCTCACGCACTCTCAACCCGGCTCAACGTAACTACAGCGCATTTGACCGCGAACTACTGGCTATTTACCTCGCCATCGTACACTTTCGCCAACAAATCGAAGGGCGCCCACTAACCGTATATACGGACCATAAGCCCCTCACAACCTCACTAGCGACACAATCGAATACGGCCCCACCAACACGGCTACGGCACCTTCGATTTATATCAGAATTCACAACTGACATCAGGTACGCCGAGGGCCCAACAAACATCGTCGCCGATTACCTCTCGCGACTCCCACCGACAGCCAACATGGCCCACGCAGTCACAGACTACGGCACCCCCTTCACGCTACAACAGTTAGCCGACGCACAAGCCGCCGATGACCACATCGCTACAATGAATCTCACACCGCACCGAATACAAGGCCACGAGATCATGTGCGAAACTACCGACGCCTCGCCTCGCCCCTACATCCCTACGCCGCTACGCCTCGCGGTTTTCAAACACATACACGGGATGACACATCCGGGGATAAAGGCCACCACAGCCCTCATCCGCGCTCGATATTATTGGCCCGTCATGACCTCGTCGATACGGTTGTTCACCCGCGCCTGCCCGAGTTGTAACCGAGCGAAAACAACTCGACACATCAGGGCTCCCCTCGGCGAATTTCCCGACGCCGCGCCACTCGAACACCTACATATCGACCTATTCGGCCCGCTACCGCCATCGGCTACTAAAAAATACATATTATCAATGATTGACCGCGCCACTGGCTGGTTTGAATGCGCACCCCTCTCGACCATTTCCGCCGACGCAGTGATTACGGCCCTACACAACCACTGGATCGCCCGCTACGGCTCCCCGGCACGCGTTACCACTGACCAGGGCACCCAGTTCACCTCAGCCGAATTCCATAAATACTGCACGTCCATAGGCTCGGAGGTACACCATACAAATACCTACCACCCTCAAGCCAACGGCCTCGTCGAACGACTACATAGGGTCCTCAAAGACGCAATTCTCGCAACAGCCACTTCCCGCACATGGGCCACCCAACTTAGCGGCCTCCTCCTCGGCCTACGAAACCGCCCGGGCCCCGACGGCTACTCACCGGCCCAACGCCTCTTCTCGGCCACGCCACGCCTCCCAGGGGATCTGTTCACTCAACCGCCACCATCAACTGTGCCCCTACGCACCAACGAATCGTACCGCCACTACACACAGTCATACGTGCCAGCAACTATGCGCACAGCGACCCATGTGTACGTGCGCGTAGACACGCCAAGGGGTAAACTCGAGCCACCTTACACCGGCCCCCATCAGGTGTTGACAAACGATGGAAAAACAATAACTTACCTCACGGACGATCGACGCACACCATCAGTCTCAATCGACCGATGTAAGCCGGCACCCCCACCCACGCACACAGTGAACACCCCCAACACGCCGACCAACGCACCCCACCCCACGGCAGCGACTATAAAGACGAGCGCCGCCCACGAACATCAACCACTACAACGCTATGTCGCCGAAGCAACCTACCGCCTCACAGCTCCTACGAGACCTCGCCGTCACGCCGTCTCCTCCGGCTCCGGCGAAAAGGAAGCCAACTCGGCCGCAACCACCGGGCAGGTATGGCCCGATCCCCATCCGTCAGGCGATGGCCATATCGAAAGCCGGCGCGATACCTATCCACGCGCGGCCCCGGGACAACAAGACGCAGCAGCGTCAACCACCCACGCGTCAGCTACCGCCGGGCATCCGCCCGTTGACTCCACGCCCGTCGACTACCACGCCAGGCACGCCGGTTATGACGGTGACCGCCCCGTCAACCACAACCGTCACCCTGCAACTCCCGCCGTACGCAGGGACGTGCTCGGACTGCTGCATCCACGGGGTACGCCGCCCCCAGCAACACACTGCCGCAGTCCAAGCCTCGCCCGACGTCACCACGAAATCAACGTACGCCCTCAGCCTCGCAAAGGCCCTCGTAGCGACTACAGAACGGGCCACGCAAACCCCAACCCTCGGCACGTCTACCTTCGCCACGCCTCCGGCACGGCCGACGTCGCCAAAGCCGGCACCGCCGCCAACGCCGCAACGCCCCCGACCACAGCGCCCGACCTACCGCACGAACCACATACGGCACCGGCGGGACATTTCGCGCCCGCACCGGCACCCACGCCACTAATCAACCGCAACCCATCGCCGCCCCACGACATCGACCACAGCAGCCACCCGGACAGCCCAAACGGAACCAACACACGCACCTCCCACGCCCGGCCACCGCCACAGCGACAACAACAAAATTTAATTGAAATTGAAAATTACTTAAATTCTGGGGGGAGCAGTGTTGTGATCGGCTGCTCCTCCACAACTCAATTTGTGTCTGAACATGCTGTAACCCAGAGTGGGGACCCCCCGACCCCCCTCTGGTCTTGTCAGGGGAATATAAAAGAGCCAGGGTGCCATCAATAAACAACCATTCTCAATCAAGCGATCGACTCGTCTATCAGACTCCCAATCACTACACTACCTATTAAGCTAATTACACATATTTTATGATTTCTCCAGAGTGCTAGAGGGGTGTAAATGGGGTTGTCCATGGCGAACCGTCGAAGAAAATGTATTAAGGATCCCAATGGAAAGACAGTTTTTAGTATGCCAGTACCTACCTACCTACGAGAAGTCTGTACATTGGTCAATGTAAATCCGTTTCAAAGCATTCTGAATCCATCCTTCCTTAGGTTTCAACAATTTATAAATATATAGATAATATGATGAGCAAACAAATATTCAAAGATGAGCAATTTTCTAATGGTAGACTGTATTTATACTCTGGTATAAGTAGATGAAATGTTTGAGATAAAATGGATATTTTTTTATAACATCAACCGAGCAAAGTATACCTACTACTCATTGCATACCATGAATCGTGTACCTACGCTATTTCATCCCTGAGAATACCAGACTGCTTCTAGTCAAATGGCTTATTTAACCTTTGTTCATCTTTTTTTAAAGTAATTTTTGCCAATAGTCTTGATTCCAAATTTCTCCATAGTCTTCAGGTACTCTACAGCTCTGCAATAAGATTCATTAAAAACTTGAAACCTCGCTCACATGTATCAACACATTCAAAAATAATAACAGGCTATTTCTAGGTTATTTTAAACTTCAAACTTTATTATTTATGTACAAGTTTAAATCTAAGAAGTATCCTCAGTACATATTGAACTTATTTCCTGAGACCTCATCAGCAAGGGCGTGTGGGTTTCAGTCTTTGCGACACACCTGCAAGGCTATGGCTGGCTCACTCGGTGGTGGGTGCGAGGTTGTGGTTGGACTTGCCCCTGAATACTAAATACTGAATACTGATGATACTGATACTGATGAATACTGAATACTCCTGCGTCCATTGCTACCTTTGAGAGCGGAGTGAGAGATTTCTTAACTCATCTCAATTTGTATGACCCTTCTCATTATTTTCATCTTGGACTTTCTATTTCCTCCTTTCATGTTCATTTCTTCCTTCCTCTCTTCATTTCTTTTTCATTTTTTCCTTTCATGTTCATTTCTTCCTTTCTCTCTTCATTTGTTTTTCATTTTTAGCGAATTTTCGAAGAAAAGGAAGCTATTGTTCTCGGTCCAAAATTTTTAAAACTCGAATTTCCGAAAGATTTTTATACCAAAATCCGTTTCAGACCATCCTGAATTCCCTGCCGAAAGACACCAAAAATTATATGTATATATATATATATATATTTATATATATATTTATATATTTATATATGTATGTGTCATTCCAGACGATAACTCTCGAAAGAATTGAGATAAAAAGTTCAAATTTGCACGAAAAATCTGTCTTGGCAATCGACAGGCTAAGTTCGAAGATGGGCAGAATCGGGTCACCCTAAGGGGGAGTTTTGGGGAGTTTTAGGGGGGGGAAATTACCCATAAATTCCCAAAATGAAAAAGTCTGACAAGTGACACCTCATTTTAAAGGTTTTTGTACGCTGAACACGATGGTGAAATCAGAATTGCGATATCTCATTCCATTCTCAAACTGGAGCACTTTGAAGATGAAGGAACGTGGTTATTTCTTGAGATGTTCTTCCTGGTTCGTCTGATCTAATCTGATAACGGAATGGGATATCGCAATTCTGACTTCACCATCGTATTCAGCGTTGGAAAATCTACAAACCGAGGTGTTACTCGGCAAAAAATGGAACAAAAAATTTGTTACGTACCCAATACCTACTCTTCTGGTATTCAAAACATTTTTGATTTCCCCCTCCCCCTCCGACCACCCCAAATTTTACTTTGCGTAAAACTACTCCTGTTTTAATTTTGTATGGTATCAAGTTGGGAAAACATTGTCCGAAAATTAATTTTCAGAAAATTTTAGGCGGAGGAGGAAGATGCCGAAAACTTCGAAAATTCGCTCTTATAGCCATGCTGCATGACTGTGTTTTTTTTTTCCTTTCATGTTCATTTCTTCCTTCCTTTTCATTCATCCTTCCTCTCTCTCTTTATTATACTTCATTCTACATACTTCAACTCTTAAATACTTAAATACTCTTTATTATTCAAAATCTTCTGTATTCTTATTTCGTAATGCTCATTCTTATTTACTTACAATGATTTACAATAATTATGATGCTCATAACTACCATGTATACATAAAATGCCTATGACCTTACGTACATTGTAATTTTCCCCCTCAAATAAAATAAATTAAAATAAAATAAAAACCGAAGAAACCCATTGCCGAACCTACCCTGTGTCCGACACGAAACGAAGACATTATAATATCCATGAACGTGTGGTATCCATGCAATGTCCGTTGACGTTGTTTTATGGTTTTTTTAATTCCGTAGATAGTTGTCGTTCTTTGTTCTCGCATCCGGATGTTTAATTTATCTCACGAATATCGTGAGACGGTGGACGATTATTGATAGAATGTGATATCACGTCAACGTGCATTGACTCTAGTGACAAGTTTTCAGTTCTTTCGGCCGTGATTACGCACGGAGTCTTATGGGTCAGAGTCAGAGCTACAGGAAGATCACTAATTTCCTCTCAATGTTTTCAACTCCCACATCCGACTACAGTCGACCCTATGTTTAACAATTCGAACTGTTGAATTAGTCGTTATTGTGCCTTCACTGGATATTTTTGCTCTCCGATGAACCTGTGACTTGTTTGGATCATACGACCTCAATGTCATCTTTGTGAGTAATTTTTACTATCATCTGTCTACGTAATTTTCACGTAGGTATCATGTAAAAACAGTAATTTTAGGGCATTCCGTTAGGTAATGCTTAGGTACTTGGCTTTATTAGAGTAGGGTGAAAATTCATCTAAATTAAAATCATTGCCATGCCATATCTTTGCGCAAGTTATCTCGTACCAGGCTGTACCGACATACTTTCTACTCGCTATCCTTGAATGTCAAGAACGATTGCTAATGCGAATGTTTTTCAAGGACGATTTATGCAAGCTTTCCTGTTTGCTAGCTGCAAAACTGCAATGTTCCCCTGCTTTTGCCATACGACTCCTTGTTTCAACTGGCATGTTCCTAGTTTTGGAACGTTGAACCTACCTACTTAGTAGGTACTTACTTTAAATTCGTCTTGAAGCGTTGATATAAGTAGGGTAACGAAATGCCTCTGCATACCTTGAAAATGTAGGCTGTCGGTATGAGTTTACTACAATATAGAAATCGCTAAATCTTCATAAAAGTAACATAGTACCTGCCTACTATTATAGGCTTCATGAATTACTTAATGTGACGTTTTATAGAAAGATGAACCTATTTAATCATCTCAAGGGGAAAATAGGTAGGTAAAAAGGGACAAATACGTATAACCTAGTGACGTAAATTACCCATATATAGGTATGGTAATCAGCTAGCTCTTATCTCTTTCCAAAAAACTGATCTGATATAGCTGGGGAAAAAGAGTTCTTCAGCAAGATACTATAATTATAATTATAGCTAGATAATTGAAATTCGAGTTTCTTTTCTCTAATTCTACCTATCTTCCATGGGGTTATAAAGGTAGGTAGGTATTGCAAAAAGGGTTGTTTCCTAACTTGATCGGTACACTTCTTGGTTCTTGCGCTCTGCGCAATTAACGCATAGCGAATTTTACTACAATGAAGTATCGAATCGACCTTGAAGTATTTTCTTTCCTGATGAGCCTTCAGTGATGGCTCAATAACACCTACCACCGACCAATATTTTGTAGACATGTCTCACTGTACGCTAGACGATAATTGTTGCAACTACTATTTCTGAGAATAGTCGGAAGTTTTTGCCAGCCCATTTAACGCAGATGTAAAGGCTAAACGCTATTTTAGGGCATCTGTGCATGCGCGTCTTTCCCAACGTTGGCGTATTAACGCTGCCTGATAGTTGTTATCGCCAATGGGCAATTTTCGTTGGTTACAAATTCTAATTTTTTTGCCACATTCTGTTCAAAAACGGAAATTTATGCTTATCGATCACATAATGAGGTGTTTGTCGAAATGTCTAGGCAGAAAACGAGGGTGAAATTTGAATTGCTGATTTCTTGCTAGGAATTATGTAGCAAGTAATTGCTGAGTAGTCAACCTAAATCCCGCTTAGAGCGCTAGTGGATCACTTTGAACGATGTATGGAACCGCAGTGAATGGATGGATGGAACCGAAAATTTATAAATAAATTAAAACATGTCTTCAAAATGAAGCCGGGAGGTTAACGAAAGGGCACAGCAAAGGGTCTTGAAAGTTGCTAGAAAGGTTTGCCATTTCTAATGTTGGGTTGTTAGTTTGCATTGAGAACCTTCGCTCCGCCTCTTTGGGCCAACAGCCATCAGATGTCAGTAGAACTGATACGTCATTTTTCGCCGCATTTTTTAGTTTTAATCACCCTCATTTAAAAAATATTGCTTATTTTTGAAAACTGACTGCAAACTACCATTTTTCCAAGAGTTCTGAATATTTTTTTGCCAAAAAAAAAAGTTTGTCGAAAATTCTTATTACGCTACCTAATGCATTATCCACGATTTTCTTTGGTCCGATTTTTGACTGAATTTTGGAGTACGGTGGCTAAAAAACCGCTCCTCTATCACAGAGTTCGCGCAACAATTTGAGCGTGTCCGATCAAAACCAAACATGTCCCGAGGACCAGTCAGAGTGACGGAAACAGGAATGTTTGTTCCTCACTGTCGCGTTGGTGAATTTATTTTGGAGAATTTCGTGCTTGAAGGTGTCTGGAATGAATGATGACGGTTTAGTAAATGGGCCAGTGAGAAGAGTGGGGGAATTTGATAAGAACGGAAGTAAGAGGCATGATGCTAAAAACCCACGCCACAGAGCACCTTCCTGCTCCAATGTTTTCGTGGAATGCAATCACAAAAGCTGCAATAACCTGGAACATCGGGCATTGATCATTTCTGTCAACATTAATCTGAACAGTTACAAAAAATTAAGTTTCAGTTAAAAAAAAAAATTAAAATATGCCTATTAGTCTCAAATGTGTATGAATAGAATGATAATGAAGAATAGAAATGACGATATAGTGATATGACGAATAAATAGAATTATAATGAAGCCTAACAAATTATAAACATGACTGCTAAACAGCAAACAATTACCAAAAGATATAGTTTTTATTGACAAAAGATAAGTAGAAGTTAAATTAGTATTACGATAATAAACTGTAATTATTATACTTATTATTGTACTACCATTCAGTATTACTATATGTCGTGATATCACTCCTTGTATGTAATGATTTCACAAATAAACATCTGAATGAATTGGTAGATGTGGGCAGGCAGCTCGAGAGAGCTGGAAGGGCCGAGTGGGAAGGGATCCCCACCATCCTCCACGAGAGTGTAGGATGGAGGGAGCATAGCCCCCAGGCTATAAAAACTCGCCTCCTGCGCCTTCCAAGGCATTCTACGCTCTCCTTAAGTCGCCGACTTATCTCTCTCTCTCTCCTTGCCTCACTCCTCCTCACCTACATAAAAGACCCCCAGACTGGTATATCCACTGGGGCACCAAAAGATCCCCAGACTGGTATATCCACCAGGCATGTCATAAAAGAACCCAGACTGGTAATCCACTGGACACTTTCCGAAAAGAACCAAGACTGGTATACCCATTGGGCATTTCCCATGCCTTGACTTCCTCTCTCATCATCATACCACAACACTATAATAAACAATCTCGTCATCATCATTCTTTAAAGGTTTAACGAGAGAAAAACAGTAGTTTAAAAAAAAACTTGAATTTCTTATTTCCAATTTAGAGGATTTAAAATTTTCATTTTCAGAATGGAAGTATAATTTCAACATCATTATTATCATATGAATACATAATTATGATATTTCTTGGTGAAATAATAATGATAATAATGGTTATTATAATGATAATGATTTTTATGCCATCACAGAATTGCATTGACAATGGTCATAGTTATTACTCCGGCATGAAAATAATAAATCAATTAATGTATAAATATAAGTATGGAAGTGTGACTGATGGAATGATGATTCCTTCAAGTGCTCCATTTTTGGAACATCATCGAGGTGTTTGCACAAGTGTCAGTATTCTCTTGACTTGCAGATGTCCAGTACTTGCTTATTGAATAGTAAGAACTTATGCAAAAAGTTAATGTATTCTACAATTTAACGTTTCAAGATAGAAGAGGCCTGTAGACAATGCTATTTTACTCTTGATCCGCCCTTTGATTTTCTTCCAACCCCAGTGGGGACTTTGCATCGATTTTTGGTTTATTATTCTGTGAATAATACACCTACGCATTCGCTCAGCAAAAAATTTTTATAACAGCCCCTCAAAATTTTTTCTTTTCCGTTTCAAGGTGCGTAGATTCCAAAAATGCAATGTCCGTACGCCGTATCACGTGTACAGGCTTCATTTTAGGTCTAAAAAAGTCGTTCTCTCGCACGCATGCTCCATTTGGGCCCTAGTTGTGTCCCGAAACTTTTCAGCCCGATCGGAATATACCCAGGGGTGTTATGAGTGAAAATGTGTGTAAAAATAAGTACTTTTATTGCGTTTTGGCAACATATTAGTAACATGACCTGGAGATATCATTTTCCATGTTTTGGTTTATTATTCTGTGAATAATACACCTATGTATTCGCTCAGCAAAAAATTTTTATAACACCCCCCTCAAACATTTTTCTTTTCCGTTTCAAGGTGCGTAGATTCCAAAAATGCAATGTCCGTCCGCCGTACGCCGTACGCCGTATCACGTCTACAGGCTTCATTTTCGGTCTATAAAATTCGTTCTTTCGCACACATGCTCCATTTGGGCCCTAGTTGTGTCCCGAAACTTTTCAGCCCGATCGGAATATACCCAGGGGTGTTATGAGTGAAAATGTGTGTAAAAATAGGTACTTTTTGCGTTTTAGCAACATATTAGTAACATGAGCTTCTGAGATATCATTTTCCATGTTTTGGTTTATTATTCTGTGAATAATGCACCTATATATTCGCTCAGCAAAAAATTTTTATAACACCCCCCTCAAACATTTTTCTTTTCCGTTTCAAGGTGCGTAGATTCCAAAAACGCTGCAAAGTCCTTGTCACATGGGTTTATTATTCTATTGGAGTTCTAGAGTTTTTTGTTGGCTGTTAAATGTATTGTTTCTTTCATGTGGAATGATTGAAATAGCTATTTCTGATGATTTCCACCAATTTTGGCCCCCAAAACATGAAATAGGTACGCTTTTTTTTTTTTTAAGATCACCTTTGATCATTGGTAGTGGCATTTAATGATCTTGTTTCACCTGTTTACACTTTTTCCAATGTTATTGTACACATTGATGGTGATTTCAGACAGTTTTCCAGGTTTTTGACTCATAAAAAACCAATTTTGGGAGCTGAACCTTTGGTAAAACCTCAATTTCCGCGTCTTTGGTCAATATCGACTTCATATTCGGTCTTCTCGTCCTCAAAAACATGGAAAAAGATACCTCAAAAGCTCATGTTACTAACATGTTGTTAAAACGCAAAAAGTACCTATTTTTATACACATTTTCACTCATAACTCCCCTGGGTATATTCCGATCGGGCTGAAAAGTTTCGGGACACAACTAGGGCCCAAATGGAGCATGTGTGCGAAAGAACGACTTTTTTAGACCGAAAATGAAGCCTGTACACGTGATACGGCGTACGGCGGACGGCGGACGGACATTGCATTTTTGGAATCTACGCACCTTGAAACGGAAAAGTAAAAATTTTGAGGGGGTGTTATAAAAATTTTTTGCTGAGCGAATACATAGGTGTATTATTCACAGAATAATAAACCAATGCAATGTCCGTCCGCCGTACGCCGTCCGCCGTACGCCGTAGCACGTCTACAGGCCTCATTTTCGGTCTAAAAAAATCGTTCTTTCGCACGCATGCTCCATTTGGGCCCTAGTTGTGTCCCGAAACTTTTCAGCCCGATCGGAATATACCCAGGGGTGTTATGAGTGAAAATGTGTGTAAAAATAGGTACTTTTTGCGTTTTAGTAACATGTTAGTAACATGAGCTTCTGAGATATCATTTTCCATGTTTTTGGGGACGAGAAGACCGAATATGAAGTCGATTTTGACCAAAGAGTGGAAAATTGAGTTCTACCAAATGTTCAGCTCCCAAAATTGATTTTGGTTTATTATTCTGTGAATAATACACCTATGTATTCGGTCAGCAAAAATTTTTTATAACACCCCCTCAAAATTTTTTCTTTTCCGTTTCAAGGTGCCTAGATTAAAAAAATGCAATGTCCGTCCGCCGTACGCCGTACGCCGTCCGCCGTATCACGTGTACAGGCTTCATTTTCGGTCCAAAAAAGTCGTTCTTTCGCATACATGCTCCATTTGGGTCCTAGTTGTGTCCCGAAACTTTTCAGCCCGATCGGAATATACCCAGGGGTGTTATGAGTGAAAATATGGTTAAAAATAGGTACTTTTTGTGTTTTAGTAGCATGTTAGTAACATGAGCTTTTGAGGTAACTTTTCCCATGTTTTTGGGGACGAGAAGACCGAAAATGAAGTCGATTTTAACCAAAGAGTGGAAAATTGAGGTTCTACCAAAGATTCAGCTACCAAAATTGATTTTTTATGAGGCAAAAATCTGGAAAATCGTGTGAAATCACCGTTAATTTGTATAATAACACTAGAAATGGTGTCAGCACGTGGATCAAGACGATTAAATGGCACTACCAGTGATCAAAGATGATTTGAAAAAAAAAAAAGAGCGTACCTACCTAATTTGTGTTTTGGGGGCCAAAATTGGTGGAAACCATCATAAATAGCTATTTCAATTATTTCACATGAAAGAAACAATAAATAAACAGCCAACATTTCTGTAGGTATGTCCAATAGAATAATAAACCCGTGTGACAAGGACTTTGCAGCGTTTTTTATGAGCGAAAAACCTGGGAAATCGTCTGAAATCACTATCAGTTTGTATAATAACACTGGAAAAAGTGTCAACACGTGGATCAAGACGATTAAATGGCACAACCAATGATCAAAGATAGCTTAAAAAAAAAACAAAAAAAACCTAATTTGTGTTTTAGCGGCCAAAATTAATGGAAACCACCAGAAATAGCTATTTCGACTATTACGCATAAAATAAACAATAAATGAGCAGCCAACATTTCTGAAGTTATGTTCAGGAGAATAATAAACCCATGTGACAAGGACTTTGCAGCGTTTTTTTATTTGAACGGCTGAGTCTTCTCCGCTCCAGAACGATGTAATATTTTTCTTCGTTTTAACGATGTTATTTTATTCCAAATAACAAAACAGGTACAGACAAAATTGGATTTCTCACGCACGATAATTGCCCATTGATCATGACCCAAATTGATGTAATTTGAGCCTACTTCCTTTTTTGGGGGGGGGGGGGGGTGGCCTAGTCTTGACGATGTGATTGTGTCACTCGAATGATGAAAATATTGACGTGATATTGAAATTGTGAGAGGCCTTTCATGACGATTGTTTCAATAAATCAAATATTTAATGGTATTTTCCGTGACGCTCCAATCGTTTGGGTTTCTTCAATTCGTGGTAGACACGTCCACAAAAAATGCAACCCCCAGCGGATGGTAAATATAATTTATTTACCTTGGTATTTTTAGGTAATTTATTCGGATGTAAATGATATCCCCTTTGAATAGAATTAGACTGAATCACTCAGCCGCCGTGCAATAATTTGCATGTTTTTAAACTGATTTTTCATGGTTTATTATTCACTGTAACTTCTTTGTACAACTAATTTCGCTAGTCCGGGGCTGTAGTTCAGTTTGACAAGACCCTAACGTTCTTTTAATGATTTCCCAGTAGTTTAGTAGGGAAATTCTGCTGTAACTTATTTAAATTATGATGTAAGTTCCACTCAACGTTCCTTTACCATACTGCCTCCCCCCCCCTCACCAGTTTGACGTACCTACTTACAACTACCTACCACAGCACTTCCCCTTTTTAATACTTCAATATTCTGTTGTTGGTAGTTCTTGAGGGTTGGTCAGTTAAATAAAAAACTCCACTATACCGACGTTTCGGTTTATTTATAAACCTTCTTTAGGCTGCAGTGATAAAACATACTTTAATTGGTGACCTGTTAACATTATAACTGAATATTAACGGAATATTACCCTCAAGAACTACTAACAACAATTTATACCGAGTACTCAAGATCCTTAAATATACTTTAATATTCTCATCATGGATAAATTAGTTATTATTTGTTAGTAGTATTATTTATTATTAGTTATTATTTAATTTGATCGTCAATATGATATTTCAGTGATCCATTTGGCTCCATCAGTGAGCTAACGACCACACGAGGACACCGCAAAAAACTACCTCCGCCTCGGCCACCGCCACCAAAATCTGTCCAAGTGAGTAATTTCATTGTCAAATAATAGAGAACCCCCATCTAGAGGTAGAAATACGAATTTTTGCGTCAAGTTATCTGCGAATAGAAAATATGTAAAATCTCAACTCATCCTGTAGGTAGCATTACGTTGATGGTATAAAAATTATTTTTCATCCGCATCCGATTCGACCTCTCTAGAATACGATGCCTCGTCACACACAAAGCTAAACGGATACTCTGATTTACGCCAAATATTCAACATTCATGTAAGATTGTACGTATGTGAACCTGGCTTGGCAACCAGCTCCTCAACAGATCGACTGTTTTCTAACATCACCTGCTAGAGTGTCATGAAAAATTTAAATTCAATGTAATTCAGTCTTTCATTAAAAGAAATTGAACGTATAGGAAATTGATTCGTACCTACGACCGAACCATCAAGAGTAGGTTGGTAGGTTAGGTTCTGGAGAGTAGGAGGCAGATAGGTGAGGTCCTTGGGAGTAGGTAGGTTGTAGATCTTGTGATTTTTTGTATATTGTTATGTTAAGCCTCACTTCACTGCTGTCCGATTCCATGAAAACATTGAATTTAACCTAACTATATATGCAGCCTTTGAATTGGAAGGTTCAACAATATTCTGGTCAATAACACAATGTGATGATTTAATTCTTGTATGCTATTTATATCAACTAATTGTGTGATAGAATAATAATAAATGGTGTTATCATTACCTAATATGATGTGAAGTAAATAATTGGGCACGAGGTACAGTGCTTACTCAAGTGTGTTGACTATCATTTTATACTCAACTAAGTGCGATACAACACAGTTCTAACTTGAGTCAAACCGGTAAAATAAAATCCACCAAAACGTCACCAAAATCCCCTATCACTGCCTTTTTCTGTGCTGGCGTTAAGGCTCGTACACACTTGCATCAAACCGCCGTATCATATCACCGTTGCATATCAGTCAACTTGGTACAATACGAGCAAACCAACCATTCCTGATTCATCGCGTATCATTCACCTGTTGCGATCTATTGATACGCTGCTTCACCCCAGACTTTAGCCTTCGCAAAGTGAAAACGAGTGCGGCACTGGCAGCAGCTGCTTAAATTTTCACAAATTCCGTGATTTCAAGGAACAAGAAACGAACGCGACCCTGGTGGACTATGGACTACGAACATGAAAGCAAATCGTGAATTGTAGAGTGGCAGCAGTTTATTGGCAGATTTGCCGTTCCAAGTCAGTGGGCCATACAAAAATTTCACTCGGATGCATTCCTTTTGCAGTTGGTTCTTTTGGTTCGGATAGTTCATTTTGCAGTTGGTTCTTTTTGTTCGGATAGTTCCTTTTGCAGGTGGTTCGGCCAAAAATTTGCAAACGCTGACACCACAATGACACATCTCCTGTAGTGCAGCTGCATCAAGAGTGATGATACGCAGTGGGGCAGCACGGCGGAGAGTGAAGTGCGTCTACGGTGCCCCCCAGCGTGTATCGTATCATTCCTTTGATGTGACTGGGAAAAACCGCATTTTGAGCGATCAGGGGCCCATTCCTAAAGACTCTTCAACTTTTCACTTTGCAGGTCTTCATTTGTACTCTTCACTTTGCGAATTATGAAAAGTAGGAGAACTTTCTGTTCCTAAAGGCTTCGCGCTCCCACTCTGCAGTTCTGCTCGAAACGAAGAGTATTCTGAAGAGTAACCTTTGTTTTGTGGTGTAACCTCCAGTAACTGTTACAGTTTATCGTTCGATGTTCCGACCGTTTTATTCCGAACTCGATTTCATCAAGTCTCCCGTCTTTCTATTAGTTAACTTGGGATTTGGTTAGGCGAAACGACTCCCTGAAAGTTGTGTAGCTGATGACGAAATTGATTCGCGCTCGATGAATACGGCCAACGGAAGGTCGAGCATCCTCATCATCCTCTGATGAGAAGTATCGGAAAATTTCTATTAAAAACAATTAGCTAGGTTGTCACTTTTTATCCACTAACAACAACAACCTGTCGCTTCCTAACCTTTCCTTCCTCCCAAATGTAGAGTATTTTGATGGCCACAGTGGAGCTAACTTCGATGCTATTATATATGTCCTCACAATAATTGGACCACATTTAGACCTAATCAAAAGATTGAATTCTCTTCTTTTTATTGGTACTACCAAACACTGAATTTAACGAAGAAATAAAACCTAAAAACTGATTTGAAAAGTATGTCATTCTACTGCAGAGTCATTTGGGATTCTGCGAAAATGTAAACTCTTCATTTGAAACGCAGACTCTTCACTTTGCACTTTGCGAAAGATAACCTTTAGGAACGGAACTGTTCAAAACAGGGTAAAACTCTGCAATTTTACACTTTGCATTTCACTCTTTCTTTTCAAATCAAGATCGTTCTTTAGGAACGGAAATCCGTCCCCAAAGTGCAGAGTGTGGATTTGAAGAGCGCAGAGTGAAGAGTGAAAGTCTTTAGGAACGGGTCCCAGGTCCGTTGGTATCATTTCCTCATATTTTCTGCGGGGCGTTGCCAATTTTGACGTCATAATTGCTATGCAATGGTGATACGATAAGGCGATATGATACAAGTGTGTATGTGCCTTACGTGTTTACAGTAGCCTCCCGCAGCAGCACCGTCGAGGTTGCCATCTACTTTGTTTCTAGCCGATTGTGAATACAAATAAATTATAAATATATATGTCGTACATACCTAATATCATTGTGGTGCTAATGGCCGAGAGGTGGTTGTTCACTGTGTTCCATGCAGGAGGCAAACTTGCTGATTGTTCCTCATGTTCGAGGTTCCATTCAGAGTCCTGTGACAGATATATAGCTAAAATGTTTTTGCGCGTAAATGGTGATGTCCCCTCGCTCTGGTTTTCCTTGTTGAGATTCTGGTGTGAACAGGGGCGCCAGTTTTGACCAAATGTTCCAGTTTTAATGAAATCTCAAACGCGAAAATATATAATATTGTCTTCTCCTTCAAAACTCTCACACCTTAAATCACCTTAAATATCTGCTGTTGGTACTGTTAGGCACATATCAAGACCTAATAGTACTGTACTGTAGTTGTACTGTGTACAACTGAATATAAATTAGGTGGAGGGATATTGCATATTGGTTCAAGCGTCCAACAATATGTTGTGGTGCCACAGGCGCATTTTGGTGATTCCGATCCTCATAGTAAGGAAACACCTTTTTTGAAATTACCTCCGACTCCTTAGCTTCATACTGAATCCAGATACCTACGGATTTGTTCGAATTCCATCGTTTTCTTTCTGCTTTATCATTAATGGGGATCGAAATCACAAAAAGCGACAGTGGGTCCTGCGTACAAATAGGAATTACGTTTTCATCAATCGACGTATCTTTGATTTACAGCCACCAACATCCGGGAAGAACATCGCAAATATCAGCATATTCGGTAAAAGGAAAACCAAGAAACCTCCAGCTACAGCCGTCGTGAGACCGCTTCCTCCATCACAAAACGTGCCAACAGGAACCTTAATTGATCTGAATTCTCCTCTGTCTTTCTATGACACCAAAAACCCTGATTTGACTAGTAGATCTTCGTCGAGTTTGAGGTTTGTTTTGGATATTGACTACTTCCTTATTAAAAATGTCACGACATAGGAACACGTCGTCACGGTCAGTAGGAATATCTAAGACTGATCACACGACGATGGCGTTGTTTTATTGTACTTCACGATAGTAGCTTCTGGTTTCGCCAGCACATCACCACATATTAATCAGAGGTAGGGTAGGGTACTTTGCCACCATTTTCGGATTATAGCGTCCTTAACTAATGTTAATGACCTGTTCTATTTTTTGCTAACTACCAACCAATTTTTCTGTTTCCTAATAATTAGGTAGTAGAAATTATTAGGCTTTTCAAAAATAGGCACAAACAGAAGGTTTTGTTTATAAGAAAGCAGAACAAACTTTTTTCACCAGTAGTGGAACCATTCATTTGACAGAGGAGTTCCATTGAATTGTTAGGTATTAAAAACCTTTGTATCTAGTTAGAATCTTATTGTAGGGGAAAGAAAACAAAAAACAGCCAAAAATGAAGATGTCAAATAGGAAGGGAATAACCCTACAATTATTCTTACCTCCCTCCCTCAGCCCAGGAGAGGCTTTGGTAATAGAGATGTGTAGCTCCAGAGCGACCGGATCCAAGGAGCCGGTTCCTTTCAATGATCGGATCCAGCTCAGCTCAGAGCTGCTTCTGCGGAGCTATAGCTCCAAAGGAGCGGGTACCTAAGGGTAGCGGAGAACGGTTCCTCTTCTCTTCATCTTCATGACTTGACGATGATTTGGGGGGAAATGAATATAATAATGATAGATGGAGCGTCATACTATGACGGATTCAAGTCATTTCATCGTTGTAACACAATGGAACACTCCATTTACAACACATACCATGTCAAATTTAATATATTTCAATCACATCTTGTCCCATTTCACACCAAGACCGTCCAGTCGTGTTAAGCCCGTCCAGATGGGCCAATAAAAAAAATACAACACCCGGACGGTCCTTTGATCTCAGGTGAAGACGCCTATACTCCATTCACATAGGTAGCGTCTCAGTCAAATCCGTTTTAAACCAGTCCCTTCAAGTTGAAGGGGGACCAAACCGAGCTTGTTTTTGCTGAGTCAGTCCAGCCAGTCCCCTTTCGGTTTATTATTTTTCTTTAGGACTTGACCACACACCAGCTCCTTGAGTGTGTTTTGCATTTTTCTTTCACCTAATTACCTGATTTAATGTAATCTTTTTTATAAATTTGAAAGTTCACTATGAATATAGAAAAACCTATTGAATACTTCGAGAATAATTCGTGTTTTGCTTTTTCGATTTCCACCTGAACCTAGTCATCACAAAAATTTCATGGTATCCCAATCGAAAAAAATTATATTTGAAAGGATTGTTCACCAAGCCCAGAAACGCCATAGATATCCCTCCTGAAATTAAAGAACATGAAACTGAATTCTGTCTAGGCCTTCTGTGCCGATTACATTGCGGATTACTCGGCCGAATGCGCGGTCTCGGCCCAGCACTGGGCAGGTGTGATTGGGGCTTTATGGGAAGGACGCGGATTTCTGCACCTCATCAGAATGGTCTAAATTCAATTGGATGTTTGGGGTATAGAGAAATTCCTCTTAGCCTTGTTTAGTTTTTATCATGATTTTACTTCATTTTTAGCTCTCAGATAGAAAGTGGATTCGAGGATGATTTTGGGTCGCTTCTGTCGTCTGGGACGACGTCACCTTGGAGTGACCAGTACTCTGTCACGTCCAGCTGGACGACAAGCGCGATTTCGTCTCCCGAGCCGATAGAAACGATCGTTCCGCCAATCGAATTGAAAGCTCCGACGAAACCCCGAGCTCCACCTGCCCCTAAGGTATATTATTATAATAGTCACATAATTTAATGTAAGGTGTTGTCGACAAATCTATAACCTACGTCAGATCATATTACAACCAAAACTATTGCTAGCCTTTTTATTATTTTCAATAATAAACCTTTGGAATCAAACGAACAATTCCCCCCCTACACCACCAATTTGATTCCGTTTCAAACCACGTAGAATTCGAAAATGGTATTTAAAAAAAATCTGTCCACCCATAACCTTCCTTAAATACATGAACTAAAATTGATAAAATTTTGTTTGTAGGTCCCATTTGGGGTCTAGTTGGTCCGCGAACCTCGGCGTTACTGTCACCCAACTCTATGGTTGAAAAATAGGGGTTAACCTTGCGGAACTTTAGTTCGAAAACTTTCTGCAGAAGGTTACTTGTGGTTTTCATGGAGTTTTTTAATTGTTTCCAAACTTGAGGATGTTTTTCACATACCCGGATCACTGTACGCCCAGCGTTTCGTTCACAGTATAAGGCCTTTCAGTTCGAACCGAGAATTTTCGACAACATGAGTGTGAATTATACGATATACATAACGCCAGCTCAGATATATTATATTATCATTGATAGGGGATAGCTGATTATAATCACACATGGCTTTATTAAATCTGGTTTGTTTTTCCGTGATATAATATTTCATTTGAAGAAATATTGGCCCTACTCAGGTTCAGCGACTGTCAGAATTGCAAAAACTCCGCAAATTATTACATATGCACATGTCCCTTATGCGTAGATCACTGTTTTCTGTGGTCAGAACCTACCATCGTGATCCTGCCAGGAAAGCCCTAAATCGAGTGCTGGAGTCAGCCCGGGATTTGCTGTTTCGTAAAATTGCGCAGGATTCAATAATTCAATCATGACTTATTTGTTGTTATTCATGACGCATAATATCGTTTGTTCCAGTTACAAAAGTAGGTACCCTATCAACAAAATCCAAAAGAGCCATCATTCTTCAAATGAAATACACAGAACAGCCAACTCGATTTCATACAGCCATCCGTGATTATAATCAGCTGTTCCCTAGCAGTGATATCTAGGCCGGATATATACCGTTTCATTCACGATCATGTTGACTTTTCGGTGCCAAAGAACGGCTGGACTTACAGTGCTGCGGGTGATCTCAAAAAATACGTTAGTTCGAGATCAATATTTAAACATTAAAAAAAAAACCATAATCCTATTGGATGTTTCTGAGCTCTGGCATTCTGAAAATTGCAGTCCCTATTTTTCACCCCTTAGTACCAACTAGACCCCAAATGCGACCTAAAACACAAATTTCATTTTGGTTCATGGTAGCTAAGGAAAGTACGAAGTTACGGCGGACGGACTGACATTTTTTTATATACCTTGAAATGGAAACTATCAAATTTTTTTGGTTAGGGGGGGTTAAAAATTTCGTAGTCAATTCCGAAGGTTCATTATTGAAAGTAATAAACCAAAATGACCGGGTGGGGAGCTCGCAGCTCGATTGCCGAAATGGCGCGTTGCAGGCGATGTGGGTGGTGGTGGAAAAAAAAACGACAGGTGGCATGTTTGTCGTGCGCGCGTGCAAGCAAGCGCGTGCGTGTGCGTGTGTATCTGTCTGTGTGTTGTTTGAGTGTGAAATGTGTGTGTTGATGTGTTTTCACTTTTTTTTAATGTGTTTTAATTTTAAATGTGTCGATTTAGTTTTAAATGTGTGATGTTGTTGTGTGTGTGTTTGTGTGTTAAAGCTTTGATGGAAGCAACCCGGAATCTTTTCATCCTCATGATTAGGCCCCCAGAAAACTATTGCCATCGTGTTCTATGCACGGGACATCCAGCTGACGAATTACACACGATTTCCCGACTGTTTTCCAGGGCTCGGGCACGCGTTCGTACTGCAATCCGACCATTATCTGCGTGCAGCCGACGAGTAAACCAAAGCCTAACCGTCCCCCTCCTCCCAAAGTCCTCGGCCCCAATGGTTCTCCACCGATGCCATCCATTCCTCCGCCTCCTCCGCCAGCAGATATCCTGGATATTCTTCAGAGGAACCCTCAGGTCCCTCGGCGTCCAGCCCGAAGTGCCATCGATCAGGTAAATACTGGCTCAGGGCAATATGACAAATTTGTTCTCTGACAACATTGTTTCTACTGTGGTAGCTCAATACCTTGTTTATCTACAGGGTGTCCCACGAGAGGTCCCCCCTCCATTTTCCTTAGGAAGTGATTGAGGAATAAAAAAAAAAAAATCGAACGGTAACTCCTTGATTTTGCTTCCTCACTACCGTATTCTTGCAAGAGTCGAAAAAATTTATGTCCTCCAAATTGAAAATTTCCTCTCGCATTTTACGTTTCAGACATCAAGGAACACTTTTGATTCCGTGTCTGTCTGTCTGTGGTCAGTTCCTTGTAACGACCATAGCTACCCGAAATAATGATCTAAGTGGGCCGAAATTTGGAGGTTAGGGGCGAGTTCGGTCATAGATAGTCCCACACCAAAATCATTGAAAAGTACTGTAACTTTCGTCTGTGCATGCGCGAACATGAAATGTTGACCATTTCGTTGTAACGCTTCTAACTACGCGAAAAATGGTCGTAGAGAGCTGACATTTTGAGGTTACACGCGGATTGGACCGCAGATGGTCTCGTATCAAAATGAACCTACGCAACACTATTCTGTACGTTCATGTCATTCAAGTGAGGAAGCTATACTGCCTACTCGAATTGGCAGAAGTTTTACGTAGATCGCAATTCCAAAATCGCAAAATTCTATGGAAACGTCGAAATTTTGAATTTTTTTTCCTACGGGAACCCTCGTTATTTTTGCAGATTCGGATTGTACGTAAAATCTGATGAAGATATGACCCGTCGCTCAAATTTTTGAGTTCGCAAAATCGTTAGAAATGGCAAACCTTCGTGGCAACCTTTAAGAACCTTTCCCTCGGTTTGGTTTTGAGGACGTGTTTTTTAAATTTATTCATAAATTTGCATGTCCGTCTATTCGTTCATTGCGGTTCTGTACATCGTTTAAAGTATTGCACAAGTGCTCCAAGCGGGATTTCAATTGGACTACTCGGCGATTTACCTGATATGTGGAGTGGGAACTCAGAAATTCAAATCGCACACTCGTTTTCCCTCCCTAGACTTTCCGGCATAAACACCTCATTATATGGTCAATAAATGCGAATTTCCGTTATTGAACAGAATTCGGCCAAAAAAAGAAGAATGTGTAATCCACAAAAATTGTCCATTCGAACTCATCCCAGCACTCGTTGGGCTGGTGCACTGTTGGGAGGATAAATGCAGACTGAAAACCCCAGTCAAATTCAGCCAAATGTGTCCGCAAGCCCACAAAAATATTGAACTAAGCCCCCCCCCCCCCCCCCCGAAATAGCTTATTTAAACATCAGACGTGTCGTTCGACGTTTCGAGTATAGTTGTTCAAAATTTAGTCTCCACCCACCCCTTTGCCTTTCTTTTCTTTGACATTGTTGTTAGTTTGTTCGAGTTATTGAGGTGTTGGGCTTATGGGTGAGACTTGAAAAACATTTCGAGGTATTGACAAATTCGAGATATCGGTGTTTGACTTATAGAGTTGCAACCTAATGGTTTACAATATATACGTTATCAGTGGTTTTATCGAGTTTAAATAATGTTTACATCTGTTTTGCAGGCGGAGGAAGAATACTGTGTCGCCAGTTACGATTTTGAGTCAGACCACCCTGATGACCTGACTTTCAAGGTGATTTTCTATAGTTTTCATCACTCCATATTAATTCAAGGAGCCTTTTAACATGTACAAGTCTAGCTATTTCAGCCGTATAAGAAGCTTAGTAAGACTGGTGGAGGGAGCCTTTTGGAGTTAAATGGTAAGAATAGTTCAGCGGGTCATTTCAAAAGTAGATGAAGAAAGAAGAAATACTTCAGGGTTTTATCAAATCGGAGATTTGAAGCGTTGGTTATGGACAAGAGTGGGTTTCACAAGTATAATCAACGGTTATACTGTTTTCATAAAACGTGAATTAACGGTATCATGGAGGCATTAGCCGTAGTTACAATTGATAACGTAATTGTCGGCATGCATTGTGAGGTTAAGTACCTTCTAGTGCTCATTTGCTTTTTGGTGTTTGGTTTGTTGCTTATATTGTTGGTTGTAGTGTTACGTTTATTTTTAAAAGAAAGTTTATTGACTGTCGAAATCGCGGAAATCAGTGTAGAGTCAGCGTCCCAAAAACGAAAACACGGACCAAAGTTTGAGCCAGTGAAAAACAGATCTTGGTTTACAGTGTTCACAAGTATTTCAACATTATTGAGTGTAAGAAAACTGATGGTGCTCTATCTATCGTTCTTGTTATATGTTTTATGCAGTACATAGTAATATTATCAATAATAATGTGTCCCGCTGAAGCCTATCAAGGTAGCTAGGTTATGTACCTACACAATTTCTCATTAACAAATGGTCCAGTTTCACTCAAATTTGATGGGCAGGTAGTTGATTGTCCTCTATAAATTTCAGTTCAGTATAGTTTTATTGCTAATTTTAAAATTTAAAGCTCAGCTTTGCTTGTGCAAATGCAAAGTCACAATCTCTCGAATCGCTAAAAATGGACAAAAAAATATTAATTATCCAAAGAACTGCATGGTCGACTAGAACTTTTTTGTTGATAGGTAGGTGAAGTTGTTTCTCTCTCCCATCAGTTCAAAGAAACGAGAAAGCTATGCGCCTTTTCACTTGATTATATTGTAGGTACCTCGTCAAAAAATCAATATCATCGAGCTCAAAATAGCATGTCTCTCTCATCCATTAAAGACGGCGAGTAGTGAAATCTTCATCTTGTCCTCCAATACCAACCACAAAGATGATGCACAATAATAATAATAATATCAAGAATAATAATAATAGAATGGTTTGCATGAATATTGTCGAACTGGCAAGATGGCCAAGTGGTAATCGTCGATTTAGGACGCTGACCACCCAAAATCGGCTGGAATCGTTGTCTCTTTTGATCATTGATTTATCTTAAACAAGGTTGGTGAAACCCGACACCTGAGATCTTCGGTTTAATAAGCGAACGTTGATTGAAACCCGCCCTCAGTGATACAAGCGAGTAGTTCGTGTGTACTTTGGTGAATCGGTGCACAGTTTTTGCTGTTTCCTATTGTAACCTAAATGTATGTAAACTAAAAATATTTACCTCATGTTTCATATTGTCAAAGACTGTGGGAGCTTTTGCAGAGCATACTTTAGAACCAATTCACCAATCCAGGTTGTAGGGTACCTACCAGTTCCTAATTACCCTCAGTGTTACTCGATGTGAATGTTTACTTTGTGAGGTGTCTGCTAATATTCAACAAAGTTCTTCTTTCTTTGTCAGTAACTTCAGGTAAGGCCGGCTACTTATGGCCTGGGGGCCGTTAGTTGGTTACCTCTTTCTTGATAGATAATCACCGTAATCATTAAAGGAAGTTGCTACAGTGCATATGTATGTTCCAGTTGAGGAATATTTTCGAATAAGTTCAGCACAAAACCCGTGGCACACCTTAACTGTGTTCCACCCGTCTCGATCACGGTAACTCGTTTTCTGAATGCTATTCCAGCCAGGTTGGGTTCATGAACTGAGTTGGCCGAGTAATTGAATGTTTGCACCCGATCTGGAGGGTGGAAGAACTGGAGGAATCCTCGAATAACCTTCCCGAAACCTCATTTCTCCCACCACTGCACGCTAAACATTTTTGTTCCTGCTCTCTGTTTCATGGTTCAGATGTATTATAACTGTATTGTACATAGGCATTTTTAGTTTTCAAACCAATGAGTTCTTGCATCGAAATTATTCACTCACCCCCACCAACTGAGTTATTTAACTGATCTTATTCGAACCAATAATATCGGCTGGAAAATCCCTAATATTACTTGGTAGTTCACAGTTGAACTTGATCGTAACTGATTAAGGTGGCGGTGGTCTTCAAGGGGTTTTTGGGATATGTTATACTGTATGTATCCCATGTATCTACAATACAATGTTAAAGAGTCAAGTGCATGGGCAGTTGTATCTCATGACACATCTTGTAACTCATGTAACTGTCCATGGTTTTGGTAGCTGTGGACCTCCAGAAATTCTTTGCTGAAAGGGATACCTTGATCCCTATTTATGTGAATAGTTTACCTTGACAGTGTCATTTTCATCGTTTTCTGTCCCAATTTGAAATTTTGTAATGATTCTTTAATTAGGCTGGCGATGTAATCCACCACATACAACAAATCAACGAGGAATGGATGAGAGGAGAACTAGGTGGCCGATCTGGAATGTTTCCCATCAATTACGTGGATATCAAAGCACCTTCCTCTCGGGAAGGCGCTGGGACAACCATGAAGGTTATATGCACGTTCCCCTTCATCGCAGAAACATGGGATGACCTCACTTTGAAGGTGAGTTTAGTTCTGAAAATGTCCGTTGTACAGTAGAACCCTCCATTGACCGACAACCCCAGATAATCGATCGGATGGTTGATGATAGAGAAGAATTCATAGGTAACGAATTGTAAGGTAAACTGGAGTACGTACAAACAACACAGGCTATTTATTTGTATGGTATTTTAAAAACTACTAAATTTCTTTGCATAAAACAAAGATGCTGATACATGGACAAATCTGTGTAAATAATCAAGCAAACTACTTACTGAGTCTAATTACACAGAATTGTGGGATAAACGCTGTGTAGTCACTTTTGTGGAAGGGGTTAGCCATTGTTGCCTTTTGGTGATACCTACAGACAGCCCTGCCTTACACCCTTCTGTACCATCACTTCCTCAGAGGTGTCTTGCTCCAGTCTAACTCTAGCTATTTCCCCAGTACAACAGGAAGCCTCACTTCCCCCTTGTCAATACCGATTGGGCGCCATATATCTATTAGATTATCATGTTTTATGGAGAGTAACACGACTGGGGAAGTGGTCAGGAGTGAGGGGAAAAGTGGGCACCTAGCTGGGAACAATCTTCTGCTCATGAGTAGCACGACTGGGCGCATGAAATACTCGTTTATAAAATCATTGTTGATGTATTGTTGTGAAACTGCACTGAACATAGACGTGTTGTTGCAGCAGCTAATAGAAATGAGCCTGTCCTTACCCGGTATTCGCTTAACTGATAGTTCTGTACTATAATGACTGTATTGCCACGTTGACTCAAAATAACTCTGTTAATTTATACAGTCATCGTCACTGAACACAGGACACTCGTCGGCAACTGACTCGCTACACAAAAACAGACCACTTACGCATTCATTGCCAATGGCAACCACAGCAGATAACGAACCCAGTTGTGTCGTAAATTGTTTGCCCAGTTGTGTCGCTTTCCGCCTATGTCCCCAATCGTGCTTTCCCCGTTTTATGCTATCAGATGCTTTGCCGTAGCCTGTGAAGCAGACAAACATCTACATTCATATCCCTGTAGCGCTGCATCAAGGCATTTTGAGAGAAGATGAGTAAATTTGCGTGCAGATGGGTAAAAACCTCATCTCAAAATGGCCAAAAATGCAGTTAGCCGGCATTACAGTGGAAACTGTGATTCGTATATTCCTCATTTTACCCTGGAAAACGTGAATGCAATCACTCATTGCACCACATCCCAAAGCAAAACGCTGCAACATGGTGAGACGACATGACAGGGTCTTTTACTCCTACAGGTTTCTATAATGGTCCCCAGATAATGGAAGTGAGGGATCACAGAACACATAATAAGTAGCTTACTTAGTACCTATACGTCCCTTCTGCTAATTCATCGTCTGAAAATGTTCCCTCAGTCCCATCACAGCCAGACTGTCGCCATTTGTAGTTGTTCTTTTTTAAGACCATAGTATCCCAAGTGGAGAATGTTTGATAATATTAATTCCTACTGCAGTTATTTCACAAATTCCAGCCCTCTTCACCAGCAGGTGGTGCACCGTTTTGTATTTACCAATTTTCAAACAAACTTCTCACTTTTTTTAATTCATTCCCACAGGAAGGTGATATAATCACCGTCACCAAGAGAATAGACGACAATTGGCTGTATGGGTCCTGTGAAGGCAAGAAAGGGCAGTTTCCAGTCAATTTCGTTCAAGACATTAGTGAATTAGAGTATATCAAATGAACTTTTAATTTATTACTTACCACCAGTGGAGATCTATACGTACCTATCAAATTAATATTGGCAGCATTGTAATCTCATAAATGTTAACGAACTCGGTCCATTGTAAACCATATCGTAGAATTATATTTTCTTATGACAAAATTGTGGATATACATGTTTTAATAAAGGTCAGTCACTGTAATATTGTTAATGATTATTCTTACACGATATTTTGTCGAATAAAATCTTGTCTTAATTCTATTTTTTCTATTTTTATGTTACTTGTATTGCTGTACTTACTACTTGTGTTCTAAAATCTATTCTACTGCTAGATCGTTTTGGTGTATTATTCCGACGATGAACCTTAAGAATCGAGCATGAAAAAAAGGACAATTTAACCCCCCCTCACTCCTCGCAAGTTGGATGGTTTGTGTTTCAAGATGCAGAATCCGAAATAGAATTAAAAAATACTGCCGTCTGCGTCACGTTCTTTAGTTACCAGGAACAAAAATTAGTGAAATTTGGTTGCACGTCCAAAAATAAGGGTTGAAATTTTCTACTCTAGCTCGAAAATTTTCAATAGAAGAGTATTATGACTATAAATAATAAACCATTAATAAACCCCCCTCAAATAATAAACCATTGTGTAATAATTTGTAGAGTTTCTGCATTATACACACTATAATAGTTATGAAATAAAGCAAAGATCCATTGCAGGGTGGGGCTTTACATGACATGAATGCACTGCTAGAAGGCTATTACGGGATGAACGCATTGGCAGAATGCAGTGACAATGAATTGCTTTTCCATGTGAACCAGACTTGACAGGATCTTTGTTGTGGTGAGGGGTCAGTTCAACGTTCCACCCAGTGTAATGAAAGCTGCCACGTTTTCATTGCCTCTCACGAAATAGAGGACCCAACACAAAATATTACCATAGAGGGATTCAAACAGAAGAAAAACGCATAGTTAATTTGTATACTTGATTAACTTTTTTGTTTTATTTTTCAATAAACAGAAACAACAAAATGGCGAACAATAGCGACAAAAGTGAAGTGAAAAGAAGAGTGTTACCTTTTATCAGGTAGTTCAACAGAAATTTGAAATGGCACGAGTCTCAGTCAACATCGATATTCTGACATAACTACATTGATTTATGATTTTATAACTTCTGTCGTCTGAGTCTTTTGCAGGTGGACATCAAGATTGTTGATTATAAACGTTCCTTCATGCCGACACTGATTACTCATTTTGGGTGAAGATCTAAATTCCTACTGACAGCACAACTCGATCAAACTAGTTCTTGCACACTCAACTGAAGCTCTTTTTGCCACATAGTAAATAATTTGTGTTTGCAACATATATAAATACATTGCATGTATCATATGGTATCTGTGGGAGAGAACAACAACCAAGCAATTGAATGGATGGTGGGCCGATTGTGCAGAAGTCTCTTAATGAGGTGTGGTAGGAAAAAATGATGACCTCTTCTGCTGATGAATGTTCATTAGCAGAAGAGATCATCATTTTTCCTCCCTCACCTCAACAACCAAGCAAATCGATCCTTCAACATTATTATCTATTCAAGTCAATACATAGAAGTAATACATTGTTCTTCTTAACGCCCTAAAAAACAAAATAATTTACTTTTCACACAGCTTTATACCGCAAATTTATAATAATTTAAATATACAAATAAAATATTACACGTTTGTTCCAGTGCTAAAAAAACGCTGATGTTGACATTGTATTGCACATTGTTAGAATGTATTTTGCATAAAGCGACTTTAGACGCCAACATAGTAGCAAGAGTGAATTACAGAAGTGTTACCTAAAAATTTGAATGAGTAACTTATTGTGGGACCACCAGGGGAAAAAATCAAGCTCACTTATTTTTCGTTTTGGGGGATGTAGACTGAAACACGCTGGAGGCTGACATGAGGTTTTGAATGTACTGGCCCAAAACTTGGTTTTCTGAACGAAGCTTGAGATTCTCCTCTTTGACGCTGTCGACCCTTTGTGATAAATCTGGAAAATCGAACCACAATAAATGTGCCACGTTTATTCAATTACAATGAATTTATAACAATCCAAGCGTATCCACGTGGGGTCTGATCATTGTATTGGCTACACTGGCTGGGCAGACCGTTCGGGCAGCGTAACATCATATCAAGTGTCATAAATTGTATTCTAATCCTGGTCTTGGCATATCTACTGCACACAACTTCATCTACTCAATCCCCATTAGGTTCCAAATGACCTTTTTCATCAGAAGTGAAAAGAGATAAATTTAATTGTGTGAACACCTGTATAGAACGCTTGTATTGTGGTTAAAGCGTGGGTGGCACATGGGCATCCTGCATGCACTTCACAAAAAAATATTTGCACGAAATTCGTTCGTTTCCTAATAGAAACTCATTCATTCAATCAAGGCTGACCTGGAACAAGATGGCGGCCATACCAGGAACAGCTGTTACCTAACTCTTGCTATCCTTACCACAATGGTCATGATGTCACACCAATACCACCTATTGGTCCCCACTCAAGTAGAAATGGAGACCCCACTAGTGATTAGACAGGATTCAAAAGTTCAAATTATGTAAGTTTTACACATTTATAAAAAATGCCTGTTAATTCATCACATTACTAATAAATAATCCTACTGGTGTTTTCATCAGTAACCAAGTTGTGACCATCCTAGTTACGACTTTAGCGTCATTAATTTCTATTCGCATGATGATAATATTTAGATGTTCCTATCAACTTCATCCATCCATTTAGTTTTCATTCCATTTCACATGGTACAGGGTACAAGATTATGAATATATAATCAAGTTCGATAGAACTGAAGAACGACAAAGAAAGTAGAAAGGATAACCACAAATTATAAGGCCTCTCCAAATCACAGATCGGATGTAAATAAAAGCTGATAAATTCGACGGGACTGTCCCAGTAACTGCTATCTTAGCAACAGGGTACAACCTGTTGAGAACTACTCAACAGGAAAGCAATTGGGAAGTATTGCACTTGGTTCTCAACCGTATCCAAAAATAAATACAGTGTATACGTGCTTCTATATTTTTGTCACTCACCATCCAAAGTGTTTTGAAGCTCCAAAACCTGAGAAATGAGCCTGGCTTTCTCTTCCTGTTCGTCAGGGCTGATATCAGGGTCAAGACCTGAAAATTATCAGTAACAAAGCTGCGTTAGTTTTTGATTATATTATTACAAAAATTTACGGTTTGTACTACCAACATTTCGTCATCCCCAGAGCAACTGCACTCATCTTCATTTTGGGCGAAATTGAGGTTTACATACCATACGACTCGAAATCTCATGGGAAATTCAAAAATCGCATTAGTTTTGTCAAAATGTCAATAAGTTTCGAGTAAAGAGCGATTGAGTCAATTCAACTTGTCATAATGTTCCCACAGCTAGCTGCTACTCCACTTATCATACGGTTTCGAAGATACAAATTGGGAATCTTCCTCGTGTTTGACTTGATAGTGACGACGGAACCCTCCAGAACGTATTTCAATTGAAAAGAATCCTTTCCACATCTTTCCGGCAACTTTTGTTGAAGTAAAATCCTATTTCAACCCCATATCAAACGAACCAAAAATATCGTATTCAAAACGAATACATAGATATTCAAAAACCAAAAATATCCTATTCTCAAAACGAATCAAAAATATCGTATTCACATGGTTGTGCAGATTCACTATCGCTGTATTATATACCTGTATTATGAACTTTTAGCTGTTCATTTATTGTTTCATTCATGTGCTATACTGTAATAGCTATTTTTGACAATTGTAATCAATTTCGGCCCCAAAAACTCGAATTAGACTCCTGTTTTTAGCGAATTTTCGAAGAAAAGGAAGCTATTGTTCTCGGTCCAAAATTTTTAAAACTCGAATTTCCGAAAGATTTTTATACCAAAATCCGTTTCAGACCATCCTGAATTCCCTGCCGAAAGACACCAAAAATTATATGTATGTATATATATATATTTATATATTTATTTATATATTTATATTTATATATGTATGTGTCATTCCAGACGATAACTCTCGAAAGAATTGAGATAAAAAGTTCAAATTTGCACGAAAAATCTGTCTTGGCAATCGACAGGCTAAGTTCGAAGATGGGCAGAATCGGGTCACCCTAAGGGGGAGTTTTGGGGAGTTTTAGGGGGGGAAAATTACCCATAAATTCCCAAAATGAAAAAGTCTGACAAGTGACACCTCATTTTAAAGGTTTTTGTACGCTGAACACGATGGTGAAATCAGAATTGCGATATCTCACTGGAGCACTTTGAAGATGAAGGAACGTGGTTATTTCTTGAGATGATCTTCCTGGTTCGTCTGCTCTAATCTGATAACGGAATGGGATATCGCAATTCTGACTTCACCATCGTGTTCAGCGTTGGAAAATCTACAAACCGAGGTGTTACTCGGCAAAAATGGAACAAAAAATTTGTTACGTACCCAATACCTACTCTTCTGGTATTCAAAACATTTTTGATTTCCCCCTCCCCCTCCTTCCACCCCAAATTTTACTTTGCGTAAAACTACTCCTGTTTTAATTTTGTATGGTATCAAGTTGGGAAAACATTGGCCGAAAATTAATTTTCAGAAAATTTTAGGCGGAGGAAGATGCCGAAAACTTCGAAAATTCGCTCTTATAGCCATGCTGCATGACTGTGGTTTTTACAAATTAACTTCGTGCATTGAACTTGTCATTGAATTTTCTTGACTCACCCGTTAATACTATCTCTTGCCTTACACAAATTTTTGGTGATTACAGCCATTTTCGCAGGTTTTTGACCCATAAACATAATTTTGAGAGCGAAACTTTAGAATCTAAAAATCAACTTCATATTTGGTCTCATCACCCTAAAAAACATGAAAAAGATAGGTAGGTACCTACCTCATAACACTGTAACGAAAACGAGAAAAATACCTAATTTTGCACCCATTTTTCATACATAACACCCCTGGATGTTTTAAGAGCGGGCTGCCGAGATAGGGGACACAACTAGGGCCCAAATGGAGCATGTGCGCGAAAGGAAAATATTGTTTTAGACCGAAAATGAAGGTGGATATCGATGACACGGGGATGGACATTGCATTTTTGGAATCTAAGCACCATGAAAGTAAAACAAAAAATTTTGATGGGAGTGCTCCAAAAAAAGAAAAACGGAGTTATTGAAAAAATAGTCTATTTCCACTAATACACGAAAAACGCAAAAAAACCTGTTATACCGGTTTCGGTGATCAAACCATCGTCAGTAACAAACAATAACTTCATCTTATTGTTTGTTACTGACGATGGTTTGATCACCGAAACCGGTATAACAGTGTTTTTTGCGTTTTTCGTGTATTAGTGGAAATAGACTATTTTTTCAATAACTCCGTTTTTCTTTGAAATGGGTTTCCACGATTTCTTCGCGAGTGATTTAGTTTGTGCTCCAAAAACTTTTTCCAAACCTAACAAATAGGTGTAGTGTTAAGTGAATAACAAACCAAAACGCCTTTTTGCTTCTGAGTCTGCCAAGGCCTGTGATCGCTTTTGAGATGAATTTTAGTCCTCAAAAAGCTTAATTTCCACTCGCGTTTTAGACCTTTCTAAACAAATGGACATATTTGTCGGAAATATCTGCAGGACACAGGGGCTTTCACACCAAACAGTAACGTGTTGCATACACGTGGTACCACTACATTCCCCTACTACCCCTAAATTGCTACTAAGTAGGAAGGTCCTTGCTGCTGTTTCCTGGTGTTTTGTTAACGTCGATTTCGCAATGTATTCGTCGTCAGATCAGTGCAATGATGAATTCCAGACTTGAAGGTAGGTACTGAAAGAACTGTGGGTGCACCACCCCCATTGAAGGGAGAACGTGGCCAATCACAGCCCAATTTCTGAACAGCTGCTAGGACATCCAGAAAATTGTCAGCCGATGTTCAAAATGAAAAAACTAATCCTCGAAAAACTCATCAGGAGAAGATGGGCGATCATCTTCAACCAGAAGATACCAAAACAGTCCCTGCCTGTATATCGGTAGAACGGAGATAGCGAGAATGCGAGAAGTAAACAGGGAACAAAAAACAGCTGACGGGAGGTTAAACTGAACTCTGTACAGTGATTCACAGACAATTCGCTTGCCAGTTTTCCACCCCATTCTCCCCCTCGTAAACCCACTTCGGTACAGGGGTTATTCGCGTTGGTGGGTAACCCAATTAAAAATTTTTTTTAAATCACTAAAGGCCCGTTTACACGAGCGGACCGGGCCGGATAAATCCGAGGAGTACAGTAAGTGCGTACTTCAGCCCTGCCGTCTAAACGCTCGTCCGGACCGGTTATGGGCGTTCCCACTTGCTAGGGAGGCCCGATGGAAATTCCTTCGGATCTAGGGTCCCCCCACCGGACGATCCTACTCTCCCCACCCGTTTGCCCTGTCACCCTGTGGTGTAAACGCATATCCGCTCAGGATCTTCTCCAGGACTAGGTACCTACATCCCTATAAACATGCATATAGTTTTAAAAAAGCTGCAAAGTCCTTGTCACATGGGTTTATTATTCTATTGAAGTTCTAGAGATTCTTGTTGGCAGTTAAATTTATTGTTTCTTTCATGTGGAATGATTGAATTAGCTATTCCTGATGATTTCCACCAATTTTGGCCCCCAAAACATGAAATAGGTACACTTTTTTTTCCCCCCAGATCATCTTTGATCATTGGTAGTGCGATTTAATGGTCTTGATTCAGCTGTTTACACTTTTTCTAATGTTATTATACAAATTGATGGTGATTTCAGACATTTTTCCAGGTTTTTGACTCATTAAAAATCAATTTTCGGAAATGAACCTTTGGTAAAAACTCAATTTTCGCCTCTTTGGTAAAAATCGACTTCATATTCGGTCTTCTCGTTCCAAAAACATGGAAAAAGATACCTCAAAAGCTCATGTTACTAACATGTTGTTAAAACGCAAAAAGTACCTATTTTTATACACATTTTCACTCATAACACCCCTGGGTACATTCCGATTGGGCTGCAAAGTTTCGGGACACAACTAGGGCCCAAATTGAGCATGTGAGCGAAAGAACGACTTTTTAGACAGAAATTGAAGCCGGTATCGTATGCATGATACGGCGTATGGTGGACAGACATTGCATTTTCTGAATCTAGGCACCTTGAAACGGAAAAGAAAAAATTTTGGGGGGTGTTATACAAATTTATTGCTGAAGATAATAAACCAAAACAGTGGAAATTGTTATACAACTGTTTATTACGTTCTTGTCTTCGGTCCGGTCGTGTAAACGGCTGCCCGAAGGGAAGGAAGCCCCGCCCCCCACGGAGCGAGTCAGGAGGCTCCTAGCTAGGAGCATCGGAGTATCCGGCCCGGTCCGCTCGTGTAAATGGGGCTTAAAGAAATAAATTTAAAAACTCTGACCTCAGCCAGTTTTGCTGTCTCAGTCTAGAAACGAGTGAGTGGTTTTCCCAAGACCTAGGACAAATCTTCACAATTTGTTCCCCAAAGAACTTTTGACTTGCAATTTCGCTCGGTAACTATCGCGTTTCGATTTTTTTTCCTCTTTTTCAGATTTGAGCCCCCCTCCCCCCTCACAAAACTTTTGGAGTTCGACAAACGATCGAATCTGAAAAATCGTATAAATCATCCTACAAAACGAACTAATGGTATCATGACTCCGATGTGTCGATCCCACACCTAGAAAAAAGACACATGAGAAGAGCAGATGCGAGGGGTGGAGGAAAACTCAATAGTTCACAGAAGTACAGTAATAACTATAGGTCAACCAGCGGAGGTTAGAAGCTGTAGCTATGACAGGCTCATCGTACGCTGTACCTACTGATATTTAATTATGTAAAAACAGCGGACACTGCGCGGTAGGTATCCAAGGGCATAATCTAAGTAGGTACCTACATTCAAACACTGATTTTCTACACTGAGTTATTAATCGAACTTTCGTTTTCTCAGGTACACGAAAAAACATGAGATCATGGGTACGGTTATGGGCTTAGAATAACTGAGAATTTTCGACTCAGCTGATTTGTGAGCTCGATGTTATATTGAGTTGATTCGGGATGCCAATTTTCTGTTCAACTGATTTTAAACTTGATGGGAGCGAAGGGGAGGTTGAGTAATGTCGTGCTTAGGCTCAAATTGGCTCAGTATTGCTTGAGTTTAGTGTTAGCAAATAAGGAGCCTAATCGTCCAACCAACATTGTATATTGTACAACTAGTAATGATCCCTTAAAGAATGCTGTCAAGCTCCCTAGCTGTCATTTTGGCAGGTGGGAGCGATGCGGGGTCGACCATCGAGCTATCATAGCTATAATAGAGATCGATATGGGCGTCGGTGGATCAGTTCCACACCGCATTCCAATTACTAATGATTTATAGTCCTATAAGTAGTTTTAAATTATAAGGATGGCGTTGAAGTGACAGTACGATAAGAAACGTGTGACTCCAGACTGCCTCATACCATCGTGTGATGTTGATAAAAAGTAAGCACTTAAATCTAATTACTACATACGGCGAAACAGGAGGAGGCAGCACATTATTATAAGCACTTAATTATTGTCCGTTAAACGCATTCCAGTATGTTTTTAGGAACGGAATTGCTGAGACTGCTGATCTTACCACCCTCGAACGAGCAAGTCGAGCAGTTCTTCATTTGTTGAGATAAAACGGGCGACTCCCAAGGCATTTTATATCACAAAAATCATCTAAGCCGTGTCACTAGCGCCGCTCTTTAACCCATCCCCCCATTGGCGGATCAGATGGGGGTGGGGAGTCACTGAGAGCAGGTAGGGGGAGTCTGGTAGGAGAAGTATCTCATCGGCTAACTTGCTTCAGTTCTCCGTTCTCGTACATCTCTAACCGTTCAGACGCGTTCCTCAAGAGCACTGCGATGTGCTCCGTGGATTTCGACAAATCTCTAATGTTGTGCCCTAGGTGGGATGTGCACCGCGCAGTCAATCACTGCAGGTACGTAAATGTGAAAAATTAAGACAACAATAATTTTTCCGAACTTAAACTACCTGGTCCTACTATTTAAAAATCTTCGTCACTCGAAAAAAGTCCTCATTAGAGAACATAAACGCTAAATTTGAGCATCAATTCTTGCTATTTACCTACCTACAAGTATAGGTACATAATAATACCATTTAAACCTGTGACGTCACTGACGCCGTTTCATGGCCATAATAGATGAAGTTTCAGGACGAATATAGGCACTCTGATAATAATTTCCAACTAGACTGGAAACGAAGAAAACCACTAGGCATATTTCAACTAGACTGGCAACAAAGAAAACCACTTAGCATATTCAGAATTTCGCGCCAGCTTTTTTGTTAATTTAACCCAAATATTTTTTTATTTTAATATAAATGTTCAACAAATTGTTTTCATTATTAACATTTTCCTATTTATTTTAATTTCTGAATTTAACAAAATATTGAAATTCAAAATAAATTTTGATTGGAAAATTGCACTCAACTTCCTCTTTTATGAATGGAGCCTTGGCTTCATGTACCTACCCAACACACGTCGGCTCGTTTCTTCCTTAGTTTGAGAGCAGTTGGCAAAGGTTTCAGTCAAGCAGTTTGACTAAATGAGCGAATTTTTGAAGCAACTTAGGTACCTCCCTACTTTACCACCTTTCACTATTTCTGTTCTACTTACGGAATTTATTCCAATAATAAGCAATGCAAGTCGACAAAAACTCAATTTGTTTTTGTACAAAAATATTTTTGGTAAGTAATCAGTTTTTCGTTTTTTCATTCTTGAAGATTGCCAGGAAGGTTTACCATTTCTAATGTTGGGTTTTTCGCCGCATTTTTTGCTTTTAATCGCCCTCATTAAAAAACGCTACTAAGTCCCTGTTACATGGGTTTATTATTCTACTGGACATACCTATAGAAATGTTGGCTGTTTATTTATTGTTTCTTTCTTGTGCAATAATTGAAATAGCTATTTTTGACGGCGAAAATACCATTGTAATGGCGAATTAGGCTCCTATTTTTATTACAAATTGTCTCTGATCATTGATAGCGCCATTTAATTGTCTTGATTCACCTGTTGATACTACTTGTAGTGTTACTGTACTGTTCAGACAATTTCCCCGGTTTTTGACTCATAATAAAGGAATTTTGGGAGCTGAACCTTCGTTACAACCTCAGTTCTTCATTCTTTGATCAAAATCCACTTCATATTCGGTCTTCTCGCCCTAAAAAACATGGAAAACGATACCTCACAAGCTCAAAACCTATTTTTATACCCATTTTCCGCTCATAACCCCCCTGGGTGCATTCCTATCGGGCTGCCGAGTTTTTGTTAACATGAGTTTGTGAAGTATCGTTTTCCATGTTTGTAGGGCGAAAAGACCGAATATGAAGTCGATTTTGACCAGTGAAGAATTGCGGTTGTTACGAAGGTTCAGCTCCTGAAATTCGTTTTTTATGAATCAAAAACCTGGGAAATTGCGTAAAAGCACCATGAATTTGTATAATAACACTAGAAGCAGTATCACCAGGTGAATCAAGACAAATAAATGGCACTATCAATGATCAAAGATAAGTCGTCAAAAACAGGAGCCTAATACGTGTTTTGGAGGGCCAAAATTGGTGGAAACCATCAAAAATAGCTATTCCAATTATTGCACATGAATGAAGCAATAAATGAACAGCCCAATACATTTCGGTAGGTATATCCGATAGAACGATAAACCCATATGTGACAAGGACTTTGCAGCGTTTTGGAATCTACGCACCTTGAAACGTAAAAGAAAAATGTTGAGGGGGTGTTATAAAATTTGTTTGCTGAGCGAATACATAGGTGTGTTATTCATAGAATAATAAACCAAAATAACGCTCAAAGTCCCCATTAAACATAAAATGAACCTTCGTAGGAAAGGCAGCACAATCTTCATTCCTTCAACGGACGAAAACCCATGTAATTTTTTATTCATTTGAAAATAGCGAGATACGGATTTTACTTGTTAGCGGTGCGCAGGTAGTTGTTTTGGTTTATTATTTTCAATAATGAACCATTGGAATCGAGCATGAAAAAAAAAAAAATGCTTACCCCCCCTCAAAATTTGATGGTTTACGTTTCAAGGTATGTAGAATCCAAAACTGCAATAAAAATATTTCTGTCTGTCCGCCGTACGCCGTACGGGCCACTTTTCTTAGTTACCATGAAAGAAAATTGATGAAATTCGGGTTATAGGTTCCGTTCGGGGTCTAGTTGGTCCTCGAAGCTCGACGTTACTGTCAGTCATCTCTAAGGGGTTCAAAATAGGGGTTGAAATTTTCAAAACGCCTATACCATTTTTTTACGTGAATATTTTTACGGTTTTAAATAGTTCTTGAACTTGCGAGTTTTTTAAGACCATCCGGAGCGTCGTACGTCCAGCCGTTCGTTCACAGTAAGGCCCCGAAGTTTGCACCGACAGGCATTTTCGACTCCAGTGTGAATGAAAAATTGTATACAATAAATTCAAACCAAATCTCGTAACCAGAGACGCGCCCACAATAGGAAATTTGGCGGAGATGAAATCATTGCTAGGGATCACCTGATTATATTGGCGGAGTATGAAGTCGAGTTGGTTGTTCTGTGATATTATTTAATCTGAAAAATGATGGCTCTTTTGGAGTTTGTTGGTAGGTAGTGAAACTTGAACAAACGTCGAAGTATTATTGATGGGTAAATTATTACTACGGTAAATCATTACTCAACGGAAAATTATTACACAACGGTTCATTATACCATCTACGTAGAAGGGGCTGGAGTTTGTTGGTAGGTACTTTCGCAACTTTTTTCACTCCTCATCAACAATTTCTTTTCAGAACTTCATTATGTGTGTTTCTTTTTGTTAGGTAGGTACTGTTTGTCATCGGCAGAATTATTTTAGCAACATTTAACTCGTGATTTAGGTAGGTACCTAGTAACGTGTACGGGGTCAGGTACTAACCTACGGAGGGTCTGCGATCTACATAATATGTATAGAATAGTACATATCATATTATATAGACGGGTTATCTATACATAGAGCTGTGATCTGTAACGGAAGGGTATTCTATACAAAATAATAAACCGTGGTGCAGGGATTTGCAGCGTTTTTAATTTTCTTTTTAATCAAGGGATACTTTGGTTGGGGAGTATGGATGCTTATTAGAGGTCAGCCCCAGCCCACATTAATTTTATAATTATAATTTATAATCGTGTGATTATAATTTATAATCGTGATTATCCTTCGTTCATCCGCTACCACACCAGCCATTTTGACCATTCATCCTGTATCTTTTTCATCTCATAAAGGTACGTACGACAATTGTTCATTAAAAATAGTATATACATGGGAGCTATTCAGCAAAACAGACGAACCCGGGAGACATTTGGGGCCTACTGACTAAGTAAAAGAGATGTATATTTTCGGTCCAACCATATCTTTTGGCAAAGATATTTTATAGTATCCATGTCAGGGTTATTCAGTAACTCCTAAAAGAGATAGTTGGTGGCCATCTTGGCATTTTAGATCTCTTTAGAAGATACACTTAATTGTGTCTTTTCTTGAAAGAGTGTCTTCTCTTTGTCATTTCTCTTGTATCATCCTGTTCGTTATCATCGTGTTCATCCGCTACCAAATCGGTCATTTTGATCATTCATCGTTCATTTTGATCATGTATGCTTTTTCACGTCATAAAGTTAAGTCCATTGTTCATATACATATTCTCGATTCATGAGTCGATCAACAGAAGAACCCGGGAGACATCGGAAGAGACTCCCCCAGGGAGATTTTCGAAAGAGATAATCTCTTTTCACTATCTCTTTTAGTGAACAGGACTCCAGGTTTTAATTGTTCAAAATATTCGTTACTGGCGATGGTTTGATCACAAAACCGGTATAACAGTGAATTTTGTTATTAGTGCAAACAGGCAACGTTTCAATAACTCATATGAACATTCATGTTTGTCTCTCTTCCCCATCACTAAACTGGTAACCGGTTATCAGGATAACCGGTTATTGGAACCGGTTACTGACCGATAACTGTTAGCGAATAACGCGTTATCAGACAATAACGCCCATCACTAGTGTTCCATCGCAGGTTTGTAGGTAAATAATAACAAATACCAACAAACCAGTTCAATTTTTCCCATCAATAGCACGGCAAAATAGAGTTCGATAACTGACCAATTTCACAGTCGCAGGTATGGCCCATTTTGAATGTTCTAATGGATTAGGGAAATGAGTGACATGTACCGAGTAGCTTACTGTTTGGGCCAGGGCTGCTACTGCCATTGGTGAACGTAGATGGGATTGAATCCATGCTCCGTCCGAGCACCATCGCATCTGAAGCTTGGGACATCTCGGCTACGTCTCCATCCTCGTGTATTATGACTGAAACAAGAGCGAGCAATCATACTGATTAAACATGTCAGTTTTCTGAGACTTCAGGGGAACTTTACTCAGTAGGGCCCAGGAGTGAAGAAACCGAGGATGGATCCCCGTACAAGTAGCTCAATTATTTCAACCCACAATGATTATGACTTGCTATATCGTAGAAACAACATGATGTAAATTACGTATGCCATTCAGGATGAGATTAAAATATGGAATGGGATGAGCCTCTGCCATGTAAGAAATGATTCACGAACTTAGACTCGGTATGTGCCTGCTTTAACCCGAACTATTTGTCTACTTACTAGTCAGAAAATGGTTAAGTCCAACCTACAAGGTAGGTATTACCTACTTAGATGGCACAGCGAGTGACAGATTAAGCTCCAATTTTGAGAAGGTAACCGATCTCAACGCCCCTGTGTAGGTATGTGAGAAGAGAGTGCTACAGCAGCTTCGAATTTACCTCACGTACGTACAATTATTCTGATTTACCTAATGCATGTAGGGGTCATACTTGAACGAAACCTATCAATAAACTGGGATTGTAATAGAAGTATGTAGACTTGCAACCCAGGAGGAGTAGAGATCAATACACACCTACTTACAGCACAATCATTATTTAGCAACTAACCACCGAACTGCTATGGAATGAAATACCCTAGTCTGATATGCAACGATATACCCTGGATCCGGAAATGAATGCAGACCCAGGATAGCAAATAGGCGAATTTAATCAATAATTAATGTCAGGATGTAGTAACACAATCACTGGTATGTACGGTTTTGAGGTCTTACCTTGGGGGTCATCATCTGCTAAAGGAATGCTGTTAATGTCGTCCTGCATCTTCATTTCATTCATACTGAGAGGCCTGACCATATATAATCGCCTGAGATGAGAAACTAAACGAATCCTGCGAGTGCGGAGTAACAGTACCACACAATTACTACTAGGTATCTTGTCACCGAACTTGATACTTCTCCTTGGTGGTGCTGTGCAAGGTGTCCCGGGATAGAAAACCTGAAATTTGTGTTGAAAAAGATACAGACAAGTTTCTTTGATAATGAAAAATCAGATAAATCAACAACATTTACCTTATAACTTATATCGCTTATATCAAGCCACCAGAAAAAATAGACCTGTCAAAAAACAAAAATTAGGCCATTATGGATCTAAAAAATTGTTTTGTTTTAGTGTCCATGTTTGTTCTTGTCGGTGACAGCCGGCGTGGATGAATGATACTATCGATATAAATTGAAAAAACATTGATTGGAGTAGGTATGTTTTTCTAATCTGATTTAAAACAATTTTAAACGAAACGTGCACTACTAAGACAATTTTTCCCACGCACGCACATAAAAAATTTATTTTTCTGATTTTTTTAATTTTTATGTTGGCTGTTTGGCTAATGTTCGAGGGCGAGAGGCCGACATTTTGATTTTAATGTGATATTTGGCTGGTGTTTTCTGGTGTTCGGATTTCATTTTGAATTGTTTGATTGCGACGTTTGAGCAACGCCGTATCGTTATATTTAGTGAAGGTCCGTATTTCTGCAAGTATTCCAGATTGTACGGTCGTGATTCCAAGTATTTCTGAATTTCGAAAATCGACCTGAGTCCCAAAAAGATGTCTGGCAGGCTGTTCTGATGGAGCGTTGTGTTTCTGCTGCAGACGATCTCATCGCAGGTATCTACTGAGGTATTACTGACGTAATTATTATCAGTTGGTTATGTAGAAATCGATAAACGTTGTCACATTTCATTACTGTCATGTTCTGTTGGGAGGTAGATAAGGTAAATACTGATTCTTTTTCAATGTAAAAAAAATGTTCAACACCTCCCCCCTTCCATATTCAATCTCCAGAACGTCTTCGTTCATCCATGACCTGTCAAACGAAATTTTGGCGGTTCCTTTATAGAACAAGTACCTACCATAATGAAACAGCCACGATTTATGTATTAGTGTTATAATTTCGTTTGCTAGGAATGGAACAGAGGCGAAACTTGGTACCTGACATGATTGAAGCCGAGAGGTTGCTCATTGGTACCTACTGGTCAACTCCATTTTATTTGGATCACCTATCTTCAAATAGAGATGTCGGTGAATAAGCAAACTCCTTTTTCCCTATTTCCACCCAGTATATTTTCTATACTTCTACCTATCCGCAGTCGCAGAAGCTAAGCCTAAGGGTTATTTGAATCATCATGCAGATGACGCTACTTGATTTCTGCCCAACCCTTAAAAGGTGGTTGGTGACATGTTACACATTACTTATAAGTTTACATAAGAAAATCTATAGAAAATCCTTATTTTTCATTTTAAATTTGAATTTTAAATCTTTCATTAGCATAAGTATTATAATTTCGTTTGCTAGAAATGGAACAGAGGCGAAACTTGGTACCTGACATGATTGAAGCCGAGAGGTTGCTCATTGCCTACCTACTGGTCAACTCCATTTTATTTGGATCACCTATCTTCAAATAGAGATGTCAGTGAATAAGCAAACTCCTTTTTCCCTATTTCCACCCAGTATATTTTCTATACTTCTACCTATCCGCAGTCCCAGAAGCTAGGCCTAAGGGTTATTTGAATCATCATGCAGATGACGCTACTTGATTTCTGCCCAACCCTTACAAGGTGGTTGGTGACATGTTACACATTAGGTACTTATAAGTTTACATGAGAAAATCTGTAGAAAATCCTTATTTTTCATTTTAAATTTGAATTTGAAATCTCATTAGCATATTATAGGACAATGTCCCACCTCGCATGCTAATCAATTTAAATTTAGTTCAGTATTTAAGAGCCGAAAAAGTAAAAAAAGTCCATGTCATTTTAAATTAGAATTTTAAATATTTTGTTAGCATAATTATATAGGACAAAGTCCCACATCGCATGCTAATCAATTTAAATTTTAGTTCAATGTTGAAGAACCGAGAAAAGTAGAAAATTTATAGAAAATTCTAGTTTTTCCATTTTAAATTTGGATTTTAAATCTTATTAGCATATAGGACGAAGTTCCACCAAAATAAATATTAAAGAACAGAAAAAAGTAGAAATTGGGGACTTCGGTAGGGGCGTGGAACCTGAAGGGCATGGAGATGAAGCCTGGGGGGGGGGGGGGGCACATTCATTTGGTTTACATAGTTGAGCCTAAATTTTCACGTTTGCTTCACATGAAATTCCACACGGACTGACTGAAAAAGTGAATATAGTTGGGGGGAAAAAAATGAAATTTCTCCTTGAAATGTTTTGATTTCACTGCTACGTAGTTTTTGTCATATTGCATAAATATCCACCTTCGATGGAGCAGAAGCAAAATGAATTTCTTATGTTCATAAATCTGTTACAGAATGGCTATTGCTGATGCCGAACCCAAAAAAGGCGAAGTGGATGTGACGTCAACTGGATCGAGCAGCAGCTCCAAAGAAATGAAGAAACCTCGCGTCCCCATCAAGTATAGTAGCCTGAAAGACTTTTCGTTCAGTGTTTCGGACGTGTGGGACGATCGCAATATTTGCACCTTCATCGAATGCTGTCATGACAATTTCGAAGATCTGAAATCCCACAATGGCTCTGAAGAGAACAAAGTTTGGGAGAAAATCGCCAAATCAGGCCTAGAGAAGTCCGGTAGCGTCAATTGCTTCAATGTCAACTACTGCTTGGAACTTGCTAAGTGTCTCAAAAGCTTTGTGTCGAAAAATGAAAAGAAGATGATGGATAATGAAATATTTAAAGTACTGTATGAAAACGTTGTTGATTTACTGCCTTATTTCGCACCGGTCAGCGCATCAAGACATAGGAGCCGCAGCAAATCGGTGGAAAACAGTAAATCTGAGAAAACTGATCCCCAAGCAACTACCAAGGGCGATCATTTGACAATACCACCTTTCGGAACTTCTTCCGTATCCACGCAGGTTCTGCGAAAGGTCGCTAAAATTTTAAACAAGTACAAAATCGAAGAATTTATGAAAACTAGCTCCCGTAATGCTATTTGGAAAGAGGTGACAGCGAACGTCGAAAAGGACTTTGGCGTTCTTGTTAATCCCAGAGCATTCTTGGAAGGGTATAAACGCAGTGTTGTCGCATTTGTTCGTTCTCATGCTGATCCTAAAGAAAGAGCAAGAATTTTCCTGGAGCAAATCGATGACTTGCTTCCGTACTTTGACCACATAGCACCCAGATCGATGAAGAAGTCGGAGTTCCTAAGTGCTGCATCCAGGACAGTAATTGAAAAAGAGGTGGTTGCCGCGGCTGTGGAGTCCAACAAACGAAAGGAGCCAGAAGAAGAAAACAACGATGATTCGTCATCGACTAAATCGAAAAAAAGATTGAACTCGGGTGGAGAGTCAGTAGCTGATTCTGGTGACTTGCCGCTAACAACAAATACAACTGCGCCTCTTAGAACTTACCTGAAAAAGAAAATGGCTTCAGATAGTGATTCTAAATCCAAAAGATCTCGGTTTGGTGAGGACTCTGACGAATCTTGCTCTGCAACATTGGACTTCTTGGATGAGTGGAACACTTCGAGCAATGATGCTGTTCTAGAACAGCCGCCAGAAGAGAAGGAGCCAGAGGCAGCTCCAGTTGAAAGCGAACCCGCCCCAGTGGATGAACCCAGTGCCCTTCCGGAGCCCAAGAAGCGGGGCCGGAAACCCAGGAATGTCAACGCAAAGAAGGTTTTGCCATCGAGACAAGGCACCCGGTCTAAGAAAGACACTCCAGTCGATGCACCGAAAGAAGGACAAGATAAACCAAAGGTGGAAGCCTCACCGCCTGTTTCATCATCCAGGGAGATGATACCTGCTACAAGAGCTATAACTTTTCCCTTGAAGAAAGATGATCCACCTCCTGAAGATAAGGATCCCATAGGGTCTACCAAGGTGAAAAGCGATGATAAGAAGAAAGATCCTTTCCTAATGCCAAGTGAATCCATTCGACTGGATCCCCGAGAGTCTGAAGATTCTGAAATCGAGGACGTGCCACTGATGGGGACTAATATTCGAGTACATGCGAGCCGCGGGAAAGTGGAACAATCGAAATCACATTCAGTCAGAGGGAATATGAATCCGGTCGTTCTGCTTGATAAAATATCGACGGACGGGTATTTGAATTCCTCTTCAACGTCGGCGCGGACCAAACCCATTGCCAGGATTATCCAGACCCGGGGGAGACGTGGCGAGTCAGCAGAAAAGAGCATTGAGAGGAGTTCTCGCCAAGGACCTAGTTCTCAGGCGGAAGCACCTCCCACTGTTGAAAAACGGAAACGTGGCAGACCTCTTAAAACACCCATCAACAGGTTTGCTTTATTCCCATTAGGTTTTGTTTTGTTTAATGAATAGGCAAAGCTGCTTACAAAGATGAAATCAAACAAAGTGAAGGTTAGGTTTAACACCAATGGTATTGTTACATCAATTCTGTTGTTGTTAAGTCGTACGATTTGTGTTGAACAGGACACGAGCAGTACCTCAACGGGGTGAGCCCACTCCAGTAGTCCCAACCAGTAGTGTGGAGCTAGTTCGCCAGCCACCTCGAACAACTGTCCACTCTCTTGACAGGTACGTACACCCTTGTGTTATTGTGGAAGAATCTCCCATATTTCCTTGGTAATTTCTGTCTCTAGTAACTTCCCAGCCTTTCAGACCAACGCAATTGTGGTGACTCTGGTTTTGGTTAAATTTGAATTGTAAAATTTGGTTTGAAGGAAAAGGTGACTGAGTTGGATTTTGAATAGGTAGGAGTTGTGGAAGAGAGGAGTGCGAGGGGGTTGTATACACGCGTTTTCACCTCTTTGGATACGGCTCTGGGATTTAGGTGAATATCCGCCCTGTTTTCACCACGTTAAATATTGGGGCAGGAAGATATCTGCGCGGTTTGCACCTCCCCTCCTTGGATAACTGGATAAAAAGTAAGGAGGATATTCGTCCTGTTTTCACCACGCTGAATATCCAGGAAAATACTCGCCTGGTTTTCACCTTGTTGAGAACGTGGAGGGAAGGAGAAGGCTTTTAGGTGGTGATGAGGAGGTAAGGTTTGAGAGAGAAGGCACTCGCAGGAGAGAAATTGGATGAATGTCCGAGCTAGGCAAGCTGGGCGCCTCTACCCTCCCCGGGTCCTACCGGAATGACCGTTGGGAGCCGTTGGAGGGAGAGTTACCTGAGCCCTGTCCCTAGCACTGTGTAGCTTGGCTTCTCTGTTGTTTACTGGCAAAAATCTTAACGTATATACAGGAGTGGTATATTATAAGGGTACCATGACAGCTATGATGAATGAATTGACCATTTACGATATCCTCGATTACTTTCTAACATGAAAAGTTTCAAGAATGAAACACCGTTAATTAATCTGGTAGAGATAATGGTTTGGGGGTTTGATGGAGGAACGTTTGGTAGATATTGATATTGGGAAATATTGAATTCTTTCTTTGGCAGTGTTGGGAAAATTGGGATGATACTTGGAAAACATAGACGTTCCTCGATAATTTCTTCTTGATTTTCTGGCGATTTTGATTCCGTCCAGTTGGTTATTTTACAGTCGATCCCTGTAGAAGTTACTTGGCGTAAACCATGGTTTCACTGTTTTTTCCCATTGCACTTCATTATTTTACAGGTGACATGTCAAGAAACAGAAAATTGGATTATGTCAAATTGTGATTTGTTGAAATGAAATGTGTTGTTTTGCCGTCTCGAACCATTTACCGATATGTCGGAAACGTGCTTGGCAAAAGGACCAACTTCCAGAGGAATCCTGGCTTTTTCGACTACTTGATAGGAACGGTTCTCATTAAACGTTCAACAGACACAGTTGGCCAAAAGGTTGAATGGCTGAAGATAAAGTGGATTCACTATTCAGTAAACGTCGGAATCCTCGAATTCAGAAATACCTTGAATGAAGAAGCTCCCTTCCCTCGCCTTGATCATGGGAGAATGAAACGTCAGACGTGTCATGGGTGAATGAACTGTCAGACTCTCATTTTGAAATTGGGAGATACAGTGCTCAGTGTTGGGACGATGTGGCTATTATTGATTCGTTTTTCCTTCTGGTGTAGGCGGGGTTGTTTGGGGAAGCCTAATCAATATCCCTAGTTAACTGGTGATAATCTCGCTGGTAAGGGGGGGGGGGGGGGGACTCTCAAGGGCCCACCGTCACTAAGTCACATTGTAGCAGAACAAGTGTGGAAGTATGCGCTGAGTAATTCACCATATTCCATCCACTTTTTGTGGGCTTTCCAGAAGGATAAGCCCAAGGGTTTCCAGAAGGATTCCTTAACAAGCATCCTGTCCCTTTGATAATACATACATCTATTGGCTTCCCCACCCCTTTCCCCCTTTAGAGTGTCAGTATAATTAAAATATACTGAGCTCATTTGAAGGGGATTAATGCCATGACCCAATTTACAAGTCCTGATAGTTATTCCATCCTAACGATGGAGGTTGATCACCTGTAGGTTGCCCAGATGATCAATTCACTGGACAGCAACCTCTGACAACATTTTTTTCTCCGCCAGTACTCGTATATAGGAGTTCTGTTCTCTACCAATAAATCTTATTGAGTAAATCTTACCATTACGATGGAGGTTAGTCACCTTTAAGTTGTTCGGATCTCCTTTCCTGAACTAGAACTTCATACTACTTTTCAACCGCCCTTTTCCCTCTCATACTTCTGTTCTGCTACCAAAGTAAGTCATGTGGGGAGGAATGTGGCTGTTTTCGAATTGTTTTTTCTTCCGGTAGAGACGGAGATGTTTGGGGAAGCCTAATCGATATCTCTTAACTGCTGCCGCTGGTATATTGGTGGGGGGGGGGGGGAGCTCTCGAGGGTCCACCGTCACTGTCCTCCCTCTGTCAGTGTGCTATCTCGCCCACTTGCAGACTGCTGTAATTCAGAACTTAGCAACAATGGTGAATCTCGTTTATATAAGCTTACCATTTATGTCCACTGTCGATTTTGCATGTGGAACATGTTCAGAAACATTTTCCACAAAAGTGGACCTGCAAAACCACGTGTGAGAAGAGACCAACGAGCTCCGAACTTGACGTGTTTTCTCTGCACATACACCACCTTGCAGTTTATGCAAGTGGCGCGAGATAGCGCCACGAACCGGCAAACTTACCCAGGGCCAGCCGCTCCTACCTGAATCCCTGTGAGGTTTTACCTTAACAGCCTTCTAAAAATCGTCATATTTGACTGAAACACCTTGTACATTGACTTGCTTGTTGTACCTACACCATTAAAATGTTTGCTGACCCATTATGCATATTGAAAAATCCTTCCTTTTGTCCATCAGAAGCTACATTGTCCGCGAATTGGAAAGCCGGCCGTCGACCATCCAGTCGCGGCACCTAATGCCGATGTCACCACCGTCGACGAGCCTGTCTGAGAACCTCGTCTCACGCTCCAATCCTGATCTCAACCCCCCTGAATGGTTCGAGAGGTTCGTCATGGAAACCCGACGTCACGAGATGTGGAAAGTCCATCAACTGATGAAAATGCAGCAGGAGCTCTTAGACTCCGAATGTCAGAAGAGGGGAGTCCTGGAAAAAATACTGGCTGCTTTAAGTGAAAGGTCGTAAAAACGGCTTTGCCGTTTTTATTATAGGTATACTTCGTTTTGAATTAGCTTTCTCCCCTAAGTTACGTTGTTTTTAAATGTTTCATTTTCCAAACGAAGTTGACTTTGAATAGGAAAGAAGCATTTGGAGAAACAATTCTGGAAACTTGTCTAGCAGTGGGTTGTTAAGATTTTTATGGAACGAGAATGAACCTGTAAATAATACCCGTAAAACCACTAGCCTACTGTTCTTCAACTTTTATCTAAATTCAACCATATTGTTAAAGAAAGAAAAAAAGTTGTCATTCACAGATAGTTCCTAATGCTTTTTACGATATCCTATCCAAAGTCCAATGTTCAATCAGTCAGTAAGCACTCTAATTATGAATTAATGCACATACTTAGCCATTTTTTTATTGTTGATTTTTATATTGCAAATTTTATTGGTCTTAGTTGGTGATGTATAAATCCCCCAACATTTTCTGAAAGTTACTAATCCGTTTTTCCATTGGATCATTAGCTGATTATCAGAGTTCATTTCTGAGCCTCAAATTCGTTCACGTTGGCAAAAAACGGTACCTTCTTGAGTTTAATTCATTATCGTGTATAGATTTATCAGCCCGGTGAAAAGTTTACTGGTGAAGAAAGTAAACAACCGGCTGTCCTCTCAAGCCTCGTCCACCCCAGGGGCCTATTTCATAAAACAGCAGCCAACAGGTCTAGAAGTGCAGGTACTTGTAATGCACACAGTACAAGTGTTTCACCAAAAGAATAGGTACAACTGTAAATTGTTACAGTTACTGTAAAGCAAAAGTTGTGCATGTGTGCGCATCGCGTTCCAGTTTTATTGTCTTCGACGATGTATTTTAGCAGTCATGTTGATAAGGCGTTGATGTTCTGGGATTATTTGCCATTTCACTGCCAGCTGCAGTTCGTAGTGTCATTCGACTTAGACGTTTCGCTTTTTGCTGTCAAGTTTGGATCGCGACTTCATGAGTGGAAGAGAAGCAGTGGCTAGCCAGGATTGTTGAATGGTTGGTGGGGGTGGCGGGAGGGGGTGGTTATCGGAAGTAGAAAATTTAAAGTTTGACTTGGCGAACGAAAATGTAACGAAGCGCTACATGTTACAGGTAACGTTAGGCAAGAAAAACTTATTAAATAAAACATATTTATTTGACAACATGAATATTTGACATTTTGTATAGGCAAATAATATATATGGTTGTATCACTGCTGACGATATCTGACCTTGGGTACATGATAAAAATTCCAAATTTCGCCAAAATGTTCTTATTGCGAAACAAAATGAGTTCGGAAATGAGTAATTTTCAAAAATTCTAAGGGGGTCAAATTTGAGTTTATAGTGGTTAAAAATTGGTAAAAACAGTTAAAATCGTTAACAATTAGAAGTACATGACTTCGGTTTATAATACTTTCCCATTTTTAAATATTAGTAGGTTCCAGTCCAACCGCGGTTTGAGACCAACCGCACGCTCCTACAATGAATAGTGGTTTTTCTATGAGCTTCCAAAGTTTTTGCAACAAGTGACGTCATGGCGCCCCTCCCGCCTGGGCGAGACCCCCTTGCCCAGTGCGACCTCACTTGTTTCCGAAACTTTGAAAGTTCATAGAAAACGAACTGTCCATACCCCCCCTCCCGCTACGCCACTGATGTGAAGAGGCCAAAATACCTTCATTTAAAAAAAGTCATACTTTTACCTACTAGTAGATGCAGTTTGACACCTAGGCAGTGAAGAGCAACGACTTTTGGAGAAAGAGTGATTCCTGTCTGTGAAGTTGAACTTGAGTGAAGAACTTGAAACTTATAGAAAATTATGGAGAAACACTTGTAACTAGTAAAAATCTGCCTACACAAGTCACAATTTTACTGTCACAAGTCTACATTGTTACTTGTTGCTTTATGAAACAGGCCGCAGGTGAGAAGAGAGTTTTCATCTCCAGCAGTGTCCTTCTGGTCATGGCTTCAGTCTTTTCGAGAAAGGCTGTGGCCGTTGGTTCTTTTATTATTATAGGTAATTTGATGAAGATGAAAAGAACACGTCGAAAGTGGTGAGTTTTTTGGGATCTAGGGAGAATACCCGATTTCTGGGTGACAGTCGGAGAGACAGGGGAGAGGGGTTGTTCAACCACTTCCACCGAGTGTTGAAGGATATCAACTTTTCATTAAACAAAACGCGGATAAAAATGAGCAGGAAGGATGGAAGTATAAAGAAAGCATTCCGCCTGATGTGATGCGTACGATGTTAATGACGGGTCTCAATTGCGTCCACACCTGGCGAGTACGAATGGTGAACACCCTAATCATATGACCCACGGTCTCAGCCTCCAGCTCAGTCCTGATTAGACAGTGACGGTGACAGTGAGTTGACAAAATTTGATACAACTGCCCCCAAAAGAATAATTTGCACCACAAAATTAAAAAGAGAATTGCACGACAAATTAGGTGATTCAGGAATCAAGTGTAGCCCATATAAATCCATTTCTCTGACGAGGAGGTATTTCAGAGAGTGTATTTGTGGAAAATGTCATCAGATCATTCTGGTGCAGAGCCTGGTGTCCATATGGAGAGGAAGTGCGTTGCAGTAAGCCGTGAAAGCAACCAATTGCTCCGGAAGCATCACGTGACACCTAGGAACTGTCAACCAAGAATGTAGAACTTGAGGAAATCAGAATCAAAATGGCGGACCAAATGCAAAGAATTTGTCTTGCAGTAACCATGACAACAGGTCTGGTGAGTGGTGGCAATCAGGAGATTGATACAGCTGTGTAATATAGTAGCCTCCAGCCGACGCGAGTAATAATGAGTCCTGCGCACAAAAACTGTGTTCCAACCACATCAAGTGTTGACACTATTCACTGTTACAGGTTTTATCGGTAAAGTGTATCAACAGCGTCAGGTCCGGGAACTGATTTTTGTGACTTTTTGCACCTGATCGGGAATTGGTTTTTTCTACAGAACAGAAGATCTCAAACAAATCACAAAATCTCATTTCCATCAAACCTTGACATTAAACGGATCATTCGCCTCTGTGGTATCTATTCAACTATTTTTTGGCCCTAAAGTCATGGCAGTTGTTTGGCGCGTTTCCAAGGTGTTCCAGCCGATGGTTTCTCGAACTCAGACTGTTATAAAACTCATCCCCACCCGTCAGAAACACTTGAGTTGTGGTTTTGAAACGTTTAAAAACCAATTCTGGTGTTCGTAACGTACCTGTTGAGTGTTGCTCCAGTATCACTTTTTCAGTTGGACAGTAAACTGTTGAACGTGTTGCAATGCATCGACACAGCTCCACGAGAATCTAAATCCATTGGATGCAAATATTGGACTCTTTATTATTTATTTATTTTTATTTTTGAGTTAACCCGTTAACCTATTACCTGTTGGTTTAGGACAATGAGTTGAGAAAATATTGTGCTGTTGAAGCAAAATCAAGTTGATCAGTGGGTGCATGATCCAGTTCTCCAAGTCCCATGTTACTGCATAGAATATCACGTTGTAAATAAAAATCCTAAACGGACTTGGTGTTAAAAAAAAAATTTTTGTGCAACCCCTTTTTCGTTATGCAAATGTGCAATATTGAGGTTGAGTGACAATGGTGGGACGTTTAAGTTGAATAAATGTTATAACAAACCCCTCTCAATCGGTAGAATGGTTCAGTAAATCGTTTCAGGTCGGTAGCCTCTGAAAATACACCAGTTACCGCTTAGCCTAACGAAATTTTGGCATTTTTCATCGAATGATCACAACATGTTGATTTTAGCCCACATTCTTTATCATTGTACAAAAAAATACGTCATCAATTTGCCTACCTATAAATAATAGTATAGTTTTATCTTATGTTATTCTCATGTAAATATTTTGTGTTAGTCATATAATATAGGCATGTTGGTAAGTTGTGTCTTGCTTGACATGCGAATTTCGTGTAATTTAATATTTAGCTAGTTCGAATGTGTTACAAGTTTTGAATAGTTTTAACTTGAAAAGGTTCAAAACCTCATCATTGCGTAACGGTTTTATTCCAGAAAATATCTTTTTTTAAGCAAACAATCACTGATTAAGGTCTGGTCATGAATTTGTTGCAACTTTCTGTCAACGTATCTCCGAATAATCCACCGAGTATAGTCGGCGTGCATTAAAAAGTGCCCCTAGGAGCCACCGCAGTGACCTCAATACTACTTACGTACATGTACAACGATTTTCATTGAGGTTTAAAAAGTGTATGTAAGTACAAAATATTTTGGACCCATAGCGTCTTCGCTTAGATTCGCTTAACTGGAACATAATTATAATTTATTTTTTAGCAGAATGTTCCAAAGACCTGTGTGGAAAGTGTAGTTCATTACTTGCACAAATAGCTGAACTTCGTAGTCATTTCTAAGTTGGATTTTTTTTTCCAAGAGGATTTAGAGCACAGCGAGAGTAGAATATTTTCTAAATCCAAACATAATTTATTGGACTTGATGTGTCCGAAAATAATCTATATAGTTTACTTTCTCAGTCATTTCCTACAGACCTGCTTATTAATGGAAAATTCATTTTCTTTCCAAAATTGAACTCTGAATTTTGTTTCCCGCCTAAAACAACATGGAGCACCCACAGTTTTTCTACTATTTGGTGATGTCTAATCGCGTATCTTCACAAAACCCAAGATGTAATCAACCGATTTTTGAACAGCTGTGTGAAAAGTGTTTACCTTAGCATGGGTAACTCATGAAGAAATCTTGGTACCTACCTAGTACGAGTAGAAACCTTGGTTCTTGTAGTGGTGATTTACATTAACGAAGTAGATATTAGCCAGGTACCACCTACCTGCTTTATCCGTATGAAAACTCTGCTTTGTTCATCAATCTATTCACTTTTATTGCAGATAAAAACCTCTGACCCGCTGTTCGTCTGTTTAAGTCTCCAATATTGTGCGATTTTCTAAACTTGAAATACATTTTTCATGAGTTCCTTACTTCGTATTTCCATGTTGATCCCAAGAAAGCTTTTAACAGATTTTGATGTACCATGCAAGTACCTTTGGTTGCACCTGCAAATATGAAAAGGGTCCACCACATATCTAGCAAATAGTTTTTGCTCCAGCCTTTGGCATTCGCATGGTGGAGTATTATTGCCCTAGGAAAAACGTAGACCCTCGTTGCCACTGGGGCTTCTCTGAGACCAGAACCCATAGTGGACATGGATGTAGACTTTGAATGTGAAGGATGGTGGACTGTCAACGAAAAGCTGTTAGGCGTACTTTACTTTAAGACCTGTTTTAATGAGATGCATCGATCTCTCACGATGATTTCTCAGGCTTTCCGATGACGCCAGTGGGTAGTTTTTGTAGGTTACAAATTCTTGTTTTGGCTATATTCTGTTCAGCAGTGGAAATGAACACTTATGACCACATAGTGGCGATGTTTATGCCGGAAAGTATAGGCAGAAAACTAGTGTGAAATTTGAGTTCCTGCTAAAAATGACATGAGGTAAATTGCTGAGTAGTTAACTCAAAACCCTCTTAGTGCATTCTAATGTTGGGTTGTTCACAGCACTGAGAACCGTTGCCTCTGAAACTCCGCTCTGCCTTCTTGGGCCAACAGGCCCCCAAGTTTGGAGAGGTGCTAGTGCCGAAATGCATTCCAGTGCTCTCGGACCGGGAACGTGGAACCATCCATGGTAGACGGTTCCAAGCAGAGATGCGCCAATACCGATCTTTGTTGTAACTGTTCCTACCTGCTCCAGTTCCATGAGTGGAACAGTTCCGAATTAACCAATCTGAGGGGTTTGACATGGGCGTAACTCCCCAAGTTGCCATGTTTCGTATATTTACCCAGTTGTGTATAATTTTGATTTAGAACAATTAATTCGCTGCCAGTCACGAATATAAATTTTGAACATATCATAAGCTGTGAATTTTTCACTCTTTCAAGTAGTAGGCAGGTACCTACTGTATCTGCCAAAATTGTGCTGTAGGTACCTACCCGAAAATTATTTCCAGATAGGGTACAGTCTAAGAAAACAAGGAGCTTCACACTATATACTTTCCTTATAGACCCAGGAATGCAGGATTACAGCCCTTTAGAGAATTGACCTGGAGATGAGGGGATATCACTTGTAGGTAGGTACCTATAAAAAAGAGTACCTCACGTGTAATTCATCAAAATCTCTCAGTGTAGGTAAATGTAAAAAGTACTAAAAACGACGTTTTTTGCAATTATTTTCTGCTATTTTACTTGATATAAAAAGCTGTCATTACTGCAGTTGTAGCCTTGAAATAGGAATTCTTTTTATTTCATAAATTAAGGTCAGTCATGTTACACGTTACATACATACGTAAAAAAGGTTAGATGTGCGGAAATAAAATTGCTGTTATCACCATTATTAGGATATTGAGGAAGGAAGGTACTAGGGAGGCGTGAGACTGTGGTTTGCTGTGTTCAAGGCAGCAAAACTGGTACACAGCGTAGAACATAGGCAGAGCGAGTTCCGGTTATAGGAACAGGATCGAGGAGAGTGCGGTCAAATCGGAACGGGGTGACTGTGGATCGAGAACGCAGTAAAATCGGAACGGGATCGCTGTGGATTGAGATGGCGGTCAGAGTATTGGAATGCACATTGGCATCAGCACCTCTCCAAAGCGTTCTCGATCCATAGCGATCCTGTTCCGATTTGAATGGGATCGCTATGGATGAAGAACGCTTTGGAGAGGTACTAATGGCGATGTGCATTCAAATACTCTCAGATAGGGAATATATATAGAACCATGGATGACGATTCCAAGACTGTGTATCGGTATGGGTAAGGAGCAGCCGGTAACGGTTCTACATTCCCGATCTGATACAAACCAACACAGTTCTGGTGTGGGCTATTGAAACAAGCATGCCAGATACTAACTGTTAGAAGAGTAGGGAGCAGTAGCGATGGGAAGTTCAGTTCACTTGAAGGACTGGGAACAATCTTGTTCACTATTGAGTATTTCACTGCTCCTGAACTGCAGTTCTTGTTCCTACTCCTCCCTCTCCTTCCTTCAACACTTCCCTCCATTCCCCCTGCACAGTGGGGATCTACAGGAAACAGCCCCCCCCCCCAACTAGCCCCAGCTGGCCCTGGGGCTATCCCCCAGTTGGGAACTATCCCCAGGTGGAGATAGTTATTTCCAATAAAAACCTCAAAAAACGTGGTTTTGACCTTTAAATTTCAAAATTTGACCCCTGGGAGTGGGTCAAAAATTCTGGCCAACGAGCTCAGCCTTTCGCTTGACAATACAGACATTCTGGCGCCATTTTCGATTTTTTAGGTGCTTGCCAGGTTGAGTAGATTCTCACAAACTATGCGGGAACAGGACAGGAAACAGCCACGGGACACGGGTCGTATTTTTTTGCTTCTGCGTATTTGAATGGAGATGAGCACACTAGGTGAGACGGCAGTGGCGGTCACGGCATGGGGTAGGCACAGGACGGGTTACGCCATGATCGCTCTCAAAGTGAAAAATGGCGGTGCCTGGTGCGGGACATTCCTCCTCCACCTTCCAACGTTTACGTTCCCCAGGCCTTCCCTGTGTTCACCCTCACACCCTCGCTTGAAACGAGGGGAGCATGGCGAGCGGCAGAGTTGAGGAACGTCCTGCCTAGTGTGTGTATAGGTGCAGGACGGGACAGCGGCAACCAGCCGGCATCCCGCGTCCTATGCAGTGTTTCCCGTATAGTGTGTGAGAACCTTTACTATCTGGAATGGCGATCATTTTCAGGTAAGTCATTTTCGACATCTAACGGTCTACTCAAATTTTGAAGAGTAGTTGTAGTAGGTAAGGGGAAAAAATCACCATTCAACAACGATGCAACTTCAGGATTAAGAACTGCTTTTTGACTTAGCAGTTTATCTCTAAAACTATCAATGAGAGGCTCGGATGACACTAATAACACGTTGATCAAATCTTTATTCGTGGTTGAGCAATATTTTTTTGGGATGTTATGTTCCCTAAATCTTTGTGCCTATCCTCCATAGCCTCCTCTGTCAACTGACCGATTGGAATGAGGTGAAATTTGATTATATCAGCACTGTGGATAAGGATTTTGTGCACTGTAACTGGCAAACAGTACAAACAATAAAGATCCAAACACGTCTTCAGTAGCAGGTGCACATTTTGCAAAAGCCTCCACGTTAACAGTGCACCCAGAAGACAGTGTTTGTAAAACCACGTTGAACCTGCTAATCAAATTATCATCAACCCCCGTAATTTCGGCATATTTGAAAAATGACCTCAGTGTTGCCGTCATTACTAGATCCGAAACCTGGTTTCGGTCTATCCTTCACTAAGACCCAAATTTTCCTTCAATTTTTGTTGAATTTCTGTTTTCGGAATATCCACAGGTCGTTTCTCGTTGGTGTTTCGTACGATATATTTCTTTACTTCAATTTTGTAGCCAATATGCAAGAGAAACTCGAAAGTTCTGGTCAAGGCGTGAAGTGTGGATAAACCAAAACTATAACAAAATTCGCGACTCTCAACAGAAGCATGTGGTGTGTTGTCTACAGGCATTGTCTTGGAAGTAGCGTTGCAAAAATAACATTTCTGTTGAAGAGCACATATTTTTCCATCGACCATAGGTAACAAAACATTACAGGTAACTTCTATTTGTTTATCATCAACCGTTATTATAAAAAGGATGTACCTACAGTACGAGATGTATATCTTGTGATCTACAGTGGTTTTTTTTTTGGATTTCAGCTCGTGTCATTAGTGGGGTTTCTTTATCATACGAGTATATTTAAAACTTGAAGGGCCGGCACAACCTAGTTGAAGCTGGTGACGGGTTTTGCCAAGAGGTGTTTGGTAGCCCATAGAAGTATTGTAATCTCATCGGAACAAATGAAAAAAATATAAAAAAAATCCTCATTCCCTTCACCATCCGAAAATTGTTGTTTGTACCCACTGTGACCCGAGCTGCCGTCACCTACCCATTTGATATCTAATATAGGTATATTTTTGTTAAAACCTGAACCTAACAGCTGCTTAAGGACTGAACTCAAAACTAAACAATATTTTTACAGGAAGATGTACTTCTTCACCTTGTGTAACGTGCTGTTGTTTCTGAAATTTCAAGAACATTTTGCCGGATAACATGATTCTTAAGCCTTACAGCATAATAAGATGGGTACAAGTCATGGCCAGCTTCTAAAGCCCCTTTTCTCAGTGTACTGTTGATGAAGTTGCTCATTGTTTATATCCTTATATTTTATTACGAAGCCGCTTGAAACAATGCTGGTTCTAAATGAGGACTCGGCAGTGTTCGGGTTCGTTTTGCGTTCGGATCCACTTCCTGTGTGTATCAGAAATATTAATATAAGGTACCTACCACCAATTCATCAACAAATATTGAGGAGATTTTCACATGAAAAACACTCTTTAGATAGGTGACTTTTATTGGAGCTCTCAGACTTATGAGCTGTAATAAAAATGGCAAGCTGATTCTATCATCTTTCACCTACTAAAGCAGCCAGTATTTCCTCGAGGACTTTCTTCTTTTTACGTTGAGAGTCTAAGAGCTCCTGCTCCATTTTCATCAATTGCTCGACTTTCCACGTCCCGTGACGTCGGGTTTCCATGATGAACCTCTCGAACCATTCAGGGGGGTTGAGATCTAGATTGGAGCGTGAGACAAGGTTCTCTGACTGACTCGTCGACGGTCGGCTTTCCAACTCTCGGACGATGCAGCTTCTGATGGAGAAAAATAAAGGATTTTTCAACATGCAGAATGGGTTAGCAAACATTTTATTGGTGGCCGCGACAACATGTAATTCAATGTACAGGGTATTTCAGTCAAATAAGACGATTTTTAAAAGGCTGCAAAGGTAAAAACCTCAGATATTCAGGTAATACATAATTACATGGGAAGGAGCGCAACTAGTGCCAACTGAGTTTTGACAGATGTTAAAACAACTGATTAAAAAATAATGAGGTTAATGTCCTATAGTGCATTCAATTTCGAGTAAGAGCATTTAAACAGAATGCGAAACCATCAAAGCACCATGGCGCTGCGGGTTAGTATACCCCAACTGCATAATTTACTTATGGGGGCCTTCGACTAATATCCAACAATACTTCATGGGCAAGATAATTGGCTTCAGCTTCAATCTCCACAGTTGCAATTCATCAGTTTTTTTTAATTCAAAGTTCGACGTTTTCGAAAGCAAAATATTATAGTGATGACAAGGTCGGAAACCGGCATAGCCAGCTTGGTAGGGATTTCTCCACCGAAGGACGTAAGGAGACAACTGTGATGAATTTAGAATTTTCATCACGGTGGCGTGAAGGAGAAAAGTCGCAGGCGGCGGTAGTCCACCGATCATCTACGACTTTGGGAGGAGATAGAGGTGAGTGAGGGAATTTACCTAGGCGGTGGTAATCCACCGATCATCTAGGTGAGGAGAGGTGCTTGTCTAGGCGGCGGTAGTCCACCGATCATCTAGACAAGAGGTAGAGGTAAGAGGTAAATTCTCAGGCGGCGGTAATCCACCGATCATCTGAGAGGAGGAAGGTAGGAGAGAGAGAAGAGAGAGCTGGTTAGAGGAAGTGTCGAATGAAGCTAAAGCTCCAGGATCCAGGGTTATATAGGAACTGGAGGCCTCTCCCTCCAACTCCCTGTTGGGAGTTTTGGGGGGGGCCCAGGTTGTGTTCCCTGGATTCTGTTGCCTGTCTCCCCACTCAGTAGTTTATTAGCGGAAAGTAAGTTTTACATGAGGATATTGGTGAGAGCTTAAAGTTGCCGGTGGAGTGTTCCCGGGAGGGACTCACGACAGAGGTCCCCCCAGTTCGAACCAATGTTTGAGGAGCTGAAGGCGCAAGGTGACAGAGGCTGAGGGCTGCGGCAAACAAAAGTGGAGCTGAAGGCGCAAGGTGACAGAGGCTGAGGGCTGACGCAAACAATCGGTGGTGCTGAAGGCAAAAACGTGACAGGGCTGACTTAATTCTAGGAGGCAGTAACATAGGTAGTAGTAAGATAGTAAGCATAGGTAGTAGTAACATAGGTAGCAGTAGCATAGTAAGTAGTAACATAGGTAGCAGTAAAGTAAGTAGTATCAGTAGGATAAGTAATATAAGGTATAAGTAACATAAGTACAGTAGTGGTGTAGTTGAATGATATTCACAATGATTACAGTAGTGGTGTAGGTGAACTGATATGATTACAATGATTACAATGGCATAGTAGACTAATATTTACAAGGTTGGTATGTACAAGGTTGGTATTTACAAGGTTGGTATCTACAAGGTTGGTATTTACAAGGTTGGTATGTACAAATTTGGACAGGGTTTACAGATTGGAACGGGGTTGGGTACAAATATGTGGTGTTGAAGTTCGCCGTTCCCTGGGTGTGGAGAGCGTGCAGTGTAATGTAGTGAGTGTGTATTGGTGGTGAGGTGATGGGGTGAGAGAGGCGACTCCCTCTAACAGTCTTTACGTTAGTGAAGACTGATAGAGGGGCCCCTTCACTGCCGGGGCGGTGGTGAAGGGGAAGAGCCGGTGGGAGCCGGTACCCGGGACGTCGCGGAGAGAGGCGGCGACGTTGGGGTCCGGTGGGTGAAATGGAGGCGACGTGTGGCGTTTGTGGTGTGGGGGTGGTCGGGTGAGTGGTGTGGTGCGAAGTGTCGGGGAGGACCGGGGCCGGCTTACATCGGGCGAGGGGTACAGTGTGGGGCTTCCCGTCAATTAACAGGGTAGCCGTGGTGTGCGTGGAGCGGATGACGTGGAAGGGCCCGGCGTAGAGAGGTTGAAATGTTTTGTGGATGCCGGGCTCCTTCAAGTACATGTGAGTGGCTGTGTAAAAACGTTTGGGATAGGTGGTGTCGTTGTGTGGTGTTGTTGTGCGGAGTGGTTCCCTGTTAATTGACGGGGTGGTGTGTGGAGTGAAACTGTCGGCTGGCAAACGGGGAGGGTCTCGAAAAGCGTGTTGTGCGGGACTTGTGTTGTCTGAAGGACGGGCGGAAGTGCGAAGGCTGAGTAATACGTAGGGGAGGGTTTTGGTCCATGAGGGGGATGTGGCTGATGTGGAGATGGCTTGCTTAAGGACCGAGTGCCACCGCTCTATTTTCCCGTTGGATTGGGGGTGATAAGGAGTGGTGCGGATTTTCTGGATCCCGAGGGAACGGAGGAGATCTGAGAAGTGGGCGGACTCGAACTGCCTCCCTTGATCGACCGTGATTGTTCGCGGACAACCGTAGCAGCTGACCCATTGGGTGAGGAAAGCCGTAGCGACGGTGCCCGCGGTGATGTGGGCGAGGGGAATGCACTCAACCCAGTTGGTAGCACGGTCGATCATCGTGAGGCAGTATTTCTTCCCCTCGGAGGGGGGAAGAGGTCCGACCAGATCGAGGTGAACGTGTTCCCACGGGAGGGAGTCGGGAATGGGTTGAGGAGGTACATGGGGGTGAGCCGAGACCTTAAATTGCTGGCACTTCTGGCACCCTAGAACCCAGGTACGAATATCTGTATTCATGTGGGGCCAGAAGTACCGTGTTTTGATAAGGTCTCGGCTTGCCCGGATGCCGGGATGGTGGAGGGAGTGGTAGTGGAGGAAGAGTTGCCGCCTGAGGTCGGGTGGGACGTAAGGGCGCGGTGAGTCGGCCGTTACGTCACACCAGAGCTCGAGGGGCGGCAGCTGTTGGAGTTTGGAGGCGGAGATGAGGTTGGAGAGGGCTGGGTCGGATTCGGGTTGTTGATGGGATTTTAGGGTTTGTGGGGAAGGGAAAGGCAGTAACTCCGCCACCGGCGCGGGGGTGGGGCGGGAGAGTGCGTCTGCTACGCAGTTGTCGGCCCCCGGCAAATAACGAATATCGGACGTAAATTGTCCGATAAATTCGAGTTGCCGGAGGCGACGGGGGGAGGCGGATTTACGATTTTGGAGGAGGGCATGTGTGAGGGGTTTATGGTCAGTGATGACAGAGAACTGCCTGCCCTCCACGAAGTCACGGAAGTGCTTGATGGCTTCGTGGATGGCGAGGAGTTCTCTGTCAAAAGTGGAGTAATTCTTTTGAGTCGGGGACAGAGTTTTTGAGAAGAAGCCGAGGGGTTGGGGGGTGGCGCCGGTGTGTTGGTGGAGTACTGCCCCGATGGCCCAGTCGGACGCATCGGTCGTGATGGAGAGGGGAGCATGGGGATCGGGATGGGCTAATAGAGCGGCGTCTACTAGGTCCTTTTTGCAAGTTTGAAAGGCGGTTGTAAGGGCGGGGGTCCAGGATATGGGGCGGTTATCGTTCTTTTTGGCCGGTTGTGGGATAGCGTGTATGAGTGGCTGTTGGTGTGGTGCTGCGTGTTTGATGTGTCTACGATAAAAATTTAACATACCCAGGAAACGGCGAAGTTCTGAGACGGTGCGGGGTTGGGGGAAATCCGTGAGAGCGTGTACTTTGTCTGGGAGAGGCTTGATCCCGTCGGATGAGACTTGGTGGCCGAGGCAGCGGACGGAGGGCTGGGCGAGGACGCATTTTTGAGTGTTTATGTTGAGCCCCTCGGTGGAGAAGATGTCGAGGACTTGCTTGAGGTGTGTCAGATGTTCTTGTGGGTTCCGGGAGGCGATCAAGATGTCGTCCAAGAAGCAAAATACGAACGGTAGTCCCCGCAGGATATTATCCATATAACGCTGCCATGTCTGGGCCGCGTTCCGGAGGCCGAAACCCATTTTTATGTACTCGAAAAGGCCGAAAGGCGTTATGATGGCGGTTTTAGGGACGTCGGGCGGGTTGATATTTATGTGGTGGAAGGCTCTGGAGATGTCGAGGGTTGAAAAAATGGTAGTGTTGTGGAGGTGGGAGGGCTTCTGTACAATATGTAGCGGTGAAGCCCACGGGGATTTGGAGGGGCGGATAATGCCATCCGCTATGAGCTTATCAAAATGCCGCCGGGCTTGGGACAGTTGGAGGGGGTGGAGGCGGCGGGCTTTGGCTGAAATTGGGGGACCAGAGGTTTCAATGTAGTGTTGAATTTGGGAGATATGTGCTGAGGGGCGGCGCTGGGGTTTGTATTGGAGGAGGAGGTTTTCGAATTGGGTTGGGGGGCGATCGACCGTGTGGATAAATCCGGGGATTGGCTTCTGGGTGGAGGGGTCGAGCAGGCGCGCGTTACGGACGTCAACCTGGAGGCCGAAATAAGCGAGGAAGTCGGCCCCCAGGATTGCTTTCTCTACGTCCGCCACGGTAAATTCCCACTCGTACGCGAGCCCGCTCATGTGGATGGATGAGCGGTACGTCCCGTACGAGGGGATGGTGGTACCGTTGGCGGCGTAGAGGAGTTGCCGGTAACAACGCGCCTGTCGCCTGAGAATGTTGTTTGGAAAAATGGAGAGCGCCGCCCCTGTGTCGACGAGGAACGGGACATTTGTTTTTGTGCACTTCAAGAAGAGGCGTTGGTGAGCTGGGGCGGAGTGCGGTAAAATGGCGGAGGCGGTGGGGTCTGGCGGATGGGAGGGGCTTGGGCCGTCCGAGGTGATGGGCGGGTGCGTCGGTGGCGGTTGGTCCCCCGCGAAGGAGACACGGGGCGGTCCTTTGCCGTTCCGGAGAGGGGGAACGGTAGTGTCGACTGGGGGGCTGGTCCTCTTGGTGGTGGGCGGGGAGATGCCGTTCCGGGGAGGGGAAACGGTAGCGGCGGCGTGAGTGGCGGCCGGGAGGGTGGCTGCCCTGGAGGCGGGCGTGGAGGGGCCGTTCCGGGGTGGGGGAACGGTAGCGGCGGCGTGAGTGGCGGCCGGGAGGGTGGCTGCCCTGGAGGCGGGCGTGGAGGGGCCGTTCCGGGGTGGGGGAACGGTAGCGGCGGCGTGAGAGGCGGCCGGAAGGGTGGCTGCCCTGGAAGCGGGCTTGGAGGGGCCGTCCCGGGGTGGGGGAACGGTTGATGACGAGGTGAGGGTTTTGGCGGCGCCGGCAGGCGCGGCTGGGAGGTTGGCAGCCGTGGCGGCGGCGTAGGAGGGGTAACGAGGCTTCGAGGTGGTGGTGTGAATGCGGGCGGGGAGGGGTTGGTGGTGGTCCCCCCCGTGTTGGCGAGGAGGGGGGCCCGCCGGATTTACCGGCGGGCGTCCGCGTTTCCCTGCTTGGAGGTGAAGGAGCAGGGGGGCTGGCATTTTCGGGCCTCCCCACCGAAGTTAACATGATAGAAACCTCGTTGGGGGGGGGGGGTCCGCTGGGAGGTAGGCGGTCCTGGTGGGGCGCACGGAGGTGGAGGGGGCCGCTGCGGCTGGAGACTTTCCCCTGCGTTGTTGAGGGGGGGAAGAGTTGCGGCGTTCGGGCGAGCGCTGGCGTCGGTGGTCGATGGAGGGGGTCGGCCGGTGCTCGGTGGAGAGGGAGCGGCGCCGGTGGAGGGAGGGGGGCCGGCGGTGCTCTCGTGACGGCGTCCGATCCCGGCGTGGGGTGGGGGTGCGGGGCGTGGTGACTTCCGTGACGCCGGCGGCTGCGGTGAGGTCGTGGACCGTATCGGCGAGACGTAGAAGTGGTTCGTCTGGGCCGTCGAGGTGGCTGGCGAGTGCCATTTGCATGGGGTGGGGTAGGGCCCGCAGCCAGAAGGTCCGCGCGATGTCGGCCGTCATCACGTCTTGCAGCTGATGACGCAGACGGCGGTAGAGGTGGGAGGGCTTCAGGTCGCCGAGGTGCTGTGGTTGGGAGAGCGCTGCGACACGTGCGATCTTCGATGGTTGGTACAGCGTGACGAGGCGGGTGCGGAGGTCGTCGTATGCGGCCGTGGCGTCGGGAGAGATGTCCGACGTCTGTAGGAGGATCTCGTATGGTAGCAGGGATATGATGCGGGAGTAACGGGTTCGCTGGCTGCGGATGTTGGCGGCAGAAAACGCAGTGTCGACCTGGAAGAACCACAGCGCGGGGTCGTGCGTGTAGAAGGGGGGCAGCGACAGCGGGAATGACGCCAAGGCCGTCGTGACGTCGGCGGCGGCGTGTGCAGCGGCCGTAGCGGCGGTGGCAGCGGCGGCGGCGGATGCGGAGGAGCCGGGCGGCGAGAGGCTGGTGAAGGGGTTGTCGGCTGCGTCAGTTGTCGCAGCGGTCGGCGGCTGCGTCAGTTGTCGCAGCGGTCGGCGGCTGCAGGAGGGATGGCCGGAGGAGCGGCGGCGTTGGTGAGTTCGGGTCCATGGCTGTAATTCAAAATGTGTTAGTTTTGAATTTTCAAATTCGCAATCGGCGGGAGCGGAGGTGCGTGTGGCTGGTAGGTGAGAGCTGGAGTTGAGCGGTGAGGGTGGGCCAAAAATTGCGAATTTACACTGACTGTTTAAGCTGAGTTTGAATTTAAAATTGGGGACACCGAACTGAACTAGACTGGGGGCGACACATGAGGTAGTAAGAGAGGGTAGAAGGTTGGATGAACGTCGGGTTCACCACTGTGATGAATTTAGAATTTTCATCACGGTGGCGTGAAGGAGAAAAGTCGCAGGCGGCGGTAGTCCACCGATCATCTACGACTTTGGGAGGAGATAGAGGTGAGTGAGGGAATTTACCTAGGCGGCGGTAATCCACCGATCATCTAGGTGAGGAGAGGTGCTTGTCTAGGCGGCGGTAGTCCACCGATCATCTAGACAAGAGGTAGAGGTAAGAGGTAAATTCTCAGGCGGCGGTAATCCACCGATCATCTGAGAGGAGGAAGGTAGGAGAGAGAGAAGAGAGAGCTGGTTAGAGGAAGTGTCGAATGAAGCTAAAGCTCCAGGATCCAGGGTTATATAGGAACTGGAGGCCTCTCCCTCCAACTCCCTGTTGGGAGTTTTGGGGGGGGGCCCAGGTTGTGTTCCCTGGATTCTGTTGCCTGTCTCCCCACTCAGTAGTTTATTAGCGGAAAGTAAGTTTTACATGAGGATATTGGTGAGAGCTTAAAGTTGCTGGTGGAGTGTTCCCGGGAGGGACTCACGACAACAACTATATCACTAAAGCGACAAAATCACTGTAATGAACGTGTGCAAGCACATGCGTGAAATTTATTGAGACTGATCTGTCCGATATATGTGTATTTAAGCGACCTCAATTTACTGGGTGCTAACATTACATAGCTAGTACCCCAAAAATAGCTGATTTGGTAGATTCTTTAGATCTAGAGGCAATACACCAAAAAATGCATCAGTTCTATTTTTGGAATATACTTCCTACTATAATAGATAAAATATTGTTTGACGTTGACACGGGCGGTCCCCTCCTCAATTTTAAAAGAACCATTTTTCACAGGCTGTCTCAGAACTGCTATTTCAATTTGTCAGACGTGGAAGGGATTATCTGAGACAATCCGAACCTTTAGAACTTACTGAAAACTGACAAATTAATTATTTACACAAAACGTGGATTAACGCTCGACACACAAATTACACCATAACTTTTATTTTATTTTTGGTTTATTATTTTCAATAATGAACCATTGGAATCGAGCACGAAAAAAAATTCTAACCCCCCCCCCCCCCCCCCCTCAAAATTTGATGATTTAGGTACGTTTCAAGGTATGTAGAATCCAAAAATGCAATAAAAATATTTCTGTCTGTCCGCCGTACGCCGTACTGGCCACTTTTCTTAGTTACCATGAAACAAAATTGATGAAATTCGGGTTATAGGTTCCTTTCGGGGTCTAGTTGGTCCTCGAAGCTCGACGTTACTGTCAGTCATCTCTAAGGGGTTCAAAATACGGGTTGAAATTTTCAGAACGCCGTATCTCGAAAACTCTCGATTGAAGGGTATGGTTTTTTTCACGTTATTAAATTTGTCTTGAGCTAAATAATTTTTTGAGGCCACCGGGAGCATTGCACGTCCAGCCGTTCGTGTGCACCAAGAAGCTTCATCAACACGATCGTGAATCAAACGGTATAAATCCGGCTCAGATATCATCGCTAGGGAGCACCTGATTATACTCAAGGATGGCTGTATGAAGTCGAGTTGTTTGTTCTGCGATATTATTTCATTTGATAAGTAATGGACTGTTGGAGTTTGTTGGTAGGTACTTGTGAAACTTGAACAAACGTTGAAGTATTAGTATTGATGGGCAAGTTATTAGACAACGGTTCATTATACATGACGAGGGTAGGTATTGACCACAGAAAACAGTGATTTTTTTTTTTTTTTTTTTTTAACTATGCCACGGCGCGGTTACGGCAGTTGTGCCATGCGCTCTCGAGCAGCCCAGTAGAGCGCAGCGGTTCGTTCCCACCGGCACTCAGTCGTCAGCATTGATAGTCGTGCATCTTCTAGGGCAGGGCACGTTTCGAGATGGGTTGATGTCATCTCTTCGTCAGAATCACAGAGGGCAGAAAACAGTGATCTACGCAGAAGGGCGTTTCTTTTTGCCGTTTTAGTTACTGTTTGTCATCGGCTGTATTATTTTAGCAACATTTAATAACTCGTGATTCAGGTAGGTACGGGGTTAGGTACTAACCTACGGAGGGTCTGCGATTCACATAATATGTAGGTATAGAGTAGTACATATCATATTATATAGACGGGTTATCTACACAGAGAGCTGTGATCTGTAACAGAACGGTATTCTGTACAAAATAATAAACCGTTGTGCAGGGATTTGCAGCATTTTTTAAATATAATTTATTTGCATCCGTGTAGATTCATGACCCTTACATGTTACATCACAGGGGGAAGATTAGCAATCAATATGGTAGGCAATCCCGCATCACATGGGTGATATGCGGGCTCGATTTCATTGTCGTTTGTTTATCTGGGCTCTCACGCTACGCTAAACTGAACGTGTACTAAAGTAATATAATTGATGAACATCCTATCAACAACACGCTTGGAACGGCCGTTTCTACAGCTAATTTTTTATTTTTTTGCCGTGGCTTGAAAACTACTAAATAGTAGAGTGTTCTTTGTAAATCTGAATAGATCCCGATTTTTAGGATTTTTTTAAAGGACCACATGGATGATTTTACGACCAGCCACTCACTTACCAGGCCAGCCTCTCCTATTCAAGGAAATACACGGGAAAGAGCGCAACTAGTGCCAATCAAGTTTTTTAACAGATGTCTAAACAATTGAGAAATTAATGAGGTAATGTCCTGGGTAATTTTGAAGCAACTCTCCTATCAACAACGCTCTCTTGGCTGTTTCTAGAGCTTTAAAATATATGACGGAAATGTTGGTCTGAAAAGGCTCAGGAAAACGATACTTAGAAGAGGATCCTGTTTGGTTTATTGTTTCCAAGACGTAAACCCCTCAAAATACACATACCTACCATGTAAATCAGCAGTTTTACGTTTCACGGTATGTAAATCTGTACGTTAGTGGCAATTAAGGATGGGTTGGAATGTATGAACCTGATACTTTGTCACAGGTAGGTACCGCAGTGTATCAGGTTCTCATAAATGTGACAATCTGAAAGTATCAGGTACTCAGTCACGTCTAGAAATACCTTGAATAGGGAACTAATTTTACGTTTCATGGTATGTAGTAAATCTGTACGTTAGCGTTAAGTGGCAGTTAAGCTCACCATGCACCAACATTAATGAAATTCGGCATGAAGACCCCATCTGGGGCCAAAGGGCCTACAGATCTCGGGGTTACTGCCAGCAACCTCAAGACGAAAAATACCTATGGGTTAACGTTTTAAAATGCCGTGACTCGAAAAGTAATCAGTAATAGCAAAAAGGGCATTCAAATCAAGCAGTTTTACGCAAAAACGAGTTTGTTCTGAGATACAACACACTGATTACAAGGAAATAAGGAAATAATAAAGTGTACAAAAGTCACAATGCAGGTACCTACCATTGGGTCTAATGAGGTCATGAATGACCTGAAACGTACAGGGTATTCCTGGACCCATCATAGGGCCAGTTCCCAACTATCCCTCACATTTTGCAACAAAGAATAGGCTCCTCAAGAAAACAAAGCGCATGCGCAGAAGAATCTTATCAGAGTATCATGATGATTTTTATGGTGGAAAAACGTGCACCAACCGTGCCCTCTTGTTGTCTATAATACCTTACTTTGTATAGTTATTGCGTACAAAACAATGACACATACCTAACCATATGGTATCTATACAGCAAATACAAAAATAATTAACCTTTGTGGGAGAATGCAGCGTTTTCAAATGAGTTACACACCAATTTGCAGTTTATTTTCGAGGTGAAAGATGATTATGTATTTGCAATATGTTGAATGAAAATGACCTCGGCATTTTTGAATTAACCACAAAGGAATTATGAAAGAGTCTGCGACGAAGTGCCGGACTAGCCTGTCCCAGTGTGACCGCTCAAGTAGTACAGTCGGCTCCTGCGTTATTGTAGCCTAAGTTCTACTTTTTTAGCTCCCCAACTACCAAGATTTGAACGCAACTGTTCACTTGACGACGTGCGAACGATCCCCGAGGCCTGAATGGTAGAGTTGAGTAGGAGGTAATGTGGTTAGCACTCTTTTATTTACTGAACCGATCAGGTTCAGATTTTGACCACTTCCTCCCAGTGAACAAGCGTGCCACCAAATTTCACCTCTCTAACCTACTCCTAGAATCAGTCAAATTGCACAAATGGCACTTCCTTGGAGCATAACGAAAGTGCGCAAAATTTCAGCTCCAACCTCTGTCTGTGAGGCTGTGGCCCCGTCAAAGAAAAACAAGAACAAGCAGAAAAACTTGAAAAATAACAATCTTCAAACTTCCATAACTCTCGCACCTGATCGTCCCAAGGGTTGACATTTGGTACACGTCCTCAAAGGCCCCTCGAGAATGGATAGGAAGTACTTTTTCCACTATTTTTCGAAGTTTCCAGAAGTTCTGACGTCACAGTGAGCTGGGGGTTCCCGCCCAAACGTCAGAACTTCTTGAATCTAAAAATCCAGAATAAATACAAAAGGAACCGTGTGGCAGCGTGCTTGGAGCCAAAATTCTCAGAATGGAATCTACTTTCATTAAAAAATAAATAAATAAATAAGTGCGCATATTTATTCATCCTAGCGCTGATTTGAAAGGCAGTGATGTTATTAACAAAATATTGGAGATTCTTCCACAATAACAGTCACAAGGGGGTGTGTACCAACCTTTCACGAGAGTGGACAGCTGCTCGAGGTGGTTGGCGAACTGTCTCCATACTACTGGTTGAGACTACTGGAGCAGGTTCGCCTTGGTGAGGTACTGCTCGTGTCCTGTTCAACAAAAATCGTACGTTTTATCACAACAAAAGTGACGTTCCAACCTTTGTGAGGCTGTAGCCCTGTCAAAGAAGAACAAGAACAAGTAGAAAAAAACTTGAAAAATAGCGATTTTGAACTTCATAACTCTGGCACCTGATCATCCCAAGGGTTGACATTCGGTACACATAGAGATAGAATGGGAAGTACTTTTTCTGATTTTTCAGTTTCCACAAGTTCTGACGTCACAGTGAGCAGGGGGATCCAGCCCAGGCGAGAGGGGTACAACGACGTCAGAACTTCTGGGATCTGAAAATCTAGAAAAAATACAAAAGGAACTACTACGTAACCATAGGACAATGTGATTGGTGTCAAAATTCTCAGGATGGAATCTACTTCCATTTTAAAAACGTCTGCCAATTCGAGTAGGCAGAATAGCTTCCTCACTTCAATCACATGAACGTATAACAATAGTCCAATGAAATTCATATGGAACTATCAAAGTATTATTCCTGATCGATCCTCCAAGTATGAACTCATTTCAACGATATTTAAGGCAGTTATGGGCGTTTCAAGTATTTCACGTTTGTGCATACGCAGACAGAACAAGTTCCATGATTTTGAAACGGGACCACCAGTGATTCAACCCACGTGTACCCTCAAATTTTCAGCTCTGTATGTCTATTTTTCGCCTACTTCGAAGCGTTACAAAGAAATGGTCAACATTTCATGTTCACGCATGCGTAGACGAAAGTGACATTACGATTCCGATGAAATACTTTGGAAGTATCAAAGTATTATTCCTGATAGACCCTCCAAGTTTGAACTCATTTCAACGATATTCAGGGTAGCTATGGGTGTTCCACGTATTTCACGTTTGTGCATGCCCCGACGAAAGTTACAGTACTTTTTCAATGATTTTGGTATGGGACCATCTAGGACCCAACCCGCACCCTCCAAATTTCAGCCCATTTCGACCATTATTTCGGATAGTTATGGGCGTTACAAGGAATTACCACAGACACGGAACCAAAACTGTTCCCTGAAACGCAAATGGTTCCCTGAATGTCTGAAACACAAAATGGAAGTGGAGATTTTCATTTTGGAGGACATAAATTTTTTTTACTCAATCACGAATCCAAGGCTTCCCTACCGTCTGTAGTAAATAGGTGCACATATTCATTTATCCTCGTGTTGATTTGAAAGGCAGTAGTGATGTTAGAAGTTACCAGTAAAATATGGAAAATTCTTCCACAGTAACAGTCACAAGGGTGTGTGTACCAACCTGTCAAGAGAGCGGACAGCTGTTCGAGGTGGTTGGCGAACTGGCCCCACACTACTGGCTGAGACTACTGGAGCAGGTTCGCCCCACTGAGATACTGCTCGTGTCCTGTTCAACACAAATCGTACGATTTAATCAACAAAAAAGTGGCGTAACTGAACAAGATTTCACCTTTTACGAACAATTCAGCTTTGCCCATTTGTTAATAAAACAAAACCTAATATGAAGTAATCAAGAAATAGAGAAAACTGGGGGGGGGGGGGGGGGGTCAAATTGCACAAATGGAACTTCCTTGGAGCATAACGAATGTGTGCGCGAAATTTCAATTCCAACGTTTGTGAGGCTGTAGCCCTGTCAAAGAAGAACAAGAACAAGTACAAAAAACCTGGAAAAAATGGCGATTTTCAAACTACGTAACTCTGGCATCTGATCGTCCCAAGGAATGGCATTTGGTACACGTCCTCAAGGGCCCATCGAGATTGAAGTACTTTTTCTATGATTTTTCAGATCCCAGAAGTTGTGACGTCACAGTGAGCATGGGGTCTCACACAGGCGATAGGACTTCAGTGACGCCAGAACTTCTGGGATCTGAAAATCTAGAAAAAAGGCAAGGAACTACTATACTAAGTAATCGTACGATAAAATGGAAGATTCCTCCACAGACAGTCACAAAAGTGTGTACCTACCTGTAAAGAGAGCGGACGCCTGTCCGAGGTGATCGGCGAACTGGCTCCACACTACTGGTTGAGACAACTGGAGCAGGTTCGCCTTGGTGAGGTACTGCTCGTGTCCTGTTCAACAAAAATTGTACGACTTAACAACAGAATTGGTGTAACAATACCATCGGTATTAAACCTAACTTCACTTTGTTTTGATTTCATCTTTGTAAGCAGCTTTGCCTATTCATTAAATAAAACAAAACCTAATGGGAATAAAGCAAACCTGTTGGTGGGTGTTTTAAGAGGTCTGCCACGTTCCCGTTTTTCAACAGTGGGAGGTGCTTCCGCCTGAGAACTAGGTCCTTGGCGAGAACTCCTCTCAATGCTCATTTCTGCTGACTCGCGTCGTCTCCCCCGGGTCAACGCCGACGTTGAAGAGGAATTCAAACTCCCGTCCGTCGATATTTTATCAAGCAGAACGACCGGTTTCATATTCCCTTTGACTGTGATTTCGACTGTTCCACTTTCCCGCGGGTCGCATGTACTGTACACAGAATACTGATACTACCGTATTAGTACGTATACGTATACTGTACTGTACTGTCTCGAATATTAGTCCCCAAAAACCAAAATCACTCGGTACGACGTACAATAAGATCAGAGTTCACATTCACTATTCACATAAACAAAGCAATGGAATGCCTCCTTCACAGTATGGCCAACACACTAAATAAAAATCCCAACATGTTCCACAACAACTGAGCACCAGGTACGTTTGAGGTTCATGAAAATTGAGGAAAAAGAAAAAATCAAATAATTTATTTTTATTATTGTTCATTTATTTGGCTTCCCATGAAACCATTTCCGTGGATCATGAACTTGTGTGATGAAACATGTTGGAAACGTGAAAGGAGGCCGGTGTGACCGGGTACCGCCATTGAAGGTTCGGATTCCCTCCGCTGCAGTTGGTCCAGCGCCTTCGTCGCATCCACTGCGCGAGTTAAGCCTTCGGAAGGGAGGCAACCCTGCTCGACGCCGGAAGGGAGGCAACCCTGCACGGATCACTGCACTGCCTGGCGGCACCCAAGGGAACCGCGCCCATACCCATATATAAACGGCCGTTTCCCCCTCCAGCAGCATTCAGCATTCACTCGATCTTGTTGCTACGAGCCGATTGGTGTTTCAACATTTTCTCCTTTTAACCTTCACCCGCTCGCCTCTCCTGAAGTCACACTTCCGATCGCGTGGGCGGCAAATTGGCCGCCCTTGATTTTTCATAATTTTCACTACTTTTCTTCGTTTGTTCCAAATTAGTTTTGACCAGGGCTCCAGCACAACATTACAAGCATATTTTTATCATAAATTCTTTATTCAGATAATGGCAATCACAATAAGAACGTAGATATATATCAAAATCACATTTTCAGTCTTTGAAGGTTTTCTGCACTAAAATAATATTCTGCAGTTCGCAACTTTTTCTATTGAAAGGAGGTAACAAAAGTTTGAATATAATCATAATAATACGTACTTCATTTCGACAAATAACTAACGTGACAATAAAATAAAACGAAAGCTGGCTAGAACAAAACTAGAATATCCATAGTTCAAAACATTAGAACTTTCCAAATCGAGATGCAAAACATTCATGTTTCAGTTCAAAATACAGCACAGTACGACAAGAAATATCGATGAGAAGCCCTACACATATTCTAGAATACTGTGAAACTAGTACAGTTGAAAATACATGCGAAAGGAAAATTAATATTTACTTACATTTTCAAAATCGTGTGATGCGAAAACTGCCACGTTACCGCTCGTATAGGCGGCAAATTGGCTCGAACCTGATGTCCCCAACTTTGGAGCAGTACTGACTGGGCTGACGTGTCCACCACGATCGGAAGTCAACGTAGTCTAGCAGGAAAGATATTAACTAGAGAATACATGGCGCTCTTGGGGCTATCACGATACTTTGAGCGAGCATACACGGGAAAATTCGAAAAGGCGGCCAATCTGCCGCCCACGCGAGCGGATGAAGGTTAACTTCCTTTGGGTACGCGTACCCGTGTAGACTCCAAGTCGTGGTACATTTCTGTACGTGTTGGTACAACTCGGCAAGGGACATCCGTCGAGCTACCGTGTGGTGTAGTACGCACCGTGTTTGTTTGGTACAATTCGGCAAGGGCAATCCGTCGAACTACCTGAGCATGGAAGAAGAGAGATTCTCTCTTCTTCCATGCCGTGAGCTTCAAGACTGCAGTCCCGGACTGGTGCTAGTGAGACCCTGGACATTCAACTGATTTTACCTGGTACGACCTATTCTTTTGTATTTGTCATCTTTGGAAATTACCTTTTACTTAACTTAAATTCTTATTGCGCCTTCAGCACAAACCTTAACTTCTTCTCAATAGAATCAATTGTATGAATTTCTTTTGTCTTAACTGCCTTCAGCATCAACGTTATTTGTTCACTTACGCAGTAAACGCCCTTCAGGCTATCAAGGATTGCTTGAGACTCCTTCCTCATTTTTACAAGATTAAATCCTACGATACTCTGTATCACCTTTTACCTATAAAGAACCTTAGTCTCGAAGACTGCCTCCGCGCTACCGCTGTATAAAACACTTTATTGTAAATAATAACAACCTTGTCTTCTTCATTATAATTGTTAAATTCAAAGTTTGTTTCCTTTCACCTAACTACTGAAAGGTGTCCTACGTTATCGTAGGTGGTGGCAGCAACCTCATTGCATTTTATTAGTAAATTCGTAACCTCTACTGAGGGTTTGCTCGGGCTTCACCCACCACGACTCTCAAAAGAGGGTTACACCGGTAATTTCCAATCCCATGGTATATTTTTATGGCCCCAGTGCTTAAATTGTGGTCAGGTCCTGAGTGGTGGGAAGTGGAGGGTCGTCAGCCGGCAGTTGAGACTTTTTCCCGCTAGTGGCGCTGGGAACAACCGAAGGTTTAAGATCGCCAGATGGTCACCATTCAGTGACGATCTCCTTCCTTCTCTTATGGAAATTTTATTCTTATAATATCACATTTGTAACTAATGGTAGTTACCTACTTATTCTTATAATTTTAAACTTCTTATCTATATTTCCCGTCATATTATGAGAATAGAATAAGAATATTTATTTGCACATTAGGCCTTTAGGCCCTTAATTGTACATCATTTACACAATCGAGTGGTGAGTAGAAAAAAAAACAGTTACTAAATACAAAGCTTAGAATACTAAAAAGACACAAAATGTATAATATATTCATATACATCATAGGTATATATAATTAGAAAGAAACAAAAAGCCGAACGCAGTAGAAAAGAAAGGAAATTATATATAAAAGGTGGGATGAGAAAGAAGGAGTGGGGGGAATTAAATAAATAAATAATAAAAATAAGTAAATGAATTTAAAAAAATTAGGAGGGGGCAAGAAATTGAAAATAGTGAGAAAGTGGTGAAGCGGGAGGTGTAGGTAGACATAAAGAAAGGAAGGAGGCTCGATGCTTCAATCATTTAGAGCCAGGTAAGATCTAACCGCACTCCTGAATTGGGTGACAGAGGCGAGGGAACAAACACGAATAGGGAGTGAGTTCCACTCTCTGGCGCCCGCTACACCAAAAGAGGACCCCATGGCCTGAGAAGTGTGTTGCACAATCCGAAGAGCACATGAACGGGATGAAAGGGCACGGGAAATTATATTATTTAAATATTCGGGGGCCAAACCATGGTAAATTTTGAAAATAAAGCTAAAATGCCTGAGGCGATAGTACCTACTTGAAGAGATCGATGCCCAAAAGAGAATTTTTGAAAGGGGACATATGAGCTCGCGGCTTGAGATTGTGAACATATCGAATGCAATTGTTGAAGGCAAACTCCAGACGATGTCTTGAAGAGTGGTCAAGTGAATAACTGAAAAGTGAGCCGCAATAAAGGAAAAACGGGAGTATTAAAGCAACCACAAGATTCTTTTTTAAATCTGGGGGTGTGAAAACTTTGAGTCTTTTCAAGGAATGGAGACCGGTATAAACCCGCTGACAAATTTTATTAATTTGAATATCCCAAGTGAGTCTAGAAGAGAAGTGGACGCCCAAATTAACAACAGAATTGGAATATGAGATAACAACTCCATTAACCAAAATAAGCGGTATGGTGTCGGTTGGTATGGCCAGTTTATAAGTAATAATTGCCTGAGTCTTTTTTGGGTTGAGGGATATGCCATTGGCTCGACCCCAACTAGAGATCCGGGAGAGTTAGGCATTAACTTTGGACACTGACTCCACAATGTCATTTAGCCTACAACGGAAATGAATTTGAAAATAATCAGCAAATAACATATAGGCGCAAGGCTGGAGAACAGATGGCAAATCATTTATAAAAACCGAGAAAAGTAAAGGTCCAAGTACGGTCCCTTGGGGGACTCCACATTTCAACTGAGAGGAAGATGAAGTGGTACCAGAGATCTGAATTTTTTGTGATCGATCAGATAAATAAGAGAAAATTAATTTACAGGCTGAGCTAGAAAATTTAAAATGATGGAATAGTTTCTGGATTAGCAACCTATGGTCTACGGAGCCAAAAGCATTTTTAAAATCCAGTAGAACGAGAATGGAGCACTGCCCATGTTCAATTCCCCACCTAACACCATTGGTAATCCTCAGTAAAGCAGTCTCGCAACTGTGATGAGAGCGGAAGCCAGATTGAAGCCTGCATAATAAATTATGTGAGGAAATATGACTCATCATTTGTTTTTTAATAATAACTTCAAGTGCTTTACTGAGGAGACGCAGGATGCTTATTGGACGATAGTCCTCGAAGCATTTAGGGATTGGAGTTTTAGGAAGGGGGACGACATAGGCAGCCTTCCATGCTCTGGGAAAAGAAGACGATGTTAGGACCTAGTTAAATAAATGAGTTAGGTGGCTCAGGATAAGCAGTAATATAAGAAGAATAAAAATCTTAGGAATTCCGTCAGACCCCTGGGTGTCCGATTTTATTGATAGGACAGTGTCACACACCTCGTCCTCGGAAACATTTGAAAATGAGTATGAATCAAATCGGTCGTCAGATTAGGGGGGCTCCTCTAAACACACATTATTGTGGGGGGCGGAGGCGTTGTGAAATGCTCATTCAAGGCATCCACCTCGACTGTGGGAAGATCAGTTCCTTTGTCTTTGACGAAACCCAAATTCTTAATATTCCGCCAAAGTGTTTTAGAGGGAGCAGTAGGGTCAAGGTCTTTCATGTAAAAGTGTCGCTTAGCTTGGCACACGCACCTCTTGGACCAAGCATACAACCTTTGGTATCTCGCCTCATCATTTGGGTCACCACAGTTCCCATTAGGGAGGAAACATTTTAATAATGATAATATAGATTTACCTGGACCCGGGAACATAATCTAACACAGTAATTAGTTTTGAAAATGTAAGGGGGGGGGGGGGGGGGTGTGGGTTAGTAATTATTATTATTATTATCATTATTATCGGTGGTCATCGCCCATGGGGGTTAAAAAGTGACAAGAGGGGGGGGGGGTCGAAGGTCCTATTCAAAAGCCAGTTGGCCTGTGGAAAGGAACCCCCTCCCAACAGCCAATCAGGTTGCTTTATGAGGGCCAACTGGCTTTTCAATAGGACCTTCGACCCCCCACTCTTGTCACTTTTTACCCCTCATGGGTGATGACCACCGATAATAATAATGATAATAATAATAATAATAACTGATGATAACTTATAACCTATAATAATAACTTACTATACCATACTGACCTAGATCTTGATTGGCTCCATTCTTACCATACTACTCAGAGTGTTTCTGTGTCTATAGCTTTGTTCACAGTGTATTTTTCTGATGGTCAGCGAACCGTCTGAAGCCACTTTTCTGATCGTGCCAACACGCGTGCGCCACTAATACCAACTTTCAAACTCACAATGGACCGGGTACACCGCGAACGCTTGGGAAGGAAACCTGACTGCAACCGCTGTGCAACCTTCAAATGTCTAACCTTCCTGATTGTGTCGTGTCGTCGTCGATCTTGATTTAGTTTCTGCTTTCTGACGTTTGTTGTACAAATCACACCTATTAAGGTTTATTGAAAGGCTGTGACTCGTGTATGTGTGAGACGTTCATATATGTCATCATTGATCTCTGCTAATTTATTTCTTCTTTTTATAACAATAATACTAACGTTCGTCCTATAGTTCATCGTTTTCTCATAAAGTAGATACTGTGTTTAATAATTACCTGAGTAATTAGTAGGTACCTACCAATTCAATAACATTCCATTGAAGTTTCACGTACATTTAATTTTTTGTAAGCACTATTTACCCAAGTATGAACCTAAATTGCTATCAAAATATAAAAACTATCCACCCCTTCCATCATTTTACGCAGTCCACCTTACACAGCTCGCTGCACTCCTTGTGAACCCTGCTTCACATACAATAATAAAGCAAACATCCTCATACGCTCCAATTCTCAAGCAGCCATCCAATAGTTCATTACCAAACCTAAAGATAGGAGACAATCCAGATATTAGCTTTGTTCGCACAGGCTTTTTCTGAAAGGATATATGGTCAGTTTCTAGTCCGCCCTATCGTGTGCGTACTGAAATGACCATCAGAAAACTGGCGTTGGATGATCAAGAAAACACTAAACAGCCCGTCAAGGATACTGTACAATCCGAAAAGAGTCCAAGGATCACTGTGAACGGCCAAACGCCTTTCTGACAGTCAGATGATAATCGTTCTACCTACATCAGATGGCTATCGCGAACAAATGTATGGTAACTCAAGACATTCTGTCATCAAAGGTATAGCCTGTGCTCACAGTAGGAAAATAATAATATAATAATAATAAAAAACCTTTATTGTGCTTCAGACAAACATAGTATCTATAAATGCACACATGAACAACAGGTTATAATCATTCAGTAGTATAATGGCATAAAAAAGTAAAGAAATGAAAACATTTGCATATATATGATGGTGGGGGGGGGGGGGGTGCATGAAATAATCAAAAATAACCTAGTTGTCATCGCGTAAATGCTTGATGCAGGCCTCCACGAAGCGACCCAAGGAAGACAGCGCCCGGATGGTCAATGGAAGAGAATTCCAGAATCTTGCCCCAGTAATGAGAAAAGATTTAGAGAGGGTTCTGCTTGAGTGACGCATTACGAGTAGGGCGTTCGATCGCAAACATGAGGCTGGGGTGACCAAATCTCGCAGATAGGGAGGCAGTAGACCCTTTGCAATTAAGTATACAGATTTTAATTGTCTACAGATGTAATATTTAGCAAAGGGTAGGCATAACACCTTGTAGCCACTGACCAAACTGCGAGGTCTTAAGTTAAATGCATAAAGTTGTATGCAACATGCAATCGATTAGATAGAGCTGCAGATAAGGAATAGGAGAAGGATGAACTACAATAAAAGAAGTGGGGTAATACCAGGGCAGTGACCAGTCGATGTTTGAGATATGGGGGAGTAAATTTAGACAATCTATTCAAGGAATGCAACGATGATCCGTACACCCTTTGGCAGATGTGTGAGACTTGGGACTCCCAACTTAGGTGTTATCTAGATAAAGGCCTAAATTCTTTACTTTATTCGAAAACGGGACAACAGCCCTGTCAATTAGAACTGGAGGAAGTGGATTAGTCGGAATGTTCTGCTTATAGAAGGTAATCACTTGGGACTTACTAGGGTTTATAGAAATTCCGTTTTGGTTCGCCCACTTAGATACTGCAAAAAGATCTAGATTTAGTTGGTGAATGGTAGTAACCATTTTTCATCCCCGAGGCAGCTATGAATATAGACTTGGAAGTCATCCGCGAAAAGATGGTATTTCGTATACCATCGGTGCTGTGGTAGATCATTGATGAAAGTTGAAAATAATAGAGGTCCCATCACAGCTCCTTGTGGGATACCCGTCGTAAGATGGAGTGGGCTAGACCGTTTTTTATCACCAGAAATCACAGTCTGGGTCCGACCTTCAAGAAAAGAATGAATCATATAACAAGCAGAAGTTGAAAAACCAAATAAGGCCCTCAACTTATCAACCAGAAAGCGATGGCAGACGGACCCAAAGGCATTTCTAAAAGAAAAACGGAGGTATTGAAAAAATAGTCTATTTCCACTAATACACGAAAAACGTAAAAACACTGTTATACCGGTTTCGGTGATCAAACCATCGTCAGTAACACACAATCCTACCACACATTAGACACAATAAATGTTATTGTGTGTTACTGACGATGGTTTGATCACCGAAACCGGTATAACAGTGTTTTTTGCGTTTTTCGTGTATTAGTGGAAATAGACTATTTTTCAATAACTCCGTTTTTCTTTGAAATGGGTTTCCACGATTTCTTCACGAGTGATTTAGTTCGCATTTTTAAAATCTAAGAGGACCAAAAACGTACATTTTTGTTGTTCTATTCCCATTCTCACATCCTCCACTACCCTCAGCAAAGCAGTTTCGCAACTATACGTTAAAATTACAATACAATGAATACAATACAACGGACCCTGTCATGTGAACATAATATCTGGCAATGAAACTGCAATCATGGTGGCCAAATTCCACGGCAATATGTTTCGTTGCAAAATACCTTATTCTGACGTAGGAATTTCTCAAAAGAGGAAGGCTTCGAATGGACTACAGAACAGAACATGCTTCACAATGCTGACTACGTGTAGAATGGACCAGAAGCATAATCCCCACCTCAGCTCCATGGTACAGAGCGATTAATGTGCCCCTTAAATTTCTTACAACCCTCAACAGAACCATCTTGAGTCACTGAAACACTTCTTACTTCCACTGGCTCATGAAAAAAGTCGATTCGCCCCTTTGCAAAACTTGAGAAGGACAGGAAACCTACAGGAAACCAACAGAGTTGGGCCACATCCTCAAAAGGCGTTCTAGATTTGCAACCTACCAGAGAAAAAAAATCCTATTCAATGACCAACACTAAAGTATCACCAACCTCTTCAAAATCTAACTTCACCATTTACTATTATATGAGGGAAGTTAATAACTTGTTGACGACTGTGGCCTTACTTTTTAAACTCACTCCACAACCAATCAACACCTACACAATCAACCAAAGACCAAACCTCTACAATGTGCCTACCCAAACCTCACCCCTCCTAATGAATAATATCAACAATCACCGTATGACCAACCCTTGTCTGGCATTGCTTCGGCCAAGACAAGAACCCTGAAAAAGAAGAAGGAGAAGCGAGGAAACTGTGGTTTTTGTGGTGCTGGTGATTATTTTTTATTTTAGTGATTTTACTTAATAAACGTAATGCCATTCGCAGTTGAGGACTTGGAATTTTAACAAATATCTGAATTGTCTTTCATATCTATTTTTTTAAATCACTAATTTAAAATCAGTTCTGTTCCATTTTATGTTCATTTCTTGGTAACTTGTAATCATCTTGGACATCCATCACGCCTGTTACCTGTTTTCGTTAGAGTTGAAGTCGGTGGCTGATGAGGTAGGTATGTTTTGCACTTCTGCTCTAGGTTTTTGCTTGGTTTTTAATCCCATTAAAATAACAGATTACTCGTGCGTTACACGGGTCCACATTACTGGCATTGGCAAGCCATTACCTACTTTACTGTTATAACACTGGATGTATAGTTTTGGGGAGTCATAGTCCCCTACCTAAAGTGTATAATAATTATATTACATTGTATAATGTTGAAGGATGATAATGTTGTTGAAAGCATATGATTTATCTCTAGATATTAGTGGAGTCCGGAGCATTGTAATGCGCTGCTACATGACATAGGATTCCTTCGTTGCGGCACCTAAATAGTAGTTAATTATTAATTCATCATAGCTCGTATACCTAATTGCATAGGATTGGCCTTTCCTTATATTCCTTCATTATTACTCCTATTCAGGTCAGGTAGGTCTCTTTAAAAGAAGAAACTGCTGACAGATCGGATGAGGGATGATGTTAGGTTATGGTCCCCTTCTCTTATCTCTTGTGCCATTGTTGACTGCCCAGCACTGGAAGTAGTGATGGGCGTTGAATAACGGAACTGCTTAGAATAACTGGTTATCGACCAAGAACCGGTTATTGCGATAACCGGTTACGAGAAAACCTACGTTATTTGAATAACTACTTATAGTCCGTGCACTAGAATAATGCCCTCCGACCCTGCACTCTGGCGGAGAACGTGGAAATCATTTTCAACACGGAATTCCCCTTTTTTTTGTTTTTCCCCTGTCCAGTGGCAGCACTTTCCCCCTGTAATCCTTTTTCTAGCTGAGTGTGAACCGTCATAAAAACTTACCTTTTTTCGTTATAAAAAATGATACTGTCATAAAAGCCATAGTGAATGAACGTAGCATTTTCCCGATTTTTGTAAAATCGGACCCCTGAGCGTGACTCCTTTGAGCTGACAGACAAACTCGTGTGTAATAGGATTTTTCTATGAAATGTTTTCTTGAAAATTAGGAGTACTTTTTTGAAAAGGTACAATGAGGTAAATAAGGAAATTTTTTGAAGGTAGGTAGGTATAAAAGGAAAGATTGGAAACAAATGTTATTTTATTATTTATTTATTTAGTACATGTAGGATTCAGAAATGATTATTATGATTACACATGTGTGTTGTTAGTAGCAAGGCTACAATATTAGGAATAGAAGTCAGTTTTCGTGTTTGATTTCAATGGTGTTGTTCTTAATTCATCATTGGCGACGAGGATGGTTAAAAGAGGAGCGAGAAACGGAGGAGAGGAGAGTAGCAATGGTAGCAGCAACAACGGAGAAGAGGATACCGAGTTGGATAACAAGATGGCACGGTTCTCGTCATCACCTTTTGACGAAGACGGAAGCTGGGAAGACTATGAGGGCCAGTTTATACTACTTTGTAGAGTAAAGGGATTAGGAGGGGGCACGCTAAGGGCAGCGGATGCTCGAAGGGACCTATTGCTCGCGTATGTGGGGCCAACACCGTTAAAGAAAGTGAAAAATTTCGTGCTACCAGCTAAGGTTTGTGATGTGAGTTGGGACGATCTCTTGGAAGCCTTTCGCGCTATTTACAAACCCAAAAAGACAATGCTTGGTGGCTGTGGTCAACGGAGACGAAGTACCGCTCTTTGGGTTACCTTGGATGATGGCATTTGGTATGAAGTTACCACCAGATGTGAAAATCAGGAAAATTGAGGCACCAATCAAGATGAGGGAACCAAAAGAAAGCTGTGACAGGGACGTACAGTTCATATTCAAGGAGTATGGGGAAGTGTTTGGAAAAGACTTAGGAAGAATCAGAGGTGTCCATGCAAGGATCCATTTGAAAGATAATGCGGTACCAAAAAACTATCCAGCGCGGCGCGTTCCGTTCCCGATGAAGCGAAGGGTGGAACAGGAAATAAAAAGACTGGTGCGAGAAGGGATACTGGAGGAAGTAGATCCAACGGAGACACCCATTGAGTGGGCAACGCCTACCGTGAATGTAGAGAAACCAAATGGGGACATCAGGATATGTGGTGATTTTAGGGTGACGTTGAACCCCAACATAATATTGGAGACCACACTACTACCCACATTTGAAGAACTAACGGCAAAACTGGCAGGAGGAGAAGAATATTCAATAATTGACCTGCGAGACGCTTACTTGCAAATGGAGGTTCAGGAGGATCATCGGAAATATCTGGTGATAGCTACGCATCAGGGGTATTTCAGATATCGGCGCCTACCATTTGGAGTCTCAGCGAGTCCTGGCATTTACCAACGGTTCATGGAGAGAGTGTTGAGAGGGATACCCAATCTAGGAGTTTTGTTGGATGACATCATAGTCACGGGAAAAGACAGAAAAGAACATCTGAAGAATCTGCAAGAGGTTTTGGGAAGAATGAAAGAAAAGGGGCTGCGGGCTAAACGGGAAAAATGCAAGTTTTTTCAGAAGTCAGTAAAATATTTGGGGCATTTTATTGATCAACAAGGCATCCACCCGACTCCAGACAAAGTTGAGGCTATTAAAAATGCACCAGCACCGACGAATGTCAAACAGCTCAGATCGTTTTTAGGAGCTATAAACTACTACGAGAAGTTTATTCCGAAGCTACATGCCATGTGCTCCCAGCTCCACAGGTTGACTGGGTCGAGGATTCGATGGGCATGGACGGAGGTAGAAGAAGGAATTTTTCTGAAAGTCAAAAATGTCCTCTCATCGACGGATACAGTTGTTCCGTACGACGAGTCGAAACCACTGGTATTAGTCTGCGACGCATCAGAGGACGGCCTGGGATGTGTTTTAATGCATAGATATCCGGGTGGTCTCGAAAAACCGGTAGCCTTTGCAAGCAGGACGTTGTCGGAAACGGAAAAACGGTATGCGAACATTGACAGGGAAGCACTGGCAATCCTATTTGGAGTAAGGAAATTTCACCAATATGTTTATGGACGGGAATTCACAATAACCACGGATCACAAGCCACTGCAAAGAATTTTCGGAAGTTCTCGAGATCTGCCCAAAGTGGTGAATAACCGTTTGGTGAGGTGGGCTCTTGAATTGAACCGGTACCACTATGTTATTGAGTATAGAAGGGGGGAAGAAAACGTATGAGCTGACTCTTTATCCAGGTTACCAGTTAGGAACGATACAGAACCCACTGAAATTAAATTTCTAAATTTGGACAAATTAGAAACCGTCATGTCTTTTGAACGATTGAAGAAAGAAAGCAAATTGGACAAGGAGTTTGAAACCGTGAAACAATACGTCAAACATCAATCATGGCCTGAAAAATTCCCAGAAAATTTGAAAGCATACAAGGCAAGAAAAGAAGAACTGGAAGTCGAAGATGATGTCCTGCTATGGTTTGGAAGAGTGGTTGTTCCTATTAAGATGAGAAGTGATGTTTTGAAAGTATTGCACTGTGGACACCCAGGAATAGCCTCGATGAGAGCCATTGCTCGATATTTTTTGAAAGTATTGCACTGTGGACACCCAGGAATAGCCTCGATGAGAGCCATTGCTCGATATTACGTATGGTGGCCGCAGATTGACCAAGACGTTGAGAGGTACGTGAAAGGGTGCGTGGCTTGTCAAGAAAATAGGGATAACGTGGAAGAAGTACCGTTATACCCTTGGAATGTTCCAGAAAAGACTTGGGAACGGGTACATTTGGATTTGGCTGGGCCAATTGATGGTGTTACATGGCTAGTGGGGATTGATGCGTTCTCGAAGTGGGCAGAGGTGGAAGGGCTCAAAACAACCACTTCAAAAGTCCTTATACAGCGGCTGCGAACATGGTTTAGCAGGTACGGCATCCCAACTGAAATAGTTGCGGATAACGGACCCCAGTTCGTGTCAGAAGAGTTTGAAAGCTTTCTCAGGCGGAATTCAATTCACCACATAAGAACCACACCATATCACCCAAAAAGCAATGGGCTTGTGGAGCGTCTCATCCGAACACTAAAAGGGAGATACAAGGCAACAAAACGGGATATGGGGGATCCAATATTAGCTCTGCAGAACGTGCTGTTCAGTTATAGGAACGCCCCACAGAAGACAACGGGTAGGGCACCCGCTGAATTGTTCTATGGAAGGCGGCTACCAACAATACTAGACAACATTAAACCAAATTTACGCAAACAGATGGAAAAAAAACTTTGGAAACAACAAGTAGGAGAAAACAACGAGAACAGGAGCCATAGGGATTTTGACGAGGGAGGAGAAGTATGGGTCAAAAATGAACGCGACCAGGGATGGTCAGCTGGGACCATCAAGAAGAAGAATGGACCCTACTCCTACGAAGTATTGACGGGGAATTCTGAAGCGGAAACACGCCGATCAGCTAAGGCATCGAGCAACAGCCAATACAGAAGGAGGGGAAAAGTGTCGGATTCAGAAATAATTATTATGATTACACATGTGTGTTGTTAGTAGCAAGGCTACAATATTAGGAATAAAAGTCAGTTTTCGTGTTTGATTTCAATGGTGTTGTTCTTAATTCATCAGTACATATTATTATTCATTTATTTAGTACTTACGTAATTTAAGTGTGGTACGTAAAACTTCTAATCAGAAAAATCCGAATCCTCATCGGAACTGCTATCAGTATCAGAAGCCCCCCCCCCCCCCCCCCACAACATTAATGATGAAACTATCGATCTCCGATTCGACTAAGTGATCTTTTTGACGGTAGTCATCCTCAATTTTTTCGGTTGGACTGACATTTCTTCCTCCTGAAACTGCAACTAACCAGTCCTTTCCGAAGGTAACTTCTACCACACTCGAGAGCTCAGTCACTCGCCAATTCCGCACAGTGTTTTCAATGAAGGGCACTCTTTCCGAACAATGTAGAATTCACGTATCTTGTTTCGTACAGCAGCATCGGTGAATTCATCAGCATCGATGACCTTCTTGTGCGGTGTGGACTTGGTTGGTGTAACAAACAAAGGTCTCGCCCGATCTGATGTTGTTTGGTTTCCAGCTTCCTTCATAATGTTGCCGACTGTTCTCGCAGAGACGCCCGTCGCTGCACTAGTCACATCGCGAACGTTGTATTTCGCGTCATCCTTTCTTCTTCCTCGGAAAATACTGGCACACATTGTACACAATTTCCCGTGCCTGACTCCTTAGAGCCTCTTGCGATAGCAGGTTTCCGGTTTCTTACTGACGATGAATGTTGATGTTCCATCGCGAGATCTGTGTAGGCGACACACGGAAACTGACGGGTACGGAGGATTGTGATGATACTCAGTTCAAAAATAGGATGACGGGGATTGTGATGATACTCACAGTTAAAATAAGAAGGGTTAATACGACGATATAGGTAGGATGGTGAAACGAAAAGCATGATGCAAACAAGAAACAAGGAAAACACGATATAGGAACGGAATCAGCTGGCTTGGAATGGGAGCATGGCTGCCAACATAACAGAGTAAAAGTCCCAACATTGCATCCCACTCAAGCAGGGTTCACATCCATCCGGAAAGCTATCCGGAAAGTGCGTACGAGCAGCTGATTGATTGGTTGGTCATCAGCTGGGGAGGGGAGAATATTCTTTCCGGAGAAGCACTTTTGAAGCGAACTGTACGCATCTGATTTTTCAGATATTTTCCGCTCCGCATCTGCGCAGTTCACTACTGCGCATACAGAATGGCGTCGGCAACCGAAACAGCTGTGGGAGGAAGCGCGGGAAACGAGTTGTCAGCCAAAATTCCGGATGGTTATGAACGCCTTCCCAACTTCCGCGATTCCCCTCCATCCCTTCCACTGCGTTTCACTAGCTTCCCCTATCCGTATTTCCAGACGGCTCCGGATGGATGTGAACCCTGCTTCAGGCTGCCGAGCCCTCAGCTTCTCCCATCCTCCTACAGAGTGCTCATTCCCTCAGTTCAAGTTATCGAGTAATAGGTAACATTAAAAATGTCGAAGGGTTAAAAATTAGTCCCATAATGTTCCGCATTCCAGTTTTTGTGAAGTAGGAAGTTCAAAAACGTATTGCCGATAATTGATTCAAGGTTTCATCTACCTATCACATTAAACTGTAGATAGGTACCTACCCATAGTTACCGACCTACTAAACTCAATTTTATGGGATCCCAGGGAGGACAGAAGGATTTTTTTTTTTGAGATTAGGAAATTCTAATATTAGTGTAAGTGACAGATTCACAAAATGAAGCAATAGGTATTTATCATACGACGAACTTTTCGTCATCCCTCTCATGTGAACATTCATGTTTGTCTCTACCCCATCCCTAAACTGGTAGGTAACCGGTTATTGGAACCGGTTACTGACCGATAACTGTTAGCGAATAACGCGTTATCAGAAAATAACGCTTTAGCCCATCACTAACTGGAAGCACGTTGTTTCAGAATCTTTGGGTCCTTGGCCCAAGAGGAAATTATGTTGGTAAACCACCCAGTAGGGGGGGAGTATTAGTCTATTAGGGGGAGTAAGACTGGTCCCAGAGCTTTAAGTACAGTCAACCTAGGTTTTGGTGTGGTGGCGGGGGTAAGGTCCTCTCCTTAGTCCCAGCAATAAATCTTATCTAATCTTGACTACCGATTTTATTTGCAGGAGGCAGGATTTCTTCCGCAATCCAATATTTGGTATGCAGAGAGGTACCTGAAATGAAGAAAATCAACTTCTCTAGGACTCGAGGGCCTGTTTGCTTTGGAATCCGTGTTTTCAATAACTCAGTTATTATTTACTTGTAGCACTGAGTGTTCAGCATCTGATTGTTTCAATTGATGGCTCTTGATAAGAAAAGTTCTGACGAAATCCTGAAGGAATTATTCAATTCGATCCATGAAATCGTCCCATCGTCTGAAGATGAGGAGGGGAGTGACGGCGATAAAAAATTGGTTGTAAAGAAAGAGAAGAAATCTAAAAGTAGCTATGACAGCAGTTACTGCTCGAAAAGCAAACACAAAAAGAAGAAAAAAAGCAAAAAAAGTAGTACCAAATATTCGCTTCGTATAAAGTCGGGTGAAAAAAAGTCCAAGGACAAGAAATCTAGTTCAAAAAGCTCGTCCGATTCAAAGAGAAGAAAAGAGAAATCCAAGATCAAGATTGAGAAAGATTTGGATTTGATAGAAGTTTTGAAGAAGGAAGTTATAGAGTCTGTCCCAGCCCCGGAATCGATCGCTTTACCACCTCTCCCTCCAGTTGAAAAAGTCATCAAGCAGGAGCCCACTTCTCCAAAGAGACCTACCGAGAAGGATGATGTTCCGAAAGAGTCAGAAAACCCCATTTCAAGAGATGAGGCAAGCGATCCCAAAATTGGAGATACGGCTCCCGGTGATGGGCCGAAGGAAGATTGCGGTGGTGAAACGATCTCAAAAGTTGCTGACGTTTTTGAAGAGGATTTGTTGGAGAGCGGGCACAAACTGCTCACCAGAAGACTTGGCATCCTAGGTTAGTGCTTATACTGATTATGCTGTTAAAAGAGATCTGTCACGGTGGTTAGCAACTCTGCGATCTTTGCATATATCTGCGTTATGAGGAATTCATGCAAGTTGCGATCTCTTTTTGAGCAGTCCGGAACTTCTTTATAGCACCAGCAAATTTTGAATGCCAATTATGACTTAAAAGTTTGATATTTCCCCCCTCTAAGTGAACCTGTGGCAACAGTTTGGTGGTGCCAGTCAAGTCAGTCCTAATTGTGCAACGCTATTTTGCGTCATCTATGTCAGCCGTTATAGGGCGTACAGTTAGGTTTTGTCGCTGTCTCGAGTGATCCAGGTGTACAGTATTACAGACTTACCGCGGTAATCACATGAAATGTGTGTGAATACTCTCATGGCACACGGACAGTCAGCCACAAAGGTCCATTATTAAAAGATCAGCTCCAGTTCCATTATTAAGATGGCATCATTAAGACGTGGCCATTTTGAAATTTTCCCTAATGTAGCCAAGAAATTAGCTGGCACCACAAAACTCGTTGCATAGATTTTCAGTTGCTGGTATTATAAAGAAGTTCTGGATCAATGACTGGATCCCAACAACTGCTGAGTCCATCTATCCGCGGCTACAAACCACTTCCTGTTTGGATGAAGAAAATTCCATAGTCAAAAAATATTATTCCGTGGTATTAAAATCCTTAGAAGCCCTGAATGGCTTCGCAGTTTGCCTTTCTCACAGTTGGTGAGTGCTGTGTGGTCATGGAGTCCAGGGAGGCGTCCATTCCAATTTTCTGATGTATTTACCTATTGTTTTAAATTTTATTCACAGAGAAACCCAAAAGGACCATTCAGATACAAAACTTGAAGAACAGCAGTATATTGGAGGATGCCGCCAGATCTAAAGCAAAATCAGAAGAGTTGAAGATGAAGAAGAAGAAGAAACGAGAAGAAGGGGAATTGACTGATGATCTCAGTGATGTATCAAGCTCCTGTGATTCTGAACTAGATTCGGCAGATGATGGTAAAAACTCACTCTTGTCCTTATAAAGTCTCACAAGTAAAAAATTTCCAATTTTGGTTTTATGATAATTTTATTTTTAAAATGAAACTTTGTATATTCATATATTAATAGATTATATCGACTAAGATTGATTAGGGTTAATTTTATATTGTTATTAGGGTGGCAATATATTTGGTTCACGTTGCTCAACCGACACCATTAGTGGTGGCAGGATTTTGAATCAGACCCTTCTTTATCTTATTGGACCACCTACGGCCTTCTCTAGGCGTGTGATTATGCCATTAGATCTTGATGCAGTTATGAGTAATCTCGCTGTTTATTTTTGTTCCAGATGCAGAAGAAACCACCAGTTTGAAGTGAGTCACAGTTCAGTGAGGCTATTGAATAGTTATGACTAACATTGCTGAACTTGTATTGGGAATCTCATACTCCATTATAATGCATAATAGGTACTTATATAGAACATAAAAGGGTGGCAATTTCGCTAATTAGGTCCTACATTGTCAAAAGTGACTAATTTGGTCATGTTGGTTTGGTTGGATTACTCAGGTGGGAAAGGAGTGTGGGTTTTTGGTGGTGATATCTAGTCACACATACAAAATGTTGTGTAAATATCATCTGTGACTCAGTTAACAAAAACCGTAAATTTATCACTCCTTGGTACCACGATTGGATTTGAGTCCATATCCAAATGAAAAACTAGACGCTGGATTACTAATTTCCTACTGTTTGATGGGAGGTTCGGGTTAGTCAAGTAAACAGATCGTTGTTGAACTTATTGATCGATCTAATGACCCATGTTCATCCAGTATTATTTGTTATCTGATCATTGCAGGTTGCCGGAAGGCATGATTAAGGAAGATGATCAAAAGGATGAAAAGGACAAGGATAGATCTAAAAAAAAGAAGAAATCTGAAAAACATCGGCACAAAGATCGTACAAGCGAGGATAAAGCGAGGAGGCGTGAGGAACACAAGTCAAGGCGGTTAGATCCACATAAGAGCGAGCGTAGTCGTCGATCGAGGAGTCGGAGTAGGATTGGCTCTGCTCTGTCCAACCGTTGCTCATTGTCGCGACATACGGACATAAGCAGACAACGGGAGCGTCGGTGGGGATCCAGGTATGAGACTCAGACCAGAAGCAGACATTTAGTTGACCTATTAGTTAGAATATCAGACATTGAAAGAAGTCCCCTTCACCAGCCACTTGAGCACTGGAGGCCACTCGTCCCTTGTTTTTCCTTTTATTCCTCCTCTGCATGACTTCGGATCTAGGGACTGACTGGATACTGTATTTCCTCAAAAACCCAATGGCCAGACTGGTCTTTTAGTGTGAATAACATAAAGGGCCAATGCTTTCAAAGTTGTTTTCACCATAAGTACCTCTACACTAGCTTTGTTAAAGCTGCCTGAACCAGTTTGATAGAAGGGTTTTGTTTTTCTCAATAATTATAGATTTCCAAATAGTTGTCAATTGTTTGGATCGAATCAGACCCTTGCGGGACCTTGTTTGTTATTGTTCCACCACAGCCGCTCCCCGGGTTTTCTCACCTGCCCTTTCGTTATCGTTCCCCCAACGGTTCTCCGGGAATAAGAAATATTGAAAAGGTTTTTAATATCAATATCAAATATATCTATGTCAAATATAATAGGAAAGTCAAATTTACATATTCGTCTGTGGAGGCGTAAATGCAACGATGTGTTCTGAAATTTGCTCAAAAGGGTCTGCATCATTCCTCTTGCACTCTTGTCACCACATAAATCCACAAACATACTCGAACTCGACCAACGTGATTTTTCCGGCGAGTGAACAGGGATTCGTCGATCTCCACCGTTAAATTCGGGCCAGCAATGCGGGAGTTAGAGCATAAGCACACCATGGCACTTGCGCATACCTCCTGCATGTAATTGCACCAGTCTACAACGGTGTTGTTCCCCATACCTGGTTCCTTGTCACAAAACTTTGTACTTGTCATCTCATTGGCCCAAACTTATATGAATAAGATAATGGTTGAAAGAGGGAGTTCCGAACCTGAGGGATGCCACTTTTCATGGCCCGTTCCGCACAGCAACCACGAATCCCACAGCGCCACTTGTCCCGGGTTCCTGTTAAGTATAATTTGGCATCATGTCCTCCTGGGCATCTCATGATAATCGGTAGGATTCCTTTTTGTTGCAGAAACGCGACGGCCCCTTCCTTAGATTTCATTTCATCATACAACTGCAGAAAGTTCGTTGTTGACTGGGAGGGTGCCCACATCAACTGATAATGTACGGAACTGTCATAACTTAGAAGACTAGCGTTGAACTACATTCCATGTAAACTCAGTAACACCGATAAGCGTTGTGGGGGAACGATAACGACAGGCCAGGCGATAAAACATGGGGAGCCGCCGTGGTGGAACGATAACAAACAAAGTCCCCATCAAGCGTTACACGACCAGCTGTTCACTCATAGTGAGGCCCTGAAGTTTAAAACAAAAAGCATCATCAACATAAGCGTGAATCAAATGGTATAACTGAAGCCCAGTTATAGTGATATCGATTATGATGACTCATACCAAGAAATGATTCATGAAATCATGTTTGTTGCTCTGAGATACTCTTTTGTGTCCAGGGAAAGAATGTATTTTCTGTTTGTTAGTGTGGGTAAAGGAATTATAAAATTATAAAATTACCCAAAACTCTTCTTCTCAGTAATACCTTGTATAGTTATGGGCATTTTCTGGGTGTTGTGTACAGAACAGTAACCTAGACAAGGGTTATGCATACATCAAATAATAAACCATTGTGGAAAAATTAGCTCTCAATTCGATTTTGTATTCCGTGTAAGACTGGCAACAAAACCATGAAACATAGATACTACAACGGTACTTTTAGGATTTCCCCTTTTTTGATGTAACAAACACTCATAGCTTCGGGTATGAAAGATAACCGTCTAGTTTTCAACATTATGGCACTTTATTCCTTAGGTTTTCGGCAAAACTAAAGGTGTTATTTTTCATATTCGAAGTCATTGGTACTAGTAGCAATGCGTGGGCTCTGAAAACGGTAGGGCACCATACCAGAACTCAAAACCAACAAATTTGTCTACAAAATACCCCAAGGCAACAACACCCTTCCCTTATGTAATGATTGAGTGATATTCAGCAAAGCTTATCTCTTTTAATCAACACTATCGTCGTACGAAAACGTTGACAATTTCTACTGCAAATTAGCCACCAAATTCATATGTTACAAAATGTAGTAAACTAAAATACAACAAAACTGACCCGTCGGCCGGTACCTACTTGAATGGAGAAGCTATTGACTAGAAGCTAGCTAGTTATCTGTGTTATGACGCCGATCAATCCACAAACAGCAGACAGGACAAAACACCCGTAGGTACCACAAATACAAATCTGTCATCAGAACCCGACCGAACACAAAACGTACAAAATTTGACGCAAAAATTGAAAACTGACAGCAGGCTCAACATAGAAACCGAATGTGATTCACTAGACAGCAAAAACAAATCGGAAGATGAAGAAGCATCTCGTATCGAGATGGCAATGGCCCCAAGTGGGCGTGGTGAACAAGATTTTTACTTGACTGAGCATGCGCGGACGGGCTACTTTTCTCAGTTGCCATGGGAACACTAGGTCCCAGGGCCTGCGTGCCAGTTTCTGGGGCCCAGGTTTGGATTTCGATTGCAGTACATCGATTACTGTCGCTTTATTCTGAATAACATGCTTGGTATATGGAGCTAACATGAAGGAACCACCATGGAACCACCACTACTAGAATATTGAATATCCATAGCCAGAGAAATCTGGTGAGTCGCTTTTGAGCTTTGCGAAAAATGCTTGGTACAGTGTACAGAGGGAAATTCAAATGCCGACTGAGCATTGGTTAGAGTTTTTTTTTTACTCCTAGTGTTTTCGGGTGCTGGGGCAGTGGCCTATAAGTTGCCTTATGGACGCAACGCCTCTGATGGGTACATACATACTTAATTCACTCACTAGACAGCAGTGGTGGCACTAATGATTCAAAGCCTGAACTAGTTGACCTCTAATACTTCCTAATTTTTTCGGCAAATTTGTAATTATTTACTGTATATAAACGTGGTGAAGGTAGAAGGAACGTGGTGTGGTAAGATTGGCGCATATTTGTTTTAGTTTGATAGTCCAGTTTTTCATTTTGTTGCTTCATTTGGTTGCTCTACTTTCACTCTGCCTATCCTTACCTAATTTTACAGTACCTGATAACTGTAAGTTTTTGTTGCTGATCAGAAATGCGTCTCCCTGTTTTCTTTCTTTTATTATCTAATGTCTGCAGCTCTTCTTCTTATTCCCTAGATCTAGGTCGAAGTCAGTGGATCGTGGCCATAAGCGATCCCAAAGCCCTCGCTCCAAGAGAAGGAGAACATCCAGGGAACCGGATGACCTGAGGAGCAGATTGAAGCGAAGGAAATCTTCAGAGCGAGAGAGAAGCAGTGAAAGAAGAGTTAGAACTAGAGGAAGTGTGGACAGAAGTAGATCTCGGTACGTAATGCTAATTTCAGAATACCTATTACTGGTGCACACCAGTGCTCCACATCAATTTCATGTATGGCATCCTGTGAATTCGTCATTGGTACAATGAATCTCCGGACTTTGGTGGGGTTTTGGCCTCTATGCATGGGTATCAAGTGGCTTTTGGGTGTTACCAAATCAGTAAACACGGGTCTCACGGGTGGATTGTGGACTATGAGTAGTAACAGCGCATCAGAAGCTTGCTCAATGTGGAATGAACATGCATTTTTTTAGATTTTATTCTTACATGTAGGTCTAACGGAGAGCTTTCCAAAAACGTGCAGTATGATGCGTCAGAAATTAATGGAAGTGGTTAAAATAAAAAGAGGAAGGAAAAATCGTCGGTGTCATCTGGTATATATTGCCCACTCGTAGGAAGAGTGAGAGGGAAGTACATTCCAGATGACGTCACACGTTTTTTCTTACGCTTATTCCCGCCAAAATGCGTACACGGATTTCGGAGCAGAAAATTGGCAAACAGGGGTTTTCAAGGGTGCTGAATCCGATTCCGAGGCCAAAAATTCCGACCCAGTCTATTCCTCATTCATTGTTTAGTCAACTCGATATAAATAAAATTGACCCACAAAGAGCTGCTTGTAAATGAGGCTGCTGGTTGTGGCTCTGTGTTGTGATTGGTTGATCAGGTCAGGGTAACAGCTCCATACCTGTTTGAAGGTTATCATCCTGTGTGCTCAGTCTATTCACTTTCTTCTTGCAGCCTGTGTCGGATGGGCTCTTACGATCGGAGGAATGTTTGACAGCTTATTAGGCATGTTTGTTACCTTATATCACCCATATGTTATTTTTATTACGATTGAAATCAACCAGCTCTTTCTCTCACTCTTCTAGACAAGAAAAGGGCGAATATTACATTGACAAACAGAAGCTGTTGGAAATCGCTCGGAAAAATGCTTTATCCATGTTGAGGCAAGGGCAGGTCTCTGGAGATATGAACAAAGTTGTTCAGCATATCGCTGCTGCGGGCAAAACTGTCAACGAATTAACAGGTATGTACGAAGGATAAAACGCTGCAAATCCCTATACAACAGTTCATTATTTTGTACAGAACACCCTTCTGTTACAGATCACAGCTCTCTGTATAGATAACCCTTCTATATAATATATGTACTGTTCTGTACATATTATGTAGTATTTTGTTGTGTTATACAATGGGCAAGTTGACAGTTTTCTTCTAGAATTCCATGTTGCATGGACATTTATGGGTATCCGTGTGGGTCATTTTATTGATGTTATTTGCCCTAGATTTCTGCAAACATTTGTCGAGGAAAGAAGCATCTGGTATGGAGTCTGTGAGTTCTGACACCTCGTCTGAGGAAAGTGAAAAACCATTCCATCACCCATTCAAGCTGAAGGAAAGGCCTAGCCAGATCATTATGAATATAAGAGTGAGTGTGTCTTTACGAACTAAATTAATCACTCGCCATGAAATCGTGGAAACCCATTTCAAAATAAGAACGGAGTTATTGAAAGGTTGTCCATTTCCATCAATACCCGAAAAATATACTGTTATACTGGTTTCGGTGATCAAACCTTCGTCATTAACAAAATGAGAACTTCACTTTGGTCTCTCTTCACTGTGATTTATTTAAATTTGTATACTTTTTTTCTTGACTGTGACTTACTTGTCTCCTAGAACTGCGTCCCTCTACCTCCCAAAACTCACCAGGAGAAGGCTACAGAAGTTTTAAGGGTACAGTTTCCTGTATCAAGTGGACAACACCACCGAAAAACAGGTACCATATAATTTCCAATTTGGATTGCGAACTTTGTTTTTGACGGGGGATTTAATAATCAGAACTGATCAAGAAGCATCGGTCGATCCAATTCAAAGTAAAATTTGCTGAGTTCAAAACGGCTGAACCGGAGATGAGAAGATTCGGTCAAGAAAGTCGCGCTCAAGGACGTCCAATAGGATTCACAGCAAATCGGCTTACCTGGTGCTGTGTAGCTCGTCTCGTTCAGCATAGGATGGTAGATGGAGGATGGAGGTATATGGAGGATCCCGGAGGGCGCTTCGAGGGTCAAGAAAATTGCTCCAAAAGGACGAAATGGCGCTTTTGAAAGCTGACAGGGCTTAACGGTTAGAAAGAGAAACCTGTAGGTAACCCTAATAAATTTAAAAACTAAGTTTTAAGGCAATACTGGCCACAATTAAAACACCGTATGATCTAACTGGACGCACAGGTTTCTGAAGCAAGACTGACTTGACTAGAGCTGCTCGCACCAGAGGGGGCGGAGTTACTTTTCAGCGGTGCATTTACGGACAAGGTTCACCGAATGTACGAAAATCAGATTGGATCCCCAACCACACGACAATATAATGACCGCATCCTCCTGTCTATTTGGGAAAAACCGGAACTCACGTTAAGTTTTATTTAGAAATAGAAAAATACGAAAATAATTGAACTTCATAAAAGATCATCTCTTGCTAAAGTGAGCAAATAAGAACCTGATACAAATAAAAGAAAAGAAACGAAAATGCCTAAGGGGAAAAAACAGGGGTGGGCTGGCGAAATTCCCAACAGTTTTCGTCGTTATTTTGAGCTACTAGAAGTTCATCATGCGCATTCATAGACGTTGTTATTTTCGTGAAGTATAGATATCTGAAGGTGTTAATGAAACAAATCAAGCGAGTTTATCAATGATCCATTTCAATTTTCTAGTATTCCTCTGACCACTTTCGGGAGGAAATAATGTTTGTCCTCCTAAATTAAGTGTATACCTTTTCTGCTTTCGCGTTTTAGACTTTTCTGGACAAATTTCGTTCCGTTTCTGTCCATTTGTATGTCCAAAAAGCAGTACAAAAGCCTTGTAACAATCTTAAATTTGGAGGGTGTGTGTGGGTTGGACCCTAGTAAACGATTCGTGGAGTGATCAAAATCTAATCGCAACCTTATTTTTAAACTCATTATTTGTGAACATGAAAAAGAAGAAAACTTTTTTTGTGCTGCAGAAAGCGAATGGGTTCCTGTTTCACCAAAGCGGACTGAAACAGCAACTGGGCCCGTAACGTCCAAGCCTAAAGATACTGCTCCCTTAGCCATCGAAGCTCCTCCTGTTGCCGGGCAGGCAGTTCCAAAATATTCTACCGTCTACCCAGAAAAGGTAGGTACTGCATCAGTAATCCTTTGCATGTAAATGTTATTCAACACCGTCGTTTGCATTAGAAGTACTCTTGTGTAGGCGTAGCCACAGTCCTTAGGTTGTCACCAACGGGTGAGTGGGTCACTGTGTAGGTTGTGTTATCGTTCAAGGATTTCTACAAAAATTTTGGCTAATTGATTAATATGATTTTATGTTGTATAGGTAGGTACTCGTACCCATAAAAAAAATCATATTAGTGATGGGCGATTCCTCTATTAAAGTCACATACCAGATATGAGAAACTAATTCAGGGAAGCACATCCAGCATAATTATGTAAATCTTGCACGAATATGACAGTACTTTATTATATGGATTGTCCTGTAAAGGACCAACCGTGAGGAAGTTGGTTGGGAAGCACAGTTGGTTGTCCATAAAGATCCAACATTTTGGTTTATTATTTTCAGCGTTGAATCTTTGGAAACGAGCGTGAAAAACAAATTTTTAACCCCCCCCCCCCCCACAACGTTTGATGGTTTCCCTTTCAAGATCCTTAGAATTGGAAAATGGAATGAACGAAATTTCTGTCCTTACGCCATTCTTCGCACTTACTTAGTTACCATGAACAAAAATGAATAAAATTCGGTTTGTTGGTCTCATTTGAGGTCTAGTTGGTCCTCGAAGCTCGGCGATACTGTGTCATATCTAAGGGGTGAAAAATAGGAGTTGAAATTTCCAGGGTAGGTACCGTTATCTCGAATTTTTTACGTTTTTAAATTGATCTTGAATTCGGGTATTTTTTGAGACCACCAGGAGCATTGTACTTCCAGTCATTCAGCAGTAAGGCCCTGAAGTTTGCACAGAAAAGCGTCGTCAACATGATCTTGAATGAAACTGTATACATCCAGCCCGGATATCATTGCTAGGGATCACCTGATTATAATCACGCATGGTTGTATGAAATAGGGTTGGTTGTTCCGTGATATTATTTCAACTGAAGAATGATGTTATTTTGGATATTGTTGGTAGATACTTACTTTTGTAACTTGAACAAAACTTATGTTTCACGAATAACAACAAACGATTAATGATAGAATTCATGAATCCACCGCATGTTTATGAAACAGTAATTGCCCGGCCAGCTCGGGTACTCGATTTAGGGCTTTCTTGGAGGGAGCACGAGGGTAGTTATTGACCACAGAAAACAGTGATCTAGGAAGAAGGGGCATCTATACTAAAGGTGTGTAAACTCAGTTCACCTGAGTGAGTTGTCTCCCAGCAGGTCACTCAGTTCGAAGACAAGTTCAGTGGGAGAAGGTCACCAGTTCACTTTGAAGTGAACGCGCAGGACCTGCGCCCTGCTAGGAATTTCTCAGTACGAGCCCAATCTCCCTCTCAGTTGGAGAAGGTCACCAGTTCACTTTGTCCACAGGTAGTGTGCGAGCGGGACCTGTGACCTGCTAGGAATTTCTCAGTACGGGCCAACTCTAGCCTCATTTATTAACATTTTTCTGCTGAATTCATAGAATTATCTAAAGAGAAGCTTTAGTAAAAACTTGTATTCATATAAATATTTTTTAAAGCTTACCTAGTAAGGTTAAGTAGGAGAATCAATAAAAGTACTACGACCATTTTCTCAAAAAGAAAAAAATAGATATATTTTTCAATAACAAAATTAGGAATATTACAAAAATCACATATTTTTGGGGACTACAAATGAAATACACATCACAGGATAGTTGCTTTATGAAAATGACTCTTTACAAGAAATGAAATTTCAGTTAGAAAAGTATGAAAAATCTTACTCATGATTCATAAAACACAAAACAAACAAAAATGTCCCGAGTTATTGCACTGGATAGGAAAGAATGAAGACTGTGGGATTGACGATTGAGATAAGGGCGAACTGAACTGTCAAAAGGAACGGCGAACTGGTGACCTGCTACCCCTCCGGTTGGTGGGATGGAAGGGCCGGAGACTCGGGGGAAACCTTAGTGAACTGCGAAATTCCCTCGGCAGGTCATTTGGGACCAGTTCACTTGAAAGAGAAGGTCTTTGAGACAAGGTCACTCATGACCGACACATCTCTAATCTATACGGGTAAATAATAAACCATTTTGTAACAATTTGCAGCATTTTATTGTCAAATTGATGAAATTGGGAACTTCAGATTGATTATGTGAGACGAGCAGTTTTTCTCTTGTGAATGTTTCTACTGGACATACCGTTAGTAGTAGTAAGCAGATCCATTCGCCTTTAAGCACTCAGCTACTACCTTTCATTCATTACACTGTACTCAAATTTAGTTTCTAATTATTAGGGAGTTAACTTTAATTGAATCATTACCTACTCGACTAGTCGTCTCATGTCCCAGTGCGGACCGAACCTTCTTTTCCTAAAGCGCGACCTTCTTTTGCAAAAAGGTCTCTTATTTCATTCGTGGCATACATTTTGAAACCCTGACTAAGTGGAACTGCGGTGTCTATATTTTCAACACTGCTATTCTTGTACATTCTTACTCGCCATTTAATACAAATGTGTATCAAATTTCACCCGTTGCAGAGACCTGTAGATATTGGTGCAGTTATATCTGAAAGGCTGGCTGCTATTCGCAAAGATTACGATACTTCCAGCTCTCCCATCTATGGTTCCGTAAGTGGATTTTCCATTTGATCAGCAAGTTTTGTTCCTTCCAAAAAACATGCAATTGCTATATGTAGGTACATTTAAAAAAATCTGTAGCATACCTAAAATTTTGTTTTCTGAAAATTCCCATACAAATGTCCTTGTTACAGACCAGCAGTTGGGAGGCGCCTCACACGACTGGCCTATTCACTGGAAGTACAGGTGCAAAGGTTCTGACTCCCATGGAGCTTGCCTCTGGTCAACAAGCTTGGGCAAGAAAGGTAAAGGCTATAATTACAGTGAGGCAATCCTCGTATAACGTAGCAATTTTTCCGATTCCTTGACCGTATGTCCACGTTAATATAGTCAGTAAATATCTGTGGGTTGTGGTAGGTACCACTAGTTCAAGGATTGAAGTGGGAAAAAACTCAACAATTTCAATCCCCCTCCTGCCCTCTAGTCAGGTCAAAGTAGGATTCAGTGGACATGTCCTACGAAAAGTTTGAGGAAACTAGTTGCCTTCTTTTATGATTAATATTCTGCATTGTAATTGTTATAAAACGTCTACCAATTCGAGTAAGCAGTATAGCTTCCTCAATTGAATCACATGAACATATTTATGGACTAGTTGGGTTGGTTCGTTTTGATACGAGACGATCTGCGATCGAACCCCGGTGCACCCTCAAAATTTCAGCTCTCCGGCTATTTTTCACGTAGTTAGAAGCTTTACAGGGAAACGGTCAACATTTCATGTTCGCGCATGCGCAGACGAAAGTTACATTACGATTCCAGTGAAATTCATGTGGAACCATCGAAATATTATTCCTGACCGACCTCCAAATGTGAACTCAATTCAACGCTATGTAAGGTAGTTATTGGCGTTTCTAGTATTTCACGTTTGCGCATGCGCAGACGAAGCGCTTTCCATGATTTTGAAACGGGACCATCTGCGATCTAACCCGCGTGTACCCTCAAAATTTCAGCTCTCTACGACTTTTTTTCGCGTAGTTAGAAGTGTTACAAGGAAATGATCAACGGTTCATATTCGCGCATGCGCAGACGAAAGTTCCCCGATTCCAATGAAATTCGTTTGAAACTATAGAAGTATTATTCCTGATCGACCCTCCAAGTTCGAACTCATTTCAGCTACATTTAGGGTAGTTATGGGCGTTCCAAGTATTTCACGTTACTGTACTTTTTTTTAATGATTTTGGTATGGGACGATCTGTGACCCAACCCACACCTTCCCTTTAAATTTCAGCCCATTTCGACCATTATGGGCGTTACAAAGAATTATCACATAGACAGACACGGAACCAAAAATGTTCCTCGAGGTATGAAACACAAAATGGTAGTGGAAATTTTAATTTTGGGGGGCATAATTTTTTTAATTCAATCACGATTTAAGACGAAACTTTTCTTAAATTTACACTTGTGAAAGAAACGACATCAAATCGAAATACTACTCTGTGTGTCTACATAAAGTGTGCTTCTGCTTTATGTATGGGAAAAGAAGATACTGTGAAACTTTATTCAGAGATTATCAGTTCATTAGTTGCAGTTGCCATTACATTTCACTCATAAAAAATTACATGATCTGCCTAGTGAGCTCCTTCAGTGTTGTCAAATATTATGACTATATTACTATACTTGGTATGTACTTGGTACTTTTCTGCCTCCCTTGCTGTCATACCGAGAAAAAAAGTGTGTGTACCACTATTTTCAGTAGAAGTTCGTATCTCAAAATGAATCCCCCCCTCCCCTCCCCCTCAATTCTTGTTAAAAATGCTGGTAACATAGTTCATAGTAGTTCATTTATTTGAATCCCTCGTAAAAATCAGTCAATTTGTTATGGAATTTTCTTATTGAAATATAGGATATTATGATTGCGATTGTACAGTGATTATGGATTATGGTATTCCCATATGAATTCCCGTCTGGAACCTATTATTAATAGATGAGTGGTCTGAATCCATAGTTGTTGATGCTTATTGTTCTGTAGTGTTTTTGGTAGATAATTACATCATTCCCTGGTCTGTAAAGCCTTGAGAGCCATCGTCGCATGCAAACAGCACTGGCATTAAACCAGTGTTTCATGCAAGTCTGAAGGATAATGGTTAAGGATAGTATTGACGTACTGTCAAGTCTAGAGCGTATCTGTGCATTAGAGCGAGCACTCATGGATGCTAACGCTGAAACACAGGTCTTGTGGTATTGCGTACAGAGAAAGAAAGGTATGTGGTTGCTTTGCGAAAAGCCACCGTGGTTGCCTTACCGATGGGCAACATACCCCATTGTAGGGTACTGCAAGTATGCATCTAGAGATGCTTAGCTGGGCAACGGAAAAACTCACACTTCCACCTGGAAATTTTGTTGTATTATCACATTCGTGGTTGCACAGACTCAATAAGAAACATGGAAGGTTCATCAAGTTTACTGAGATTTTTTCCATTACTTCTTACCTATCATTCCCTGAGCCCTTTCCAATTCACTCGATTTCTAACTCGATTCTAAAGATACGTCTACCTTAGCTGTAAAATATGCCCTGTTTTGCTTAACGAGGCTGTGACGTCACTTTGACCTACACATATTCAAGGTCCAATGTAAAGCGAGTATTCCATAATATTTTCTCTAGACCTGAGTGATTTCCAAGTCGATATTCGTAACAATCACACAACCAAGGTTTATCATAAATGTGATTGTAAGGATGTGGAGGTCATAAGCACAGGTGTAGGGTAGCAGTAACTCAGAAGGGGAACAGAAAAATCACTGCAAAATTAATGGTAATGGACATAATTAATGGTATTGGTAATGAACGTTATTAATAATTAATGGACTTGGGGGTACATAATTATTATATATTTTTGAAGGGGTATCTGAGAGCGAGAGAGAGGGAGGTGGACACGGACGTACATACAGTAGGTTATAATAAGCTTTTATTGGGGCCCCTATTTTGTTGCCGGGAGGGGTGGAGGTATGGTTGTACTTAGGAGGCCTTTGCACTTTACCACTTATGTGGGAGTGCAGTCTGTCCTCAGGACTGTGTTATTGGAGTTGGTACCTGCCTAGTTTGGCACCTGTCTCTTGGAGAGGTTACCAATGGTGTGTGTGGTGGGAGTGGGGGGCTTTGAAATATAAGGAGGCCGTAAATATGGGTTAGCCCCACCATTATCCTTCATGCTTATTTTCTTGCAATATCTTATAATAACCCTTGACCCATACTTGTAGGATGTAACCACACTACTTGCTACTAAATGCATAATGGATGGATGAACGAAAATACCTGTCTGCTTCAGGAATGATATGGTGGGATGAGGTACAGGTGTGGGAGGCAGTGTTGTGAGGGGTAGATAAGGGATAAGTACCCTATGTGTTGTATGTCTATGTACTTGTCCATTATTACATCACAATTTTTTGTAAAATCCGTATTTCTATTGAGTCCAAGATTTGATTGGATATCTAGGATCCTTAGTTAGTGCTATAAAATCTTGTTAAACTCGTGAACTTGGGAAATCAGAGTCAACTGATCGGCCGGCATACACTCAGGTAACTAGTTAGCATATGATTCGAATCCCTTCGTTTCAAGGACAGGTGTCAGTATTGCAGTCAATCCCGGGATGTAATTTTTTTTTATAATGCGTTGTAAGAACAGAGAAAAAGGTAGTAATTTGTCGTTATTTTGGTCTAAGGAAAGATTTCGTCTCATGATTGATGGATAGTTGGAGAATTGTGAAGTGTCAGTGCAGTGCCGCCATCACTAAAGACGCCATCTTTTGGATGAATATTCTAGAACCACCAACCAGTGATGCTTCCCGAACCCTCGCTACTTGAGAACGGATGTACACCACAGATGTTGGCCTTGAAATTGAATCAGTTGCCTTTACCAACACCTGGTATCGTGAGCAGAGAGGAGGCGAATAAACGTTACGGATTTTCTTCAGAACTACCCGACCTCGATCCAGGTCAGCTCGTTTGCGTTACGGACTTGAAAATCAAAGGGAACATAGTGAAGAAACTTCCTGAACCCAGATCATATCTTATTGAAACCAAAGAAGGTAGAAAGGTTGTGAGCGATCGGTTCCATTTAGTTCCACTGTAACTTTTAGTACCTCATTTAGAAAAAGCACCTTGTTGAGAAAATGTGATACGTAGATAGGTATACGTAGATTTTTCATTCAAGACAGGCACGTTAGACCTTCCTATATATAGTCATACAAAACACTGATCTGCTGGAATTTGTATGACTTTGAATGAAAGTCTAGACAAGCAGTTTGAGAGAACTGAAACGTTATTCCCATACCCTATGGGGGACAAACAAATCAGAGCCCTGTCAGCATGAACAGGGCATATACAGGGTGTCTACACTTAAGTTGGGCAAAACTCCAGGGATCGATTCTACTACTAATTTGCAATAAAAGTTGTCGTATAGCTTCTTTTTTTTACTCCGCTAAAAAACCGAGTTCTTTCACTTACAATTTTTCTTCTCTCGTTTTTTCGACCTTGTCTCACTAAAGCAGCTAGAACTTCCTTAATTTGCAGAGTAAATTAAAATGTGAGGATACCATTGGAGAGAGCGTTAAACTTCCCATCTTCCTAATGCAAAACTAAGTTTTTTGCAGCAGATCGGACAAGAAAAAAAAATCAGGCCAAATCATTAAAATTTTCCGAAATTCTTTTTTTTTTTTTTGATCGGTTTTCCTGCTTAAAATACCTGTAAATATTGCTGTGCGCTGTTCAGGAAAACTTCCCCAAAGCGTCAGCTTTTCAGTGGTGTAGCAATTTTTTTTTTAAACCTCAGAAGTGGAGAAGACTACGTTTGAATGCCAAAAAACGTGGATTTTTCGGTAAACATCGACATTTTTCCACAGAAATTGTCTTGTCACATTGCGATACGTTTGAGCGAGTATTTTAGGTATTCTTTTTAATGCTGAATCGAATGGTGACACTCTCAGACCATCTCGGGCGCGTAAAAACGGTAATGAACTATTAAGTAACCCCATTTTTACTCAATAGGCTTTTCGTAGCCCATCTTCCAGCATTTTATTGAGACGTGGGAGCGCATACTCCGTTTTTACGCGCCCGAGATGGCCTGAGAGGGACCATTTGATTCAGCATTAAAAACTACCTAAAATACTCGTCAAACGTGTCTCAATGTGACGAGACAATTTCCGTGGAAAAACGTTGGTTTTTACCGAAAAATCCATGTTTTTGGCATTCAAACATAATTGTCCCCACTTTCGAGAAGGTTAAAAAAAAAAAAAAATTGGTACACCGTTGAAAAGTAGACATTTTTGGAGAAGTTTTTCCCGTAGAGGGCACAGCCAAATTAACAGGTTTTTTACGCTGGAAAACCGATAAAAAAAAGTCGAATTTCGGAAAGTTTCAAAAACGTCCTCTTTGGCCTGATTTGCTTCCTACCTAATCTGCTGCAAAAATTTTGGTTTTGCACTAGGAAGATGGGAAATATAACGCTCTTTCCAATGATATCCTCAAATTTTAATTTACCCGGTAAATTAAGGATGTTATAGCTGTCTTAGTGAGACAAGGTCGAAAACACGGGGAAAAAAATTTGGATTCAGCGGAGTAAAAAAAAGTTATACTTAGGACAACTTTTGTTGCAAATTAGTTATAGAATTGACCCCTGAAGTTTTGCCCAAGTTAAGTGTAGACACCCTGTATAGTGAGACAAAAGTGTATACCTGCTAAATCTGTTGATTATCAAAAGAAAAATGTCCACATTTAATTTCAGCAAATACCACGAAAAAACTAACTGTTTCATGATTTATTTTATTTTATTGATAAATTTTTTATTCGGGTATGTGTTACCTTTCATTTTTTTCTGTTGATTTGTTGGTTACATTTTCGCCTTTGAGATCGACCAAGATTAATGATTCTTTTAAAATTTGAGTAGGTGAGAATGTTATAAGTAGGTACTTATTACGTTTATAATAATATGTTTCACGCTCAGTTGTTTCCAAGTAATTTTGTTCATTAAATATTTGGTAGGTACTCATTCGGGCAGCGATTTGTTGAAGAATCTGTTACGTTACCAAAAATGCTCACATATCACATCATCATATTATCATAATATGCTCATATATTTCTCACAGCCGACAATGCTTGTCAAGGTTTCGTGGATTCAAGATTTTTGATTGTTCTAGCCAGGTCCCATATTTAATTATTTGGTTACAGTTAATAACTCGTTCTGCCATTTCATTTCAATTTTGGATGTTGTAAGTAGATGTTTAAATGGTCAGCAGCACTGATACTTGATCCGAATCAGTTTTTGGAAATAGTCGACATCATCCTTATTCTCCATGGTCGTTTCGTTTCTTCTCTCTTCAGGTAGCCTTGATCAATGTGGTAACTACTGGTGAAGCGAGGCGCGTGGAGTGAACCGGGCCGAAGGTGACTGCCAGGTTAGCACTCCCTGTGCTCCGCTTAGATGGTGGAATCTGGATGTTTGGAGTCATCAGATTCATCTCGAGGATCCATCATCTTGGACAACCTGGGGAAGTCACCTTTGGCCAAGTCCATCCTGCTTGTCCCTTGCCCCACTTTATGATGTACCTATTCAAGATTGCAGATTAAGATGTCAAAAATCATCAATTATTGTAATCATCATCAGTTACTTACATTTCTTTTACGTTTCTTTCACTTCTTAATTTTGTTGTTGACGAAATTGTGGAACTGGTTATAACATCTCCCACCTGTCCAACTATGATGGCGGTGGTTTCAAGATTTGTATCCTTATTTCAGATGATATCAAAACCACTTTTCTTTATAAATTAACTGTGCTACATTTGGTTTTCTCAGGTACTCGAATTAATCATCAATTATTGTTCCCTTAGTTCATGCATGCTGTCAGTATGCACATTGTATGTAAATAAAGCTTTTTATTTTCAATGAAACTCTTAATGTTATATTACCTCGTCACCCTAAATTTCAATGCAATGCGTGGTTTGAAAACGTAAACATGGCCAAAAATTCAAGGCATCAGAATAGCGGAGTTCCGATGATGTCTAGGGGCAATATTTATCTGTCTTACACCAATCATTGTAACGTGTCTATACTCCCAATTAATTCTGATGAAAATTTAGGGAATAATCTCTACTCTTTCAATAGGAGCATTAATAGTCGTATGAAGCCTCATATTTGAACTTCTGATTTGAACCAATTTTGGAAGGTTGTGAGGGCTGTTTCAATTATATGTGGGCAGTGCTCAGGATGGGAGCCTTTTAGTTTCGCAACCCCTCGGTTATGAAGTCTTTCTGGAGTGGACTCCTGTTCAAGATGTTAGGTAAAGGGAACAAGGCAGTGGCTGTCAAGCGGCCTGACAAAATGGAAGGCAGAAGCCACAAGTTGGTGCTGTTTATGAATGTCATTGCTGTGATGTTATAGATATGAAGATTTGTAGTAATCAGTATTTTAATTAATTTTAAGCTGGAGGCTGTGGTAGATTACAGTAGTTTACACACTCAATGACTAAAACTAGTTTAAGATTTTCTGATACTGATCTACTTGGGAAATGTTGTTCTTTGGGTCTTTCCTTAAACAGTACCTACTAATCGAAAGTTCATTCTTTTATCCGCATATTGGTTAGTTCTACTGTCTTTGTTTCATTAGGACCAGCTAATGAGTGCTACTCCCGTCAGCGGTGGTATGGGGATGTCCTTACTGCAGAAAATGGGATGGAAACCTGGCGAAGGGCTTGGGAAAAACCACGAAGGGACTCTCGAACCTCTCAAACTCCCTGTAAAGATGGACAAGAAGGGTAAGGATCCTGCATGAGTCCAGTGATGTTACTGTGCCATTGGTTTTGTGTCGATGTCTATAAACAAACGTAAAAAGGCAAATTGATTCTAAGGAAAATTATTTTCTGATACCTTCAAATCTTATCGATGCTTATGCTTCATCGCATCCTATTACCTATCGCCACTTTTGCCTCACAAGTTCAAGCGGCATGAATACCGGCGTAGTTTCTGTGCTGTAGTTCGTAATCCACTAGCGAATTATTGTACGTCAATTAAGAAACTATATACAAGGTATGTAGATCTCAAATCCAAAATCGAAATTTCATGAAAATACTGAACAAGTTGAGGTGTTGGCACCAACTTTGTTTTTTCAAATGAGAGTTTTTTTTAAATTCTAGATTCGAGTTCTAAATAAAATTTCATGAAAAAATTACCTCACTCAAATTTTTTAATGCGCAAAATATGCGATAAACGCGAAACAGTTTTTTGGATGTATTCAATTACTACGTGAGTGTGATACCTACATGATTTTGGGGTATTTTTGTTTGTGCTGAATCGCGTGGTTTTCACTTTCCGATTCCCGATCATCCTATCAAGATGAATGGGCCAAAATTTCATGAAAATATGTAAAAATTACGAAATTTTGAAGCAAATTGTATCATTATTTTTCTATAGACCCCATTGGTTGTTACAGATTCTACATGAAATTTTATGGATGAATGACCTGTCTCTACTTCGAGTGGGCTTGTGAATCAAAATGGGGGGGGGGGGGGGGGATTCTTGTGGAACACAATTCAGATCTTTATTCAATAACATATTTAGTACATAACGAAGAATATAAGTACAGAAACATGAGAAAAACCAAGTTGATGGATGGGTCCCTAAGGTCTTGACACCTTGTCAATCGATAGGCTGTACATTTCACAAGAACATGTAGTTAGAGAACATCAACTCAAGAACCTCACCCCAAACACTTACCTTGTGTCCACAACAGTGGTTAGCAAGGAAATAGATTTATCATAATCCACTGTAGTTTCCGTGGTGAATAGCCTTGTTTCTGTGGCTTTGTTTCATTCTGTTGCTAATTTATTTATCTCTCTTCCAAACAGCCGAAATAAAGTAATTTTGCTTTCTCTGGAAGGGAAAAGGATTTTAAGAGCTAATTGTTATAAAACGCAAACAGTGAACCATCCACCACTAAATAATTTGGCACTTGAACAGACTGTGCCACCACTGTCCCTTCTCGGTGTGTTTCAGCAGGAGAACAAGGCTTCACACCATGGATACTACTACTCTATTACGCATTCCTTGCAAACTGATTAGGCAACAATGGCTGCTTCACATGTAGTTGAGAGCCTGAACTAATGGTCATAGCAATTCTTGATCTGTAGTCAAAAGTCTCGAGATACTACGAGATGAAGTCAGTCTTGAGATGCTAAGAGATTGATCTATGGAAAATGGAAGCAATGAGTGTTTTGCAGGGGGTCCACTGTGATCAGGATCTGCTGATCAGCCCAATAATGTCCTTTGATCTCAACATGTGATTTCTTACCGAATTCAGAGATGTACAAGTTTGGCACCATCTTGACGTGTATTCTGCTTGTTAACCAATATTATTAAAAGCAAACGAAATATTTGCTAACTTGAAAACTTCGCTGAACATTTCGTAATTTATTTATTATTCTCATAGAGTTTTTGCACTGAAACGCGTTCTCAGGCGCCTGGTCAACACAGTCTGTGACTCTAGAGTTGGTGTTTTGCGTTCATTTAAAATTGATACACCAATTTTAGTATCACAGAAGGTGATCTTAACATTGATTTCCTGTATCCCTTTTCAGGTTACTCGTTAACTATCATATGTGTGGGTGTTGTCTAGTCATCTTCTACACCCGTTAGAAGTGATTGTCCCGCAGGATTTTCTACATTCTTCACACCATGGAGATATCACAGGTAATAGTACTCAATTATGGTGTCATGCGGTTTGGCTTGAATTTAAGGTTTTTATCGTTTCCGGACTTGTGCCTCCATTTATCCAGCCACCATTCAGTGGTATTTCAGTGTTATTGTTCGAAAATAAGGATTGAGTGGCCACTCATTTCATGATATATATTGCCTTGTACACTAGAAGTAATTGTTTAGTTTTGCAATCGGGTTTTGATTCCTGAAAAGAAATGAAGTTGTGCTTATCTTCGTGAGCAGAAAAAAGTACTAGTCTTGCAGCAACATTATGCAAATTAGGTGACCAAGTGTTTAAAATCCATTGTCGGCATTATCGGCTTGTAATGATACTAAAACATTACTGCGAAATCTGATGGTTCATTGTATATACTCTCAGGATTTCAAGACCCTAAAGAACCAACGGGCCACTCCTTGGTGCCATCATGGTACCAAAACCTTTATACCAACCTCTGATGGTCAATGAATAGGTACCTATTCTCTTAAAATTACGAATCATAATACTCAAAAATTGAATTTTTTCTATTTAGAAGCGCTGTTTCCCTGCTTCGTTATGGTACAACCTATACAGAAATTTCAGTTGGTCCATTGAGTATACCTACTCTCAAAATGTCATGACCACTTGACATAAGACTCAAATTAGCTGTTTTAGGACGTATCGGCCTTTGCTGGCGCCGTGGCACCTCTGGTGCCATTGGGACACCAAAATACAGCACCTTCTGGTGGGCTTATGTCTTACGAGTGTACCCCCAAAATGTCGTCTTGACCCATTTGGAGGGTCGTTTTTCGTGAGGTGACACACACACACACACACAGTGACAAATGGCATCCTACTTCCAAGTATACCTAAGTCTCGCTAATATTGTTCATTAAAGTGTAAAGTCACAGAAACAAACAAATCGCATGAGACCGTCTAATTGTGTACTATTACTTCCATAATTCGACTTTTAGTGTCTCAATTATAGAGCGACCCCACCTACTTCGATGGTTAGTGGTTGAGCCCATGAAGAAATGTACCAGGACCCCGAGCAAGCCTGTCTGACGCAGTGGATATGACTCTTTCACAAAACGGAGACGCCTCAACCCCTTACACCTATAGATTAGCTTGTTCGTGCAGTTCCTCAGTTTTTGTTCGGTGCTACCCGAGCATGCTCATTGAGGGAGGTGTAAAGTTAGTGCAGACCCAGAGCATGTGCCGTGTTACATTAGGTGAATCTGTGTTTGTGCTTGCTCGTAGCCCACGAGGATGCCACCAGCAGCTAAGAGTAGCTCGGCTTATAAAATTTAGTATAATCTGGAATATCATCTCCCATTTTTTATAACTTTCACGTATTACTTTTAGCGAATGTCCAAAAAACGCTATTTCCTATTGCAGTGGCCCTAAACTGTTTCCTGCTTGAATTTTAAAGTTTCAGTAGGCAAATTCTGTTTCACTAATTAACAATATTTTGTGTACAAAAAGATAGGGGTTCAAATTAGGGTATTTTGGGTCAAAAATCTCTATTCATCGATGAAACTTCTAAAATCACGCTGACCTTGGTTTGGGTCAACCAAACACTGAACTTGCTCTGAGCTAGCCCCATGGGGACAGCACGAACAAAGCTATTGTTATAATAAATCAAGAAGTGTGTTATGAATTGTTATAAAATGAAATTGTGCTTCCCATGGAAACAAATCAGTTTAAATGTTTATAGGCACTCAAGTCCGGTGGTTGTAGCACCTTGAAAGAGAACATGGTGTCAGGTTTAAGAATTGATCAGTGACTGTCAGTCAGTTTTTCTGAAATCAGAATTCGCTCGAGTTGCCCCGGATTTAGGCGGTGAACGACAGCGTCAAATGGTCGATCCAACGCGAATCTTGATTATTTCATTCATGTGTCCCTTAGTGGCGATACATTATTGAACTTTGATGAAAGTCAGCCACTGGGATCCTCATCGTGCAAGTAAGTGCCAACCCCAGGCTAAGATGTCAATCCATATTCGCCCTAATATATCTCGTTTCGAAATTGACGGATGCAGGTTCCACGGATCCATCGATCATCTTGGATAAAGTAGCTCTGTCTGTCGTGTCGCTGCTGCCGTCGAAGATGAACCTGACACCAAAAGTGGCCCTACTCATGTCACTAATTGGGTCACGACGAGGAAAGATTGCCTCTCAAAAAATTTGGCGCACACTTAAACCGAAAAAATCCAACAGAAACCAGATGAATCCATTCACAACCCTAAAACAACTTCCATTGACATGCGATCTCAGCACCCACGTGAATCACTCATCAAGGACGTTTTGATTCTTGGATTGTCCAAAAAATCATAAAATGAAAGAAAGACTTCTTCTTCAAGAAGGCAGACGTATCTCAAGCTTGAGAAAGCCGTCCAAATTTGTCGCAGCCTTGAACTCTGTAGAATACAGGCGTCAGAAATGGAAAGATCGAGTGATCGAGTCAACAAGGTGTCTGTCGTATCATAAGTCTCAAGAATCAAGAAAAAAATGATGCCTCGTGTTCAACGTTCCGAGGAAGGCAGCATAAACAAGCACAGTACCTACTCGAACCCGTTGGATAGAGCTTTAAATTTCCTATCTCCCTGTGATGCATGAATGTTTTACGCCAGATTCAGTGAGTAAAAATTGGACGGAGAAGCATATTATGTTCTCAAATTTGCGAAGTCACTGTCTATTTTTTCAAATGGTTGTACAAAAAAAAGCGGGTAACAGTAATCTTCCTCAGGATATCAGCTTTCCAATGGTACCTACTTTCTTTTAATTTTACTGTTAATAGGAGGGAAAAAGTACGTTCGATTGCAAAGAACGTGGGTTTTGTAAGGAAATCGAATGTTTTAGGTTGTTATAAGACTTGAGACGACCTGAACATGATTCGAGGAGTTGGGCATTGTTTTCCACCTTATTCCACTGGATCGAAAGGTGACACTCCTGAGTTATTTCGACTGATGAGAAAGCGATTTTCCTACATAATAAGTGTCGTGGTACCCCTCAAGTTCTTACACCACTCCTATGTAATACCTAAATGATTTAACCAAATAAATGAAGGGAATGACGAGCTGAACAACGCCGAGGGGAAAGTAGGAGAAGGGACCCCTCCATCGACCAACATCGCTCCTCAGTGGTTGTAACGGCCGTTGATGGACGGGGGACGAGTGGAAAGGGGCCTTTATAAGCAGCCCTGCTAGCCCAGCTCTTCATTGGACCGACTACTCTGATTTGAGACCTCTCTCTCACTCTCTCTCTCTCTCTCTCTCTCTCTCACTCTCTTTCTCTCTCTCTCTCTCTCTCTCTCTCTCTCTCTCTCTCTCTCTCTCTCTCTCTCTCTCTCTCTCTCTCTCTCTCTCTCTCTCTCTCTCTCTCTCTCTCTCTCTCTCTCTCTCTCTCTGTCCTACCCTTCTCCTGCACCCACTGTGATGATAACTGTGGAGTGCTCCCTTCTAAGAGTACCTAGGTATTCATCTTCTTCATCCTGGTGCATGCTGTGGTGATAGCCGTGGAGCCCCTTAAGCTCTCCCCTAGCACCTGCTGTGGTGATAACCGCGGGGTGCAAGCAAAAGACTCCTAAGGAGCACCTAATACCTGCTGTGGTGATAACCACGGGGTATAAGTTTCCCTCACATCCATATAACTAACGCCTGCTGTGGTGATGCTGTGCTGTGGTAACGTTACCAAAAGAATCCTACAGAGCACATCCTTCATTCATCCATCCAAACCAACCTTCCGTCCGACTGTCGTAAGCCCACTCACCGGCTTACGACAATAAGTTTATTGTAGGGCATAGGGGAAGACATTCTTGTTGCATCAGGGAGATAGAAAATTAACGCTTTCCAACGGGGTAGGTACTCGTTTTTAATTTTACACTGTAAGTTGAGGAAATTATCGCCATTTCAGTGAAATAAGGTCGAAAAAACGGGGAAAATCGTAAAATCTAAATAGCTAACTCTAAAACGAAGCGTTTTTCTGAAAATGTCTAAGAGAAACTTTGTTGCGAATTAGTTGAAGAATCGATTCCTAAGTTTCGCGGTGCTTAAAGTGGTTCATCTTGTGTAATGTCAAAACTGAATGGTGGTATTTTCAACACTACGTAGATGCTATTTCTGTGTTTTGGATGCTACCAGTCGATAGAACTAGCTCGAACTTGTTAGTATTCGACAACCCATGGGCCCGTAGGACGTTTTCGAGACAAACATTCGAAGTATCTGTAGCCTTGGGAATATTTCATGAATAGTTGATGGAGTATGTGGTGATCTCCCTGGAATTTGTGTATTTTGAGACGATTTGTTAGTTTTGCTGAAATCATCAATCCCACCACCAACGTCTGGAAGCAGTTTTTGAAAGAGCTCGTCAATTTTATGTTGAATTTAGTAAGTCGTTATGTAAATTCAGCATGGATCAGGTCAGTTATTTGGGACCTTCCAGGCAGTTGTAGTATACTAACCAGCTGAGCGTGGGCTAGTACGTACCTACGTACAGAATGCAGTATGTCGACTCATCAGTTTGAAAACTATTTTATGTCCTTACGTAGTTATTTGTGAAAACTATTTTATGTAAGGTTTTACGTAGTTCTTTTTATTTGGCTGTCTAATGCTATTCAACATACTCTTGTTGCTTACAACCAATCAATGTTACATCTTACCTGATGTCTGCATACCTACATACTTTCTTGGAGATTGTTCTGAGATCGATGGCTGTGTTCTATAACACATTATCAACAATGTGGGTGGTTATTTTTGTAGGTCTTGTCTGTGCTGAAGAAATGAGTTGGCGTCAGAGACAGCAACAAGGGAAAATCGGACCAGTCAACCCCTTTGCTGCTGCTGTTAAAGCCATGGAAGGTGAGTGATTTAGTTCGATGTTTCTTTATTCCCTTTACCTACTGTGAACGATGTGTTAGACTCCCAAAGTTTTGCGTGGCACCAAAAAAAGTTACGCTGTTGTTCACCAGCAACTTATCTGTAGCTAGGGTTAGTTTTCACCCACGAAAATCTCATCGCTCGTTGGAAAGCTCTGAATTTACCTCAACATCTCATGCTACCAATGCTACCCTCCTTGATCTCCCGACCAAAATTTGAAGGCGATGTTCTGGGAAGTTGGTATGTACCTACAAAAACGTGCGTTATTTTCGATGCAGTATCCAAATAGGTAACAAAGAATATGATAGATCAGTAAAGATGTACAGAGTTACGGGAGATACCTAGAGGGACAGACAGAGTCCAAAACAGAGCGGCAGAGGAGTAAAGAGGTAAATATGACTCCATATATACCATAAGACATATCCATGATCTGCTTATTATTTAAACTATAAGGGAGAAAAGTAATCGGTTTGTAACTTTGGTAATAATTTTTTCCTATTATTAAAAAATTCCTGAGTCAGTGAGTCAGTAATATGTAAGCGTAACCCTCGCACGTTACCCGGACATTACTCGACATTATAGTGTCGCGTTATATTATGATTAATCGACATTATATTATAATGTCGATGTAGGCTAAGGCCCCATTTAGAAGAATTCCACAATGTTTAACAAAAACAAATGGCAACGTAGAAGAAAACTCCAGATAATAAACATCCAGTGTACGTCCCTTTTATTATGGTGGTGTATATATCACTCTCACTCATTGAGATCGCCTGAATTTTTAACCCAGCCCCCCCCCCTCCCCCCGCCATAGTGCACAACCAGAACGACTTCTGAAATATAATACTAAACAGCCACCCAAATCGGCTGAGAGTACGGGCAGCGGACATGTGCAGAAAATCCCGCGTTCTCTCTACCTCCTCCGCCCGTACGGGCATAAATGTCGAAATTCCGGCGACGTAGTGCACAAGTAGACTGAATTCAGCGTCGATCAAAAAAGAATCACGCAAACCGGTCGAGAATTGCGGCCTGGGCAGCACACACAAGATTTAGCCGAAAACCCCAAGTTTTTTCAGAACTAACCCCCCTTCATCACTTCTGGAAGTAAATTTCGAAATTCCGGCGACGTAAGGCACAACTAGACAGTTTTCTGCGTCGAACAAAAAAGAATCACGCAAATTGCACGAGAATTGCGGCCTGGGTGGCGCACACAAGGTTCTGTCAAACACGGACACCTATGGTTTTTTCACGGATTTTCATGTGGTTCTTTTCATTCTCGACTGAGTGTTGTCCTCTTCTGAGCAGATCAAATACATAAGGACGTCTCTTACTACTGAGGGACAAAAAATGAACTTCTCTTTGGTATAAATAATTAGTAGAACCATTTTACAATATCTAGCGCACGAGTATTTTACAAATGAGTGTATTTCATTCTTAATTTAGTGGCAGTTTATTGTGACATAAAAGTGGTTTTGATTGTGAAGATCCAATTGCTCTTTTAGAAATCTTGAAAATAGTCGTAAAAAATATAGCTGATCGGGACTGGTGAGGTACCTATGAGGTACCTAATCCAGTAGGTGTCTCGCACATTCAGAGGTTCATACTTCAAGGGACATCCCATAGTATTGTGTGTTTGTGTGGGTGCTCAAATCAATATATATAATGGTAATATCTTCTCCGTGGATGGCTGGCATTTCACTTTGGTAGTGGTTTTCATGGTAGGTACTACCAGTTCACAATTATTTGGGCGAAGTAAGTATTCATCCAGTTTATGATTTCTGCTTCATGCAGTCAGTCTATAATATATTATATATATGTTACAGCAACAACCCGAAATCCGTTAGAACTAGTCTCAACTAGTCAATACTAGTTACCACAATGGCCTTTCGCCAGTTGAAACTGGTTTTGACTAGTTGAAGACTAGTTGAAACTAGTTTTGACGGATTTCGGGTTTTTAGGGCCGGTTTCACCAACGCGGATTATCCAGAGTTCAATCCCGGCTGAGGTTTAAGCCATCGATTCTGAGAAAAGACAGTTTCACGAACGCCTAATCTAGGAATAAGTCGCGGCAACGGCGTATTAAGTTAATACCTCGTTTCAGGTGGTTTAAACCTCTGATCTACGGTTGATCTCCGATTCTCCTCCAGGCCATCGCCATTTTGAAATCTATTTTATCAGTGTTTTTCATATGTACTTCTCAACTTGCAATCTTGCATCAACATTTAGTGCGATGAATCGTTACATTGAAGTGTTTGAGTCATCCTTGGATGAATATTTCAATGAACTTCTGGAAGTGGCCGCGCCCAGAAGGCGATAATACGCGAAAGGGTCGAGCATTTCCACAAGTGGGATGACGGCGATTTTTTCGCGAGTTTCCGCCTTCCGACGGAAGGGATGAGCTTAGTGCTCGATGCAAGAGAAAGCCTTCTAGTTCTCGAAACAGAAATGTGAGTGCAACCAAAAATGTGTAATAAATATAATTTTACACCAAACCAGGTAGGCAACAACGTCGGACCCATCATTATTTATTTAGTAGGTAAACAAACCTTCATTGTACATGGTAGGTACTCGCAGACTGCGCTAATAAGTACATGTATAACTTCTTCTGCATACAGCGAATTATTGTAAAAAAGTAGATACCTTTTATAGAAGAGCCTAGGTAGGCTATCTATAATTTATTACAAGAGCTGTCTCGAAAGATGTAAGATGGTCTTTTGTAGTAATGACAGAGTGGAGTCGAGCAGAAGTTCTCAGAATGAGAATGACAGAGGCTAGAGGCATAAGAAAAAATCGCGAAACTTCCGCAACTGGCTACTATTATGCAGTTTAATGTCTCCACAACAGAGGATGGCGGACAAAATTTAAGTATCCATAGAAGAAATATCACAGATCCACAACTCATGGATGAGCATCTCTCCTCCATGTCATCTGTAATACGGGATTTGTGTATCTGGGGATAGCAATGCTGATGCAAACTGAACAATCTCGGCTTAAACCCAAGTTCGGCTAAACCGCGGATCAAAAACGTTGGTGAAACTGTCGAAGCTCTGAACCACAGATCAAATTTGAATCCAGGATTTATTGATACCAGGTTTAAGCTGCGTTGGTGAAACCGGCCCTTACTGTAACATATTTATATATATATATGAAAACAATTGTTTCTTTGTTTGCCCCGTACCTATGCGTTTCTATAATATCATTCGTCCGATTGGGGTGAAAGTTTGTTGTGTGGACACCCACGAGTGTTTCTGAACTAGTGGACACATTTTACCATCTGGGCGCGCGAGTGTTTTACACATGGTAAGTATGTGGCTCACGCGTCGGAAAGCCTTCGTGTTCGTTCCAAACTGGGAAAAAATTGTATCCAAAAGCACTTCAGTAAATAAAATTGAAACACAAACACTTCCCTCCCTTGGGTGGCATTGCAACGCATGCGGGTAGTAGTACAGTAGTACAATTTATCCAAGACGTCTCAGTATACGGCCTCTGACAACCGAAATACTAATAATAATTAGTGGAGACCTTGAAATAGTATAGATCAAAAAAACTTCATAAAACGGAAATTTTTATATATTTATTATAATGCACTTTGTTTGAGCCAGAGCTTCTGTAGTCAGCTACTGAATTTTTTTTTAAACTGTCATTAAAAGTAGGTGGGAGCTCGAGGTTACAGCAATTAGGATTCGTTCTTAGCTCATTTTCGAGGGAGAAAGCTATTTGCAATGGGTCTGTAATAGGCAAAAAGCCAACAAATCTGCACATGTATTAAACATGCTTATTTGTTTGTATAAGGTATTCTGAGTCACTCCGCTGAATATCTGATAAAACATTACAGATTTCGCCAAATTGTAACCACATGAGTACCTACCTACTAGGTAACGAAAGTGTGAGTTTGGATATCAGCATTTTTACACATCTAATTTGGTTCTTACATTTTCTTTGTATTTCGAAAATTACTTTAGACTGTCTAACATTGCCATTAAAAACGTTTCAATACTTACCTAAAATTGTATATGATGATTATATATGAATCTAGGCAGCAAAATATAGGTACTTATCAAAAATTGGTTTTATCTAGCTTAAAAATGAAATGATGACAACTTTGAATGTGGTTAGCTTTGCTTACAGAAATCTTCTTCAGGCTTTTAGAATCTTGATTGATCATTTTTAGGTATTTTGTAGTAAAATTCGGGTTCGTGAATAATTTCCTAAGTTTTTACCTTTCTGTGAAATGTCCCACTGCTTCTTATTTCAGGCAAACACCCAGTTTCACTTCTGAGTGAGTTTTGCACGAGAAGAAGATTCAAGCAGCCAGAATTCCAAACAGTCAAAGAGGAAGGGCCCCCTCATGCAAAGCGATTTATTATCAAGGTGCGTTAGTCATCGAGGAATCTCCTCTATTCGTATTGGAGCTTGGCCCATGAACGATTTAATTACCATATTCAACTATATGTATACATACAACTATATAGTTGACATCAACACTATATATTAGTTCATGCACCTCTGCTTGTTGATCCTCCTAAACTTGCTAATATGCTGTGGTATCATGCATGCACTTTGCACGTATGTGATTATGTGCCAACTCACCCTGTTCATAGCATAACCCCTTTTATTAGTAATCATTATCGATCGATGGTTTCAGGTTACTGTGAACGGCGTTGATTATCAACCCTCAATCACAAGCTCCACGAAGAAAATAGCTAGAAGTGAAGCTGCTAAGGTGTGTTTGAGATCTCTTGGCGTTTTACCCAGCTCATGAGGTATTAGCTTCAAATGAAAGTTGTACATTTTATTTTTATCCATATATTAATTAGTCATTTATAAAAATAAACTTGGAATTTCGTAAAGATACTTAACCGGTGTTTTGTCTCCTTTTATGACTGTTATGAATTGGATACGTATTATTTTATAAAAATATCCTCCCTCGACGGAGTCCATGGATTATGAGGATTGTAGACGTTTGCCAATAGTGATGTGGTAAAAGCTTAACAGTAAAATCTTTTTTGTGAAAATTAACGACCATTCGCTTCTTGGACGGTTTTGCTCAGGAAAAAAAGGGAAAAAACCTCGAGAGCTTCCAAATGAAAGACCTCGGGACATTACATAAATTTGATCAATGAGTGGTCTCTGATATGCAGAAATGTAATATGATGACGGTTTGTGTGGAGAACTTGCAACGCCTCAGAACATTTCTGACAGTACGCGCACCTTTTCGCGAGTTTTTAGTCTTTAACCCCTTTGTTGAGCAGAAACCGATTTCAGCAACAAATTATTTTCCAACCTTATATTTTCATCATTCTGGATTTTTTTATGATTGTAGAAAGTATTTGCAGGACTTAAAATTTGATAATTCCGTTTATTTCTCAGTTGTATGATAGATCATACACCGCCCAAGAGGCATGGACCCATTACTGTATGATGTATCATGCATCGCACTGTTCCAAGGATCGTTCTATCCAGAAATATTTTCTAATGCAGTATAATTGTGGTTATGAATGAAAGAATTGATTCCAATATATTTTTTATTAAATAAATCAAAAAGATAAAAAAATACATGTATCAGAATAGAAAAATATTGTGTAAGTGAAGGCGCATTATCCTGAATAATAAAACACTTGTATATTGGACAATAGGTTTGTTCGCACTGGCCTTTTCTGACAGTTAGCTGACTCCTGGAACATTAAGAAACCATCCATGATCCAATACCATCTTTATAAACATTTGATAATGGTTGGGAATCGAGAAGGCCCAGTGAGAAATGGAAGTGTTTTAAAGAAAATGTGTTATTCCTCCAAATTGTAGGTCTAACTGAGAGCTTTCCAAAAGTTGCTGTATGATGGGTCGGAAATGAACGGAAGTCCGTGAAAAATGGGAAGGAAAAAGCGTGAGACGTCTACTGATACCTGTGTATTGCCCTCTCGCTCCCTCACGAGGGAACCGAGTGAGAGGGAGATACATATCGGATGGCGTCACTCGCTTTTTCTTTAGATCGTTACCGCCGAAGTACTAGGATTTCAGAGCAGAATATTGTGCCTTCCTGATGCTTATGCGAGATTGTACGAAAACTGGCATTATACCTTCTCAACTGCCTCTGACTGATCAGTGGACTCATCATTGGACATTAAATCATCAGTGTCCAAACGTCATCTAACAGCAGGCAGACCATTTTCAGGCGAAACTATATAAAAAGTCTTTGAATTTCATTATCCTAAGGCTCCTCATTCAGAAATGTTGCCCCTTCATCAGCATCTGACATCCAATCATACTCTGGTCCTAGGTTAGGACGAAGGCTGGGCGCCAAAATGTTGTTTGCTCTTGAATTGTACTTTTTATAACCCGTACAAAACTCAAAATTATGTAACTGCCAAAAATAAAACGAAAATAACAAAAAATCGGTGGGACATGATTTGCAAGACAGTGAGCAGTGTATGATACAAAATACTTATGAAAATTTGATGATTTTGCAAGTAAAAGTAAGTAACAGCCATTCCAGGCTGAGGCTTTCCTCCGACTGACCTTCCATCGTCGCGGACGTGATCAGCTGTCCTCTAAGGAGAGGATCAGAATTCGATCTGATCATTTCGCTCTTCACTTGGCTACTCATTTCCTCGCCCCCTACAGTGGGGAGGGGTTTGCTGAACAGCTACATGGGTCATACTTGTGAACGTGTCACCACGTGTCACGGCCTTCGCTCATCCAAGTACTAACCACGCTCGAGGTATCCTAACCCTGGAATGCCCCGGTTAAAAGCACATAGCTCCCTGGTGGGGTCTGTCAGACCCCAACACTGGAATTCACTAAATTGAGTAAAAGAATTGAAGGAAATAATGGTTGGATAGTCATATAACTATAACTCAATGTAATTTTTATTAATACCATGTAGGATTGACAAACATGAACGAAAAGTAAACTTCAATGGTAAAAAATGTGAGATCAATAAATAAAAGTTAAGGAACGAAAGGTAAAGTGCAAAAACATGATCAACATTTCACCTACAATTTTACCATTCAGTCTGTTTCAGTAGTATTTCAGTCTAAATTAGCTGAAATTTAGAGGGTAAGTGCGGGTTAGGTCACAGATGGTCCCATACCAAAATCATTGTAAAAGTACCTCAACTTTCGTCTGCGCATGCGCAAACGTGAAATACTTGGAACACCCGTAACTACACTAATGTCGTTGAAATGAGTTCAGACTTGGAGCGTCGATCAGGAATAATACTAAGATAGTTCCACATGAATTGCATTGGAATTGTAATGTAACTTTCGTCTGTGCATGCGCGAACATGAAATGTAGACTATTGTCTTGTAACACTTCTAACTACGTGAAAAAAAGTCGTAGAGAGCTGAAATTTTGAGGGTACAAGTGGGTTGGATCGCAGATGGTTCCGTATCAAAACGAACCTACGCAACTATTCTATACGTTCATGTGATTCAAGTGGGGAAGCTATGCTGCCTACTCGAATTGGCAGACGTTTTTGCGTAGTTAGAAGCTTTACAAGGAAACTGTCAACATTTCACGTTTGCGCATGCGCAGACAAAAGTAACGACACTTTCAATAATTTTAGTATAGGACCATCTGTGACCCAACCCGCACCTATCCTCAAAATTTCAGCCCATTTCGAGTAGTTATGGGCGTTACAAGGAATTACCACAGACAGACACGGAACCAAAAATGTTCCCTGAAACGCAAAATGGTAGTGGAAAGTTTCATTGTTGAGGATATACATTTTTTTTACTCACTCACGAACCCAAGGCTTCCCTACCTTCTGTAGTGTGGAAGCAAAATGTTCATAAGGAGTTCGTTTCCTCGCGACCCGTCTGAGGCGAGAGCGGTCTCGGGCCACCACGAGTTTTTGTACGATCTCGCATAAACATTAGGAAGGCCCAATATTCTGCTCTGAAATCCTAGCACTAGGCGGGAACGAACTAAAGAAAAAGCGAGTGACGTCATCCGGTATGTATCTCCCTCTCACTCGGTTCCCTCGTGAGGGAGCGAGAGGGCAATACACAGATACCAGTAGACGTCTCACGCTTTTTCCTTCCCATTTTTCACGGACTTCCGTTCATTTCCGACGCATCATACAGCAACTTTTGGAAAGCTCTCAGTTAGACCTACAATTTGGAGGAATAACAACTTTTTTTTAAAACACTTCCATTTCTCACTGGGCCTTCTCGATTCCCAACCATTATCAAATGTTTATAAAGATGGTATTGGATCATGGATGGTTTCTTAATGTTCCAGGAGTTAGCTAACTGTCAGAAAAGGCCAGTGCGAACAAACCTATTGTCCAATCGACAAGTGTTTTATATTCAGGATAATGTGCCTTCAGTACTTACACAATAATATTTTTCTATTCTGATACATGTGTTTTTTGATATTTTTGATTTATTTAATAGGTAAAGAATTTTTTGGAATCAATTCTTTCATTCATCACCACAATTACACTGCACTAGATGTGAAGGGCCCATAGATGGCAGCGAAAAGATAAGAACTCATCCCAATCATTCGTAGAGCTACACAAACAACAGTCGTCTCACGGATCTTTCAATCCTCTTCGCTTAACTTCCATACTTCCATTCTTTGTAATGCCAACACCCTTGGACTAAAATGAAAATAACGACCAAATACTTACTGGAAGATAATGTGAGGGTGTCACCATTCGATTTGAAAATTACCCCATAGTTGACTCACTACATCACAAAAGGTACATTTTTCATGAAAAACCCACGATTTAGCCGGAAACAACACGTTTTTTCGTATTCAGACCTCATTTTCTCTCTTGAAGTCAATTCCAAAAAACGTTTTGATTAGACCGTTGGAAAGCTGACGTTTTGGCGCATTTTTTAGCTTACCTTCACCATTCTGCTACAAGAATTAATAGGATCACCAAGCGTTTGAAAAACAGACAATTTCAAGATTTTGACAAAATTCACTTTTCAAACTCCATTTTCACTCCTCAAATCCTCCTAAAAAAATTTTGTTAGGCATTAGAGAGACAGGAAATTTAACGCTCTTTCCAACGTTCTTCAAATTTGAATTTACTCTTTAAATTAAGGAAATTATAGCTGCTTTAGTGAGTAAAGGTCGGAAACTCGAAAAAAATCTTAAAAGTGAAAAAAGAGGGGTTTTAAGCGGAGTAAAAAAAAATGTTATAGGACACTTGGTCGGAAATTAGATGTAGAACACGTGGGAGAGAGGTTTTGCATCACTCATGTTACACCCTGTATAATAACAGAAGTACCTATGGTAGTACAGTCAAAAATAGGTGTTCGAGAAAACCATGGCTTTCTAGGTGGCAAAATGAGAGAGTTAAGACGGGTTTTCTAATTTTTCTATTTTAAAGTTTAACCGTCGTAAAAATGGACCAAAATTGGTGCGGTTGGTACCAGTGTCAATTAGGATGTCTCGATTATGCCTACTGATTTTGAGCTCGATCGCATTTGGTTAAGCCAATTGGCAACAAAAATATGTCACTGGGTCCAACATTTTCCAGGTTTAAGCACTATGACGTTGGTGTGGTGTCAGAAAGTGAGGTTTCTATGAAAGTATAATTATATTGAATTTCCATGCTATTTTCTATCGAATAAAATTTAAAAAAAAAGTCCCGTTTATATTTGATCCACCCTCGTACTTAGGCCTTTGCACTTTAGCACTTATGTGGGAGTGCAGTTGTCCTCAGGACTGTGTTATTGGAGTTGGTACCTGGCACCTGTCTCTAGGAAAGGTTGCCAATGGTGTGTGTGTGTGGGCCTTTGAAATATAAGGAGGCCGTAAATATAAGCCCAACCAATACTCTTCATGCTTATTTTCTTACAATATTTTATAATAACCCTTGACCCATACTTGTAGGATGTAACGACACTACTTGCTACTAAATACATAATGGATGGATGAACGAAAATACCTGTCTGCTACAGGTATGATATGGTGGGATGAGGTACAGGTGTGGGAGGCAGTGCTGTGAGGGGTAGATAAGGGATAAGTACCCTATGTGTTGTATGTATATTATGTACTTGTCCATTAGTACATCACAATTTTGTAAAATCCGTATTTCTATTGAGTCCAAGATTTGATTGGATATCTAGGATCCTTAGTTAGCGTTATAAAATCTTGTTAAACTGGTGAACTTGGGAAATCAGAGTCAACTGATCGGCCGGCATACACTCAGGTAACTAGTTAGCATATGATTCGAATCCCTTCGTTTCAAGGACAGGTGTCAGTATTGCGGTCAATCCCGGGATGTAATTTTTTTTTAAATAATGCGTTGTAAGAACAGAGAAAAAGGTAGTAATTTGTCATCAATTCATCGAATTGCGTTATTTCCCTTTTGTGGTAAGCCATCTTAATGTGGGATAAACACAAAATAAATACACCTTTCGCTTACCACTAATTTATTAAATACACAAAGCTTTTCACTCAAATTCTGAGCATCATCAGGTAAACTCACTGATCTGTGTTTACGTGAGTTTACCTGATGATGCTCAGAATTTGAGTGAAAAGCTTTGTGTATAAATTAGTGGTAAGCGAAAGGTGTATTTATTTTGTGTTTATACCACATTAGTAATTTGTCGTTATTTTGGTCTAAGGAAAGATTTCGTCTCGATTGATGGATAGTTGGAGAATTGTGTAGTGTCAGTGCAGTGTCGCCATCACTAAAGACGCCATCTTTTGGATGAATATTCTAGAACCACCTACCAGTGACATTGTATGTAAATAAAGCTTTTTGTAGTATCCGTAGGAATACATTAGTGAACGGTTGGTAATGCTGTACCGCCTCCCCCTTCGTCCATCTCATGTTAACTATGTCTAGTGAGTCCATACTCCTTTCGATCCGATATTTGGTATCAAATCAATATCGAAAGCACGGTATCGATACTTCGATATTGTCGAAAGGAAATATCGATATTGAAAGATATTGTCGAAAGGAAATATCGATATTGAAAGTATCATTTGATATTGATAATTCTCACATTTTTTGTTTTGTTTTTGCAATACTTATATTGTCCTTAAATTCTGTAAGTCCATTCAAAAAATAAATCGTGTTTAGGCCTATCTCAGCATTATGATCAGTTTCGGTGCATACTAGAGGAGTGGAAATAAACCCTTGGGTAGATTTTGAAGTTTTCATTGTTATCTATATCAAAAAGTACAAAGAGTGGAAAACATATTGTGGTGAATGTTTAAAAAAAATTTTATAAACCCCAATCTTCGGAAGTAAACCAACGGCTGGTGCTATGTTGGACATAGGTAAGTAACCTCCTTCCGATGTTGTCTGGATTCGATATTTTTATTCGATACTGTAAAGCTTCATTCGATATCCCGATATTATCAAATTATTGATATCGATACAAATATTGGAAATATCGAAACAAATGTATCGATATTACTAATATCGGTAATACCGGAACGTCACTAACTATAGAATATTTTTGTTCTTCCCATACTTCTTTTCGCGTATACGGGAAAAGAATAATAGACAGTTTTTTTACTTCCCGTCATCTTTACACATTCAACCGTGGAAACGCTGAAACGGACCAATGAGCTTGAAGCATTCTTTTCCCGTAACGTGTAGTTCTTCCCATACACGGGAAAAGCTACTTCCTCGCGTGCACGGGAAGAACTACGCGTATACGTGTAGAGAATGCTTGAAGCTCATTGATCCGTCTTCCCGTGTCATCTTGGCGTATCAGTCACACGGTTGAACGTGTAAAGACCACGGGAAGAACAAAAACAGTCTAGAAATGCCAACTGCATACAGCACGTATACAGCAAGAGGCGACTCTTCCCGTACCCGCAAAAAGAGCATTCGTGATGATGGTCGACGTAACCTTCCACGAGGATAACCTCAGAGTGTCGGTTGCAGACCTCTCACCCGCGCTTCCGCTACAACCACCTCTCACCCGTGCTGGTAGGCATAGTACTTCTTGAACCACGTACTGCACTGAGGTAAGTTTGTATAAATTAATGTACTTAATTAATTTTGTTGTTTTGTGAACAATCAACTTTCTTTTGGAGACAACAGAGAGTTGCCGGAAGTTAAACGGGCCGGTCAAGCTTCTTGAATCCAGTGGTAGGGGATGTACCTACATTTAACGTTAAATAGGTATTCATTCTGAAAGAATAGATAAACTTTGTGGATAGATCGCTGTTATGGTGTGAATATATACCTGTTTGTTCGGATATATCTACTGTAACGAGATTTTAGGTACTACTCTTTATAGACAGGTATCGTAAGTTAGGAATATCACGTTCCCTGGACATGGGGTTACGGTTTTCTAAGCCTGTTTTTTTTTTTAAATTTTATTTTACGGTCTTGGTTTATGGCCATAAGCTAGAAGTCACAAGATTTATACAAACTAGGATAATACAAGTTACGTACTGTGAAGTCACTGAAATGTGCGATTATTGAATCTGCTTGTTTTTTAGAACTGTTTTCCCACGGTCATGGCTCAACGCTCACAACTGTCTGTAAGTGGTTTATCGAATTTTTTTCCCCCTTCAAGAAAGGTAGGGAATTCTTGTAGGGGAGACCGGGGAGACTCAAATTGAGTTTTTGGTCATATGACTTGATTTGATACTATTACCAAGCATGGCATCTTTAGCTACAACTAATCACCTACACTATCCATTCAGTAATTTTCCGAAAACGCCATTGAAGAGGTACTTACTTCAAATCAATAATTTTGTCTCACATGGCTCATTTCGCCCCGGGTCCGGGGCAAAATGCACCACACCTGGGGCAAGATGAATCAACAATAATATAGTTTAGTGTTGTACAAAATATTTTATTTTCGTACCTATAAAAAACGGGTTTGTAAATCCCAACTTTTAAAAATCACATTTAGTCAATAGTAAAGAAAAGTAACATTACACAACTAGGTACCTAACTAGACAGTTTTTCTCTCTCAGGTTAAGAGATCTTTAAGTGAGTAGGTAGGTATATGTATTACATATCATTCAATAAAATAGCAAGAATCATCTGTCATTACAAAGGAACCCACGTAGAAAGAACTAGAAAATTTTGAGGTAGAAAAAGGTACCAATTGAATTTTGGTTGGCTCACATTTAAAGAATTACGATACATAATGTCTAAGAATAAAATTACTAATGAACAAAAAATATTCCATCGAGAAGAAGCGGAAATCGTATGTCTTAAAAATGAAATTAAAGCCAGCTACCAATAGAAAAACCAGATACAGTACTATAGGGCAAGAAGAACCACAGTAGATATGGGGCAAGATGAACCATCTTTGCTTTGGGTCATGTTGCCCCAAATTGAGTGGTTCATCTTGCCCCTAATGCTAAATTTCTGGAAAAGTGGGGATAACATCATCTTGAAAACAATAGACCAAAAAACGATAAGTGCAATATGATCCTTGATTCATGGTTTATCATCACCGAAAATGCTGATTTTGAAACTGACCAAGCGTGAAAATGAAGAAGAGGCAAGGAGAAAATGGATAACCTACTTTGAGGTTCCAAAAAATTTCCATCCCAATGGAGACTGGTGAACTGCTGCTTGTCCCCTATCAACAACTTTAGAAGGACGCTCCAGTGTTGCCAACCCCACAATGAGGGAGAAATCAAATTTTCTTCTTCCCAAATACTCAAAATGGCGGTTGATTCGTCTTGCCCCTGGTTCATGTTGCCCCGGACTCCCCTATTATGCAAGAAGTAACAAAAATGTGTGCTGTCCAAAATCAACATTTTCACTTGGGTTTTACATTTTTCAGCTTTACTTTTCAATGCGGACAATTGCATTTTTGGAATCTACGCACCTTGGAACGGTGAAGAAAAACGCTGCAAATCCCTGCACAACGGTTTATTATTTTGTACGGAATACCCTTCTGTTACAGATCACAGCTCTCTGTGTAGATAACCCGTCTATATAATATAATATGTACTATTCTATACATGTTATGTAGATCGCAGACCCTCCGTAGGTTAGTACCTAACCCCTTACTCGTTAATAGGTACCTACCTAAATCACGAGTTAAATGTTGCTAAAATAATTCTGCTGATGACAAACAGTACCTAACAAAAAGAAACACACATAATGAAGTTCTGAAAAGAAATTGTTGATGAGGAGTGAAAAAAGTTGCAAAAGTACCTACCAACAAACTCAGCCCCTTCTATGTAGATGGTATAATGAACCGTTGTGTAATAATTTACTGTTGAGTAATGATTTACCATCGTGTAGTAATAATTTACCCATCAATAATACTGCAACGTTTGTTCAAGTTTCACTACCTATCAACAAACTCGAAAAGAGCCATCATTTTTCAAATGAAATAATATCACAGAACAACCAACTCGACTTCATACTCCTCCAATATAATCAGGTGGCTGTTGTCGGCGCGTCCCTGGTAACGAGATTTGGTTTGAATGTATACAATTTCATTCACCCTGGAGTCGAAAATGCCTGTCGTTGCAAACTTCGGGGCCTTACTGTGAACGAACGGCTGGACGTACGATGCTCCGGGTGGTCTTAAAAAACTCGTAAGTTCAAGAACTATTTAAAACCGTAAAAAGATTCACGCAAAAAAAAGGTATAGGCGTTTTGAAAATTTCAAACCCTATTTTGAACCCCTTAGAGAGAGTAACGTCGAGCTTCGAGGACCAACTAGACCCCGAACGGAACCTATAACCCGAATTTCATCAATTTTGTTTCATGGTAACGAAGAAAAGTGGCCAGTACGGCGGATAGACAGAAATGTTTTCATTGCAGTTTTGGTTGCTGTTGGAAACGTAAACCATCAAATTTTGAGGGGGGTAAGAATTTTTTTTTCATGCTCGATTCCAATGGTTCATTATTGAAAATAATAAACCAAAATTGTGAAGGGGTGTTCGAAAAATTTGTTGCTGAGCGAATGCATAGGTGTATTATTTACAGAATAATAAACCAAAACGCGAAATTTCATGATTCTGAACATTGTACAGACAAATATACGTTTTTATTAGGTACCTGCTATAGATCGCTAGGTATGCACACATTTTACATTGATTTGTCTTTTTCCCAGGATTCGAAATCTGCCAGAATGGATGCTGAAGAGAAGAGGAGGGCCGTAAGATTTTCCGCTGGTGAGGATATTCTCGTCCTGAAAGAGGTCCTAGCGGAAAATCCCTTCGCAATGCCCTCCCGCTGGAACAGCATTGCAGAACGTATGCGAAAAAATTCGCCCAAACCATTCACGGCCAGGAATTTAAAAGATAGAGTGCATCACGTTCTCAAACTTTTCTTGAAAGGGGAACGTGAGATATTGAAGAAATCAGGGACAGAAGAGGAATATAGTGAGAGGGAGACCCTTCTAGAAGAGGTCAGATCCGTGAAGGAAAGCGGGCCCTTAATCCCTAAAGGAAAACGAGCACTAGCAGAACTGTACCGTGAGGAAGGAAAAAAGTTGAAGGTGGAAACTGCTGCTTCACCGTCTGAGGTGCACCATGAGGTAAGGGTTTCCACTTGCTGAATATTACAGCTTTAGCCATCTTCCATCCCTTCCCATTACCATCTTCCCAATGTGGCCAATACCATGTTCCTTCCTTAGTGCTTACCATTTACATGGTAGGTATGGATTATTCTAATTTAGCAATTTCAAGGGTAACATTTAAAACAGAAACGAATTTAAATGGCCCATTGTTAATTAATTTTCATGTTCCACATTAACTGAAAAACCATGTACGCAGGTAACTTGAAAAAGTCAACTGTTGCACAAACGCCAAAGGGATGATATGAAATTTTTACCTCTCTGTTTTTGAGTTACAGGAAGAATTTGAAACAGACTTGGAGTTTGAAACAGTTTCGCAGTCGGAGGAATGTTTCATCAAATTCCCCGAGTGCATCAACAATAGTCTCACTGCTGCTGCTGTTGTTGTCGATCAGTCAACAAGTTACCAATTTGACAAGTCTCTTGGATCTTCATACACCTCCATACCACCCATCAACACTCCCTTCACGACTCCCAATACTGTCCCACCAACACTTGTGGTCAACTTAGCAACCCCCAAGTCCTCTCCAGGAGTAAGGCTGCATTTAACAAAGCCGTTATGGAGCACATGCAGCGTAAGAAACAACTGGAAAGCGAGGTACAATTGAAAAACCTTGAATTGGAACTGTTTAAAGCTGCCAACGACAAAAAATGGCTAGAGCTTGAGGAAATTAATAAAACAAATGTTGTTGACAACCAAAAAATTCTTGCACTAGCAATGGAAAATGAAAAGAAGATAACAGCTTTAGATAAAAAACTTGATGTGGTTGTCGAAAATCAACAAAAAATCGTCTTGCTGTTAATGCATTTTTTTGCATAATGAAGTCGAAAACTAAAACCATTACAAATTGAAATTGTAAAAGTAGAACTGAAGGGCCCCATATTCGTATTTAAATTTTTTATTTTACTCGCTTAAATCGATTTTGGTTTCATATTTTCAAATTCTATTTGAAAATAATAAACCAAATTATTTTCAAAGAATAATGTCTTCTATTAAAAAATAATAAACAAAATCATTTTCAAAGAATAATAAATTCTGTTAAAAAAAATAAAATAAAAATAAACCAAATCCTTATTTTCAAATTTATTTCTTGAAAACAATCGGGTTTATTATTTTCAGAATATTTAGTTTGAAAATAATCATTTGTTTTATCGTATTCAAATTATTTAAATTCGAAAAGTAGAACTGTATGGCCCCATATTCGTATTTCAACTTCCTATTTTACTCGCTTAAATCGATTTTGGTTTATTATTTTCAGTAATGAACCTTTGGAATCGAGCATGAATATATTGACCCCCCCCCACCCCTCTCAAAATGTGATGGTTTGCGTTTCAAGTTAGGTAGAATAACTAAATGAACTGAAACGAACTTCTTTCAATTAACATTCAGGAGAAAGGTAGAATTTTCTGGATCTTTAGTTTATTATTCTGCGAATAATACACCTATGTATTCGCTCATCAAAAAATTTGTGTAACACCCCCTCAAAATTTTTTCTTTTACGTTTCAAGGTGCGTACATTCGAAAAATGCAATGTCCGTCCGCCGTATCATCCATATCTGCTTAATTGCGGTCTAAAAAGTTCTCCCTTTCGCATACGGGCTCCATTTGGGCCCTAGTTGTATCCCGAAACTTTGCAGGGGGTCGGAACATACCCAAGGGTGTTACGTGTGAGAAATGGGTTTGTTTGGTGTTTTAGTAGGTAACTAAAATCTGAATGTGATATTTTTCAAAACTAATACCTGATAGTTGTGATATAGTTATAAAATAGTATTATTGTGGCTAGAAGCTATAGAGAAATATTGTTGTATACCTAATTCTCGTCTATTATGGTTACTTTGACCGTTATCAGAATCTGTTATTTTACTAAAATAGTACCCGACAGTTGTGATGTTGTTATGAGATAGTGTTATTCTTCCTATAAATTGTAAAATACGTTGAACAACTTCCACAATTTATCAATTATATTCCATAAAAATTTACCAATATTATTTTAATATAGTACGTGACAGCTGTTATATGGTTTAATATAGTAGTAAGTACACAATATTACTTTGAATAATTATCACAATATTCATGAATTTTATTCGATCTGAATGTAATTATGTTATTGTAAACTAGTACCCGAGTATTGTTGTTCTGGTTATAAATGATAGTAGGATCTTGCATAATTTTCGTCTTATTTATTACTCATTTCATTTTGCGTAACTTCGTTAGTGAAATGGTACCTACCCACAGTTGTGTTAACTACATCACAACTTTATTGCTGTTATAATTTTTATTTCATCAGATTGTATATCATTGTAAACTAGTACCTGACAGTTGTGGTATTGCTATTTTGGCGACCTCGTTACTTCTGAGTCGCTAACGGAAACGCATTTATGTTTGAATAGGTACCTAGCTGATACAATTTCCTTCTGCTACCCGCATTTTCAAGATACGCTCATTTTCAACCTCACTAAACAAAACATTTTCGACCTCATACTGGCAGAAAAAATAACAGAGGTACGATTTCTCTATTTCAAGGTAAAGAGAGGGGGATTATACTTCAAGATATATACCTACTTTCAATTCGTGGTTTTCATGAAAAAAGCCTACTTGATTGGTGTACGAGGTGACAGAAAAGTTCTGTGTGCACAACAGAAAAGCATTTTTTAATAATTTCAGAGAAATGAAAAGAAAGCAATGGAATGGTTACAGATGGTAGGATACATGTATTTTAAAAAAAATCAATGAATACTAGGTACATACCGAGCTGAACCCCTACGACAAATACTCCTCCAAAGTAATAGGAATGACGCCAAAAAACTCTGGGGTTTGGCCTCCGTAAAGGCACGTATGGCAATTTGTTAACAATGTTCCAGCCTTGAACATAGTCGGTAACTGTTGTTTTAGTAACTTTTGGTTTTTGGAGAAGTCAAGGAAAGCAAACTCCCGAATGATTTTTCCAAAACCCCAATCTACCGCTTGTCAGAAGACATGCTTCTGTTAAATTCTGCTGCATTCCTTTCAGTTGACGTCGAAGGAAATGGTGAAATCAGGATGTTGGCTGGATCCCCATACAACACTAATGTCATAAATATGTGTTGTCACGCATACCGCTCGCAGCTGCTCAAGTGGACTCATTGTGAAAATACCTAAATATAAAAGATCTTTAGGTCGGTACTACGTTTTAAACATGGCAATGTTAAAGTTGTAAGCCGTTCAGTATGGTGAGCGAATTGTTGTAGGAGGCACCAGTCGCATACACTGTGCCAGTATAATACATTTTCAAATTTACTTTCAAATATTAAGAGTTCTAGGCGGTCTAGAAGCATGGGATTTCGCTTAAAACGTGATCGAAGATTTATAAAGTGGATCCAAAAAATCCACCATCCATAGGAAAGTTATTTGGTTGGGCACGTGTTATCCGAAAAAGACGCCTCTGATATTTGAAGTCAGTAGTTTCTCAGCCATTCGCTTAGTGATTTGGTTAAGAGTTGACCTAATTTTATTTCGTATTTTCTGCTATTATTTTTCTTTCCCACAATAGATGTGTGCTAATTTTCTATTTTGTGGGACTTAACAATTTTCGTGTTTTATTTTGCCCGGGAAACGATTTTAATCTGTTCTTGGGGGGTGCATGGTACTGGTGACACGTCCTGGCACTATTTAGGTGATAAAACAAATCATAATTGCTTACCAGCATCATGTCTTCTACAAAGACTGACGATGATGCCATTCGGAGCCATTATGGATTGGTATTTGAGGCAGTGGAACCTTTTGCGGCCACTGAAATAATTCTCTTGATCCACGCTCGGTCTGCACATCTTTCGAGCCGTTCCGTCTATGAAGCCTCAACAGTTCTAGAGAGCTGCTCCCCTTGAAGCTACAGCCTGCAAACAGAACTAGTTAACCACATGTTACCACTGAAACATTCAAAATTACATAGGTATCTGTTCTATTAACAGGTATTAACAGGTATATTAACGGTATTTATATCTCAAGCAGGGTTCACATCCATCCGGAAAGCTATCCGGAAAGTGTGTACGAGCAGCTGATTGGTTGGACATCAGCTGGGGAGGGGGGAATATTCTTTCCGGAGAAGCACTTTTGAAGCGAACTGTATGCATCTGATTTTTCAGATATTTTCCGCTCCGCATCTGCGCAGTTCACTACTGCGCATACAGAATGGCGTCGGCAACCGAAACAGCTGTGGGAGGAAGCGCTGGAAACGAGTTGTCAGCCAAAATTCCGGATGGTTATGAACGCCTTCCCCTCCATCCCTTCCACTGCTTTTCACTAGCTTCCCCTATCCGTATTTCCAGACGGCTCCGGATGGATGTGAACCCTGCTTGAGTCTGGGTTCACATCCATCCGTTGTACGTTCAAGTTCATGCGTTGGAGCATCTGATTGGCTCATACCATGAAGTGGTGGGGGGCGATTTTTGACGGATACACACTTTTGGCGAAGACAGTCCGCATTAGAACGGATGGCGCAGAAGACCTCTGCGCAAGTGTGTTGTTTATGGTCTGTCGTTTGGTTGTCTTTGGTATTTCAGAAAGCAGATCCATTATAACGTTTGTGCTCGATTCCATAGGAAAAACGCTGCAAAGTCCTTGTCACATGGGTTTATTATTCTCCTGGGCACACCTACAGCAACGTTGGCTGTTCATTTATTGTTTCTTTTATGCGTAATAATCGAAATAGCTATCTCTGATGGTTTCCGTTAATTTTGGCCCCTAAAACACAAATTAGGTAGGTACCTACGCTTTTTTTTCTTTAATAACTATATTTGATCATTGGTAGTGCCATTTAATCGTCTTGATCCACGTGTTGATACTTCTTCCAGTGTTATTATACGAAATGATGGTGATTTCAGACGATTTCCCAGGTTTTTCACTCATAAAAAATCAATTTTGGGAGCTGAATTTTGGTAGTACTCAATTTTCCACTCTTTGGTCCTTATGCTGAACCCTCTCTATCTATGTCATGGAAATAGAGTCCAGTTAAAATTATACTCCATTAAAATAAAGTCCAGTTGAAATAATAATAAAATCTTTTAGGTACGTAGGTACCTATTGCAAAGGGGCCTCATAAACAATAAACCCTAATGTAAAGGCCCTTGAGTAACACCAGAATTCAAAAATTAGTATCTCCCTGGGGACACATCCAGGATGCCTTCGCACAGACGATCGCCGTCTTTTAGATACCTACCAACGAGTTGTATTAATTTACTGTTGCTCTGAGCCATCTTCTTCAGACATCCCATCCTTTCCATATGGAAATATTATTATTGAAAATAATATTTCCATAGAGAAACCAAGTGTCCGGCATGGCAGAATTGCCGAGACTACAAAGCAAAGAAGTAAAAGCAGAATTGTCTGTAAATAGGTAGGTGCCTGGCTTTAGGACGTCCCTAAAATGCAAGGCTTCGTTTCTAAGGGGTCCCTTAGAATTAATTGAAAGGAGAGAGAGAAAAGAACCATACACAAATAGTTTGTCCAATGCCAAAGGAAAATTAATTAAAAAAAAAAAAATCGTTTCAGCACGTTCTACCGAATCCTTGAAATTTTTTTCTCAATCGATGTTTGATACACTTTCGTTGGACCTTCAAAATGTATTAAAAATTCTTCAAAATGTAGATGAATTTATTACAGATAGAAGTAGGTACATATAGGTAGTTAACAATAGATATATGCAGACGGTAGTAACTTACTTGTGCATAGATAGCCAGCCTTTCATGGTTGAGCCATGGTACTCTCCGAAGGTCCATCAAGAGGTGTCCTTTGCTCTGAACCATATGATTCATCATCACATTAGTCACCAACGATATCATGGGACCGGAAACTCCAAACAAGCTTTCCAAATCGGAAAGTCTATTTGGGTACGCCAGCCTCCGAAGGGTCATGCATAGGCCAGTCATACCCGAGACACGATACCCCTGTTCTGGTATGACAATTTCATTTGGGATCTCGAAACCCCTCTTGAGCTTTGGGAGGTCTTCACGACGAAAACGGAAGTTGAGCAGAACTTCATCGTCTGCCAAGGTCCCCAAATTAAACCTGCCATAAGCAGCACTCCTAAAACGAGGAACTGTTCTTTCTGGGAGCGAATTTGAATACTTTATACCTCAAAGATATCCTCCAACTCCTCCTCCTGTTATTGTGCCTTCACTAAAAAGCACCATCCAGTCCTTCCAGTCCAGTCCACTGCTTCCATAATTTTGAATGAATTTAATCAGAGAGGATGTACACAACAGAACGAAGTATAAGTTGTCAGTGAAAAACAGAGCGCAAAAACATGTAAAAATCGTTCACAAAACACCCGCGCAAAAACCGTTCACGTTAGCATCACTACAGGAGTTCTCTCTTCCCGTTTGCTTTTCGCGTTCACGCCAAAAAATACGTGGACGTTAGCATCCGCGTTCGCTCGCTCTAATGACCGATTCTCCAAAATGAATCGATTTAAATTGAATCGATTTTTTAGAAAAGTATCGAAAAGAATCGCGATTATTTTTTTCAAAAAGAATCGATACATCTGAGAATCGATTCTTTTCTCAAAACTCAATCTAGTCCGAGTAGAAAGTGAAGAAACAATATTAGGTACCTACATTATGAAACCTGAATTCCAGTAACTACTTATACTCGTACATCCAATTGCTACCCAGCTTCAGCACATTAAACAGAAATAGGTAGGTAGATATTATGAGAAAAACAACAAGTATTATTGTAAAAAAGGATCTGGTCTACAGAGCAATGGAACACAAAAATACTTGTCCAGAGCAGAAAAGTATCGGTTTCCGATTCTCGAAAATCAGAATCGTATCGGCCGATTCTTAAAATGAAAAAAATAATCGAAAAATATCGATTCGTTTTTTAAAAAAAGAATCGATTCTTCCAAGAATCGGTTCTTTTTGAGCATCCCTACTCGCTCTAGTCCGGTTTCTACACGTTGACGTGGAAAGAACGGGAAGAACAAAAATAGTGAAAATATCGCAGTATATAAAAACGAATATGAAAGCAACCTTGTCTCGAGTCATTAATTAAACCATTTATAAAACATTACAGTGGCGACGAGGATTCTCTTCTCTCTTGTTTTATAACGTGTGCGTGAAGTTTTCGTGTGCTGATCGTGATTTCCTCGGATTTTTCGGAAATTCACGTCAAAAGTTGCAGACGGCAAATAATACGTGTTCGACTTCTTTGTTCTCCGAGCTGCCGTTCCATACGCAAAATGACCTCGTATGTGGGCACGCTCCATTTCTCATTGAGGAGGCACAATTGGTCGACGGCTAAGCCGCGGATGGAAATTTTTTTCCGAGCAAACGTTATAACGAACCTGGAACAACAGCAGGCTCTGTTCTTAGCTAGCTTGGACGAAGATGCGTATATGCTCGTGTCTAATCTCTGTGCTCCCTTGGCACCGGAAACGATGACTTATGCCGAGCTCGTGGCTTTATTTGATAATCGCTTCAACCCGTCCGACGGGTTGAAATCGGGTTCGGTATTTACAGCTCGCTGCCGGTTTCACAATGCAACACGCCAGCGCGGAGAAAGTCTGCACGATTGGGCAGCTAGAATCCGAAATTTGGGCAGGGATTGTAAATTCAAAAGCCCAGAAGACCACATTTTGGACAGATTCATTCTCGGGTTACCGAAGGGACCTGTTAAAGATAGGCTTTTTGAAGAGGACCCAGACAAGCTTGACCTCTCCAAAGCTCTCAACATAGCTTCGGCAAAAGAATCTTCTGCTCATCAGTTCGAGCTGTTGAAGAAAGAGGTCAAACAGGCTTCGACGACGCGTTCCGAAGGAAAGGGCCTACCTCTGAAAAAGCGTTCTGGCTCACCTCAGCGTACGACCAACACCACGGAGCCACCCGCCCGCGTATTTTGTGGACGTCACCACAAGGTACCATCCAGCGTCTGCTAAGGATGGGATATCGATATCGATATTATCGAAACATCGATATTTTCCTTCCGATATCCGATATTTTTATATCGATATTTTCATTTCGATAATATCGGAATATCGATATTTACCTACGATATTATCGGGTTTTTTTAATAACGAGAAAAATCCTCAAATTTGGTTTTAAACTTTTGAAGACGTAAGGAATGAACCCAAATGTGAAGATATTTTATTTTCACAACATGTACTAGGTATGTACAAAACAAACTGAATATTATTTGAACAAAACTTCAAAACTACTTTATTTTCATATGATTGTATGTACCTACTAGGTAGGTAAAAAACAAATTGAATACCTACCACAATTTGGAAAAAATTCGAAAATTATTTTATTTTATATTATGTATATAGGTACAAAACAAATTGAATACAATCTGAACAAAGCCCACAAATAACTTCAATAAGAAAGAAAATTTTTTATAAAAGTTAAAAAAGAATTCTTCTCCCACTGAACGAAGGAACAGAAGTTTATTCAGTCTCACCAGTAAGTCTGTTTCTGCTTGGTTTCTCCGTTTACTGGCTTCGGCTTACCAAATAATGTTAACCTAATTTTAATATAACAATGTGTGGCTTGCATTTTTTAAATTATTTAATTTGGTGTTTCTATTTTTTTCGATATTTCTTTCGATAATATCGGATATCGATATTTTTCATCCGATATTATATCGATATCGATTTTTTCATTTGATATATCAATTGATATATCGATATTTTCTTTCGATATCCCATCCCTAGCGTCTGCTGGCACAAGAAGGCAGTATGTGATCTCTCTAAGGGTAATCACTTAGCGAAGGTACGTACCTACCACCCATAACAAAGCAAAGAAGAATTCGCAACAGAAATCGACAGGCTAGAGGGATGTCCCAAAAGTATCGATACTTTTAGAAAAAGTATCGATACATATCGATACTTTTCCCCCCTGATATCGTGGTATCGATACTTTTTTCCCAGTATCGGAGGCGATACTTTTTTTATCCCTCACATGTTATCAATTTCAACACCTACGACGTGTAGGTACTGTGGACAGTACCTCTAACTAGATTGCTGGGAGACCAACCACTTCAACAAATTAAAGAAAGTTTATGTACCACCACCTCCAGCTCTCAGTGAGAATCAGCTGTCCTCCATCTAGTAGGAAGGGCCAACAAAATGTTAACCCAACCAACCAACTTAACTCAATAGTTTTTTTGATTGGATTTTCTTTGCTCTTTCTTTTTTCTGATGTGATGATGTGATTGTGCCGAATTAGCGAAATAAATGTCATGCCTTGTCTTGTCAATAATTTTGAAAAAGAAGTGCCCAAACAAAAAAAATTTCGAGTAAAAATATTAGTGATTTATTGTTTCGTTCATTTTATAATATTATCCTGGAATAATTATTCTTCGATAGGCTGTTGATGGTATTTTATCTTATACCAATGTAGATGAAGTAAAAACGTGGGATGTGATATAATATTCATTGGTACGCTGACGGAGAGAGAACAAAAACGACATTTCCACCCATTTTTGAAAAAGTATCGAAAAGTATCGATACTTTTTGAAAGTATGTATCGATACTTTTTGAAAGTATGTATCGATACTTTTGAAGTATGGAGATGTGTTATTCTCTCTCTCTCTCTAGATAGCACTTCATCACGTAAAATTAATGTCATGTTCAATAATTGTATACGCTACGTTTATGGGTTGAGGCCAAGAGGCCATGTCTCAGAACACTCCAACAAGCTCTTTGGCTGTCAATTTCTTGACTATTTGAAACTCAGGAGCCTCTGTCTTATCTTCAGAATCTTACACCCTGACCAATTTAGCTTACCACCTTATCTCATTAACTTTTTTCAATTCGGTCCCTCCCAGCGCCTTCATACGGTGCGACTTGCTAGAGCTACATGCAGTAAGTTCAAAAGTAGCTTCCATGTGGCGGGTGGGAAGTTATGGAATTCTCTTCCGTTGGGGCTGAGGGCAGTCCCCCGGCTTGGGTCCTTCAGGGAGCGCGCACACAAGTATCTGAATAGCCTGTCATCCTCTTGATCTTCTTCTCTATCTTTCATTTCCTCTCATTCTCTATCATTTCATTTCCTCACACTTTGCTTTTACTTCACTTCCACTTTACTTTACTTGGTATCTTTTTCCTTCTTGTGCTTCCTTATTTCTTACTTGATGATTTCAAAATTATTTTCTTATTATGCAAAAAAAAAAAACCATTTCTTATTTTATTTCCTTGTATACTGTTGGTAATTCATTTATCTATATTTTATTTGTAGTTTGATATTAGTAATTCTACTAGGTTACACTAAGAGGGAACTATTATGTTTCTATGTACCATGACTAAAATAAATAAATAAATAAAATAAATAAATCCCTAGGGCTTAGCTCAGCTAGGTTCACGAGACGCAATAGACCGTTTCAAAGGTACGCAGTGCGCATGCCCGAGCATATCACTGTTATCAGAGAGTATCCATGGTGTTATCAGTCGTACCAAGCTTGGGACTTGGGACCAACGAGCCTGTTTACCTAATATCTATTAGGGCGGGTAGCCTTCGTCGTTTGTATTTTTCAATTCCTATTTGAATAGTTAGGTACTGCAGTAGCCCTTCTTCAGCGACTAGTAAATTCCTAAATAACTTAGTTAAATGTGGGCTACTCTAATTTTTAACCGTTCATGATTTTCACATTAATATTAGTTCCTAAAGATGCAATATATTGATGAAAGGGATTTAATTCCATGTTTTGTATTCAATGTTACCTGCATTAAAAAATATCTTGGCAATATATATGACAAATGGTGTGTTACTGCATTGATATGTAGATAAACCTGGTTCAGTTTCTTCGAGGTGTTTGTTCGATCTACAGTTGTGCCTATTACCACAGCACACTGAGTAGTAACCTGTAGCATTTTGAAAAAAAAGCCAACTATTGTCTTCCAATTAGTGCTCACTCTTCTGTCTTCCTCACGTAACCTTAATATCTCTTCAAACCATGCAATTGTCATTAGTATATTCTATGGTTGTGCCTTCGTACTTGTTATCAATTTTTTGGTTTATTATTCTGTGAATAATACACCTATGTAATCGCTCAGCAAAAACAACACCCCCTCAAACTTTTTTCTTTTCCGTTTCAAGGTGCGTAGATTCCAAAAATGCCATGTCCGTCCGCCGTATCACGTGTACAGGCTTCATTTTCGGTCTAAAAAAGTCGTTCTTTCGCACACACGCTCCATTTGGGCCCTAGTTGTGTCCCGAAACTTTTCAGCCCGATCGGAATACACCCAGGGGTATTATGAGTGAAAATGTGTGTAAAAATAGGGGTACTTTTTGCGTTTTAGCAACATGAGCTTTTGAGGTATCGGTTTCCATGTTTTTTTTTTTGGACGAGAAGACCGAATATGAAGTCGATTTTGAACAAAGAGTGGAAAATTGAGGTTGTACCAGATGTTCATCTCCCAAAATTTATTTATTATGAGTCAAAAACCTGCGAAATCGTCTGAAATCACCATCAATTTGTAGAATAAGACTAGAAAAAGGGTCGAGACGATTAAATGGTACTGCCAATGATAAACGATAATTTAAAAAAAAAGAGCGTACCACCTAATTTAAGTTTTGGGGGCCAAAATTGGTGGAAACCATCAGAAATAGCTATTTAAATTATTTCAAATGGAAGAAACAATAAATGAACAGCCAAAATTTCTGTAGGTATGTCCAATAGAATAATAAACCCATGTGACAAGGACTTTGCAGCGTTTTTTCATTTATTTTCAAAATACCCAAGGAAACGGGATTTGAATATTAGCCACATGAACAAAACTCAAGATTCATTACATTACATTTATTTGTCATTCCTCACAGGTAGACAGGAGTTATTGGAATAGCTCTTAGGTAATCTGCATTATTATGTACACCACTATTATGCAGTAGTTACAAATATTTAGCAAAGCACCAGATATGCAAAAATAATGTCAAACGGAAAACAATTCCAGTCATGCAGGATGGCTGTAACACCGGATTTTCAAGGAAATAAGCGTTCTGTGGTGTTAAAAAGCTGATATAGCGTGAAACCGTACCACTTTTCTTCAAGTTATATTATTTTTTCGTTAATTTAGCCTTTTACCGATTTTTGACCCGTACAAAGTCAAATTTTACCAACTCTTTTTGAGAATCATTGCTATGATCCATATAGTCCCTCTTTCTGTCGTAAATGACAATCCCACACGTCAGGTGAATTAGTAGTATTGATTTTAGCGCTTAATACAAATTTTTTATTGATGGATTCGTGGTTGAGTAAAAAAATATTGTTGACCACCCCCAACCAAACTTGACCCCTACTCTGTGTGAAAAACACCTGAAATGGCATTTTTCTGTCTTTACTCACCCTTCCATACCACTTGCAGTGACTTTATGACATTTTCTCCCGATTTTAGCCGTTTTTAGGCCCCTAAAACCTCAAATTTGACCCCTCAGAATTGTTGAAACTGCTCATCTTCGAAGTCATTCTTTTGTTTGACACTACGAACGATTTGGCAAAATTTGGAATTTTTATCATCAACACAAGGTCAGATATTGTCTGGATTGACACATAAATAAATAAATACATTATATTATGTATATATACATTTTTGTTACGATGTAGGGATGAATTCAGGATGCTCTGAACGGATTTGCCTATTTAAAAAAAATAATAAATCAGAAAGGAAAATGCAAAAATTGATGTTCTTAAAATTTTGGATCCATTGCAATATCTTAATTTTCTTTGAAAATTCACTAAAACGAAGAAAAATCTTTTAAATTAAGCCATACAAATTGAAAGTCGTATGTGGTCATTTCAACAGGACAAAGACTGAGATGTATGGTACAACGAAAAATGATGGTACCTATAAAAACACGAAGATGAATCTCTTTGAACCTCCTTTCAACTTGCCAAGGGAACAAAATATACGCTAAGCAAATAGCTAACTGATGTATTTACAAATCCATCTTCTATAAATCACACATACTATGTCATATCACACAACACCATTGAACTAGAGGAGCATTAAAATTAGCAAGCAAGCGCAGATGTAAACAATCTTGGAGAGGACACGGCGCAGGGAGAGAGGAACTTCCTGTGACAGAATGTTGAATTCAGGTCATCTGTTGAAACCCATATTTACATTTTATTACGTACGTGGAAAGAGGGGAAAAAATGCATAATAAAAATTAAAAATCAAGTGCTATCCACGAGAGGACAATAATGATTTCCTGAACTAATATGGTTTTTGTATGTGAGCGAGGAGGAGAAAGAGACGGAGAAATAAAATAGGCACACACGATGAAGATAGGAGAGGTTTCTTCGAGATCCGTGCTCTGTGGCTCATCGCTACGAGAATCACCTGAAAGAGCATAAAACATATTGCATTTTAAAAACGCTGCAAAGCGCTTTGTCACATAGGTTTATTGTTCTACTGGACATACCTACAGAAATGCTGGAAATACATTTATTGTTTTTCATGTGCAATTATTGAAATAGCTATTGTTGATGGTTTCCACCAATTTTGGCCCCCCAAAAACACTAAACAAGCTCTTATGTTTGACCAATTATCTTTCATCATTGATAGTGCCATTTAATTATCTTGAATCACCTACTGAAACTACTTCTAGTGTTGTTATACAAGTTTATGGTGATTTCAGACAATTTCCCAGGTTTTTGACTAATAAAAAATTATTTTTTGGAGCTGAACCTTCGTTACTACCTCAACTCTGCACAACTAGGAGCCAAATGGGTACCCAAACTGTGTAGGGGAAAATGACGATTTTAGACCAAATGTTAACATAAATTTGAGGCTGAAACTTCTTTAGATCCTCAATTTTCCACTCTTTGGTAAAAATAAACTTCATATTCGGTCTCCTAATCCTAAAAAACATGGAAAACGATACCTCACAAGCTCATGTCACTAAAACACCGAAGACCCCTATTTTTAACCCATAACACTCTTGGGTATATTCCGATCGGGCTGCAAATTTTTGGGACACAAGTAGGGCCCAAATGAAGCCTGTGTGGGAAAGAGCAAATTTTTTAGACCGAAATTGAAGTAGATATGGATATGGCGTACGGTATTATTTACAGAATAATAAACCAAAAGGTAGAAAAATGAAACATCCAAATTAAAAAAAAACAAATCTGTTACTACCTATTCAGTTACGAAACGATAAAGGTAAGCATAATGTAATTATTGACATTTTGGCGAAAACCGGAACAATGGAATAGGTACAAACCGTATCAGATGGGAAAGGTTTTCTCCACAGGGCCATCGAACACCAGGCAACTCTGGTCAACGGGGCTGTGGTGTTCCACTGAATCATCGACATGTGAATCGCCTAAAAGGCACAAAACCAATTTTGAATTTTTGCAATGGGTTGAAATAAAAGTATTTCTTTTGACTGATATAAAAAAAGTAGGTACTAGTATAAGTGATGGGACACGGTAGTACAGAAAAAATCGATGTAGACTGTAAGGGTTTTGTCGACTTTATGGGCAAGCACCCCCCCAGTCACTTCTGGCAAAAAGTTAGATTGGCCATTGCAGTCATCTCGCTCTGGGTTTATTGTGGTACCTACAACTCTAGGAACAATTACACTGCTAGTAACTCTGGGCTTCCTATACCAACAGGTTATAGGTATCGATTCATAATAAACCAAATAGGAAGTCAAACTACAAGCTTCTCACTCGTACTTGCTGTGAAAATATACCCTTGCGAGGTAGTGTTGGCTGTTAGTCCCATACATCTCCTGGTTTCCTTGAACTAAAAATACCAAAAACTCGTCGTTAAAACAGATAGTCATCATTTGTTACAGATCTGATTTCAAATCATACGAAATTCCCCTCATACCTAAAGGAATACATAATAGGAACCGCATAATAGTGCCAACTCCAAGTACCTACAGCAAATGAATGTCTTCTGTAGAGCAAAACGAAATTTCTGCAAAGCGTACAGAATGTACTTCGATGTACATTCTGGATTCTGTACAGCAAAGCGAACTCCAAGTACCTACAGCTAATGAATGTTTTCTGTACAGCAAAACGAAATGTTACCTATGACTAGAAGCTCCCAAGTCCTGACATAAATAGGTAGGTACTGGGCGCAGGACCCTTCAATACACGATTTTTCCTTTTTTGACTAGAAAATTCTTATAGGCGTTTTCGAGGGCGCTGAACACGGGGAAATAGTAAAAAAAATCCCAGATCACATTTGACCCCTAAACTTGAAATTTAAAATTTGTCCCTCAGGAGGGACATTGTGGTGGAAGAGCCCAGCAGTTCGGTCCTTCTCCGGGGACATTGTGGTGATCAGCCCACCAGTGTCGTCCCGGTTCACGGACATCATTGCGGCAAAATACCTACAAATTATCATAATTAATTGGAAATTGTCCACTAGAAAAGAAAATTAACTAAATATGTGATGTTGAAGTAACGAAGGAACGAGCGGGGAAAAATATAAAAGTGCATCCAAAATCATTAGGTAGTGTAAAAAGGCAGAAAACTAGCAAAACAACAACAAAAAGCGCCAAAACCCGTGAAAACACTCATGAAAATTAAATCATGCATAACCAATCGTGCAAAAGTTCTTCAAAAATCATCTACGGGGTGGATGAAGACGATAAAATCTGGAGGATTTACTACCACGAAGTCCCCGACGTGGGACGGTTCCAAGAGGCTTCCACCACAATGTCCCCGAGATGGGACGGTTACATTTCCGCATTTCTACTGACACCCGATAAGCTTTTCCAAAAATTAGTTATGTTACCTCAAACTACATACCTTGAAGCGGTTGGTAGATTTTTCGCACACAAGAAAATGAATCGCAGACGCCGTAATCATGGAAGAAGAGAGTTGTTACTTCCATGCCGTAATGAAGTAACAATACGAGGTACCTACTTCCAGAGAAAATGCTCGCCAGCGACTTGATGACGATAAAACCTCCTAACTGCTATCTACCTCGGGCTTTTATCAATCTTTCTCGGTTTTCACAATGTAGAGATACTACGGTAGTGATAACAATTACAGAAGTTAGTAAATTCGTCGCAGCGAACGCTAGAATCGCTAAGAAACAATCTGTCCCCCAGGTGGGACATCGTGCATTGAAGGGTTAAGACATTATACGCATCTACCAACTTCAAAACGAGACGCAGTACTGTACATTGAAAACCATAAAATAGAATGTACTTACTGTATTTAGTACTCACTGTGTCTTCGGGAAGAATAATGTTAACATCCAACTGAGGTAGACTGGTGGGGAAATGATTTGAACAAATGTATGTTTGGTTATATCGCCAATGCTAACTTGCTATCATCCCTCTTACACTTCGACACCTACTTCTCACACGTCTTACATACCTTGCATCGCGAGATATGCTTTCGGGTAAATAAAACAGGGTCGGAAACGACGCCGGTCGCCCCAGACGGAAAACGGTGGTACCGAGAGGCGCCAGATTTTCTGAAATCCAGACAGGGTTTAGGAAACGCGAAAAACCGTGTGCCTTGGTTATATCCTGGTCTCCCGAACCGGCTATCACTATTGCACGAACTGCACACACAATGCTGAGGCATTTTCGTGCAAAAAATGAACGTAGGAAAACGAACCGCGGTCCACTGTCTTCTTGATTAGGGTTCCAACTGGTTAATGTTCGGCTGGAACGCCTTCTGCCAACCCCGGTTGACCCTCACCTTCTCACGTGACTTTAAATTTTGTTTGAAACCCTACAGTACACGCTAACATGTTGTTGTAAGATTGGCTGGCCTCAAATTATAACTGCGAAGAATTCTGACGCTGCTAGGCTGACTCTGAAATGCTCCAGAAATTCAGTTTCGTTATATTTGGCCACCACATCGAAGTAATTTTGGTTTTTTGGATGACACCTTTGTTCTTCTGCTAGCCACATTTCCAAGTCACAATGGAAATCATCTTCAGTCAAAATTTCGCCCAATCATCAAATTCAATGTCAACATCATCCATCCACAGCAATAACAAATCCATTGATCCAACCCACACAAAAAAATTCAGAGCTGCAAAATTTATTGACCCACCCAAAAAATTCAAAGACAGAGCGAAATTGGATTAGTAAGGTTACCTATGCTTGAGGTAGGTTCAAATGTGGTTATAGCAACTGCCAACCAACCGTCCTGAACCCCAGGCAAGAGAGTGGTCGAACCGCGGTTCAACCTGACTGTACCGTGCTGGTGGGCTGGAACAGCGGTTGTCTACCAAGGTCACACTCGGTTTGTTGGCTGGAACAGCGGTTGACGAGTAACAGTAAATCACTACTGCGCATGCCCGGTTTAACCACGGTTCAACCGCATTGATTGGCTGGAACAAAGCTACAGTTCGACGGTTCCAGGTGGTACGAAACTCGGTGCATGGATACTAAAAACTGATAACAGCGCGCATGATCCGCTTGTTGAAACAGTCTATTTGGCCAACGCATTTGCCAGGAATTTTTGCCGCAGAGGCGTTCACATGACAGCGGAATCATAACAAAACGCAATCGCTAAAAACAAACAGTTGCTTGAACTCGAAACCGCAAAATCAACCACATAATATTATTATTATGTCGAATTTCAATATGGCTGAACAACCAAACAAGAGAGGTGTGCGCAGTAACCTCTGCGCAGATACGGCAACGGATTATCTGGAGATTTTGATGTAGTATCCAAGGCTCTGCGTTGCAATAATCCATTTTGCGTTGGCCAATAGAATTGCAGAACACAGCTGTGCCGGACTGCTGTCCGGAATTGCGTCTATAGCTAGGTTCACATGGAGACGCAATTCCGGATGGCAGTCCGGCACGGCTACACGTTCTGCAATTCTATTGGCCAACGAAAAATGGATTATTGCAACGCAGTGCCTTGGATACTATATCAAAATCTCCAGATATTTTCTGCTGTCGGATCCATTGCCGTATCTGCGCAGAGGTTACTGCGCACACCTCCCTTGTTAGGTTGTTCAGCCATATTGAAATTCGACATAATGGTATGTGGTTGATTTTGCGGTTTCGAGTTCCAGCAACTGTTTGTTTTTTGCGATTGCGTTTTGTTATAATTCCACTGCCATGTGAACGCCTCTGCGGCAAAAATTCCGGCAAATGCGTTGCCGTGCCGGATTGCCGTCCGAAATAATTGCGTCTCCATGTGAACCTAGCTTATGTGAACCTAGCTAAAGTCTCATTTCATTGCTGAAGTTTCGGAACCTTTGTATAGAATATCAGAACCTACTCACCCAAGACCCAAGACCTACAAGTGTTCAAGATCATAAATCTAACAATATGTTTGATCTTCACACCAAATCTGGGGAAACCCTACAAAAATTATTAGAACCTACTCACTCTGTTGCTCCGTATAATGTCGATCTTGTAATTAGTAATGTAAAAGTTAATTTTGAAATAGATACGGGTTCAAATGCCACAATTTTACCATTTTCTATGTACATAAGGAATATTTTTCCCAATATGAGATTGGCGAAACTAATAACATAAGACATTTTTATCATATTTTCAAACTAAATCGAGGCCTGTAGGAATCGTTGACTTACCCGTCGAGTTTAACGCTAAGGATTTTGGTTTAAATTACCATTGTTTGTTGTAGACGCCAACGGGTCATGGTTTGAAAAATTAGGGTTTTCGTTGATACAGCCGAAAATAGAGGCGCCTGTTGAATGTTTTCACACCAAACTCGATCATGACGAATTGTTGAAACGCTTGAAATTGAAGTTTCCTAAGGTTTTTTCAGGGAAATTGGGTTGTTTTAACAAGGGCACTGTTTCCATTGAACTGTGTGAAAGGGCGGAACCTAAATTTTTCCACGCCCGACCGCCCCCATTCTCGATGAAACCCCTAGTCGAAGCTGAAATTGACCGCTTAGTTGCCGAAGATATTTTGGAACCTGTAGACTACTCACCCTACGGCACACCTATGGTACCTATTTTGAAAAAAAGGGGGGGGGGGGGGGGAGTCCGAATTTGTGGGGATTATAAGGTTACCGTAAATACGAACTAAATCACTCGTGAAGAAATCGTGGAAACCCATTTCAAAGAAAAACGGAGTTATTGAAAAAAAAGTCTAATAGTCTATTTTTTCAATAACTCCGTTTTTCTTTGAGCCGTAAATCCTTTTCTGCAGGTGGACCAATACCCGCTTCCTGCTGTAGACATGTTGTTTCACCAAGTTCAAGGGTCAAAGGTTTTTGGTAAAATCGATTTGTCTCTTGCTTACCATCGGATGAAGTTGAAAACATCAAGTCGGGTTTATACTACGATCACCACCCACAAGGGCAATTTTCGACCACCGTTTGGAATAGCTTCTGGTCCGAGAAAGTTTCAGAAAAAAATACACTGCCAAGGTGATGGCACAGGAGCTTCCTCGTCACAATCAGAGTGACCCATTATACATTACATTACCTAACGTGAAATATACATATTACATAACATTACATTACGTAACATTACATAACATTACATGAAATATACATATTACATAACATTACGTCCATAATACATTACGTCCATTATACATAATTGCGACAGTTATGCGTGTTTGAAGAATTTCACGTTAGCGCATGCGCAGGGCGAACCGCTGGCTCTATCATGTTGAAATTTATATGGGACCTAAATGGGCCCTACCCGCTTAATCCCTGAGAATTACATTGAAATTGGGTGAAATCTTTGGTTACTACGGCTGTAACAAGGAAATTGAATCTATTTCACGCCAGCGCATGCGCAGAGCGCACCGAGGGTCCGATCATGCTGAAATTCATACTGGAACTCACTAGGCCTTGTCCAAACAACCCTTGAAAATTTGAGCGAAATTGAATCAAAATTGTGAAAGTTATGCGTGTTTGTTGAATTTAACGTTAGCGCATGCGCAGGGCGTACCGCTGGATCAATCATGTTGAAATTTGTATGGGACCTCAAGGGGCCTTATCCGCACCATCCCTCAAAATTTGAGCTGAATCAATTCAAAATCGTGGAAGTTATGGCTGTAACAAGGAAATGCGGACAGACTCACAGACCGACAGACACGGAACCAAATTTGTTCAGTAGGCGTTGAAACGCAAAATGCAAGTGGAAATTTTGATTTCTGAAGACAAAAATTTTTTGGCTCACGAAAGTGAACACAAGGCTTCCGCTGCTTCGCAGACTCGGAAGCAATAGAATCGGTTTTAGCAGGTATTGACTCCATCGCTGACCTATTAGATGACCTATTAGATATTTTGATTGGAGGGAGAAATTTGGAAGATCTTATGGCAAGAATCGAATTGGTTTTATCAAGATTAGAGGATTCAGGTTTGACAGTTTCCGAGGAGAAAAGTGTGTCTTTGGTTAGGAGGCAATCGAATACTTGGGTTTTACAATTGATGCAAAAGGTCTTCATACTACCGATCAAAAGTGCACGAAGTGTGGTGGAGGCAGAAAAACCCCAAGACGTCAAAACCCTGCAAGCTTTCCTAGGATTAGTCACCTACCTTTCCAGATTCATTCCGAAAGTTACAGACACCCTCCATCCACCAAGGAAGGGACGAAGTGGGTTTGGGACACCGAGTGCGATCAAGCTTTCAAAAAAATAAAAGAACTCGTAACAAACATAGATCGTTGGCTCATTACGACCCAGCACTGCCGGTAAAATTAACGGTGGATGCGTCGAATGTTGGAGTGGCAGACGTGTCCTCAGTTTGATTCAACAATACGGCGATGAATTACCAGTGGTTTTTACCAGTCGTACGCTGTCACCCAGCGAAAAAGCCTACTCGGCTATTCATCGCGAGGCGCTAGCCATAATTCACTCAGTTCGTAAGTGGAAGTTGGTGACCGACCACAAACCTCTGCTGGCTATTTTTGGACCCAAAACTGGTATTCCAGCGTGCGCTGCAAACCGTCTGCAACGATGGGCCCAATTTCTGTCCAATCATAGCTACGAGATGGATCATGTAAGTTCAAAGAAAAATATAGCTGATTGGCTGTCTAGGGCTCCACTTCCTATCACGACCACTCCTGAAATGGACCCTGACCTAACGTTAAATTATGTTTTTGAAAACGTCGATTTACCGGTACTTTATAAAGATGTCGTAAAATATTCAAGGCAGGATTCTTCTCTAAATACAGCTAAACAAAATTTGGGTGGCCCGAATCTGTACCTGACGAGTTGGCACCATATTTCCATCGAAAAAACGAATTACACGTAGGCAAAAATGTGTTATTGTGGGGATATCGTTTAATAGTACCAAATAAGCTACGCCAGGCAGTCCTGGAGCAGCTTCATTCTTCCAATATGGGTATTGTTAAATGTAAAGCACTTGTATGGTGGCCTCATATATAGATATTGTTGAAATCGAACATCTAGTGGCTAGCTGCCAAAACTGTGCTAAGGTGAAAGATAATCGCCCAAAATCAGAGTTAATTCCATGGGAATGGCCTTCCGCCCCCTGGACTGGTTTACATATCGATTATCTAGGACCAACCCATGGCCATTATGTGCTAGTGATCATAGACAGTCATTCGAAGTGGGTAGAAGCGTTTCCCACCAGATCAATGTCGGCATCTACGACAATAAAACTTTAGTGACAAATTTTCGCCCGTTTCGGTCTGCCGGAGGTTCTGGTATCCGACAATTACCCATCTTTCGTATCTGACGAATTTCAAACTTTTTTGGCCCAAAATGGTGTTATTTTCAAGTCTGGCGCAATTTTCAGCCCCCGTACGAGTGGTGCAGCTGAAAACGCCGTCCGCTTGGTTAAACATGCCATCCATGCAGCTTTAGGTAGTCGATCAGAACAGTTCGCTCGATTTGGTGATCCAGCGGTTTTTGTTGGACTACCGGAACACCCAGCATCTGACCACGGGCATATCACCGGCTGAAGCGTTAATTGGCCGCCGAATTCGGAGTCGTTTGGATTTAATGAGACCTCCTACCACGGCTGCGCTTGTGCTAAAGCAGCAAAAGAGGCAGATCGCTGACCATGGTGGGGGAGAGCCTCCCTTGTTCAATGTCAACGACCCGGTTTGGGCCCGTAGCTATCGCTCAGGGGGAGAGAAGTGGGTGCCTGGGATTGTGCAAAAAATTCTAGGTCCGAGACGTGCAGAAGTACTTTTTCCGGATTTGGATATGAAATGGGTGAGACACATAAACCAGATTAGAAAACGAGTTAATCCCACCACTTGCACCTTAGTAAGAAGTTCTCCCAATATTGACCCTGTTTCACCATCACACACTCCTGATTCAAATAGCACACCCTTTCTAGGTTTTTCTAGCCCGACTAATATCGCTGAACGTAATAGCGAAATTGCGCCGAGTAAAGAAACGCCTGCTGTCACTACACGGGCTGGTAGACAAGTAAAACCACCTATAGAAGGTTGTTGGATGAATATTAGTTGTAGGTAAAAGGTATCGATTGGATTACCACGTGTAAAAAGAAAAGACTGGAGGTGTAGTATCCGTAGGAATACATTATTTTGTGAACGGTTGGTGGTGCTGTACCGCCTCCTCCTTCGTCCATCTCATGTGAACTATACTTATCGCAGTATAAAAACGAATATGAAAGCAACCTTGTCTCGAGTGATTAATTAAACCATTTATAAAACATTACACTTTTTATGTTCAATGAGACTCTTAAATGTTATATTACCTCGTCACCCTAAATTTCAATGCAATGCGTGGTTTGAAAACGTAAAACATGGTCAACAATTCAAGGCATCAGAATAACGAAGTTACGATGATGTCTAGGGGCAATATTCATCTGTCTTACATCAATCATTGTAACGTGTCTATACTCCCAACTAGTTCTGATGAAAATGTAAAGCAGGCCATTCACGGTCCGATTTTTTATCCAACTTGTATTCCAACATTCGATGTTGGATCCGATATCGGACCGTGAATGGGGTTGTCGGATTGTTGGAAGTCTAGTCGGACGAGTCGGAACAACGAAAGGCCCAACACGAAAGTCCGACATCCGACTAGCGACGGAGTTGGAACGTGAATGGGGCTGTCGGATCAAAGTCTTTCAACTTTTCTCACTCTGAGTGCGACCTTCGGAGAACTCGGGTCTCTCGTCTCCCGCAAATTGTTTTCATTTTCATTATTTGTTTTCATTTTCATTGTTTTTTTTCGTGGTCAGAATGAGTATTGAAGGGACTTCGGATTTTATTGATGTGTACAGAGAGAGTGTCTGGTTATGGGACAGTAGCTGTTCTCTGAATGTATGTTTTTAGCGAATTTTCGAAGAAAAGGAAGCTATTGTTCTCGGTCCAAAATTTTTAAAACTCGAATTTCCGAAAGATTTTTATACCAAAATCCGTTTCAGGCCATCCTGAATTCACTGCCGAAAGACACCAAAAATTATATGTATATATATATATATATATTTATATATATATTTATATATATATTTATATATATATTTATATATTTATATATGTATGTGTCATTCCAGACGATAACTCTCGAAAGAATTGAGATAAAAAGTTCAAATTTGCACGAAAAATCTGTCTTGGCAATCGACAGGCTAAGTTCGAAGATGGGCAGAATCGGGTCACTCTAAGGGGGAGTTTTGGGGAGTTTTAGGGGGGGGAAATTACCCATAAATTCCCAAAATGAAAAAGTCTGACAAGTGACACCTCATTTTAAAGGTTTTTGTACGCTGAACACGATGGTGAAATCAGAATTGCGATATCTCATTCCATTCTCAAACTGGAGCACTTTGAAGATGAAGGAACGTGGTTATTTCTTGAGATGTTCTTCCTGGTTCGTCTGCTCTAATCTGATAACGGAATGGGATGTCGCAATTCTGACTTCACCATCGTGTTCAGCGTTGGAAAATCTACAAACCGAGGTGTTACTCGGCAAAAAATGGAACAAAAAATTTGTTACGTATCCAATACCTACTCTTCTGGTATTCAAAACATTTTTGATTTCCCCCTCCACCTCCTTCCACCCCAAATTTTACTTTGCGTAAAACTAATCCTGTTTTAGTTTTGTATGGTATCAAGTTGGGAAAACATCGGCCGAAAATTAATTTTCAGAAAATTTTAGGCGGAGGAGGAAGATGCCGAAAACTTCGAAAATTCGCTCTTATAGCCATGCTGCATGACTGTGGTTTTTTTATAAATGTATGGGCCAACTTTTTCAAGTAAAAGCGTGAATGTGGAGTTTTCCATTCTGAGGTAGTTTTTATAATCATCCTCATCAATGATATTTAGCAACTTCGTGTCACAGTAGTTCACGCGATCTTGGAACAATTTCTTCACCCAACACTTTTTTTTTCTTTTTTAAGTGATGCGGCCAAAACGCACAATGCTGCTATTTTCCGTTTCCTGGTCACATTGAGCGTGGACTGCACCCGATACATTTTAGCGAATTTTCGAAGAAAAGGAAGCTATTGTTCTCGGTCCAAAATTTTTAAAACTCGAATTTCCGAAAGATTTTTATACCAAAATCCGTTTCAGACCATCCTGAATTCACTGCCGAAAGACACCGAAAATTATATGTATATATATATATATATATATATATATATATATTTATATATATATATATATATGTATGTGTCATTCCAGACGATAACTCTCGAAAGAATTGAGATAAAAAGTTCAAATTTGCACGAAAAATCTGTCTTGGCAATCGACAGGCTAAGTTCGAAGATGGGCAGAATCGGGTCACTCTAAGGGGGAGTTTTGGGGAGTTTTAGGGGGGGAAAATTACCCATAAATTCCCAAAATGAAAAAGTCTGACAAGTGACACCTCATTTTAAAGGTTTTTGTACGCTGAACACGATGGTGAAATCAGAATTGCGATATCTCATTCCATTCTCAAACTGGAGCACTTTGAAGATGAAGGAACGTGGTTATTTCTTGAGATGTTCTTCCTGGTTCGTCTGCTCTAATCTGATAACGGAATGGGATATCGCAATTCTGACTTCACCATCGTGTTCAGCGTTGGAAAATCTACAAACCGAGGTGTTACTCGGCAAAAAATGGAACTAAAAATTTGTTACGTACCCAATACCTACTCTTCTGGTATTCAAAACATTTTTGATTTCCCCCTCCCCATCCTTCCACCCCAAATTTTACTTTGCGAAAAACTACTCCTGTTTTAATTTTGTATGGTATCAAGTTGGGAAAACATTGGCCGAAAATTAATTTTCAGAAAATTGTAGGCGGAGGAGGAAGATGCCGAAAACTTCGAAAATTTGCTCTTATAGCCATGCTGCATGACTGTGGTTTTTTCGGTTTACAACGACGCGGCTGTACGAAACCAGAACGAGGACTGAAGTTGGATCGCTAGTTGGAAAACGAGTCGGAGCGTGAGTGGTGAAAAACGATCCGACTAGGAGTCCTACTAGTTGGATAAAAAATCGGACCGTGAATGGCCTGCTTAAGGAATAATATCTACCTTCTTTCAATAGGAGCATTAACAGTCGTATGAAGTCTCATATTTGAACTTCTGATTTTAACCAATTTTGGAAGGTTGTGAGGGCTGTTTCAATTATATGTGGGCAGGGCTCGGGATAGGAGCCTTTTAGTTTCGCATCTCCTCGGTTATGAAGTCTTTCTGGAGTGGATAACTCCTATTCAAGATGTTAGGTAAAGGGAACAAGGCAGTGGCTGTCAAGCGGTCTGACAAAATGGAAGGCAGAAACCACAAGGTGGTGCTGTTTATGAATGTCATTGCTGTGATGTTATAGTGTTATAGATATGAGGAAGATTTGTAGTAATCAGTATTTTAATTAATTTTAAGCTGGAGGCTGTGGTAGATTACAGTAGTTTACACACTCAATGACTAAAACTAGTTTAAGATTTTCTGATACTGATCTACGTGGGAAATGTTATTCTTTGGGTCTTTCCTTAAACAGTACCTACCAATCGAAAATTCATTCTTTTATCCGCATATTGGTTAGTTCTACTGTCTTTGTTTCATTAGGACCAGCTGATGAGTGCTACCCCCGTCAGCGGTGGTATGGGGATGTCCTTACCGCAGAAAATGGGATTGAAACTTGGCGAAGGGCTTGTGAAAAACCACGAAGGGTCTCGCGAACCTCTCAAACTCCCTGTAAAGATGGACAAGAAGGGTAAGGATCCTGCATGAGTCCATTGATGTTACTGTGCCATTGGTTATGTGTCGATGTCTATAAACAAATGTAAAAGGGCAAATTGATTCTAAGGAAAATTCTTGTCTGATACCTACAAATTTTATCGATGCTTAATATGCTTCATCGCATCCTATTACCTATCGCCACTTTTGCCTGACAAGTTCAAGTGGCATGAATACCGGCGTAGTTTCTGTGCTGTAGTTCATAATCCACTAGCGAATTATTGTACGTCAGTTAAGAAACTATATACAAGGTATGTAGATCTCAAATCCAAAATCGAAATTTCATGAAAATACTGAACAAGTTGAGGTGTTGGCACCAACTTCGTTTTTTAAATGGGAGTTTTTCATTCTAGATTCGAGTTCTAAATAAAATTTCATGAAAAAATTACCTCACTCAAATTATTTAATGCGAAACCGTTTTTTGGATGTACATATTCAATTACTACGTGAGTGTGATACCTACATGATTTTGGGGTATTTTTGTTTGCGCTGAATCGCGTGGTTTTCACTTTTCGATTCCCTATATCCTATCAAGTTGAATGGGCCAAATTTTCATGAAAATATGTAAAAAAAAAACGCTGCAAATCCCTGCACAACGGTTTATTATTTTGTACAGAATACCTTCTTGTTACAGATCATAGGTCTCCGTATAGATAACCCTTCTATATAACATAATAATATGTACTATTCTACACATATTATGTAGATCGCGGACCCTCCGTAGGTTAGTACCTAACCCCGTACTCGTTACTAGGTACCTACCTAAACCGTTGTGTAATAATTTACCTGTATAGGCCTGTATAGGTTCCCATTCTACGGAGATAGAATAATGAACCGATGTGTAATAATTAGCCCCTCAATAATACTTCAACTGTTGTTCAAGTTGCAAAAGTCCCTATCAACAAAATCCAGCCCCTTCTTGGTAGATGAGCCGTTGTGTAATAATTTACCGTTGTGTAATAATTTACCGTGGTGTAATAATTTACCGTCGTATAATAATTTACCGCTGTGTAATAATTTGCCGTTGTGTAATAATTTGCCATTGTGTAATAATTTACCCATCAATAATACTTCAACGGTTGTTCAAGTTGCAAAAGTAGGTACCTTTCAACAAAATCCAGCACCTTCGGGGTAGATGAGCCGTTGTGTAATAATTTACCGTTGTGTAATAATTTGCCGTTGTGTAATAATTGGCCGGTGTGTAATAATTTGCCATTGTGTAATAATTTACCCATCAATAATACCTACTTCAACGTTTGGTCAAGTTTCAGAAGTACCTACCAACAGAATCCAATAGTCCATCACTTATCAAATGAAATAATATCGCAGAACAACCAACTCGACGTCATACAGCCATCCTTGATTATAATCAGATGCTTCGTAGTTATGATATCCGGGCCGGATTTATACCGTTTGATTCACGATCGTGTTGACGAAGCTTTTTGGTGCTCATGAACGGCTGGACGTACGATGCTCCGGGTGGTCTCAAAAAAATTGTTTAGTTCAAGCCAAATTTAATAACGTAAAAAACCATACCCTTCTATCGGAAGTTTTCGAGCTACGGCGTTCTGAAAAGTTCATCCCCTATTTTGAACCCCTTAGACTGACAGTAACGTCGAGCTTCGAGGTCCAACTAGACCCCGAACGGAACCTATAACCCGAATATCACCAATTTTGTTTCATGGTAACTAAGAAAAGTGGCCCGTACGGCGGACAGACAGAAATATTTTTATTGCAGTTTTGGATTCTACATACCTTGAAACGTAAACCATCAAATTTTGAGGGGGGTGAGAATTTTTATTTTCATGCTCGATTCTAATGGTTCATTATTGAAAATAATAAACCAATATGAAAATTTGAATCAAATTCTATCATTATTTTTCGATAGAACCCATTTTTGGTTTATTATTTTCAATAATGAACCATTGGAATCGGGAATGAAAAAAAATTCTAACCCCCCTCAAAATTTGATGGTTTTCGTTTCAGGTATGTAAATCCAAAACTGCAATAAAAAAACGCTGCAAATCCCTGCACAACGGTTTATTTTTTTGTGCAGAATAGGTACCCTCCTGTTACAGATCACAGGTCTCCGTATAGATAACCCTTCTATATAACATAATTATGTCCTATTCTACACATATTATGTAGATCGCGGACCCTCCATAAGTTAGTACCTAACCCCGTACTCGTTACTAGGTACCTACCTAAACCGTTGTGTAATAATGTACCTGTATAGGTTCCCCTTCTATGGAGATAGAATAATGAATCGTTGTGTAATAATTTGCCCATCAATAATACTTCAACGGTTGTTCAATTTGCAGAAGTACCTATCAACAAAATCCAGCCCCTTGTTGGTAGATGAGCCGTTGTGTAATAACTTACCGTTGTTTAATAACTTACCGTTGTGTAATAATTTACCGTTGTGTAATAATTTACCGTTGTGTAATGATTCGCCGGTGTGTAATAATTAGCCATTGTGTAATAATTGACCCATCAATAATACTTCAACGGTTGTTCAAGTTGCAAAAGAACCTATCAACAAAATCCAGCCCCTTCTGGATAGGTGAGCCGTTGTGTAATAACTTACCGTTGTGTAATAATTTACCGTTGTGTAATAATTTACCGTTGCGTAATGATTTGCCTGCGTGTAATAATTTGCCATTGTGTAATAATTTACCCATCAATAATACTTCAACGTTTGTTCAAGTTTCAGAATTACCTACCAACAAAATTCAGTAGTCCATCACTTGTCAAATGAAATAATTTCGCAGAACAAACAACTCGACTTCATACAGCCATCCTTGATTATAATCAGATGCTCCCTAGCGATGATATCTGGGCCGGATTTATACCGTTTGATTCACGATCGTGTTGACGAAGCTTTTTGGTGCTCACGAACGACTGGACGTACGATGCTCCGGGTGGACTCAAAAAATGGTTTAGCTCAAGCCAAATTTAATAACGTAATAAAAACCCTACCCTTTTATCGGAAGTTTTCGAGCTACGGCGTTCTTGAAAATGTCAACCCGTATTTTGAACCCCTTCTCTCTGGCAGGAAGTTCGGTCAGCGGGAAATGTTTTTTATGGTGTTTCTCACGCTGGGTTCGTTCGATATTGCTGAAATGTGGGATTGGGCCATTTCCATTCGCACACAAGCACAGCACCTACTCGAACCCGTTGGATAGAGCTTTAAATTTCCTATCTCCCTGTGATGCATGAATGCCAGATTCAGTGAGTAAAAATTGGACGGAGAAGCATATGTTCTCAAATTTGCAAAGTCACTGCCTATTTTTTCAAATGGTTGTACAAAAAAAAAAAAAAAAACCGGTAACTGCAAGCGTTTGAGGAAAATCTTCCTCAAGATATCAGCTTTCCAATGGTACTTTCACTTTTAATTATTTTACTGTTAATAGGAGGGAAAAAGTACGTTTGATTGCAAAGAACGTGGGTTTTGTAAGGAAATCGAATGTTCTAGGTTGTTATAAGACTTGAGACGGCCTGAACATGATTCGAGGAGTTGGGAATTGTTGTCCACCTTATTTTTCACACTGGATCGAATGGTGAGTTATTTCGACTGATGAAAAAGCGATTTTCCTACATAATAAGTGTCGTGGTACCCCTCAAATACTTACACCACTCCTATGTAATACCTAAGTGATTTAACCAAACAAACGAAGGGAATGACGAACTGAGCAACGCCAAGGGGAAAGTAGGGCAAGGGACCCCTCCATCGACCACCATCGCTCCTCAGTGGTTGTAACGGCCGTTGATGGATGGGGGACGAGTGGAAAGGGGCCTTTATAAGCAGCCCTGCTAGCCCAGCTCTTCATTGGACCAACCACTCTCCGACTTGTGACCTCTCTCTCTCTCTCTCTCTCTCTCTCTCTCTCTCTCTGTCCTACCCTTCTCCTGCACTCACTGTGATGATAACCGCGGAGTGCTCCCTTCTAAGAGTACCTGGGGTATTCATCTTCTTCATCCTGGTGCCTCTGTGGTGATAACAGTGGGGCGTTAGCAAAAGAATCCTACAGAGCACATCCTTCATTCATCCATCCAAACCAACCTTCCGTCCGACTGTCGTAAGCCCACTCACCGGCTTACGACAATAAGTTTATTGTAGGGCATAGGGGAAGACATTCTTGTTGCATCAGGGAGATAGAAAATTAACGCTTTCCAACGGGGTAGGTACTCGTTTTTAATTTTACACTGTAAGTTGACGGAATTATCGCCATTTCAGTGAAATAAGGTCGAAAAAACGGGGAAAATCGCAAAATCTAAATAGCTAACTCTAAAACGAAGCGTTTTTCTGAAAATGTCTACGAGAAACTTTGTTGTGAATTAGTTGAAGAATCGATTCCTAAGTTTCGCGGTGCTTAAAGTGGTTCATCTTGTGTAATGTCAAAACTGAATGGTGGTATTTTCAACACTACGTAGATGCTATTTCTGTGTTTTGGATGCTACCAGTCGATAGAACTAGCTCGAACTTGTTAGTATTCGACAACCCATGGGCCCATAGGACGTTTTCGAGACAAACATTCGAAGTATCTGTAGCCTCGGGAATATTTCATGAATAGATTATGGAGGTATTTGGTGATCTCTCTGGAATTTGTGTATTTTGAGGCGATTTGTTGGTTTTGCTGAAAATCATCAGTCCCACCGCCATTTTCTGGAAGCAGTTTTTGAAAGGGCTCGTCAATTTTATGTTGAATTTAGTAAGTCTTTATGTAAATTCAGCATGGATCAGGTCAGTTGTTTGGGACCTTCCAGGCAGTTGTAGTATACTAACCAGCTGAGCGTGGGCTAGTATGTACCTACGAGGGTGGATCAAATATAAACGGGACTTTGACCTCTGAGCGCGGTTGACAGAAGCGGGCCGTCACTTCAAGATTGTTTGGACAGGTTCATTAGAAGGTGGATGAGGGGGCGTCTCCCCCTTTAGGACCTTTCATGAGTAGTGATCGCGATGTCTGAACAAAAGGTGCCCGTTTCCATTGAGCAACGAATTATCATAAAATGTCTTGCCCTTGAAAGAGTCAAACCTTCAGAAATTGTTCAAAGGTTGACCGCCCAGTTCGGGGACCAAACCCTCTATAGGACCCGTGTGCTTGCCTGGCACAAAGAGTTTCAGGAGGGAAGAGAACGAGTAGAGAATGAGGAGCACGATCGTCGTCCCCGGAGCAGCATTACGGATGAGAACATTCAAGCAGTTCGTGACATTCTTGGAGGTGATCGACGTGTGACTGTCTCCGAAATTGCTGAGCAGGTAGGGATGTTATGGGAGCTGCCAAACGATCATTACAGAGCACCTAGGATTCCGTAAAGTGTGTGCCAGATGGGTCCCTCGCCTTTTGACTGCAGATCAGAAGTTGAGACGTTTGGAGGTCTGTCGAAGGCGTTTTGCAAGGTTTGAGGAAGATGGGGAAGCATTTTTTGCTAGCATCGTCACCTGCGACGAAACATGGGTCCATTATTACCCACCCGAATCGAAACAAGCCAGTATGGAGTGGCGGAGGAAGGGGGAGACAGCCCCAGTGAAAGCGAAAACTCGACTGTCTGCTGGCAAGGTCCTTGCAACTGTTTTTTTCGACTATCGAGGCGTTTTGCTCATTGATTTTCTGCATGAGCGAAGAACAATCAATGCTGCCTACTATTGTGAGCTGCTGACTCAGGAGAGGGCTGCATATCGCAACAAAAGACGGAATCAACCTCCTCCACGACAATGCAAGGCCCCATACTGCAGCTCTAACTGTTCAAAAATAGGAAGAAATGCATTGGGCTCCACTTGATCATCCTCCCTACAGCCCTGACCTATCGCCCTGTGATTTTCACTTGTTTGGGCCGCGTAAAGAAGCCCTAGGCGGACAACGATTCGAGGATGATGAGGGGGTCGAGGGGTTCGTGCGAAATTGGCTTCAGACGCAACCTTCATAGTTTTTTCATGCTGGGATTAAAAAACTTCCTGCTGCTGGAAAAAATGAGTCACGAAAGCAGGAGACTATGTAGAAAAGTGACATATACCTGGTTTTTATTTTCTAAAAAATAAAATTAAAAAAAAAAGTCCCGTTTATATTTGATCCACCCTCGTACCTACAGAATGCAGTAAGACGACTCATCAGTTTGAAAACTATTTCATGTCCTTACGTAGTTATTTGTGAAAACTATTTTATGTAAGGTTTTACGTAGTTATTTCTATTTGGCTATTCAACATACTTGTTGCTTACAACCAATCAATGTTACATCTTACCTGATGTCTGCATACCTACATAATTTCTTGGAGATTGTTCTGAGATCAATGGCTGTGTTCTATAACACATTATCAATAATGTGGGTGGTTATTTTTGTAGGTTTCGTCTGTGCTGAAGAAATGAGTTGTCGTCAGAGACAGCAACAAGGGAAAATCGGACCAGTCAACCTCTTTGTTAAAGCCATGGAATGTGAGTGATTTAGTTCCATGTTCCTTTTTTCGCTTTACCTACTGTGAACGATGTGTTAGACTCCCAAAGTTTTGCGTGGCACCAAACAAAGTTACGCTGTTGTTCACCAGCAACTTATCTGTAGCTAGGGTTAGTTTTCACCCACGAAAATCTCATCGCTCGTTGGAAAGCTCTGAATTTACCTCAAAATCTCATGCTACCAATGTCATCCCTCCTTGATCTCCCGACCAAAATTTGAAGACGAAGTTCTGGGAAGTTAGTATGTACCTACAAAAACGTGCGTTATTTTCGATGCAGTATCCAAATAGGTAACAAAGAATATGATAGATCAGTAAAGATGTACAGAGTTACGGGAGATACCTAGAGGGACAGACAGAGTCCAAAACAGAGCGGCAGAGGAGTAAAGAGGTAAATATGACTCCATATATACCATAAGACATATCCATGATCTGCTTATTATTTAAACTATAAGGGAGAAAAGTAATCGGTTTGTAACTTTGGTAATAATTTTTTCCTATTATTAAAAAATTCCTGAGTCAGTGAGTCAGTAATATGTAAGCGTAACCCTCGCACGTTACCCGGACATTACTCGACATTATAGTGTCGCGTTATATTATGATTAATCGACATTATATTATAATGTCGATGTAGGCTAAGGCCCCAGTTAGAAGAATTCCACAATGTTTTAGCAAGAAAAAAAAGCAACGTAGAAGAAAACTCCAGATAATAAACATCCAGTGTACGTCCCTTTTATTATGGTGGTGTATATATCACTCTCACTCATTGCAGATCGCCTGGATTTTTAACCCAGCTCCCCCCCCCCCCCCCCCCTAGTGCACAACCAGAACGACTTCTGAATCAAACTAATCAACAGCCACCCAAATCGACTGAAAATACGGGCAGCGGACACAAGGTTTGCAGAAAATCCCGCGTTCTCTCTACCTCCTCCGCCCGTACGGACATAAATGTCGAAATTCTGGCGACGTAGTGCACAAGTAGACTGAATTCAGCGTCGATCAAAAAAGAAACGCGTAAATCGGTTGGTAATTGCGGCCTGGGCAGCGCACACAAGATTTAGCCGGAACCCCAAGTTTTTTTCAGAATTAACCCCCCTTCATCACTTCTGGAAGTAAATTTCGAAATTCCAGCGACGTAAGGCACAACTAGACAGTTTTTTGCGTTGAAAAAAAAAAAGAATCACGCAAATTGGTTGAGAATTGTGGCCTGGGCAGCACACCCGGAGGGGGGTGCCACACTGCCACCGGACTTGACTTGACCGGAGTCACCGGACTCCAACCAGTCCAGTTTGTTCTTGAACGTCACAAGAGTATGTCCTCCGAAATGGAAGCCATTCTTTGTGATTTAGAATCAGAACCCGATTCTGATGAAGAAATAGAACTAGTGACAAGTTTTCTTTCTTTGAATAAGTCGTGGATGTCACCATATGTTTCCGAAAGAGCATAATACGGTGAATTTCACACCTTATTCGCCAAATTGAAAGATGTTCAATTTCAAAACTATTTCAGGATGAGAAGAGAGCAATGGGGGTTGCGTTGGATGGCTCGTTGGGGTGCGAGGGGTTGAAAATCGGGGTAGAGGGGGGACCGGAGTCAGGTCTCAACCCATGCAGACCGGATCAGAACGGAGTCCGGTGGGAGGCTCAAGTCAAGTCGTCAGATCTGGTCGCAGTCTCGCCGCTCCCATTTGATTTGAAATACAAAGGATGGGTTCAGACAGGCACGCAAGTGAGGTCAAGTCACCTTTAAGGTGCGGCGACGACACTGCCGCCGGACTTGACTTGACTTGACCTGACCTCACTTGCGTGCCTGTCTGAACCCATCCTTTGTATTCCAAAGGGGAGCGGCGAGACTGCGACCGGACCTGACTTGACTTGACTTGAGCCTCCCACCGGACTCCGTTCTGATCCGGTCTGGATGGGTTGAGACTACTGCGATTTTCAACCCCTCGCACCCCCCTCGAGCCATCCAAAGCAGCCCCCATTGCTCTCTTCTCATCCTAAAATAGTTTTGAAATTGAACATCGTTCAGTTTGGCGAGTAGGGTATGAAATTCACCGTATTGTGCTCGTTCGGAAACATACGGTGACACCCACGACATTCAAAGAAAGAAAACTTGTCACTAGTTCTATTTCTTCATCAGAATCGGATTTTGATTCTAAATCACAAAGAATGGCTTCCATTTCGGAGGACATACTCTTGTGACGTTGTGACGTCTAAGAACAAAGTGGACTGGTTGGAGTCTGGTGACGCCGGTCAAGTCAAGTCCTGAGGCAGTGTCGCACCCCCCTCCGGTCACCAGTCCGGTGGCTCCGGTCAAGTCAAGTCAAGTCCGGTGGCAGTGTCGCCGCAGCTTAAAACATTACAGTTTTCGCCAAAGTGTAACTACATGAGTACCTACTAGGTACCGAAAGTGTGAGTTTGGATATCAGCATTTTTGCTCATCTAATTTGGTTCATACATTTTTTTTGTATTTCGAAAATTACTATAAACTGTCTAACATTGCCATTAAAAACATTTCAGTACTAACCTAAAGCAAAATATTTCGAGAGAGAGAAATGTTTTTGCGCAAAATATAGGTACTCATCAAAAATTGGTTTTATCTAGCTTGAAAATGAAATGATGACAACTTTGAATGTGGTTAGCTTTGCTTACAGAAATCTGCTTCAGTCTTTTAGAATCTGGATTGATCATTTTTAGGTATTTTGCAGTATAATTCGGGTTCGTGAATAATTTCCTAAATTGGTACCTTTCTGTGAAATGTCCCCTGCTTATTATTACAGGTAAACACCCAATTTCACTTCTGAGTGAGTTTTGCGCGAGAAGAAGATTCAAGCAGCCAGAATTCCAAATCGTCAAAGAGGGAGGGCCCCCTCATATAAAGCGATTTATTATCAAGGTGCGTTAGTCATCGAGGAATCTCCTCTATTCGTATTGGAGCTTGGCCCATGAACTATTTAATTACCATATTCAACTATATGTATACACACAACTATGCAACTCTGCTGGTTTTATAGCCTAAGATAATCCGCTTGACATGTATCCCTAAACTTGCTAATATGATCTGGTATCATGCATGCACCTTGCACTTATGCGATTATGTTCCAACTCACCCTGTTCACAGCATAACCCCTTTTATTAGTAATCATTATCGATCGATGGTTTCAGGTTACTGTGAACGGCGTTGATTATCAACCCTCATTCACAAGCTCCACGAAGAAAATAGCTAGAAGGGAAGCTGCTAAGGTGTGTTTGAGATCTCTTGGCATTTTACCCAGCTCGTGATGTACAGCTTCAAATGAAAGTTGTACATTTTATTTTTATCCATATATTAATTGGTCATTTATTATAATAAACTGGAATTTCGTAAAGATACCTAACCGGTGTTTTGTCTCCTGTTATGAATCGGATATTTATTATTCTATAATAATATCCTCACTCGACGGAGTCCATTGATTTTGAGGATTGTAGACGTTTGCCAATAGTGATGTCGTAAAAGCTCAACAATAAAAGCTTTTTTGCGAAAATTAACGACCATCCGCTTCTTAGACGGTTTTGCTCAGGAAAAAACCTCGAGAGCTTCCAAATGAAAGACCTCGGGACATTACATAAATTTGATCAATGAGTGGTCTCTGATATGCAGAAATATAATATGATGACGGCTTGTGTGGAGAACTTGCAGCGCCTCAGAACATTTCTGACAGTTCGCGAGTTTTGGTTTATTATTTTCAATAATGAACCATTGGAATCGAGCAAGAAAAAAAAATTCTTACCCCCCCCCCCCCCCCCCCCCCCCCCTCAAAATTTGATGGTTTACGTTTCAAGGTAACCTACCTATGTAGAATCCAAAACTGCAATAAAAATATTTCTGTCTGTCCGCCGTTCGCCGTAAGCCGTACGGGCCACTTTTCTTAGTTACCATGAAAGAAAATTGATGAAATTCGGGTTATAGGTTCCGTTCGGGGTCTAGTTGGTCCTCGAAGCTCGACGTTACAACTGTCAGTCATTACAAAGGGGTTCAAAATAGGGGTTGAAATTTTCAGAACGCCGTAGCTCGAAAACTTTCGATGGAAGGGTATGGTTTTTTTACGTTATTAAATTTGTGTTGAGTTAAACAATTTTTTGAGACCACCCGGAGCTGCGTACGTCCAGCCGTTCGTGAGCACCAAAAAGCTTCGTCAACACGATCGTAAATCAAACGGTATAAATCCGGCCGGGATAACTACGGAGCATCTGATTATAATCAAGGATGGCTGTATGAAGTCGAGTTGTTTGTTCTGCGATATTATTTCATTTGGCAAGTGATGGACTATTGGATTTTGTTGGTAGGTACTTCTGTAACTTGAACAAACGTTGAAGTATTATTGATGGGTAAATTATTAAACAATGGCAAATTATTACACACCGGCAAATTATTACACGACGGTAAATTATGACACCATGGTAAATTATTACACAACGGTAAATAATTACACAACGGCTCATCTACCCAGAAGGAGCTGGATTTTGTTGATAGGTACTTTTGCAACCCTAACAACCATTGAAGTATTATTGATGGGTAAATTATTACACAACGACTCATCTACCCAGAAGGGGCTGGATTTTGTTGATAGGTACTTTTGCAACTTGAACAACCGCTGAAGTATTATTGATGGGTAAATTATTACACAATGGCGAATTATTACACAACGGCAAATTATTACACAACAGTAAATCATTACAGAACTGTAAATTATTACACCACGGTAAATTATTACACAACGGCTCATCTACCAAGAAGGGGCTGGATTTTGTTGATAGGTACTTTTGCAACTTGAACAACCGTTGAAGTATTATTGATGGGCAAATTATTACACAACGGTTCATTATTCTATCTCCGTAGAAGGGAAATCTATACAGGTAAATCACTACACAACGGTTTAGGTAGGTACCTAGTAACGAGTACGGGGTTGGTACTACCCTACGGAGGGTCCGCGATCTACATAATATGTATAGAATAGTACATAATTATTATGTTACATAGAAGGGTTACCTATCCGGAGACCTGTGATCTGTAACAGAAGGGTATTCTGTACAAAATAATAAACCGTTGTGCAGGGATTTGCAGCGTTTTTAGTCTTCAACCACTTTGTTGAGGAGAAACCGATTTCAGCAACAAATTATTTTCCAACCTTATTTTTTCTTCATTCTGGATTTTTTAATGATTGTAGAAAGTATTTGCAGAACTTAAAATCTGATAATTACGTTTATGTCTCAGTTGTGTGATAGATCATACACCGCCCAAGAGGCATGGACCCACTGTATCGTGTATATACATCGCACTGCTCCAAGGATCGTTCTAACCAGAGATGTTTTCTAATGCAGTATAATTGTGGTGATGAATGAAAGAATTGATTCCAATATATTTTGTATTAAATAAATCAAAAAGATTTAAAAAACGCTGCAAATCCCTGCACAACGGTTTATTATTTTGTACAGAATACCCTTCTGTTACAGATCACAGCTCTCTGTGTAGATAACCCGTCTATATAATATAATATGTACTATTCTATACATATAATGTAGATCGCAAACCCTCCGTAGGTTAGTACCTAACCCCGTACTCGTCACTAGGTACCTACCTAAATCACGAGTTAAATGTTGCTAAAATAATTCTGCCGATGACAAACAGTACCTAACAAAAAGAAACACACGTAATGAAGTTCTGAAAATAAATTGTTGATGAGGAGTGAAAAAAGTTGCAAAAGTACCTACCAACAAACCCCAGCCCTTTCTACGTAGATGGTATAATGAACCGTTGTGTAATAATTTACCGTTGAGTAATGATTTACCATCGTGTAGTAATAATTTACCCATCAATAATACTTCAACGTTTGTTCAAGTTTCACTACCTATCAACTAACTCCAAAAGAGCCATCATTTTTCAAATGAAATAATATCACAGAACAACCAACTCGACTTCATACTCCTCCAATATAATCAGGTGGCCGTTGTCGGCGCGTCCCTGGTAACGAGATTTGGTTTGAATGTATACAATTTCATTCACACTGGAGTCGAAAATGCCTGTCGGTGCAAACTTCGGGGCCTTACTGTGAACGAACGGCTGGACGTACGATGCTCCGGGTGGTCTTAAAAAACTCGTAAGTTCAAGAACTATTTAAAACCGTAAAAAGATTCACGTAAAAAAAGTATAGGCGTTTTGAACATTTCAACCCCTATTTTGAACCCCTTAGAGATGACTGAAAGTAACGTCGAGCTTCGAGGACCAACTAGACCCCGAACGGAACCTATAACCCGAATTTCATCAATTTTGTTTCATGGTAACTAAGAAAAGTGGCCCGTACGGCGGACAGACAGAAATTTGTTTATTGCAGTTTTGGATTCTACATAATATACCTTGAAACGTAAACCATCAAATTTTGAGGGGGGGGGGGGGGGGTAAGCATTTTTTTTTTCATGCTCGATTCCAATGGTTCATTATTGAAAATAATAAACCAATACATTTATCAGAATAGAATAATATTGTGTAAGTACTGAAGGCACATTATCCTGAATAATAAAACACTTGTATATTGGACAATAGGTTTGTTCGCACTGGCCTTTTCTGACAGTTAGCTGACTCCTGGAACAGTAAGAAACCATCCATGATCCAATACCATCTTTATAAACATTTGATAATGGTTGGGAATCAAGAAGGCCCAGTGAGAAATGGAAGTGTTTTTTAAAAAATTTGTTATTCCTCCAAATTGTAGGTCTAACTGAGAGCTTTCCAAAAGTTGCTGTATGATGGGTCGGAAATTAACGGAAGTCCGTGAAAAAGAGGAAGGAAAAAGCCTGAGACGTCTACTGGTACCTGTGTATTGCCCTCTCGCTCACTCACGAGGGAACCGAGTGAGAGGGAGATACATATCGGATGACGTCACTCGCATTTTCTTTAGTTCGTTCCCGCCTAGTGCTAGGATTTCAGAGCGGAATATTGTGCCTTCCTGATGTTTATGCGAGATCGTGCGAAAACTCGTGGTGGCCCGATAGTCGGCCATCTGTCCCACTGGCATTATACCTTCTCAACTGCCTCTGACTGATCAGTGGACTCATCATTGGACATTGAATCATCAGTGTCCAAACGTCATCTAACAGCAGGCAGACCATTTTCAGGCGAAACTATATAAAAAGTCTTTGAATTTCATTATCCTAAGGCTCCTCATTCAGAAATGTTGCCTCTTCATCTGCATCTGACATCCAATCATCCTCTGGTCCAAGATTCGGACGAAGGCAGGGCGCCAAAATGTTGTTTGCTCTTGAATTGTACTTTTTATAACCCATACAAAACTCAAAATTATGTAACTTTCAAAAATAAAACGAAAATAACAAAAAATCGGTGGGACATGATTTGCTACTTTCATTGGCTATGATTTGCAGGACAATGAGCAGTGTATGAAACAAAATACTTATGAAAATTTGATGATTTTGCAAGTTAAAGTAAGTAACAGCCATTCCAGGCTGAGGCTTTCCTCCGACTGACCTGCCATCGTCGCGGACGTGATCAGCTGTCCTCTAAGGAGAGGATCAAAATTCGAGCTGATCGTTTCGCTCTTTACTTGGCTACTCATTTCCTCGCCCCCTAGAGTGGGGAGGGGTTTGCTGAACAGCTACATGGGTCATACTTGTGAACGTGTCACCACGTGTCACGGCCTTCGCTCATCCAAGTACTAACCACGCTCGAGGTATCCTAACCCTGGAATGCCCCGGTTAAAAGCACATAGCTCCCTGGTGGGGTCTGTCAGACCCCAACACTGGAATTCACTAAATTGAGTAGAAGAATTGAAGGAAATAATGGTTGGATAGTCATATAAATATAACTCAATGTAATTTTTATTAATACCATGTAGGATTGACAAACATGAACGAAAAGTAAACTTCAACGTTAAAAATGTGAGATCAATAAGTAAAAGGTAAGGTAAGTGCAAAAACATTATCAACATTTCACCTATAATTTGAAAGTAAACGAAATGAACGAAAGATGAACTCCGCAAAAGTATTAGCAATATTTCACAAAATTTGAAAGTTTTTCATAGACAGGAAGCGACATTGGTGTGTGAAAAGTAACTGATTATAGTAAAATGAAGTTGCTCAAAAAAATCCAACATTCGCAGTACTTTGATGATCTGTAATCTAATCACATAGCTCTCTGGCACACTGAGCATGAAAATTCACACCTCTTCATGTTCTTCAATTTGGTCTTCAGTGTCAGAACAGTCCTCCGAAGTACCTACCTAGTCTTCTTCGTTTGTCGTGGCAATAAAAATATCCCTGATTTCTTCTTCTTTTTCAATAACTTTGCATTTTCTAGACATTTTGGGGCACGAAAAAGAAGAAACAATGAAAAAACGCTGCAAAGTCCTTGTCACATGGGTTTATTATTCTATTGGACATACCTACAGAAAGGTTGGCTGTTCATTCATTGTTTCTTTCATGCGTAATAATCGAAATAGCTACTTCTGATGGTTTCCATTAATTTTGGCCCCAAAACACAAATTAGGTACGCTCTTTTTTTTCTTTTTTTTTTAAACTATCTTTGATCATTGGCAGTGCCATTTAATCGTCCTGAACCACGTCTTGACACTTTTTCCAGTGTTATTATACAAACTGATGGTGATTTCAGACGATTTCCCAGGTTTTTCACTCATAAAAAATCAATTCTGGGAGCTGAACATTTGGTAGAACTCAATTTTCCACTCTTTGGTCAAAATCGACTTCATATTCGGTCTTCTCGTCCCCAAAAACATAGAAAACGATATCTCAGAAGCTCATGTTACCAATATGTTGCTAAAACGTAAAAAGTACCTATTTTTACACACATTTTCACTCATAATACCCCTGGGTATATTCCGATCGGGCTGAAAAGTTTCGGCACACAACTAGGGCATGTGTTCGAAAGAACGATTTTTTTAGACCGAAAATGAAGACTGTACACGTGATACGGCGGACGGCGTACGGCGGACGGACATTGCATTTTTGGAATCTATGCACCTTGAAATGAAACGTTAAAGAAAAAAGTTTGAGGGGGTGTTATAAAAATTTTTGCTGAGCGAATACATAGGTGTATTATTCACAGAATAATAAACCAAAACGCTGCAAAGTCCTTGTCACATGGGTTTATTATTCTATTGGACATACTACTACATACTACAGAAACTTTGGTTGTTCATTTATTGTTTCTTTCATACAAAATAATTGAAATAGCTATTTCTGGTGGTTTCCACCAATTTTGGCCCCCAAAACGCGAATTAGGTACGCTCTTTTTTTTCAAATTGTCTTGATCCACCTGTTGATACTTTTTCTAGTGGTTATTCTACAAATTGATGGTGATTTCAGACGGTTTCCCAGGTTTTTGACTCATAAAAAATCAATTTTGGGAGCTGAACATCTGATAAAACCTCAGTTTTCCACTCTTTGGTCAAAATCGACTTCATATTCGGTCTTCTCGTCCCCAAAAACATGAAAAACGATACCTCAAAAGCTCATTTTACTAACATGTTACTAAAACACAAAAAGTACCTATTTTTATACACATTTTCACTCATAACTCCCCTGGGTATATTCCGATCGGGCTGAAAAGTTTCGGGACACTACTAGGGCCCAAATGGAGCATCTGTGCGAAAGAACGAATTTTTTAGACCGAAAATGAAGCCTGTACACGTGATACGGCGGACGGACATTGCATTTTGGTTTATTATTCTCTGAATAATACACCTATGTAATCGCTCAGCAAAAAATTTTTATAACACCCCCTCAAACTTTTTTCTTTTCCGTTTCAAGGTGCGTAGATTCAAAAAATGCAATGTCCGTCCGCCGTCCGCCGTACGCCGTCCGCCGTCCGCCGTATCACGTGTACAGGCTTCATTTTCGGTCTAAAAAAGTCGTTCTTTCGCACACATGCTCTATTTGGGCCCTAGTTGTGTCCCGAAACTTTTCAGCCCGATCGGAATATACCCAGGGGTGTTGTGAGTGAAAATGTGTGTAAAAATAGGTACTTTTTGCGTTTTAGCAACATGTTGGTAACATGAGCTTTTGAGGTATCGTTTTCCATGTTTTTGGGGACGAGAAGATCGAATATGAGGTCGATTTTGGCCAAGGAGTGGAAAATTGAGGTTGTACCAGATGTTCAGCTCCCAAAATTGATTTTTTATGAGGCAAAAACCTGCGAAATCGTCTGAAATCACCATCAATTTGTAGAATAGCACTAGGAAAAGTTTCAACACGTAGATCAAGACGATTAAGTGGCACTACCAATGATCATGGATACTTTGAAAAAAAAAAAAAGATCGTACCTACCTAATTTGTGTTTTGGGGGCCAAAATTGGTGGAAACCATCAGAAATAGCTATTTCAATTATTTCACATGAAACAAACAATAAATGTAGGTACAGCCAACATTTCTGTAGAATAATAAACCCCATGTGACAAGGACTTGGCAGCGTTTTGGAATCTACGCACCTTGAAACGGAAAATAAAAAATTTTGAGGGGGTGTTATAAAAATTTTTTGCTGAGCGAATACATAGGTGTATTATTCATAGAATAATAAACCAAAACAGGGAAAACAACACTTCACACAACTCAAATTGGTAGAAAACCATTGGTGGATAACTCCCTGGTGGGGTCTGTCAGACCCTAAATTACACAGACCACCTTACTGGGTAAAAGCTGGGAACGTGTGCCGAGCAAGGGAACGATTGTAAAATCAGAAACAGAGGTAGGGGGTGATATAGTAGGGGGCGAGTGGCGCAAGGCGTGCGGGATTCAACTTGAAAACTAACTTCAAATTGCGAGTGGTGTCCATCAGAGCCCACCGGGGCATTCCAGGGTTAACTTCGGTGGTCTCACGGGGACCAGTTTATTCCACCGTATAAGGCTGTTAAGCATTTTGCAAGTAAATTAGCAACATTTTCCATTCTATTTATTCACTGACACCACTTAAAAGTTTATGAAATGATTATAGATTATAGCAGTGGGGGAAAAAACGAACTTAAGTCACAAAATAAAAGGAAAAACTTACTGGAACTTGCAGCCGGTCGAGAATATGGAGGACGTGCTGAACTCGTGTGGATGTGGAACTTGTCACTCTGCAGCCACTGTTATCGCTGAAAAAACGCGGGAAATACTTCTGAATCTTTGAGTTGGATCTATGGAAAAAATTCTGGCGAACACTCCGTGGCCATAATAATGGTAGATCATACATTGCCCACCAAAGGGAAGGGTCGAAGTCGCTATAGGTATCCGATTTTGAGAACAAAACGCAAAATTACGACCCTTGTGCATCCTTTATGCGATGTCAATGATTACCTAAGTACCTACTAATTATGAAGAATGCCGCTTTTAAAACTGGTTGCTTCACGAACAGTTGCTTTCAGTTTGTGCAAATAACGACAAAGGCAATGCTGAAGGGACTGCCTTCTCAGATCAGCGCTAACAGCAATCTGCTTACAATAATTCTGCACAGCTGATCATATAAAAATAACGGTGACAGAACATAGGGAGTAAGTATACAGCTTTTCACCAGGTGGTTTTTTAATAAATACCAAATCTTTTTGTTTCAATATTTACATTCAAGTGTACATTAGGCCTGAGAAAGTTGTCAGCCCACGCTGAATAGTGTTAAACTTAGCGGAGGCAACTGAAACGTGATCGACTGAGGAAGTCCAATTGTGAAGTTCCTCGTTTGTGGGGGTCGGCCCCTTTTACGTAGGAGGCACCTCATCATTCTGTAAGAAACCTCGCAGTTGTTACGGGCTCTGTTTGCTGTAAAAATGAATCATCGATATTAGCACACCTCAATCGAGGTGCTACGATTTCAGATGACACAGACCTGTCAAAAACGTTTGCCAATTCGAGTAGGCAGTATAGCTTCCTCACTTGAATAACATGAACATATAGAATAGTTGGGTAGGTTCGTTTTGATACGGAATCATCTGCGATCAAACCCACGTGTACCCTCAAAATGTCAGCTCTCTACTACTACCTATTTTGCTTCTACACTACCGAAGGTCTTCGATTCGTGATTCAGTAAGAAGAAAAAAAAAATTGGTTTCCTCCAACATGAAAATTTCCACTACCATTTTGCGTTTCAGACATCGAGGAATTTTTGGTTCCGTGTCTGTCTGTCTACCTGTCCGTCCGTCTGTCTGTGGTAATTCTTTGTAACGCCCATAACTACCCGAAATAAATCATTCAGTCTATTTCAACAGTATTTCAGTCTAAATTCGCTGAAATTTGGAGGGTAAGGTCACAGATGGTCCCATACCAAAATCATTGAAAAAGTACCTTAACTTTCGTCTGCGCATGCGCAAACGTGAAATACTTGGAACACCCGTAACTACACGAAATATCGTTGAAATGAGTTCAGACTTGGAGCGTCGATCAGGAATAATACTAAGATAGTTCCACATGAATTTCATTGGAATTGTAACTTTCGCCTGTGCATGCGCGAACATGAAATGTAGACCATTGTCTTGTAACGCTTCTAACTACACGTGAAAAATAGTCGAAGAGAGCTGAAATTTTGAGGGTACACGTGGGTTGGATCGCAGATGGTTCCGTATCAAAACGAACCTACGCAACTATTCTATACGTGCATGTGATTCAAGTGAGGAAGCTATGCTGCCTACTCGAATTGGCAGACGTTTTTGCGTAGGTAGTTAGAAGCGTCACAAGGAAATGGTCAACATTTCACGTTCGCCTATGCGCAGACGAAAGTTACTTTACGATTCCAATGAAATTCATATGGAACTATCAAAGACTATTCCTGATCGACCCTCCAAATCTGAACTGATTTCAACAATATTTAAGGTTGTTATGGAAGTTTCAAGTATTTCACGTTGCGCATGCGCGGACAAAAGTAACGACACTTTCAATCATTTTGGTACGGGACCATGTGTGACCCAATCCGCACCTACCCTCAACATTTCAGCCCATTTCGACCATTATTTCGAGTAGTTATGAGCGTTACAAGGAATTACCACAGACAGACACGGAACCAAAAATGTTCCTCGATGTCTGAAACGCAAAATGGTAGTGGAAAGTTTCATTTTTGAGGATATACATTTTTTTTACTCACTCACGAACCCAAGGCTTCCCTACCTCCGGTAGTGTGGAACCAAAATGATCATAAGGACTTCGTTTCCTCGCGACCCGTCTGAGGCGAAATTTGGACGAGAACCCCAAATCCTGACAAACTCACCTTCTCTGGCACAAGCTGTTACCGCCTGTTTGGTTTTATCTTTGGCCTCGCCAGATTCCATCGAGTACATGTCTATCAGTCTGTTAGCATCATCTACGGATACTTTCCCTCGTTCGTCGACCTAGAATATTGAGGATAATATCTGTGTATTGTCAGTTCGATTATTTTTGTTTCTAAAAATCACGAATAAAAGGTACATACCACTCCGAGAGATTTCAATACACAAGCCACGTAACACTGTGAACATAAAAAATATTTCTCACTATTTATATCAGTCTCACACCCAAGTCTGAGTATCATATTCATACTTAACTATGAATTGGTAGGTACCTTTCCTTGTTGATTTGTCGGGGGGTTTCCTTGTTGAATGCTGTCAGCTTCATCTAAACATCATGACCATTTATCAGTGTGCTTTGTTGTTGGGTAATATCACTTTGCTCGCGACTGTTGCCAGCCATTCAATTTTTATTTTATTTTTTTCCAACTGAATAATGCCAGCGATGGGCTAGGGGAAGTATAAGCACTGTTTTTTAATTGGCGAAGTTTCTGCCGAAAAGATAGACAAGCCATCATCGAACAAAAATTATTCACTAATGAATGTTTGGCATTATTAAGAACATATTTATGGCAAGAAGTTTATATTAATACCTAATAGATTCATCAGTCAGTTTAAAGCTTTGTGTCTGCAATAGTGTGCTTTTATTTCATTGGACCGTTAGACGGAAAAACGTCCTTTTATTAATGCCTTACGATTTGTTTCAATTGATAGATTAGTTTATTCAAAATTTCAATATTCTAATGATCTAGCTGATCACCTGTGTGAACTACAGTGTTTTAGGTATGTGCTGTGTGCTGATTGGTTGATCCTCCCATGATCGTCAGTGGTTGTGGTGGGTGATAGTGAGAAATAATTTTATATTCAGCGGGTGAAATATTTACATCCAGCGTTCTGTGTTGAAGGTGGGGAGCGGAGGTTTAGTATATAAATAATTTGCCCGTACCATGAGTGATGCCTGATTCCGAAACACATTGACCAGAATAATCGAGTAGTCCAACGTCTGCTGCACCCTTAAATATGAGAAGACAGACGATTGAAATTTGTGCTTAATGAACTATCAGTGTATCATCATTATTTCTCGTAGGCACTACCCGAAGTATATGAAAGTGTATAAAATACAAATCGCGGTAAGTATAACCACTAACTTCTATTTGTATTTTATACACCCTAATTTAGTGACAGATTTCCTTTTTGGTTAGGTGCCTACATACCCACCAAGTTTCACTGTTCTTACTCTTACCTACGCAAATAAATGTATTTTCTGTGCATAGAATAAACCTACCAAGTTTCTTTGAGACGAATTATAACTTGGTGGTTAGAAACTAGGGGGACCAAAAGAACTCGGAAGAAGGTATACGAAACCTGGTGTTGGTACCTAGTAGGTATTGATTCAACTGCCATGTCACATACATTAACATACCTTCCACGTGTACATACATTGTATTCCTTCTCAGTATGCCGAAGCTGAATCTTAGTCATTGATGAAATGGTTTGTTTGCATTGACCATCTGACAGTTATCTGACCGTCAAAAAGGCGTTTGGCAGTTCCCAGTTATTCTAGGACTCTTTTTGGAGTGTATAGTATCCATGACGAGCTGTTTGCAGTGTTTTCCTGAATCCAACGCCAGTTTCCTCATCGTCCTTCCAGTACACAAAATTTAGCTTTGTTCGTGCAGTCCCTCAGAGCTTGTTCTGAGCAACCCGGGCACGCGCAGTAAGGGTGAGGCAAAGATTCGCTTTTCGTACAGACCCAGGGCGACTCCAAGCCAAGTGGTCCGGTGTTCGTGCTGTCCCGGGGCAGATGATTCGGTTTTCGTGCTGGCCACGGGGCTTCCTCCGAGCTGCTCGGAGCAAGCCCTCCCATGCTCCACGAGAAGACCAGGGGCAGCTGAGCACTTCTCTTCCGTGCATGCACCCTCGACCTGTTCCAGGCTCGCCTTGCTCCGAGCGAGCGTGTTCAGAGCCCATCCTACACCAAGCCAGTTTGGTTCAAGCGAAAACTGAACTTGCTCGGAGCTAGCCCCAAGGGGACAGCACGAACAAAGCTTGTAGAGCAGACGATAAACTGACCGTGACTGCCTTCTCGATTCCAAACCATTATCAAACTCAAACCCTTCTCAAATGCTTATCAAGACAGTACCTACTGGATCAAGGTTGGTTTCTTAGGTTTTCTATGAGTCAGCTAACCGTCAGAAAAAGCCAGTGCGGACAAAGCTGATGACTCATTTAATTGTGCAGTGTTTTAATAACATTGCGTGATTACTGGCAAGAGACACTTACTAGGTAGTTACTGATTAGTAACCATAAAGTAACAAGTGGCTATTTAAATACTCACGATATTATCCAGGGTTTCCCTCTTATTATAACATCTTCTTTTTTTTCATAAATATGGACCTCAACACATTTAATGTCTTCCATATGTAGAAGAAACAACTTTACTAACTATAACATTTCCAACCTACGTACTAAACACTTATGAATTCTCGAAGCTAATAGTAGATTTCTGACCTGTGATGACAAGAAAATAGGTAGGTAGGTAATTGAATTTATACACTATCACACACACACACACACACATATGAAGTTAAAATAAAATTGTCGGAAAAATTAGCACTTATTCCTCGCAAGCGTCTATGAGTAATTATATACCAGTAATTTATTCTGGACCAATTGGTTGGATTAATTGCATTTTAAAAGGCTACACTAGATAATAACGGTTAGCAACGCCGGTTTGGTCGGTGGACTTTAGTTCCGAAAATTTGAGTTATTTTAACTTGACATCCATCCTGTTCTTATGCGAAGAGTTGCGCTAGCGCAAATTTTTCAAAGATTACTGTTCTAGACCTCGAATGTTGGTATGTTTATGTGCTTAGTGGTATTTAATGGTACATGATGGAAAAATCTGTATCAGGCCAGTGCAGCAGGCTTGCTGTTGTTTCACCGTCATTCAAAATTTAATTTATACGGCTCTCATAAAAAACGGAAAGTTTGAAAAAACTCCAAATTGAACAAGTAGGTACTGCTTAAAGTACTTCTAATTTTATTCCAAATCGACCTATTTGTTCATATGGCAGTTGGCCCTAACATTAGTTTGCACACACTTCTGTTGGTTGATGATACAGCATTTAGTGATCAATAACAAAACCTGAGTACCTACCTTGGTATTCAACAACAAATGAGAGTTCTGGTTAAGTATTGCTGCTAATTATTACATACCTGATACACCCAAAACATCGCAACCGCCAAAAGTGGGTACTCGACGAGGTTCATGTTTTTCTTCGTTGTCGACGACAGGTTCCACGGGGTTGAACTGAGGTTAGGAGGACGAACTTATTAGGCTTTATTGATATTAATATACCTGCGGCACAGATGCCCCATCCGCTGTCCGCAATTTCCTTCGTGATTGCGACAATTTGTTACCAATTATCCGCGCTCGTTTTCCTGCCTTTATTCACCCAAGGTTCTGCTTCCACTGGATTGATTATTGAACCGTCAAAAGGGAAATACAGGGGGGAAAAAATCCGTGCATAACGATCCATGGAATTGATTCTCAAGGATCTCAAGACTATTAGTCCTTGCCTTTTGTAGATCTGCTCCGAATTCGTGACAGTTAATTAGTAAGTAATTTTCATTCCATTCGTCTCAACAGATATTGAGTTTTGGTTCCTCACTGCCAAAGGTAGGGGAGCTTTGTATTCGTGCAAGAGTCGAAAACAATTTATGTCCTCCAAAATGAAAATTTCCACTCGCATTTCACGTTTCAGACATCAAGGAACATTTTTGGTTCCGTGTCTGTCTGTGGTCAATTCCTTGTCCGGGCAAAACTACGAAAGAATGGTCGTAATGAGTTGAAATTCGGAGGATGGATGCGGGTTTGGCCTCAGATGGTCCCATATCAAATTCATTAAAAAAGTACCGTAATTTCCGTCTGCGCATGCGTAAACGTGAAATCTTTGTAAAGCCCAAAACTACCCTAGAACTCGTCGAAAAGGGCTGAAAGTTGGAGGGTAGATGCAGAATGGTACCCTGATGGTTCCACGTCGATTTCAACAAATTCGTACTTTAACACTCGGATGCGCATGTGCAAACACGAAATGTTTGCCCAATCCTTGTAACGCCCATAACTAACCGAAAAATTAGTCGTAGTGAGTTGAAATTTGGAGGGTAGGCACGGGTTGGAGCACAGATGGATATTTATCAAATTCATTGAAACAGTACTTTAACTCGTCTGCGCGTGCGCCAACGTGAAATCCTTCTAGAGTGAAGCGATGAGGTTTTGTGGGGAGATGGGGGTTGGGCCACAGATAGTCTCATATTAAAGTCACTGATAAAGTACAGTAACTTTTGTACCTATGCATTTTGTACAGTAATATATATACCTATGCAGCTGTCGCAATTCGGACCGTTAAATATTCATTATTCCATCGGCGAATCCTCTATCTCGTGAATCACAACATTAATTTGGGTAAACGAGTCTCTTGGATTTCAGTTGAAATTTACATGTTCAAAACCATACTTTTTCAAGCGAATTTCTTGCTGAACCGCGTGGTAAACCTGGAAATCCAGTACTTCGGTTAGAAAAAAACAAAAACTGCATAGAATGTTATATTTCTTAAAGACTGTGTAAATGGCGTTTTACTACTAATTCTTTAAAAAACCGTATCTGCGGTTTACTAACCGCTTTTTCCGTAACTAGCGAAGATACGAATTTCCACCTAGCAATGAGTCTGATACATTTAATTCAAATAGCAAACCTGATCATATCCCGCCTAATATCACTAAAATCCGTATCTGACCTGGTTGGTGAAAACAAATTCACATGTACGGAATACATGAATGGAAAGTCGTATCGCACTTAGATGCGACATTTTCTTCTATTAAAAAGGCAAGGATTTTCGATAGTAAAACCCTCGAGAGTCAAACAAAACAAAAATATCGTTATCTGAGTAGGAAAATCGATTCCAGCTTCTGAGCATTTAACCCATTTGGCGAAAATTTGAGATAGGGATTATTTAGAGGACGGCAGACTATCTTGTAGGATTGGGAATTATGAATGATGTTTAAGTTTTCTCCTAGCAGGTAGATATATGTTTTATAATAATATGCAGTAGGTACCTACACTGTGATTATATTTTTAATATAAACCATTACTGCTGTATGCTTAGGTAGGTAGGTATATTCCGAGTAGTGGGAATGTGAAGGAAGGTATATTATCTTCCTCATTTTCGTTTTGCCAGGGCTGTCTCTTTAATGTAGTGCTACTCGTGTCAACAAGATCTCCGTCAGGTTTCACTGAATTTTTCACCATCGTTTATTTCGGCGACATAAATCTTAATATGTATAGATATGAAGAATTAATTTATAATCAAGCAATGGCCATGTGAGACACTTCTTCCAGTTCTTCCTCGAATTCTGGCAGGTCGATGAGCCCCGCCATGTCACCTTGTAGCCGGCCTCCACTTCTTATTATTTTTTTCAACTGATTCTAAAAAAAAGGCGAATAAAATTCATCAAACTCAAGTATCTATTTGGATTAGTTAAAATTAATTGATGTGCCTACCAGGCTCCTAGTTATCATTAGAACTTAATCCTGGTCACATTGAAAGTGAAGTGACCTCTTGATGAATTTCATCCTGTTGATGAATCATTGTGACCTATAAAATGTTTTGGTCATGTTCAGATTGAGTGTTATGAACAGAACTTCGTCAGTTATAGCTTTTGGTACATTTTCAATGGTGAAACATTATAATCGAAGCTGGTATCCCCTGTAAATCCATGCCTGCATGGATGATCATCGATGATCAATAGACTCATGATGAGGAAACCTTAACAAATTTTTTATTACTTGATGTCGAGAACGTTGAATACCTACGATATAGGGTATTCAGTGAAGTGGAGGTTGTCCAAGATTGGAGACTAAGTGAAGTCCTTTTAAACTTATACAAACCGAACTCAACATCATTTAGTTAAATTCTACAAATAATGTGAAGGGAACATGCTTAAAAATATTGTCTCCAAACCTTCACTGACTAGCCAAACATTCGATTTCGAACGAAAAAATAACACCAAGCGTTTTTTTGATTTAAAGTCGATGTTTTCGAATTCAAACAACTAGGTACCTACCTACTAGGTGACAAACTGGAGTCTGGAACGTCGGGAACACCGATTGATCCACTCATATTTTTTCATTATAAATCGGCATTTTGCCATCAGAATCGAATAGAATAAGGTGAAAACATCCGCCCGAATAAATGTGAAGATTTTGAACAAATCGTGTGAAACTAATGTAAATAAAACCACAGTCATGCAGCATGGCTATAAGAGCGAATTTTCGAAGTTTTCGGCATCTTCCTCCTCCGCCTAAAATTTTCTGAAAATTAATTTTCGGCCAATGTTTTCCCAACTTGATACCATACAAAATTAAAACAGGAGTAGTTTTACGCAAAGTAAAATTTGGGGTGGAAGGAGGGGGAGGGGGAAATCAAAAATGTTTCGAATACCAGAAGAGTAGGTAGGTACCTATTGGGTACGTAACAAATTTTTTGTTCCATTTTTTGCCGAGTAACACCTCGGTTTGTAGATTTTCCAACGCTGAGCACGATGGTGAAGTCAGAATTGTGATATCCCATTCCGTTATCAGATTAGAGCAGACGAACCAGGAAGAACATCTCAAGAAATAACCACGTTCCTTCATCTTCAAAGTGCTCCAGTTTGAGAATGGAATGAGATATCGCAATTCTGATTTCACCATCGTGTTCAGCGTACAAAAACCTTTAAAATGAGGTGTCACTTGTCAGACTTTTTCATTTTGGGAATTTATGGGTAATTTCCCCCCCTTAAAACTCCCCAAAACTCCCCCTTAGGGTGACCCGATTCTGCCCATCTTCGAACTTAGCCTGTCGATTGCCAAGACAGATTTTTCGTGCAAATTTGAACTTTTTATCTCAATTCTTTCGAGAGTTATCGTCTGGAATGACACATACATATATAAATATATATATAAATATATAAATATATAAATATATATATATAAATATATATATATATACATATAATTTTTGGTGTCTTTCGGCAGGGAATTCAGGATGGTCTGAAACGGATTTTGGTATAAAAATCTTTCGGAAATTCGAGTTTTAAAAATTTTGGACCGAGAACAATAGCTTCCTTTTCTTCGAAAATTCGCTAACAAGCGATGAGTAAATAAGTACTGAGACTTACAAATCCAACTTCCTTGATGATGCACATGAGGAACCCCTGGAATAATTAACGACCCAAATTACTGTTAATCAACGGCGGTAATTATCAGTTGAGCCGCTTACGCCTGTTGAATGTATTTATTCAAAAAACAAAAAACCACAGTCATGCAGCATGGCTATAAGAGCGAATTTTCGAAGTTTTCGGCATCTTCCTCCTCCGCCTAAAATTTTCTGAAAATTAATTTTCGGCCAATGTTTTCCCAACTTGATACCATACAAAATTAAAACAGGAGTAGTTTTACGCAAAGTAAAATTTGGGGTGGAAGGAGGGGGAGGGGGAAATCAAAAATGTTTTGAATACCAGAAGAGTAGGTAGGTACCTATTGGGTACGTAACAAATTTTTTGTTCCATTTTTTGCCGAGTAACACCTCGGTTTGTAGATTTTCCAACGCTGAGCACGATGGTGAAGTCAGAATTGTGATATCCCATTCCGTTATCAGATTAGAGCAGACGAACCAGGAAGAACATCTCAAGAAATAACCACGTTCCTTCATCTTCAAAGTGCTCCAGTTTGAGAATGGAATGAGATATCGCAATTCTGATTTCACCATCGTGTTCAGCGTACAAAAACCTTTAAAATGAGGTGTCACTTGTCAGACTTTTTCATTTTGGGAATTTATGGGTAATTTCCCCCCCTTAAAACTCCCCAAAACTCCCCCTTAGGGTGACCCGATTCTGCCCATCTTCGAACTTAGCCTGTCGATTGCCAAGACAGATTTTTCGTGCAAATTTGAACTTTTTATCTCAATTCTTTCGAGAGTTATCGTCTGGAATGACACATACATATATAAATATATGAATATATAAATATATATATAAATATATAAATATATATATATATATACATATAATTTTTGGTGTCTTTCGGCAGGGAATTCAGGATGGTCTGAAACGGATTTTGGTATAAAAATCTTTCGGAAATTCGAGTTTTAAAAATTTTGGACCGAGAACAATAGCTTCCTTTTCTTCGAAAATTCGCTAAAATATTGTTTTTATACAATAGTTTCTTACTTTTCCCTTTTCATCCTGAGGAAGCTTCCTGTTCTTGATGGCATTTTCGATGTCACCTGAAAATGAGTGATGCACATGGGTGGAGTCACATTTTGTCAAGTCAACGGATTTTGGACATACAGGGCTTATTGGTTGAATACTGTGGTGGTTCCTTCATGTTGTGTTACCATCTATTGACGTTCGAAACACACCGACATCGGATTCGGCTCAAATTTCAACGGTAGGTATCTAATGATTCGTTTCTTCCTTCCTTTCCAACGATCCTTCACCAATAACACCAAGTGATAGATACCAAGTACCTACTGTAGAGGCAACGTAGAATTGAACAAAATATCCTGTACCTACTTCACTGTTCTGGTTTATTATTATCAATAATGAACCTTTGGAATCGAGCATGGGGACCCCCCCCCCCCCCCCAATTTGATGGTTTCCGTTTCAAGGTAGGTAGAATCGAAAATGAATTATTCACAAGTTTTGATGGGTGTTATTTTTATTATTTACCTATTTATTTATTTTAATTTTTTTTCCATGCTCGATTCCGAAGGTTCATCATTGAAAATAATACGCCAGACAGAAATTGCTGGTGTATTATTTGATGAAGTTTGGTTTGTAGGTCCCATTTGGGGTCTGGTTGGTCCGCGAAGCTCGGCGTTACTGTCAGTAATCTCTCAGGAGTGAAAAATAGGCGTCGAAATGTTCAGAACGCCGTAGCTCGAAAACTTTCAATAGATGGGTACGGTTTTTTTAAAGTTTTTATATTGGGACCACCGAAAAGTGTCGTCAACATGATCGTGAATGCAACGGTATAAATCCGGCCCAGATGTCATTGCCAAGGAGCACCTGATCATAATCACGGGTGGCTGTATGAAGTCGAGTTGGTTTTTCCGTGATATTGTTTCATTTGAAGAATGATGGCTCTTTTGGATTCTGTTGATAGGTACTTTTTTCATTTAACCAAATTAATGTTGTTTCATGAACAACAACAAATAATTAATGACTGAATTGTTGAATCCCGTGCATTTTTATGAAACTGTAATTCCCGGGCCGGCTCGAGTACTCGATTTAGGGCTTTCCTGGGGGAGCTCGAGTGTAGGTTTTGACGACAGAAAACAGTGATCTACGCAGAAGGGGCTTCTATACAGCTAAATAATAAACCGTTGTGTAATAATTTGCAGCGTTTTTTTTGCTGTTTTTTGAGAGAAATAAAAACATGAGATTTAAAAAAAGCCATGATGACCTTCAGTAAACTCATGCTGATTGGTTGACATCAGCCAAGGTTCATTTCCAACTATCCAATTCAAACTGTACTGGCTTCACAAAATGTGGCCTTTTCAGACGTTTAACTGAATATATAGGCAGATGTCGAATGTCAGTTCTGATTACTGCATATTCAAATTCAAATTTATTTATTTAGACGTCCCTCGTGTTATATTTAACTTGAAAAAAACTCAGACAGAATTTAAAAAGAAATTAAGTCACAACATATTTGTATAAATAGGAATAATACAAGGAAATACAAACTAGAATATGGAACTGGTACAACCTACTGTGCAACAGCTGACTCACTTCAAAAATAAGGGCATGATATAATGACTGGCGAGAGGTAGGTACCAATAATAATGGGGAAGGGAAAAGAGAGAAGATAGGATAAAGGAAGAAAATGAAAAGGTGCCCAAGCCTACTGGTCCCTGGAAGCGGAGCATATTTTGTTGGAATAGAAACAAATAATTGAGTAGGCCTTATGCTCTTGGGTTCAAATAGTTTACCTAAGGCTCATAAAAACCACTGAAATTTATATGTATAAATAAAGTTTTATTTATTTATTTTGTTACCTATTTATTTTTTAAAATCCTGGATTTAACCTCACTGGGCACCTATAACCCGGGTAGATTTTTTACAAGAACGATATAAGACAGACACATTTCATTATTTCAATCTTTTAGTCCCTGCAGGCTTCACATTATTATATCAGAGGTGAAGAGCTGGTCGGGTTAGCACATGCGCACTTGCAAGATTTTCAAAGCTGGTAGGTATTTAACTGGTGCCCGCCCAAGACGAGAACCAGAGACGCTGAGGACTTTTATACCAAACGGGGATATAAAGATCAGAAGCGCTTAAGCCTAAGCTCCATATTTCAATTTATTTGGTACCAAATTAAATTCTGCAGACTTACTGGTTTGAATTTTATGCCGTTCTTTACACCTCCTCATCACCCGTTCCACCATCTGCATTGTGTCATTCGCCTGTGACCACACAAAGAACATTTTTGTTACAGTCGTTGAATGTGTTTCTGCAGTACGTAGATAGATATAGATAATTGAGAGGTCCCAAAATATTGTTCTTCTCTTAGATTGAGTACCTAGTGATTTTATCATTCAAGTATAGCTGTGTGATCTAACGATTCTATTACTCATTAGGTAAGCAGGTAGGTTCTATGCTCATTTTTTACGAGGATAGTATACCTGTACTTCATGAAGTTCAACTTTAATACGGTGCCTTCTCACCTGTATTGTAGAAATATAGCTGTAACAGCAAAGAAGCAGTATGACGACTGATACTGATGTCATGTTTTATGCGAGGAAAATTTCTGTTCCGTAGAGGTAAGCGTTGTTGCTCTCAGTGCAGTCACAGTTTTATGCCTCGAGCGGATTTCAGGTGACCGTAACCTGTTGATCGAAATAAAAATATGGAAACTCTTCTTGTAGTAAAACCCTTGGAATATTTCACGACTAACTTATTATTATAATGCAAGAAAATTCAAAATTATACCTACAGTTAAATCATGCGGTAAATACCTGCTTCATTGAAGCTTTGAGTGTCTTACTATTTTAAATTATGAACATTTAGTAACAACTATAACTTAGTTAGACCCATGCGTAGATAATAAAGAGATGTAAAAGAAGATGTACCCAACTTCAAGGGACCAACTAACCACATTGAGGCTGAAGAAGAAATGTTGCTATAATTATACCAGCATCAGGGTCTGTATTTTAAAATGATTTTTTTAACAGATGGAAGGGAGAGCAGGGTGTGGATTATTCGGTTGGAATATGGGCTTCACCAGAGCGTTCAGAATCGAAGGTACCTATGCATCCATTTAAACAACAAGATTGATTGCTATGCCAAAGGCTCTTGAATACGTTGGCCAGTTAGTAATGCAACCAAAAACTGTCATGATTGTCTCAAGGCATGTTCGGACAAGCAGTTCAGAACCGTTCGTAACTAACTACGCCCATTTTTGGCCTGTTTGGACAGCTTCATAACTAGTTCCGAAGATTCTAAACTAGAAGTTCGATGTTCGGACGAAGTAGTTCGTCACCATTCAGAACCAGTTCGAGAGGTACTGGATTTTCTTCAGAAATAATAGTTCGAGGCTTGAGCAGTAGACATTTTTCACTCTTGTCACCTTATCTACTGTGGAGCAGTCTGCCATATTTTCAAGATAATTAGGTAGGCATCTACTGTCTGTCCGGGATGAGTCTGCCGAGCAGTAGGTAGTGAGAGGGAACCCACCCCGCCCTGTCAACCGATGTGCTACCTGTTCACTGTGCTGAGATTGATGGTTCACGCAGTAGTAGCGGAGTTCGGCTGCCCAGGGTAGTAGGATGGGGAGAGGTCAGCTCGGCTCGGCAGACTCGTGGCGGACAGACAGTAGGCAGAATCCGAAAATCGAATTGAAAACAATTCGTCAGTCCCCTGTCTCATGCTTAACGAAACTATTTGACCTAAATTAATGAAATTCGGTCTAGGGATCCCACTTGGGGGTCTAGTTGGTTCACGAAGTTCGGCATTTCCGTGAGTCATCACTAAGGGGTAAAATAGGGTTTGAAACTCCCAAAAATTAATAAATAACTCTGAAACGTATAAGGGGTACCTACCTACCCATTTTTTCGACCGATATTTCGAGAATTAAGTTGTATGAGGTGTACTCAAAATGTTGACCAAACATCACGGTATATAACGTTCAGGTGGCTGTAAATGACCCCTGTGTAACAAATAATAGAAAAATTAGTATTTTTTTTAGGAATTTTTTTTTAGATTGATAGTCCACCTACCTACTAAAACTTGAGGTAAAAGCACTTGTAGTGCTTTTACCTCAATAATCCTGTAGTGGCACCTGTAGTGCCAGTTCAGAGTTTTAGTACCATTGTTGTGACCTGCAGTTTCGAAAACCCAATAATCCTTGGCCTAACTCATCCTCCGGTCATTTTTTCTCACCTAAAAATCACCAATGAGACAGGTATAAGGTCCTAACTGTCGGGAGCTGTTATTCTGGTTATCAGTTCTGAGTGGTTACCATCCCTCCTCCACCTTTTCAGTTCTATTCCGAACTGGTTCAGAACTGCTTATCCGAAAATACCCTCAGACTCCAAGAGTGCCATGCAAACCCTCCGAAACACTAATACTGCGTCATCGAAGACTTCTGCTCTATTAGCACAACTAATGCGTCATGTAGCCAACTAGAACGTACCTGGTTGTTAAATTTGTCTGGGTTAAAGCCCACACAGGAGTTAGAGGAAATGAAAAAGCGGACAGAGCAGCTAAGAGAGGCTGCAGCTCTGACGACGATAGCAATTTCTCATTACCGTACACCGACATGCACAGCGGTTTTTAAGGAGCCCTCGCTAGATACTGTCAGGAATTCCATGATTGTCATCCAGCGGTGGATACATAGGCGGTTTATTTTCCCGGCAATTCAATGCAAACCTTGGCTCGCACAGATGGGAGGACAGGATAAACGGTTTTACTCAAATTTGACACGACTGCGCACTGGTCATGGGGCATGTAATGCATACCTTCACAAAATATAGCCAGAAACATAGCCAACATAATTTGTGCGGGGATCTGGAAGGTTTGGAGCACGTGATTTTAAATTGTAGGAAATTTGACAAAATGTCAAGATAGATATTTGAAGAATTAACAAATACACTTAACCATTAAATTACTGTTCAACCATCGTTGATTGATACAAGGCGGTGATGTTTTATTAAATTATATAGAACAGAAAATATGAATTAGAATTGAATTATAACCCAGAAATCGTATTTTATCATAATATATAGATTTATGGCTGTAGTATGGAGAAATCTGTTGCCAATAAAAATTACAAAAAGAAGAATATTTAAAGGTAGGTATATCAAATATACGTAGGTCGGTATCTACCTAATGAAGATTTGGTGTCTGGCGCCTATGTGTGGCACACCACTATCTTTCGTTCACCTTGAATGTATTAAGGTTTATTATTTTTTGAATAATACACCTATGTATCCGCTCAGCAAAAAATTGTTACAACACCCCCTCAAAATTTTTTCTTTGACGTTTCAAGGTGCGTAGATTCCAAAAATGCAATGTCCGCCCGTCGTGTCATCCATATTATCTACTTTAATTTCGGTCTAAAAAATTCGTTCTTTTGCACACAAGCTCCATTTGGGCCCTATTTGTGCCCCGAAACTTTGCAGCCCGATCGGAATATACTCAGGGGTGTTATGGGTGAAAAATGGGGTTTTATGGTGTTTTAGTAACATGAGGTTGTGAGGTATCGTTTTCCATGTTTTTTGGACGACGAGCCTGAATATGAAATCGATATTGATCAAAGAGTGGAAAACTGAGGTTGTAACGAAGTTTCAGACCTAAATTCACGTTAAAATTGTGTGTAAAATCGTCGTTCTTCCACACACAGTTTGGGTCCCCATTTGGAGACACATTTGGATCCTAGTTGCTCCGAAGTTCGGCAGCCCGATCGGAATATACCCAGGGGTGTTATGGGTGTAAAAATAGGGGTTTTCGAGGGTTTTAGTGAACATGAGCTTGTGAGGTATCGTTTTCCACGTTTTTTAGGGCGAGAAGACGGAATATGAAGTTGATTTTGACCAAGCAGTGAAGAATTGAGGTTGTAACGAAGGTTCAGCTCCCTAAATTCATTTTTTTATGAGTCAAAAACCTGGGAAATTATCTGAAACCACCATAAACTTGTATAATAACACCAGAATTAGTATCAACAGGTGAATCAATACAATTAAATGACACTGTCAATAATGAAAGATAATTTGTTGAAAATAGGAGCACATAATTCGTCTGTTTAGGGACCAAAATTGGTGGAAACCATAAAAAATAGCTATTTCAGTTATTGCGCATGAAAGAAACAATAAACATATTTCCAGAATTTTTGTAGGTATGTCTAATAGAACAATAAAACCATGTGACAAGGACTTTGCAGCGCTTTTTTTGTTTCAACAATGATATATGCGACCATCTTGATTTTTCATCAATATCTAATTGGTTCCATAAGCTCTTTCTGTTTGAATTCATACTGCAAATAATTTGGCACACTGCCTACTGTAGGTAGGTTTTGGGTTCTCTACAAAAATAGTTGAGACTCATAATTAAGTAGGTACCTACCTAACCCATAGTCACTGGGGTACCTAATTAAGAACATAAGGGGTGATTACGAACAAGCACAAGGAAGGTGTCTGTCTAATGCAGTCCATATCCTTAGCTTTTTTTTAAACAAATAATACTTTTTTGAACATTAGGTGTGAACCGCAGCTATATGGCGATTTTTATATGAATCGTGGGCTTTTGCTGTCAGCACTTGTAACCCACTGTTGTCAGCACCTATCACTCATAGTCTGCTGTCAGCACTTGTAACCCATAGTCACTGGGGTAATTAAGAACATAAGGGGTAAGAACCACAGATATATGGCGATTTTTATATGAATCGTATGCTTCTACTGTCAGCACTTGTAACCCATAGTCACTGCAGTCAGCACTTTCCCATAGTCTTCTTTCAGCACTTGTAACCCATAGTAACTGGGGTAATTAAGAACATAAGGGGTGCAGTCCGTATCCATAGCATTTTTAACAAATAATACTTTTTATTTATTTATTTGCTTTTCACATAGCATAGGACCTAACCCCCCCCCCCCCCCCCAGCGCTACGTACATAGTTAATTACAATATATTTGAGGCAGTTTAAAATTCACAAATTTGCTTTACAGAAGAAAAAAAATTACAAAAATGAAGTTACAAAAATTACTTTTTTGAACATTAGGAGTGAACCACAGCTATATGGCGATTTTTATATGAATTGGACGCTTCTGCTGTCAACACTTGCAACTTGTAAAACTTTGTTCTAAACGAACCAAGAAACAAAAAAAGTTGATTAATTTTTACTTGATTCGAACTTACTCTTCTGCCGGAGGTGAGTCGACTGGGCCGTCACCACGTTATCTCGCTGTCCGTAACTGATGGGCCCTTTATACCACCTTCCCTCATCGAAGGCCGATACGCGTCATCTTCATTGTCGTCGACTAATGCTTTACAGGGCAAGAGACAAAAAAAAAAAAACTTTTTGCCATTCATTTTGCGCGATAAATAAAACTCAATCTAGTCCTTACGGTACCTAACTACCTAATTTACTGGGCACCTTTCTGCGTATTTTGAGCGTATTGTTATATATAACCCAGATTTTGCTTTCTATCGATAGGTAGGCACCGACATCCGTTAACCGAACAAGAACCTGTAAATAAACAGTTCGCCACATAACATTCATTTGCCCTAAAGTTTTCAACAGCATCCCTTATAACCAGAGCCCTTCAAATGCCATATTGCGATGGTGCCATACAAAAATGCCATATTCTGCAGATTTTTTTGTAAAATGCCATATTCGGCCGATTTTTGGGAAAATGCCATGTTTGTGCCATGTTTTGCCTTTTTTTCGCCAAACTCCTTCAAAAAAATTTAAAAAAAAATTTGAAGTGAAAATTCCTGAATGACATGAGGTTTCTCGAACCCTGAGGCCATTAGTGTAGAGGGATTACTAAAGCCTCTAACCCTTTTGGAATGGGGTGCTTCCACAGGTCGCCACTCTGTCTGGTAAGGAAACCACTCTGAAGGAAGGCTGGGAACCTGCTGATGTCCTCTCTATGAAATACGCTCCGGCAACATCAGCTGATGTGGAGAGGACTTTCCCAAAAATGAAATACCTTCTGAGTGATCGACGGCTGGGATTTTCAATGGAAAGCGTTGCAGCACACCTGATGTTGTTATTTAATAATAATACTACTAATAATAATAACAATAAATTATTTGTATAAACTTTGTAAATAAAATAAATTATTATTTATAACTTGTATGTTGTAATATTATCGTCTCAGAATAGCTGGGGTGGTCGGAGAGGGTTGAAAAATGTGCCATATTGAGAGAAATAAGTGCCATATTTGGGCCAAAATAAGTGCCATATTGCCATATTTTTTAGGGCCCTATTTCACAAAAATAAGTGCCATATTGTGGAGGGCTCTGCTTATAACTTAATATCACTTGACAAACCTTCTTACAAACAAAAATCTTCAATCAAAAATTATATTTCAAATTTAACTTCTCATGAGCTAACTACATTTTTCCTCTAATCAATTCCTTTCCATTTGAGATTATCCCATGTGATAACTAAAATAATTCCATATCAATTAAATAGAAGCTATTTCCACCTGCTCACTCAATAAATTGCGGCCATTTAAATGAATCAAAAGTACTATCCCCACACCCTGGCTGATTTTCCTTGTCTGACCTTGACTGACATTCCAATATAATTAATATATTTCTTTCACTGATTCACTGATATCAATACATTATATTTTCAATTTATTTGTGCCTACTTAAACCTTCTATTATTTTCACTTTTTAAATGTCCAAATGTGTTCCTTTTAATAGATTACCTACTTAGTTCGTAAATTTTCTACGGATTTTTTTAAATTTTGCAGTAGGTTTGTACCAACTCATTTCATGTACTTGTTGTAAATTTTTTGTGGATATAAAATCTCTCTCTCTCTCTCTTTCATCAAGTTTCAGTGTAGACCTTACGTGGTAAGCCATCATAATGTGTGGAATAAAACAAATAAACCTTTCGTTTACCACAATGTATATTTAAGCACGAAGCTGTTCACTCAGATTACCTACAAGCTACAACCAACATATTAACTGTTATCTAACACTGACTGTTATCTGTGTTTATGGTAGCTGATGATGCTCAGAATCCGAGTGAAAAGCTTCTTGCTTAAATATACATTATCGTAAACGAAAGGTTCATTTATTTTATTCTTTACATCCTATAAATAATGTGTCGTCCATAGGTGCATTCCCCTCCGTGCAAGTAGGTAAGTAGAAAAATTTTAGAAAAAAGTAGATCTATTTACCTATATAATAGCAGAGTATTAGGAGACCCTCATGCGGTTTCTTCTCTATGACAGAGGAGTAGGAGATTGATAAAACTTCTGGGTGGTTTCTACATACCTCGTTTCTGCGTTCTGACTCTAGGTACCAAGCATTTTTATACTAAATTTCCTGAATTTGATAAAATTGAATTTGCCTTGTCTCCCCACTGTATCGGATATTCATGGGTTTGCTACGAGATCCTGCAGGAATCTGGTTATTCCTTATTCACGGCTCAACAGTTTCTCTTCTGCGTGATCCGCATCAGGTTCCAGGCTATTCAACGCCCTACCAGAACGAGTCAGAAATTCGGAGGGCAAATTTTCTCTAGAACCATTAAAGCGCGCCTACTCCAAGCTGAACTTTACTCTCTTTATGAATTTTATAATATTTCCTGGTTACTGTGATAGTTTTTGCTGAGTTAAAATGAATGAGTATTTATGCGGAAAATTTTCCATCTTAATTCGTGCTTGTTTTCCTAATATATTTTAGTAGAGGAATTTTTTGTTCAGTGGTACTCTTTCTAAGCTTATTTGTGATATTTATGGCCATCCATCCTATATTAAGGCCATCTGTGATATTTATGTCTCGTATTCCATACTCTGCTCTCCAAATCTTAAATTAGCATCTCCTTTCCGTTTTTGGTTTTGTCTATTTTATTGCACCTATACCCATGGCATGTTCATTATACCCAATATATATTAATATCTAGGTTCTAAATCCCTTGCCGACGTTTGTATTGCCTATTCGAAGGCTGCTACAAATAAAAACTTTGAACTTGAAGTATCTACCCTAGTGTGGCAGTTGAATTTGGTTTCAGAAACTCTAATGCGAGGCCCTCAAATTCGCTTCCACTTGTTCTATTCAGGTAGGTACCTAGCCACCTAGGTCTTATTTTTACTGATTTCAAGTTGCTTGAAGCCAGTTAACCAGGTTTCCAAGGAGACCGAATTACCCATCTTTGACTGCCTACTTTTAAGAATAAATCATTACCTATTATGTATAATATTAGCAGAATCCGTTAGTGCCTACCTACTGAGTTTTTTTTCATGTTGTTGTACCTATGGTTTCTTCTGTGTGACAGTGGAGGAGAGTAAGTAAAAAATTCTGGGTGGTGTGAAGCTAGGACCCGTGGTACCTTCCTAATCATTTCCACAGCGTCCCCAACGTCAGACTAAAATTAATGGTCATTGCAAAAATTAGGTAGGTACTTGTGGTTACCAAGTTACTGATCAAGGTAATTGTCAAGTATTGTCGGTTATCAGTTATTATACTTCTCTGACTGGAGTGTACCTAACTATGCACAAATTTAGCAAATGCAACAATTTATACCTAAGCAATGAAATGCCAACAAGAAGAATGCAGTGCACTGATTTCTAGCGGACTATCGAATTTTAGAAGAAATCTTGAAACTCTGTACCAGTCCTATAGGTGTATGCGTAGTTATACACATACATATGTAGGTATAAATATTATATTTTTTAAGCTAATCTAATGCTGTGCAAACTAATTTTGTTGAAGTTGACTTTAGAACGAAGGTTTGAGGAGCTTAAGAGAAAAGTTTGGCGGAAAATGTGATGCGAAACGATAGGTACGTGTTCCGGAAATAGGCGATTTTCAGAAGCGGATAACTCGAAGGCGGTTGAAGATAGAACAATTTCGTAGTAATGAAAAATGTAGGAAATGCTGTCAGCTGTCATTCTCGAATTCGATTTTTTCTGTAAGACGCACCGTTTTCGAGTTATAAGCGAAATACTGAAAAAAGGTACCTACTCTTGGTTTTTTCTGGTGAATGACTAGTTCTACACTTGATTTTGGTTTAACTATATTATTTACACATAATTTGTGTCAGCAACAGGTTAATGCAGGTTGCTCACTGCTCACGTATGGTACCAGACAACAAATCCTTCTCCAGCCTAAAGAAAATTGAAAAAACAAAAGAGAAAGAAAGAAAACAAGGTACCTTTTTTGCTTATACCTCAAAACCCACAAGGAAATTTAGTTTGAAAACTTCAGAAACAACAGACAACGAAAAAAAACACAGAAAAACGCAAATCTACCGCGGAACTGGTTTTAGGGATCTCCTAAAACCAGTCCCTTTAGCCATTTCAGGCTAATTTTCCTTGACTAATAAGGAAATGTGAAAAAAATTCACATTCATGCACATTAGCACCGACCAAACTGGTTTTCTTACCAATGAGGGCACAGTTGTGGACAATCTATCTATTCTGCATTGAATGAGATAAACTCGAGCTTTCTAAGCTATTTAGCCATGATTTTTTTGTTGTAAAATATCGAGAAAACGTTGAAAAATCGCCAAGAGCCTGAGTTGGTCTTGTTTTATTTAATATAACATTTTTCTGGAAAATGTGGGTCAAATTTGAGTTTTTGGCTCAGATATTGGCCAATTAACTATACCTACGAGTATTATTGCTTCCGGGTCTACCAAGGCGGAAGCTTTCTTTTTTTGAGAAGAAAACTTTTTTTCTCCAAAATCAAAATTTCCACTCTCGTTTTGGTACCTACGTTTTAGAGCTTTCCGAATAAATTTTGTTCGGTGTCTTGTCTACGCAAATCCTCACACATACGCATACGCCTCAATTTAAATTCGATTTTGCTGAAATTTCAGGGATCATGCGGGTTGGGCCTTAGATTGTCCCCTGTGAAGAAAAATCGGGTCATTGGTATAATGGTCACTGCGCGAAGTCCGCGGTACTAAATTTCTTATGAACCGATCGGCAGGTTTTGCTCAGATTTAATGGGTAGTTGGGCTATATATAGCTCATAGATGGTCCCCTATGAATTAAATATTAGTAGGACGCGGGGCTTTCACACCAAAGATACGTGTTGCGTAAATGTTGTAACGGTACTCCGAATTTTGTGTCGCTTTTCAGTTGAAATAGCTGTTCCTCATTTTTATGTCTTCATCGTGACGATATCGATGAGGCGTTTATAAGCTATAAATGAAATCGAGGACCAACTAGACCCCGAACGGAACCTATAACCCGAATTTCATCAATTTTTTGTTCTTGGTAACTAAGAAAAGTGCTAAGTACGGTGGGCACAGCAATTTTTTTTATTGCATTTTCGGATTCTACATACCTTGAAACGTTAAACCATCAAATTTTGAGGGAGGGGTTAGAATTTTTTGTTCATGCTCGATTCCAAAGGTTGATTATTGAAAATAATAAACCAAAATTCAAAGAAGAAAACGCCAAACGTGGACTCCTGCTGGAGATAAAACTTGGGAAATCACAGAATGATCCTAAAGAAAAAGAATGTTCCTAACCTCACACTTGTGAATTATTGACATAAAAATGATTTTTAATTTTGGAATCTAATAATTAGATTATTTTGAGGTAAATTTGATAAATTTGGAAAAATATTTTAAATTAGGATGATCTTAAAGAAAAAGAATGTTCCTAACCTCACACTTGTCAATTATTGACGTAAGTGATTTTTAATTTTGGAATCCAATAATTAGATTATTTTGAGGTAAATTCCCATACGTGATTTTAGAACAACTGCTGGAAAATCCTGAGAAATGGGCAATACACATGGAAAATAAATGTAAAAAAAGAAAAATTCATGAAAATGGGCAACTTTTTTGTAACAAATTCAATTTTTTTTGCCAAATTCCGTTCAATAAAGGAAATTAACACTTATTGACCACATAGTGAGGTATTAATGTCGGAAACTGTAGGCAGAAAACGAGTGTGAAAATTGAGTTCCCATAGAAATAGGTAATTCGCTGAGTAGTTCAACTCAAATCCCGCTAAGAATGCTAGTGCATCACTTTAAACGATGTACAGAACCGCAATGGATGGATGGAACTGCAAATTTATAAATAAATTTTAAAAAGTCCTCAAAATCAAACCAAGGGGAAGGTCATGGCAAGGGTTTTTGAAGGTTTGCTATTTCTAATGTTGCATTGCTGCTGGCAGCACTGAGAACGTTTGCACTGCCTCCTTGGGCAAACAGCCAATCAGATGTCAATAGAGCTCATACGTCATTTTTTGCAACATATTTACTTTTAATCACACTAATTTAAAACATAACACTTATTTTTGAAAACGGGCTTCAAACTACCATTTTTCCAAGAGTTCTGATTAAAAAAAAAAAAAAAAAATTTGACGAAAATTCCGCATGGAAATTTTAGCTATAGCATAGGTAGATCCTGGCAACTTGACAAGAAAAAAAAATTCATCGAGCAAGAGGTGTTTGGCTACGGCCTGGAGGTGCAATTCATGTGAAGTCACATCCTCCCTGGATACTGTAAAGCATTCAGCTAATTTGGCATCTGGCAAAATCTAGCGAGTCCAGTAAAATTCCCGCTTCCATTTTTTGTGTGTGTACCATTTCTCTGTTTTCATTTTGGTCATCTACCACCTAGTATAGATACTGTAAAACCAGTAGACTGTTCAGGGTTAACAAGTTAGGCGTATGGTGTGCTCTAACCAAGCAGAAGATTCAGAAATTCATACATCTTAGTGCGCTTCTTTTTCAAACATCTCTATTTTTTTAAATCCAAGTCAACTTTGAAGCTGTTCTCTTATCAGTTAAAGATACCACTGAAAATCATGTGCGTAGCCCAGTACAGCAGACGTACAAAACGAAAATGACGATTTTCACAAACAAACACCATAATAAAGGTGAGGAGTATGCAGGGTCATTTTCAACCAGAAGATGACTAACTACACTGAAGACTACTAACTACTGCACCTGAAATCCGACACCCAAGACTCAACAGGTGACACCTCTAGCGCTTCAAGTGGGGCCTGACACTTCTATTTTCTACACTGTGCTTCTCCCATTCACAAGAAATTTGTTTTGCATACAACTGCACCTTCAGTTATAAAGCTTCCGTTTGATTTCCGAGTTTCACCCTCTGAGACGGAGGTGTCCAACACCTGTTGCGCATCTCCTCAGTGTGAAATCCACTCTAAAGGTCTGACAACAAAACGTCACGGTATTTTTTTCAAACATTCAATATATTTATTTTACTCTGTCACTTCACAGAATGATAGAACGTTCAGTAGGCCTAACTACACAAAATTATTCCAGGAATGTAACAATTACTGGCTTTACTTGGAAAGCCAAACAAAAAAAACTTCCAACAATATAATACAATATTTAATCTTAATTTGATTAAAAATTACGAGAAATCCTGAACAGAATAAAATTAAAGATGTACAGAGAATCCTATGTATTAGAAATCCCCAAGAGCTGAACTTTTCTCGTCTTCACACTTTAGACACAATTTTCAAAGAAGAGGGTAAGTACTGAAAGCATTAGCGTTCGAAACATGGGAAAAGTAGACTTCGAAATATATCACACAACGAAAGAATCGAATCCGGAAGTTAATGTTCATTGAAATTTTGCCCAAGTGAAGCAAACTGTCTTTTTCTATTAGACACGCAACCTAACTTTAAAACAACAATTTAATACTGAATTAAAAAGTAATTTTCTTCTACTTGTAAAGCTTAACAATAAATCGAGACAAAGGAAACCTAGACCGAAGTGAATACAACAAGTCAACTGAATGACAGGTTGAAATGACACGCCTAAGAAATTACTGGAATGCAGTTTGTAGAAAGTACTGTACTCGCGAAAAAACCATAAATGCTTCCATTTTGCTCGTGGATTGATGGGGGGGTTCTGGCAGAACACTTTTTACTGTAGCCTACTCGCTAGTAACTAAATTTCATTATCTACTACCCAAATATTACCCTCGAAAGATATACAATGTGTAATTACAACAGACATTTTATATGTACAACAAATTGTGAAAGTATGAGTTTAAAGAGGGGGAGAGGGGAGGATATTTGCGGCTGCTGTTATAAATTGCACTGAAGTTAATGTAGTGCCACTATTGTCAACAATACGGTAGCAAACGAGAAAACTTTTAGTCTTCGAGGTTGCGGAAAGCTTGTTGCATGTCTTCGTGGAGCTGTTCGAAGTCGGCTTTGATCTTGGCTTCGCCGTCCTTGACGGGATCCTGCAACAACATTGACGTGATGAAGGAAATGCACAATGCTTAACAGATGTTCGATGTGTAATTTAATGGTTAAAAAAAGCAAGTTATTACACAACGGTTTATTTTCTTTATAGAAAACCCTTTCTGCGCAGAGCATTGGATTCCTACTTGCGTGAGAGGCTGAACTGGTAGAGTTGTTGTTTGCGGTGGATACCTACCTACCCATGAGCGCGCACATACATACAGACGACAAAAATCCCACCAGGTAGAAGTATAAGCTCTCTTACATTTGGCAACTACAGTTACATAAATATGCATTCCCCCCCCCCCCCCCCCCCCCCTTCTTCTGTAACACGCCACAACTGCCCCACGAACTCCCCACCGGATAATAATACACCTATGCATTCGCTCAGCAAAACAATTTTGGAACACTCCCTCAAAATTTTCGCTTTTACGTTTCAAGGTGCGTAGATATTCCAAAAATGCAATGTCCGTCCGCCGTATCATGCATATCTACTTTATTTTCGGTATAAAAAATTCGTTCTTTCGCACACAGGCTCCATTTGGGCCCTAGTTGTGTCCCGAAAGTTTGCAGCTCGATCGGAATATACCCAATGGTGTTATGGATGAAAAACGGGTGTAAAAATAAGGGTTTTTGAGGTTGAACACGAGCTTGAGAGGTATCGTTTTCCATGGTTTTTAGGGCGAGAATACCAAACATGAAGTTGATTTTGACCGAAGAGTGAAGAACTGAGAAGGTTCAGCACCAAAAATTCTTTAATGAGTCAAAAACCTGGGAAACCGACTGAAATCAACATAAATTTGTATAATAACACTATTATAGATATATAGTATTAACATAGATATTATAGATCTATGTTATATATAGATGTCGCATTAACAGGCGAATTAAGACAATTAAATTGCACTATCAAGGATCAAAGATCACTAATTCGTGTTTTGAGGGCCAAAATTGGTAGAAACCACAAAAAATAGCTATTTCAATTATTATTGCACATGAAAAAAACAATGAATGAACAGCCACCATTTCTGTAGGTATGTCCAACAGAATAATAAACCCATGTGACAAGGACTTTGCAGCGCTTTTGAAATTCTGACGGACGCTGAACCTAAGCAGGACCCTCGACATATTCCCAAATTGTCACCTACCTACTTAATGTGGATGATTCGTTTGGCCGAGAACAACAAACTTGTATCAATTAACAAATTGGTTAAAAAGTATCAACCAACAAAATCCAAAATAACATCTTTCTTCAAACGAAATACCCGGAAGCAACGAACACGATTTCAGAAACCCATGCGTGAATCAACTGTTCCCTAGCACTACAATGACATCTGGGCTGAACGTATACCGTATGATTCACACTCATGTTGTCAAAGCTTTCGGTTCAAACTTCAAGGCCTTACTGCGAACAAACGGCTGGACGTACAACGAATGCTCCACGGCAGGTAAGGCGTACGCAACGAACTTTTTTAAATTCCACAGGTTCATTATTGAATATAATAAACCAAAATTAGTAATGTCCATAAGAAAAGCTGATTCAGACGTAGCTACCCACTGGCCATTCATTATGGGTATTTTATATTGGCGTCATCTCGGGCTTTATGGGTGAAACTAATGTGTGAAAGACATTGGTCTTTTGGGCCTTTGGTCTTTTGCAATCGAAAACCAATTGAAATTTCTGGTGGTCTAAAAAAAATCAAATCAAATCAAGTTTAAAAATCAAATTAAAACGTAATATAAACCACAGGTAGATAATGAATGTTTTTGAAAATGTCAACCCCTATTTTTCTCCCCTCAGAGGTGACTGACAGCCAAGTTTCTTGCTATGGAAAGAACAATAGACCACAAAAATTAACAATTCTCTCAAGGATACCAAACACACGTATAACCATCTACTTGAATCATCTTGAGCAATGTGTAGATCTCCAGAAACAGGATTTGTTGTGACACTCTGGCTGAATACAGGTTAATTTGGGTCTTAGCCCAAGGGTTTCACTTAAAGACTGGGACATACCTTGAATTTCATCGAAGACAACTGGTAGAGGATGTTGCCCATGCTCTCTTTGATTACAGTCCAAGTGATCTTGTTGTCGCTCTGGGCTGTAGATTCGACTGTATGCCTCGCCAGATCGTAGAAAGAGATCATGTTCTTCAGCATGCCGACCGTCTTGTAGAAAGGACAGAATCTGTCGTAGGGTGAGTAACTGGAAAAAGATTCGGAAAATCGGTCAAAACGATGACGACGCTGATTTGTATACGCCTAACGCTGTTAATTACAAGGATAATATTATTGGCGAGCGACCACTTCGATTTACACTGAATGTCTTCATATTGATACTTAGGTATCAAGTATGCAAGTAACTAAATCAATATCTGTAAATAAACAATAATTATCTTATAATTATAACAAACTGATTAAACACTGGATAGAGAAAAGAGGGCTAGTGGCAAAGTCGCCATCTCATGGCATTTCTCCCTCATTCCCCACACAGGAGCCACAAACACCAACTGGGCACGCCAAACATGGGCTATATAATTACGTTTGTTCGCTGTGGGTTTTACGGGTGATGTGCAAACCACCAGCAAACCGATTTGTGATAAAAACTTGGAAACCACTTGAACATCAGGAGCGCAGTGAATGGGTCTGGCTAGAACTTTCCAGAACGAGGAAGCTCAAACAACACGTACGCATGGATCCAACGTTAGAAATAAAATGATCTGATTGGCTAGCGCTGATGGGAGATGGTAGGAGGATCTCGTCAGGAACGGTACCTAAGCCGAAACATACTCTGACTGATCTGACCAGAAAACCCGCAAGTGATCAGAAGAACAGAGCGAACATAATAGCATGGATACTATACAATCAGAGAAGAGTCAGGAAATCCACTGCGAATGTCCAAGTGACTTACATGTGGCTCTATCGCCACAGCGAGCAAACCTATTCAGAATCAGCACGAAATTTCCTACTAGTATGGGAAGGACCATACTTTTAATTGGTAAACTCCTTTTTAACCATAGCCTAACTGCGTGGACGATACTCAATACGCTAGGCTCAAATGATTCACATAATTTCGAAGAGTACTTCATGCACTGTACTAACCACTTAGAAAGTACAACTGAAAGTACCTGTTTTGCTGCAAGAAGTCGTCTTTCAAGATCTTTGCAATTTCAAGGGTGATCTTATCGGACTCGGCCAGTGAACCTTTACCGACGAGCTGCACGATTTCAGCCAAATCCTCTTCTTCCTGGAGGATCTCCTTGACCTTGGTCCTCAGTGGCACGAATTCAGGGAACCTCTTGTCATAGAAGTCGTCCAAAGCTCTCATGTACTTACTGAAATTCACAACGAATAATCAAGATCAATACAGTAGTGACTTCAGCACTCAGGTTAGTGGGTATATTCATTAGTGAACATTAGTGTGGGGCACAGTTCCCCCACACAGTTTCCAGTTTTTTCTGCTGGTCCACTGAACTGTGTTCTTAACCTGGGCTATTCACGGCTACCGAATTCGGATCACCGATCATTTTGCAGACTACCTTCTGGTATTAATGCACTCGTTAATACCAGGGTGAAAAAGAACTCCCTTTCGGTCCTTGAAAGAAAAAAAATCAGCGGGGACATACCTACTCATCAATTGCAAGAACGTCTTCCTGGATCATTGGGTGAATTAATAGTTTTGGGGTAGGTCTTCAAGGAAAACCACCTTATACCAGACAATTTTTACATGCTTTTATTTAGCTTGCTCTGTCTGTAAAGAATGTTTCAAGTCTTGTAATCGACTTTTCACCCACTTCCCGACGTCCAATTGAGCTGAAAATTTGCAGTCATCTATCTTCGATGATGACAACACATGAAGAAATCATAAAAAAAATAAATATAATAATTAATTTTAACCTATAATTTAACCTAAAGACAAGTCCTAAAAAAGGATGGAGTTCAAGCAACTTAGGAAGAAAACACCACAGTGAAAACACGATGAATAGATACAGGAGCTTTTCTCTTCAACTAACAAAATTAAAGCACATACATTAGGTAAATATCAATTTTTAGCGAAAGACTGCTTTTCAAGAAAAACGGTAATAACGAAAATACTACTGGAAGTGGAGGAACCTATAGAACTCTCAATGGATGTGGACCTGTGAGTAAGAATTTTGCCCAGAATAGATAAATTCTTTCGGAGTAGTTCAAGTGGAATCTGTTTCTATCACCCGGTGGCTACAGTGAATTCACGAATTTCTACTCATAACTTATTCTCGTTCCAAAACGTTCAAATGGGCTTCAGGATTAAACCAATTCATGGAAAACGACTGAGGTTTGATGACGGGTCCTCAATCACTGGGCTGACAGCCATCATCAAGCACAGGAGGCAAAATTCATGTTTTCTTTTTGGCCTCCTCAGAGCAGGTTATCTTGGAAATCAGAAGGTATAAGACAGTTTTTGTACTTCCCGTCATCTTTACACATTCAACCGTGGAAACAGACCAATGAGCTTCAAGTATTACCTTCCCGTAACGTGTAGAGAATGCTTGAAGCTCATTGGTCCGTCTTTCCGTATCATCTTGGTGTATCAGTCCCACGGTTATACGTGTAAAGATCACGGGAAGAACGACAACAGTCTACTGACCGGTGTTATCAATGTGTCTCTTGACGATGGCAACGTGTTTTCTACTAATCTCACCTGGTATCCGAAAGTACGTTTTACACACTGAAAATGTTTCGATAGCTGCTTGAATACGAGTCGAGTACTGCAGTATATATCACATTACCGGGATTGAGGATGATAAATAATCACGTAGGCAGGTACCTGTAAGAAATGAGCCAGTTGATGGAGGGGAAGTGTTTCCTTTGGGCCAATTTTTTGTCCAGACCCCAGAAGACCTGTACAATACCCAGAGTGGCGGACGTGACGGGATCCGAGAAGTCACCACCAGGAGGAGATACGGCACCGACGATACTGACTGAACCTTCCCTGTCGGGGCTTCCCAGACATTTGACGCGACCAGCTCGCTCGTAGAAGGAGGCCAGACGGGCTCCCAAGTAGGCGGGGTAACCACTGGAAGGAAATACAGATGAATTAGCACAGGTTGTAATAAGAAAATATCATTTCCATAGAGTGAATAAGGAACACGATCATGAATAGTAGCGTCGAGGATACAATCAGGCCGCCTGTCGGGGAATTTCACAATCAATCATAGAACATGCTTAGCTTAAAAATCGGAGCACAGGCTCATAAATTCAGCCAATTACCACCATCGGGACCTTGATTTAATGCAGCATTAATTTCTTCATATTCCGTCTCCTACTAAAATTTACATTACTGATAAGATAATAGTTGATGACTGATTTCCCCGCACTCAAGATCATCAGCATTTGGTAAAGCTCACAGAAAACTAAATGTTGTGGAGTTCAAAAACACAGCAAACAAGATAATTAAAATTCTATAGATCCGAGAAAAACTCAATGTCATTTAGGGTTACCAAAATATCACCACCACCTCAAAATTCGGAGCTCAGTTTTTCAATGGTTTTCATTTATATAATCAGATTTAGGGCAAAAAATCTGGTTATTGAGGATGTTGAGTATACAATTTTCAAGGATCTTTTTCACAGGATAGGCACATATGTACACCTGCACGAATGTACATATATGCATAATATATTTCTTTCCATGTGACCCCACAAAAACGAATTGTTTGGGAGCGCAGCTAACAATCGTGGTCGTAACGGGTGACCAAAATTTCCAAACTCATTTTTGAGATCTACTCGAATTTAAATAAGCCAGGATCAGCAGTGTTTGGGACAGCAAAGTTAGACTTACAGAGTTTTATAGGGATCTAACTCACAAGGCACAAGAAACTACAACTGTGTGAAGCTAATTCTTGACTGGAACTGACTGCTACCCCGAGCTTGAAGCCTTGAAATTTTAAATTCAATACCCTCAAATTTTCTTAAAGTAAAGTGAACAGCTATTCCAGGCTGGGCTTCTTGATCAGCTGACCTCCAATAGGAGGATTGGAATTCGATCTGATCCTTTCGCTCTTTACTTGCCTACTCATTGCCTTAACCACATGAAACACAAACTTTTTTTCGCGTTTTTCGTTCGATATTTTTGACAGTGAAAACAACAACGGTGTGAATAGGGAACCGAGAAACGGGCTGAAGTTTTTCTAAAGAAGTAAGTTCTAAGGACTAAGGAGACAGGATAGGAAGTAGTTTTTCAGCTAACCTTACGGATCTGAATAAGTTCCCAGTTACGAGTTCTGTTTGATGTGATCTTAAGCTCCATAGAACACACCTTTTGAGTTCCAGCAAAAATACTGATGATAAAGTAACTAACGTGACTGACGTAGCTAGTTCAATTAAATCAGATGTTAATCGGAGGACGAATCCCTGAGAAACAGAAAGCAGCAGATCGTGGTGATCTACTTACAGCTAAATATGGGGATCTGTATGGATTATAGCTCAGCGTAGCTGTTAACGACGTTACATGAAGAGTTTGAAATTCCTCGACTTTTGCCATTTTTGCGAAATTTCCTGATGCACAGAACTCCTTTGTCTTTTTTCTTTCTAGGTTTCCTGACTTACGGCCACCCTATGATACCTGCTTCTGTAGGATGAATTCATTTTTGGTTTTAGTGTCACAATCACAAGAAGATCAACGATCTCACCTGTCAGCAGGCATTTCAGCGAGACGACCAGAGATTTCTCTCAAGGCTTCGGCCCATCGGGAGGTGGAGTCAGCCATCATAGACACGTTGTAACCCATATCACGGAAGTATTCAGACAGAGTGATACCTGAATAACAGAGATGCGTGGTACAGGTTTCCATTACGATTCATGGCATCGCCAGTTTAAGAACAATATTATCAATATGAAATGCTTACCAGTATAAATAGAAGCTTCTCGAGCAGCGACAGGCATGTTGGAAGTATTAGCGACCAGAGCTGTGCGCTTCATGATGGACTCAGTGACGCCGTCGATTTCAACGGAGAGCTCAGGGAAATCTCTCAATACCTACAAATGGTAGTAGCATCAATCACAATACGATCACTGTAATTCTTATGAACAGACGTCTTTTGAACGACTGTCACTAGGTGCTGTCGCATTAGAATGCGAAGATACCCAGAACTAAACTCATACATACCTCAGACATCTCGTTACCACGTTCACCGCAACCCACGTATATAATGACATCGGAGTTTGAGTATTTGGACAAGGCTTGTGAAATGACAGTTTTTCCACAGCCAAAAGCACCGGGAATGGCAGTGGTACCACCTTGGACGCACCTGTAAACATCAAGTAGTACCTGGTAAATATCATTAACCATTCACAAGTATTTCAATAATAAAAGCAACCAAATATGAAGGTACGTAGAATCCGAAATGGATAATGAAAAATTTCTGTCCTCACTTTCATTAGTTAAGCCTCGATTACATTGAGCGAGTTTACAATCTACTGGCCAGCGATTTTACAAACGGGCGAATCGGTGGGTGCGATAGTGATGATGACGCACAAAACTTTCCACTCCCTCAGTAACCAACTAACATAATCAACTGACATTTTGTAGACAAATGAGATACTCGCAGCTATCTCACTAGCAACTATGATGATACACGGCTAATTTACTAGCTAGCGAGCCCACACACCAGCGAGTAGCGAGCAAAGTAGCCCGGCTTTCAACTTTTCTCGGTAGATTGTTTACAGTCTGCTAGTAACTAGTGAATATGATTACACTAGACGAGTTTACGAGCAGACAGTGAATTCGCTGGCTAGTAGATTGTAAACTCGCTCAATGTAATCGAGGCTTTACCTACCATGAACCAAAATTAATGGAATGTTGTTTGCAGGTCCCATTTTGGGTGTAGCTGGTGCCCCATGTTTAGTAGTTTTTAAGCAACGAGGAAGGGTTTATTTCATCAATAACCTGGAGTGGAAAACCACAGAGTATTTGGTTGTATAATAAACCTAAATTTGATTTCTTGAGAGGTTCAGAGTTACGGAAAAACGCTATCAATCCACGGCTGGTGGCTGCTGTGCATAATGCAGGGTGTAATCTAAGATGAAATAACAAAAAATGTGTGGAAATAGCGATTTTTTGTCAAGTTTAAGCCAAAGAAGTAGGACCAACCATTCGGGGTCAATATGTACCGTTTCGTATTTAATGGGCGGGACGGGAATCCACCCCCTCACTGAACGTGTTAATTTGTGAACTTTTTGCAAAATGAACATACGGGAAGAGGGCGTCCAAAACTCGCTGTCCAGTAAGCAGAGGGTAGTTTGCTGGGAGCTTTTCAGCAACTGGACGGGGCTGTCTGACGGGCCACACTTGCAACATCTTGATTTCGGTTTTGTCTCCGTCGAACTCAGTTTCCATGACGACGTCCTGCAAAGGAATAGAATTTGTTGATATTAATAAAGTTACGCTGGCGGGCATTAATATTATGTGCGATCTTGACGTCCCAGGGGCAGCCTCCCTGTGGCGATAGTTTCGTGGAGAAATAAAAAACCAATGGCGCCGTGAGGGGGTTGTATTCAATGGCAGATACTGGATTCGACCAAATGTCTTCCTTAGTATTAATTCTCTGCGGGCATAGACAGCAAGATTAAATGGGGGGGGGGGGGGGGGAATCATTCAAATCTACTAACTATAAGGTGGTACCTATAGTACATACAGCTGTAAATTACGATGGATTGTGAGAACTAATTGATGAGGACTGGGATAGTCCCCCCCCCCCCCCCCCCACCATCACTGTCTGTGCCCGAAGAAAATTAGGATTGAGGATTAGCATTTTGTCGAAAACGGTAGTCGATCTTACGACAGAAAAACTGGGCGAGTTTGTCTCACCACTGCTAGGGGTAAAACAGTGCTGTTCATTAGGGGGCCGAGCCCCCTCAATTCAATTCAAACCACGCCGGTTTGCTACCTACCTATTGTTATGGTATTAATAGGTACATACAGGTAATATTAATTGGAACTCTTCCGAAAATCTCTCTCAAATGCATCTCGTTGACATATCTGGTACCCGCCTATAATCTGGCGGACAAAATAATTACCCAAACAAAATCAATTTTGTGGCAACAGTTTTCTAATGGTTTTCACTTAGATACAAACATTAGCTGCCATAGATATGTACAACTTCATTGGTTTTTATCGCCCAGAAATTGTTCACAACTCGTTGGAGAGATCTCAGATAACAGACTGGACAGACCACAGATAAGACGTGGAGAAGCTCCTAGCGCTACCTACCTATTATTACAGTAGTAATAGGTAGGTACAGACAATATTGATTATTATTATTCGGATGCATTAGTTATTATTAGGGTACAGACAATATTAATTTCATATCTCGAAAATCTCTCTCAAATGCATTTCGGTGATCGGTCCGGTCCTACCTATAATCTGGCGGACAAATACTCAAATTCAGTTTGGGTAATCAGTCTTACAGCAACAGTTTCTAATGGCTTTCACTAGGATACAATCAGTAGTTGCTATATATTTAAATTATGGAATGGAGAGTCGCAGACAACGGAAATATGACTTGGGAATAAAAGCACTGTGCGTGACGTTGTGACGTGGACGGGCGGATACTGACTGCCGAGAGCTGAAGGGTCGAGGCTTTTATAGTGTTTTGCTGCTGATGTCAGCGTTAATGTGGAAATATGTATTGGTGGGGTATGTTGTGCGTGTAAATTTTAGGTATGAACAACTTCGTTTGTTTTTATCACCCAGAAATTGTTCAGAACTCTTTGGGCAGATCTCAGAAAACAGATTTAAACTGGGCATGAACACACAATTAGAGTGATAACTGATAAGCCCAGGAGAAGCTCCCAGCGCTGTCTTGCCCCTAGCGGAGCTGAGTGAAACTGATAACTACCAATGAAGACAACCCCCTCACGCTGTTGGTCTTTCATTTCTCCATAAAACTATAGTCGAGGGTGCCCGCTGCTGGGAACCCAAGATTGCACAGAATTTGTTAATACCTAACAAAAAATTAAACAAACCATCAAATTTAGAGGGGGGGGGTTAGAATTTTTTTTCATGCTCGATTCCAAAGGTTCATCATTGAAAATAATAAACCGAAAGGAGCTAGGTCTAACAATGATAACAGAATATTTTGACGGTATGTAAGATAAGCATAGTGTCACTTGTAGGTAGGTACACTTTATTCATTTTCCATCATAGCAATCCCCTTTATGTCACTTGGCTGGAAACAGCAGGAAAATTAGAAATAAAACTAACCATAAAATTCAACACATCCTTCAAGTACCTTCTCACCAGCACCTGTTCAGGTTGTCAAAACAGAATATTATTATTAAAGCTCAACTTACATCAACGGTATAGTTGCCAGGAGGTGCGATGTATTTGACTGTACCTCGTCCTTTGGCGGGCAGGATCATTTTGTGCTTGACCAGCGTGTTTTCGTGGACGACACCATAGAGGTCACCACCGGTAATGTGCGATCCCACCTGCAAAAAACATGAACTGGTAAGTACCTACTATAAATACAGTGTTAGAACGTTATAGTAGTAGGAACTATTTTGAGATCTCAAGGTGAATTTCTATTCCAGTGTGAATGAATGAAAAACAACCACTATTTAAATCAACATATCAGAATTAATGGTATTTTCATCGACAGCCGGATTTCACCTTCAATAATTATGGTAACTAATCCTAATGTTAACATAAATAATAATATAATATTTTTCTTAAAAATAATGCATTTTAAAGCTATTTACATTCATTACCTACTTATCTAGTTTTATTTTATTTTTTATTTAATGGATATACATGTTTACCTGATTTTTTCGTTTTTTCCTTACCCCACTAATATATTATAATCGTCAACTTCCCTCAGTAGATTCTAATACAGTAGAAGTCGCTTATGGTGATCAAATTGGGACCGACTGGAAACAACCACTATACGCGACCGATCTCTAAGCGACTTCTACTTTATAATATACTAGGTGGTGATTTTAGCAATTTTTACCGATAATGGCGAATTTTGACCCCCCCAGAATTGACCTAATTTTGATTAATTATTTCTTTGAGGAAATCTTCATTAAAACCGATAGGTAGTTGGGTATCTTCTGTTTCGGATCGTTGTTCAATAGGGACGACTTTAGGTGAATGCATATCTACCATTTTTGGGAGATCTCAGCCATTTTTACATATTTTGCCGACTTTTAACACCCAAAAACTCAATAACTGATCACTATAACCGATCTTTTGATCACTATAACAGGCCAATTCACTGTGTGTTTACATACAGCCGATCGGGACCTGACTGTTTCTCTCCTTATATCCGGTTTATTCCTTTAACCGCCTTTCTACTAAGCGACTTCTACTGTATTGTAGCTGAATTCTATCTACTATTTAAGAGGTCTCCTGTACGACTACACTGCTTTGACAACCTTGCGCAATTTTTCCGAACATACACCGATCACCGATATCCATGTTTCTATAAAGTCTGTTGGCAAGAAATCTATAACGACACCTGTAATGGATTAGGAGGTGTAACTAGCCGCCCATACAGCGTAGTTTCCCCCTCTCCACTACAGAAAGGTAGGGAGGAAGTGTGACAGCTGCCCTTGGAGAGACATTGGTTTATTACGCAGTGCTTCCATGAGTTGAAGATTCGTTTTTGCGAACCTACCGCCCCATCAGCCGCGTGTCAAGAAGATCAGGAAACAGTCCGGATCCAATATAAAATTGGACGGGATTTCCATATACCGTCACACATCACAATGGGTAATAGATCCTGAAATGAACCGGCGAATCTCAACAAAACCATGGTTCGACCAATCTGAAATGGGTATGTTAGAAATTAGTAAGAGTAATCGCCCGAACATGGTTGGTGTGGAGCATATTTGGATCGCATTGGAGCTTCTGGAACTGCGACGTGCAATTCTTCCCATTCTTCCCCACGTAAGCTTTTCAAAGGTTGTAGGTAATTAAATTTCAATAAAGGCTGATGGCTGATGGCTAATGCCAAATGAAAAGAAAAAAAGGGCCTGGGGATAAAGTTCGCGGCGTCTCTGGTTCTCGTACCGGGCGGGCACCAATACAAGCTTTGATAGAGTGGCAAAAAAATATTGGTGCACACTTGCCTTGATCGTGTTTAGAGGGGTGAAGTCCCAAGCAATGGTTCTGGACAGAGCAGGCACGTTGACTCCCTTGGGGATGTAAATGCTCTGAGACATCTCACAAATGTCTTTTAGAGGACGCTGGATACCGTCGAAAATGCTGCTCATGATGCCCGGACCCAACTCTACGGAAAGCGGTTTTCCAGTTCTCAACACAGGATCTCCGACTGTCACACCTGATGTTTCTTCGTAGACCTAAAAGGATAACAGAAGTAGTACATCAACACAACAGTTTACTTAGAGGAGAAACTTATAATTTTCAGAAAAAAAAGTTGGATCCCGCCAAAGACATCACCATGAAGAGAAGACTTCTCCAGGGATTGTAGCTACTATACCCGAGTTGCATTATAACATCTCAGAAATGCGATTTATTACACAACGGTTTATTATCAACCTGTATAGATGCCCCTTCTGCGTAGATCACTGTTTTCTGTGGTCAATACCTACCCTCGAGCTCCTCCCAGGAAAGCCCCAAATCAAGTATTCGAGCCGGCCCGGGAATTGCAGCTCCATAAATATGCGAGGGGATTCAATAAAATTCAATAATTATATGTTGTTATTCATGAAGCACAACATGTGTTCAAGCTACAAAAGTACAATATCACGGAACAACTAACTCCATTTCATCCAGCCATCCGTCTATAATCAGGTGTTCCCTAGCAATGATATCTGGGCCGCATTTACACAATTTCATTAATGATCATGTTGACTAAGCTTTTCGGTTCTAACGAACGGTTGGACGTACAATGCTCCGGATGGTCTCAAAAAATTCTTTAGTTCGACATCAATTTAAAAACGTAAAAAAACCATACCCTTCTATTGAAAATTTTCGAGCCACGGTGTTCGGGAAATTGCATCCCCTATTTTCACCCCTTAGAGATGACCGACAGTAACGCCGAGCTTCGCGGACCAACCAGATCCCAAATGGGACCTACAAACCAAATTTCATTAATTTTGGTTCATGGTAGCTAAGTGCGTACGGCGTACGGCTGACGGACAGAGGTTTTTAAATTCTATTGTCGGATTCTATGTACCTTGAAACGGAAACCATCAAATTTGGGAGGTCCCGCCTCATGCTCGATTCCAAAGGTTCATTACTGAAAACAATAAACCAAAATCTAATAAATCCAATTTAATAAATCTATGTTCTTTTTTTCCAAAGAAGAACATGGAAAGTTTTGAGGCAACAACAGCCAATATTGTTTACAACAGGAGGCTCCAAGGATCGCCACTGACATCAACGTCACAACCTGGAGCCCCTCAGAAAACCGTTACGTTCAGGACGTCTTGTTTTCACCAACCCCCAGGTTTTGTGCTGCTTCTGTCTAGGTCATCCAACTTTTGCAGCTTCAACACCAGCTGCCTCATTGTGGGTGTTAGACCGGTCTATATCCATCTTTCTCAAAGAACCACTGGTAAACCAGTGAAGTTTACTTCATTTTCCCCTGCATCCCTCTGATTTGACGGACCTGCCATCACTGGGTGATTTTTAATACTTTTTCCGCCAAATTTATTTCGGTTTGAGATGTTTACTTTATTTTCACGAGTATTTTTTTTTAGATCTGTGGCCCACTAGGGAGGGAATTGCCTATTAATTTTGCTGTAAACATACCCAAGTCCCAGCCGTCACAGGTGGCCTAAGGCGTTGGTGCCTGAAGAAGCTCGACTCCGTTGGCCCGGGTTCGACTCCCGGCTGAGAAACGAAATTTTCTTAGGGAGAGGGTTTAAGCTGCTAGTTAAGCCGTAAATATTGTGAGTTGAGATACCGTAAGGTTAAATCAACGAATACAATACTTATTTAACATACCCAAATATCAATTCACTTATTTTCTTTCTATTTTACCAACCCTGCAGAATACAGTTCACTACTACTACTTTACATAATTCTTCAAAAAGGCTGAACAGAAGCAGAGAGATGGATTACGAGGTTGAAAACTTTCCTGGTGGTCGGCCTGATATCAGACCGACAAATTTCACTGCAACCCAATCTCAAACCACACCGATTTCAATTGGAAGAGAAACTCTTAGAAGATTTCGGACTTGTTGGAATTATCAATTTGCAAGGGAAAACGTACAGTAAGCACTGACCTGAATGGTGGCCATGTCTCCCTCAAGACGGATGATCTCGCCGACCAGCTCGAAGTACCCGACGCGCACCAGCTCGTACATAGCGGATCCCGACATCTTCTCCGCAGTGACGACTGTTCAAAACAGTGGGATATCACAAATAATTGAAACGGGATTTTTACGGGCCGGACGGGCAAATAAGGATTGGCCTACCAAATGGACGGTTGAGACAATGACCACAATAATAAAACAAACCGTAAAAAAATCTTGAATTTGAAAAGTGTCTACTCTACCACTGATCCGTAGTTGCAGGAAACTTAGAATAAAACATGAGCCACTTTGGTTAGGTATTCAAACTTTTTTTCCCTCAACAACTTGAACGGTTTCTAACGTATTAAGACTCAAATTCCGTCAGTTTTTGAAAATTTGGGGGTAGAAGTAAACCATTATATCGTAAGAAATGTCCTATATATAAAATCCAGACTTGACTGAGAATGTCATGAAAAATATTGCAAGCCCAATACTGAAATTTCTATCATGATTCAATAAAATACTTAGAAAGTATAGATCTGCCATTATAGCAGATCAAATCAGTTCTGAGCGACGTCATTCCATTGACAGACAGTATCTGAACAAGTCGTAATTACATAACTTAGTTTTTCTGTACTTCAATGAACTCCTAATTTGTTCCCCTTGGTTTTTCTCCTGTAATTATAAACAAAATAAATCAAATGGAAAAACCTATTAAAGTTACTGTAACAGAAATCAGAGGAATTTGGAGCATACCAGGGCCGGAGACGGCGAACACATATCCAAATCTGGACTCTCTGTCCTCATCACGAATTCTGGGTAAAGCCATGGTCGAATCTGTTGTTTGCAGACAAAGTTCTGAAAAAATGGATAACGAGAGATTAGGAAGGTTTTCAATAGTTAAATAGATGGAGTTTTAAATTGCGATAAAAAACAAAACGGTTGTGTTCCGACAACGAGGTAACTAAATAGCACTACCTAATATAAAGATAGATGATGCATCTTACGTAAGCATGGCAGGGCTTCAGCAAAAATGAGTATTTGCCAGACCCCTTAAGTAATACCTTAATGTATCAACTAGGTGACATGACCGAACCAATATGCGTATATACAGCTGGTATGATAAGTAACCATGCTGCTGGCTTGAAATGTGTTTTTGTGAGTAACACGAATGTGAATCGCTAACAAAACAGGTACGTCAACGAAACCAGAGAATTCAAACCGAGGGAGTTTCTCTAACTGGGGTCAATAAACATGCGACGATGAGTCCACCATAAACCTACAGGAATCACAATGGGAATCCACGTTGACATAATAAATAAAACTGTACTGTCCACCGACATGGCAAACATTCTCCATGCTTTTCACAGGTCCCTAAATGAATGCAATACTTCCCTACGATCGGTAATGATAAAGCATTACGTGTAGTGCAGTGTACTAGAAAACACTACAGATTTGTTGGGCAGTCGGTAGCTGTGTCTGGAGGGGCCTGAAAAATGGTGGGGTAGGGCTTAAAAAATAACATAGGTCGTTTGAACATTATTAGACAGTTGGAAAATTTCCACGGGTGGATACTCATACTAATCACTGAGTTTGAGCTCTGGTAGTTGCAGCTGTAGCTAGGGCTACGCTTTCAGGCTTACTTTACATACCACATTCCCATGGTCATTTGATGTTATTGCAGACATATTTTTCTACTTCGCAGTTTCATTTTTGCAGCTCTACAACATTCAATTCTCAACAAACAACCACACACATTTCCACACTGAAGTGTCTTCTCGCTCTCAGTAGGTATTTTTGGTTTATTATTCTGTGAATAATACACCTATGTATTCGCTCAGCAAAAAATATTTCGAACACCCCCTCAAAACGTTTTTTTTACGTTTCAAGGTGCGTGGATTCTAAAAATGCAATGCCCGTCCGCCTACCTTTATTTTCGGTCTAAAACACTCGTTCTTTCGCGCACAGGCTGAAAAACGGGCGTAAAAATGGGTTTCTTGGCGTCTTAGTGACATGAGCTTGTGAGGTATGTTTTCCATGTTTTTTAGGGAGAGGAGACCGAATATGAAGTCGATTTTGACCAACGAGCGAAGAACTGAGGTTCTAACAAAGTTTCAGCCTTGAACTTACGCTAACATTTTGGTCTAAAATCGTCGTTCTTCCGCACACAGGCTCCATTTGGGTCCTAGTTGTGCTCCGAAGCTCGGCAGCCCGATCGGAATACACCCAGGGGTGTTATGGGTGAAAAATTGGTGTAAAAATAGGGGTTTTTCGAGATTTTTTTGGTGTATTGTTTTCCATGTTTTTTGGTTTATTATTCTGTGAATAATACACCTATGTATTCGCTCAGCAAAACATTTTTATAACACCTCCTCAAATTTTTTTCTTTTCCGTTTCAAGGTGCGTAGATTCCAAAAATACAATGTCCGTCCGCCGTACGCCGTACCTATCACGTGTACCAGCTTCATTTTCGGTCTAAAAAATTCGTTCTTTCGCGCACATGCTCCATTTGGGCCCTAGTTGTGTCCCGAAACTTTTCAGCCGGATCGGAATATACCCAGGGGTGTTATGAGTGAAAATGTGTGTAAAAATAGGTACCTTTGCGTTTTAGCAACATGTTAGTAACATGAGCTTTTGAGGTATCTTTTTTCATGTTTTTGGGGACGAGAAGACCGAATATGAAGTCGATTTTGACCAAAGACGCGGAAATTGAGGTTTCACCAAAGGTTCAGCTCCCAAAATTGGTTTTTTATGAGTCAAAAATCTGGAAAACTGTCTGAAATCACTATCAATGTGTATAATAACATTAGAAAAAGTGTAAACAGGTGAATCAAGACCATTAAATGGCACTACCAATGATCAAAGATGATCTGAAAAAAAAGCGTACCTATTTCATGTTTTGGGGGCCAAAATTGGTGGAAATCATCAGAAATAGCTACTTCAATCATTCCACATGAAAGAAACAGTAAATTTAACAGCCAATAAGAATCTCTAGAACTCCAATAGAATAATAAACCCATGTAACAAGGACTTTGCAGCGTTTTTTTTTTTGGGCGAGACGACCAAAAATATGAGTCGATTTTGACCAAAGAGTGAAGAACTGAGGTTCAGCTCCCAAAATTCATTTTTTATGATTCAAAAACCTGGGAAATTTTCTGAAATCACCATGAACTTGTATAATGACACTAGAAGTACCTAGTATTAACAGGTGAATCAAGACAATTAAATGGCACTATCAAAGATAATTTGTCAAAAATAGGAGCCTAATTCGTGTTTTTGGGGGCCAAAATTGGTGGAAACAATCAAAAATAGCAATTTCAATTATTGCCTACGAAAGAAACAATACCTATAAATGAACAGCCAACATTGCTGTAAGTGCGTCCAACAGAATAATAAACCCTTGTTACAAGGATTTTGGCAGCGTTTTTTGCGTACTGTTTGATTTCACGGAGTCACGATGAAAATGGCTATTGTTATAAATTTGGGTCTGCTGTGCGATGGCCAAACAACGGGGTGTTTGGCAGCAGGCGCGATGCGGCTGTGTTTTGGCGCGTCCTTGAGACCCCGATCACAGCGGTTGAAGGCGGATACGCCCCCCTCCATCGCGAACCACACGCTGTTGTGTCTGAACAGTTTATAATGGGGTTGTAAAATTGAGGTAGTACTCGAGTTAATTAATACATTTTTATGAATAATACGGCTGCCCGTAGACATGTGGGGGACTGACGGGGGAGGCACAGTGGGACGAAATGCAATTTCGCGCGCGAAATTATTATAATGACCTAGGTATTATACAAATACGAAATTTTGCGCTGATCCAGAACACACCCGAAGTTCCTATTATAGGAATACCTTGTAACGCTGAAATATCCCCTCCTTTTTCGTCTATTGATATCACTTAAACTAGTTCCTGAATGAAGAAAAATCAAACAATCAAATTCTGCAAGGAAATATTACCATAGCTTCCGGAAGAATCCGTCGTCACTAGCTGTTTGAGTACTTGAGGCGAGCGCTTTCGATGTAAGAACATCATCATCAGGCCGTCGAGAATACTCGTGAGAATACTGATTATTCACTCGACGGCCTGATGATGATGTCCTTACATCGAAAGCGCTCACGACAGCAGTGGTGACGTATTCCTCCGGAAGGTATGAAAATAGTACTTCTTACAATAGCGGAAATAATCGTTTAGATTTTTAATAGGTACCAGATTTGTTTTTGTCCAGCAATGAAACAGTGATTATTTTTTAGCGATTCTGCCTAGGGTTTACATAACCATGTTTTACATAACAAAAGAACGTTGAAAAAAGCCAAACATTCACGTTAGAATAGATGGAGAGCTCGAGTTGGTCTCACTGGACGCACACAATTTCATCAATTCAATTCAAATTCCTTTATGCCACAAACAAAGAAGGTACGTTATTACATAATGTAACTTCTTTGTACATAACTTTTGTGGAACATATAATTTTTGAGGGTTCCACAAAATTTAAATACACACTAATTTACTTTTGCACTGATACGTTGAGGACTTATTTTGCTACTGTTTGTAATATTACATGAAACATTACGAACAATAGCAAAATAAGTCCTCAACGTATAAGTGCAAAAGTAAATTAGTGTGTATACAACTTTTGTGGAAACCACAAGGCAGCGACTGAGTGTGGGAGACTATTAGGTACATTTTATCAGCTTTGCACGGTGTATTTTTTTTAAAGGTGTGCACGGTTTTTAAAAGACAAATACATAAGATGGTGCGGATTGCTAACAAAAAAGGAATATGAAATTTAAATAAAACTGTGAAATCCCTATAATAACTTATTAACATCTCCAGGCACTAGGGCCCTCGCCCACTCTGTAATATACTGCCGTGTGAAGGAAAAACGCCTAACTCCAAAATTGCCGAAAATGGGATTTTCACGTTACCCGTAATTCCAACCCCACGTTTCTGATGGTCCATTCAAAACTTGGAAATTCGACCCGGAAAGGGTTGAAATCTGAAAGATGCTCAATTTGGAGGAAAAATGCCTCAACTGCGTGTTTGATAAGTAAAAGCACCTCAACTCTCCGTTTGAAACACCCTAAACAGAGTATTTTGTTGAGGAAAAACGCCTCAACTCGCTAAAAACGTCGTTGAGGCGTTTTTACTCCAAACCGTTGACTGCAGAATCGGGTTGAGGCATTTTTTTTTTTTTGAGGACGTGGTTTTGAGAGGCGTTTCTCCTCCAAATGTGTACGCAGCTGGCCGACCGTGAGGTGTTTTTCGTGACACACACAGTAACGTTATGAAATTTGAGGATTTTTGCATCAAAATCTTTCCGAGAAAACCCATTCAGTGTAAAGGTAAAACGCCTTAAAGGGATTTGAGGCGTTTTTCCTCCATAAACGTTTCAAAAACCGGTAAGAAATAATTGATAAACACCTTAAGTGCCATGAAACGATTGAAAAACCTGGTATTTGGAGTATTTATGATACCCACCGATTTGGGTGAACATAAACCAACATCAAGCCAAAAAATGGGATCACGGAAATGATCTGGAGTGAACCTATGGTGAGTTTTTGTTGTGAAACTTCATGATTGCCGGAAATTCAACAATTTCGAGTTGAGGCGTTTTTCCTTCAAATGGCAGTGTAATGTATATTTAAAAAAAATTATAACAGACATTCATAGCGCTGCCTAGAAAACATCCTAGGATCTATAAAATCAACATGATGGACGGCTAGTCTCTCATTGCCTTTAACGTTTTCTTCACGGGAAAACCAAACAGGTAATGCCAATAAGCAAAAATGAGAAATTTCGGAGTTATTTTCGAGAAAATGGCATTTCACACGACACACGATACAGCACTCTTTCCAAGCGAGTGTGGCAAAATCACTCCAGGAATCTAATGCGTTGAATTTCAAATTGTACTTCGAATAGTTTTATTTAAAGCGGAAAAAGTTCAAATTGACCAATGTGAGGTGGGACTTCATCCCAACTAAATGTACCTACGTTACTGCAACTTACCTAAGTATAGGCAAGGAACTATATATTTCGGTGTGAAAATATTGATGTGGGACGTTTGTTCGTATCAGGAATAATGGAAAAGTACCTAGTGAGAAGTTAAGGTTCACAAGAGTGTGAAAAGTCTCAAATAAGGAAGAGTTGAAGAAAATGACGAATTCTGCTTGATCACCATCACTTGTCTAACCCTTAGGAGATCAAGTACCTACCGTAGGTACGGTATTGCAATAGTTATCCGAAACCGGTACCTAGTGAAGCAAAAAATATCAAGTAGAAGTCGCAATTTTCTTTCATTATCTCTAGTGAGAACTCGCTAGTGAGTGAGACTAGCGAGCAAAGAATACAGAGCGACGAGGGGTGATAAGTAGGGACCTACCTAGATATTTATTAGAGTACCCGCACACAGATCACAGATAGGTATAAGAGAAATCCTTCCTTCAAGTTTATCTAATCATGAAGTTAATAAAATTAAATGATTACATGTTTTTAAAATGAGAGCGAAAAGGTGGTTCACTATGGATGAGGCCTATTGGAAGGGTGAGGCATCAATCTCTTCATACCCACATTTTAATTTGACACAAATTCAAGGTAACTACTTTTTCAGGTAGGTAGTCTCTCAAGTTAGGTAGGTGACATTTGAGGTTTAAGATAATTCCATAACTCGGAGTGAAACGTATCTACCTACCTACCTTCGTATATCGGGTAGAAAATATTATATACCTAGCTGATAAACCCATCCCACCTATAATTTGAAGAAGGTGGGTACGTAAGTAGGCCTCTACAAGGCAATGCAAATTTGGGGTCTAACGTGAACCGAAATACCTAAACTTCAATCAAAGTTCGAAGATGGAAATTAATGTTCATGATGTAACAAATAACAACGAATCGTGAATGAAAATGAAGGTTAATCGCCAAATGAAAGCAGGTAGACAGGCCTAATACACAATAAGAGTTAGAAGAAATCACGGCATCCGTCAGTAGATAATGTTAACACAAGCCCGACCCCGCCCAAAAATTAAAAACCAAGTCAATCGTATGTGATTTAAGTGTGTTTTCGATTATTTAGCGGAACAAATGTGATTTTAAAGCAATACCCGATCTCCCGAGAGACTCAAACGACATGAATGTGAGTTCTAAAAAGTGGGCGTTGCCCAGCCCCACGACCGAGTACGGAGTGCGTCGATGTTCTCAACCTCGTAATGATTCCGATCGGTAAAACGATTAGAAATCTCATTTAAAAGTGAGCATAAATACAAATCTGGATTGCAACTATAAAGCGTCCACACAATGAAAGCATACCGAGGTAAAAATACACTAGTCGCAATATCGACGTCCGGGGCTCAAGCGCAATTTTCGGTCGGGCCGAGAGTTGAAATGGGGCAACGCAAAAATTTAGTAATATCACGCGAGAAACTTGGTTGTGAATACGTACTGATGAAGTTGGATTTCCGAGGGTCACGATCAAACAAGTTACGAGATGAACATACAAAGTTATAATAATAGAAAACGACTGCAAATAAAAACTTACAGCTTAGGAGAATGTCGTCCAACCAGCAACCACCAACCTCACCCACCTTCCAGCTGATTCAAGGATTTTGCAGCTGGCTCGAGGTGGTGGGGACACGAGGTCAATGGGTCTGTAATGACGTAATAAAACAATCGATTATTCTATATTTTAGAGTTTGTTTATGTACTTCATTTTTATCAAAGTTTGGAGGGGATAATTTAAATTTAAATACCATCCACTCAATTTTAATAGCTCAAAAGTACTACGTTAGGAATTAAAAAAAAATACAGAATACTAGGAACCAAGATATATAAATCAAATAAAACGCGGAAAACGCTGGCTGCCATGCTGCCACCTGGTGGTGAAAAACTAAATACTATCTTTGTTGACCATTGAATCGTTGTCCTACTTTGCTTTTATCCTTACTTCCTCCTAATTTTTTTCCTTATCTCGACGTAAACACCATTGAATCATGAATGTATTTATACGTTTTCATATTTCATTCGATTCTTATTAAAAAATCAATGTTTATACTGTCAATGACACAAAACAGGGGTTTGTATTTTGAAATCTCAAGGGAGCATGAAACTTGATTTGTAGCGTATTCCTTATCTGTGAGAACCCCATCTAAGATCTAACCTCAAAAGTTGCATTTCCGTGGTCTTCGCCGTTTTATCTCTTTCTCACGTTTTGGTGTAAATTTTAATTATTTTTCAACATTTTCCTCATATTTCGGTGTTTTCTGAACTCTACAAGTATTCCTACGAAATATCTATACGTCTTCGGACGAAAAGCAATTTATCCACACAATGACAAGGTACCGATTTTGGTTCATGCTTCTTATACTAAGCTGGAAACCTCTGGGGGTTTTCAGTTGTTTTGGAATTTAGTAGGTATATACCTACACTGAATAACTTAGTTCAGTTATTGATGAACCAATTAAACTTTTGTTGCTAAATTAATGTTATGCGTTGGATTTCATAACTCGACTCCAGAGCCGCCGAAAACCTGACAAACGCTCATAATGGCTTCTCATAATACCTATATTGTTTGTCATTGAGAATGACTGTTTCGTGCTTCATTGATCGGAAGGAAAACAAGTAATTTGAGCCGAAATGAAACGGCTGCATTCAACTAGGATTACTGGAGCTATGCATGCTTGTGGTTTTATAAATACCTAGTTGTAAGTAATAGGTGGTAAATCTGTACTGAAAGATTTCCAATCCTTTTGGGACCTATCCAAAAGGGAGGAGTCTTCTCCTCGTTGGAGTCAGTTTGGATTCTGTAAGTTCATTCTTCCTTGTTAAGAAACACCGCTAAGAGTGGAGAGTCGCACCGCTCTACTAATTAGGGAAAGTCCCAGTTAGTTCCATTTTGTCTATTTTCTGTATTTTTTCAGGTCTAGGATTGAACTCGGAGATGTAACTCCTCACAACATCAAACAGTTGAAGAAACTCAACACTGTCGTATTCCCAGTGTCGTATAATGAAAAATTCTACAAAGACGTCCTCGAAGTTGGAGAGCTCGCCAAGTTAGGTTGGTTACCAATCATTTATTAGGTACAGTATCTCTGTTTTTGAGTAGTATGCATTTATTTATGATGGGAAATTTTTGTCAATTTTTTTTAATTGGAAAAAAATATTCAGAGCTCTTGAAAAATTGTAGTTTGAAGCCCATTTCCCAAAATAAGCGGTAGTTTTTAAATGACGGTGATTAAACATAAAAAATGCGGCAAAAAATGACCTATCTGATTGGCTGTTGGCCCAAGGAGGCGGAGCCAAGCTTGGGAGGCTAAAGGCGCCCATACACTGTCCAACCGTCGGGCCCAACAAGGGGTTGGGAGAGGCGAAAACGCGCCCCCCTGCCAACCAGACGGCGCTTCACACACGATCCAACCAAACAAGCACCCAATCCGACCAAGTTTGCCACGTTTTTTTATTTTTCCCGAACGTGAATCCTATAGTTTTCCAATAACTCCGTTGTTGCATCAACTTCGGTACAATTAATTGTTTCACCTCTCATGATAATAACAAAACAGTAACAGTAAACACCAATTATCCAAACTCCAATATCTTGAGGTACTGGCACAACTGATAACAGGAGAAACTGATAAAAATTACGTAAAACAACGTGTGTCTGCTTCAGACGAACAAAAAATTACAGGAGAAGAAGAAGAAGTTGGTCTAACAGCGCCACACACGGTACAACTTGGTCGGGAGTAATGGAGGGGGAAGGGCACAACCATGTTTGTTGGGCGGTTTTGCCATCCGACCACACCCAACCAGGTTGGTCGGATCCAGTGGTTGGACGTCCTCCCACACACGATCCAACAGTAGGGAATGGGAGGCGTTTTCATCTCTCCCCACCCCTTGTTGGGTCCGACGGTTGTACAGTGTATGGGCGCCTTAAGGTTCTCAACCTTCATGAGCCTATGCTGTGATATTTTGTGAACCTCCTCTCGTTTTGATTCTGAGGACGTGTTTTTTAAATCTATGAATTTGGGGTTCCATTCATTGCATGTCTGTACATAGATTAAAGTGGTGCGCTTGTGCTCTAAGCGGGATTTGAGTTGAACTACTGCGCGAGTTACCTGATACGTCATTCTAGCGGGAACTCATAAAAATCAAATTTCATATAAGTTTTCTGCCTAGACTTTCCGACGTGAACACCTCATGTGGTCACTAAAGGGTTAATTTCAGTTATTGAACGGAATTTGGCCAAAAAAAGGAGAATTCGTAACCCACAACAATTGCCCATTTCGTTATTGTTTTCATGGCCTTTCTAATACAGTACCTGTTGAAGTTATATATTATTGCATTTTCATCATTAATAGTAGACATCAACTGCTTGTCTGTGGTTGTCTCTGATCAAATAGGTTCACTTTGTTCACTCTGATCAAATGTTTCAGCTTATTATAATGACATCGTGGTTGGTGCTGTGTGCTGTCGAGTTGATACCTCTGAAAACTCTCGTAGACTGTACATTATGACCTTGGGCTGCCTATTCCCTTACAGAAGATTAGGAGTGGGGACGACGATGGTTGAGCATGTACTAAATCACGTCGAAAAAGATGGAAACTACGATAATGTCTATTTGTGAGTACTGTGTATGGCGCTTTGAAACCCTGTTCGACTATAAGTTTGTTAGAAATATGTATCCTTGGATCCTGCTGTGGACGAACTTCGATCCAAGCAAGAAAGTTCCAAGGCTGGAGCACTTTCTCCGGTGCATCAGACTTGTTGATTTCTCTCCATTTCCTGATCACTGTTTCCATCTTCCTTCATGGCTTACTGACTAAACCTTATATCTCAGAGTAGTCAAATATCACGTCTTACTCATATGCGAAAGTCGGAAAAACACGGATGTATATCCCAAGTCCGAGTCTCATGCATGGCTGCTTCAATCTCAGATTTGGATTTAAAAAAAATTATATATCAATTTTCCTAGTTCTGGAGCTTTTCTGTGACAGTAGGTGGTACTTCCGTTCTCGGGGAGGAAGGCTGAAGGCTAACACACTTTAATGGTCGGCGAACTTGTACTTCAGGGCTGTGTTGCCAGATCTACGGATTTGTAGAATGAATGTTGATCTGCGGATGTTCCGATTCTTCGATATTTTGGTTGAACCTGTTTATAGGTATTTTTCCGGATAAAATTGTAAAATTGTGGTTTTTTCATTCGTTTATGGCTCATGGCGTATTAGTAAAAGCAGTAGGTAAAAAGTGTCATTAAACCCAGAAACAGTGATCGATACGATATAACGATATTTTGTTTTGTAGTTCGAGGAAAATTTGGAAAATGGCGAACATTTTGAATAGGTAGGTAGGTGCCTTAAAGCATTGTTTAGAAAAAACATAAATTACTCATCCCTTCTGATTGATGAGTACTTGTACCGGTATCATCGCGGTATTCGATCAGTAATTGGTTTGCAATACCTACATGATGTTATTGATAATGGGGTATGCTCATGGGCCACAGAAGCTATTTATTTTTAAATGAAACTGAATTCCAGTGTGGAACCTTTGACACGAACCGCAGTGTCCTACGGTTAGTAGATATTTTTCTATGATTTTTCAAAGTTTCCGGAGGTTCCTATGTCACAGTGGGCAGGGGGGTCCCGTCCAGGCGAGAGGGTTGCAATGAAGTAGGACCACTGGAATCTTTGAAAAATTATAGAAAAAGGACTACTAATCGTAGGACAGTGCGGTTGGTGTCAAAATGCTCAAGTTGGGAGTCTAATTTCATGAAAAAAAAAAAAAAAAAAAATGCGCAGACCCCATTGTTCATGCGCGTGGTTAATAAAATCAATGATTTTTGACGTTAAATAAATTTTGGCCTCCAAACACAGTTGTAGATACAGCAACATTGAATGTGGAAGGAGTTAATAATAAACTAAGCAGAATGAGTGTTTCATATTTTCTTTATTGTCATAACTTTATTGTCATAAACTCAACTTCAAGACAATTTGAAACTCAAGTCAGACGTGTCTTTTGAATTTTCAATCAAAAAGCAAGAACGAGGAAAGCAACAGCAGTAAGAAGTCTAAACATGAAATTAGTTCTTCCATGGCCTAAACAGCCATTGCCAACCTCTCAGGTCCATCTGTTCGTACCCACGCCATGAAAACATGGTGAATTTTGAGTAAAAATCTATAGATCTCAAAAAACCGTCTTTCTTCTTTCCTTGTCGTGAGCCAGAAGTGCCGACGGTTGCCGGATGTGCACAAAAGGAGCCGATCGTTGCCTTCGGCCTTCCTCCCCGAGACGGAAGTGTACGTTGGGTTTTATTTGGCATTTCATTCCTTCATTTGTTTTCATTTCATCTAGAGCAGTGGTTCTCAACCTTTCCTCGGTCATGCCCCCCCAGCATCATGAGCATTTTTTGTGTGCCCCCCCCCCCCCTCCCCTCCACCTCAGATTGAATTGAAAAAGAGAAGCACGCAGGTTTTTTTCATAACAAAGGATTTATTACAAAAATAATAATAAGCTTTATTTTATGAAAATATTCTATTCAAATCATTCAATGCGAAGGTTGGCACTGTTTCTGTTGCACAATGCTCTTTATGTTCGGCACAATGTATACACGCATTATAACTACTGGAGTAGGGATCAGTTTTGTTTACTCAGCTGTCACCTTGGTCTCGTGACGCCTGTCTGTTCCTGTCTGTTAATATCTTCCAATCCTACTTTGTTATTGTTACCCACTGTTTTCAGACAGTCTCGCGCCCCCCCTAAAGTTCGCTTGCGCCCCCCAGGTTGAGAACCACTGATCTAGAGAGACAAATGAATTTGACTATTATGATGAAGCGTAGATAGGATTATGTTGATGCACTACCATAAATCAGGTTCCAACGTATCCGTAAAACCACCTGTAAACTACCATCTCCTGTCTGCTGTGGTTAGCATCCGATGTTCTTGTCCTAGGCGTCCTATTTCCAGTCCCGTATCGAAGGGACTGTACCTGATCGTAATTCTAATAGTTCGTGATTCCGTAACTTGTATTTTTGTACCTGACAAGTAAGCTCTTCTCTGCCTCGAGATGGACCCAGAGGTAGTCTGGAACGTAGCACAATAAAACATTACGTTGACTTGATTTGCTGTTCTGCTGGGCCGTACTTATTCACTAACTGCTCCAAGTGTGGCTTTTACCTTAGTTCATTTTGAAGTAGCACTTGATGAAGTAGCACATTCCCTTCTATAAATCACTATTTACTTCAATTGACAATTTATTGGAAACTGAACTTGATGCACTTGATGCTTGAACTTGGAGGCTGATCTTAGTGTAACTTCTACTAGAATCCATCATTATATAAATCATTATATCTTCCCCACTATGCCAAACTAGCGTAACTGTTCACTCCACTGAACTAACGAATCTGAAAATTTGAACATTTCTAGAGGAGATATTTAAGAGTAGCTCAGCACGAAAAATCAGGTGATTACTGTATCTACATACTTCTTGTTCCTAAATGATCCCTATACTATTTCGTTGACTAGCAGCGATTATTTTCCTAGTTGGGTTGGTTTTTTCCCTCAAAGCGCAATGGTACGGGCAGAGGCATGGGTTCGCTTGGGTGCTTTATTATAGTAAACCGATTTTAAACCAGATTAATATTGTACCTGATTAATTAACACACTTTTTATTTATATAAACGTTATATTTAAATACCTACCTAGATTACCTAGTTAGAATAAATCACAAAATCTTCAACGTAAAAAAAATAAGATGTTGTAACATTGATATTGTTAATGCTGTTGGAAAAAAAAATCAAATGGTTTATGGGATAATGACTAATCTTCGGCGTCGTCGGTATCGTTAATGTCTGCGAGAGCTGAACGAAGAAAGTGCGACCTTAGCTCAACTTGCAATTGCAGGTTGTGAATACGGCGCCAAAATGAATCTAAGAACTTACGATTAGGCCGGTGGTCTGCATTCTGCTTGGATGGAAAGGCCATCGTGACAATCACAGTCATGAAAAATTATAGCTTAAACCGCCTTTTTTCTAATTACCATATTCATGCCTTCCTCAAAATGATTTAAACTAATTAACTACCTACTAAATTGAAGGGCTTCAGGTACAAAGGGCGTAAGTGCCATAAATCTCAAAAAAAGTTATTGCCGTTTTAATTTTAATTTGTTCGTCATTCTCATAATATGCGTTCTAAAGAGATGATTAAAAAAAATTAAATATAGCTGAAATACGTTTTATTTGTGCGTTGGATTTGTTCATAATGATCTTCCCACAGTTTAAAAAAATGATCTTGTTCACAATCCTATGAAAAGGGCCTAAGTGCCACCTCTGTTTACCACCTGCCTACATGCCATACCCACCTACTTCTTCAAGGTTTCTCCAAGTGAACAGTTTTAAAAACATTGCTAATCTTTTTTCATATAGGTAGATCGGTAGGTAGGTACCTAACGGAGTTTTTTGGGGAATTAGAAGAAAAATGATGTTCTCACGAAAGTGATCTGTAGTTCCAGTATAACTTTTTATTAATAAAATTCAAAACTAAATAAAATCTGTAGTTTCAGTATAACTTTTCATTAATAAAATAATAAATTCAAAACTAAGTAAAATATTCTTCTTCAGGTTTCTTAAAAAGTAAAATTTCTTCCTCTGTTCCTCTCTCCATCTTCCACTTCCCTTACCCCTTATTTCCATTATTTAAACTTCTAAACATTAAAAAACTAAACAATATACTAAACTAACTAACCCTAAACAACAGAATGACAAACATACCGGACATTGAAGGTTTCAAACGCACAGTGTTGCTCCGTGGCACTTACACCCTTAGGTAGTACGGAAAAACGGTGATTTTTGGGCGGAGGACGTTGGTAACACTGCGACGTGGCGGTCGATTTAAAAATGATCGGAACAGGCCCTTTTCAGAAAAATAGCTATACTTATAGATCCAGCTTTATGTATTATGAGTCAGAATTGTTGTCTCAACAAAATTTGCTCTATATGTATAATCGATTTTTGTTTTAATCTGAACTAGAATAACGAGAGTAGTTGCAATGAAGAGTACCCATGACTTCTGTTTATCTTACTTTCCCATTTTCCAGTGAAAGAGGGTTTCACTCAAAGAATTTTGAGACCAACCGCACGCTCCTACGATGAATAGTTCTTTTTTTAGAGCTTTCAAAGTTTCGGCAACAAGTGAAGTCATTGCACCCCTCCCGCCAGGGTGGGGCCCCCCTTGCCCAATGTGACGTCAATTGGTGCCGAAAATTTGAAAGCTCAGGGAAAATGAACTATTCATCGTAGGAGAATGCGATCGGTCGCAAAATTCTTAAAATGGAACCCACTTTCATTTTAAATATTATAAACAGAAGTCATGGGTAGTCCTCCTTCCTAGCGTCCTAATCTTGTATGCATCCACTCTAAGTACCTAGGGTCAGTTTGAATGAGAAATAAACTAGGTTTCTGATTAAATTACCGATCAATTATCAAACGTAGTCAAAAAAGGGGAATACAGAAGCTGAAAGCCGCCATACCAGAAGGGCTGAGTGATGTTCGTAATCACCATTCGAATTAAATAGAAAAAAAATCCCTAGCAAAACGGCCGCGTCTGTGTTTCAGGCACGTCCAAGTCAACAACACAGGAGCCATCGACTTCTACAAGAAATTCGGCTTCGAGATCCACGAAACGAAAAAACACTACTACAAGAGGATCGAACCCGCGGATGCCCACGTTCTCCAGAAAAATCTCCGGCCGCCCATAACCAACGGGATTGCGAACCCTGGAGAGAAGAACCACAATGACAAACACAGTGAAAAAATCATCGACAAAAACAGCGTCGATAAACATCACAACGACAAACACGCTTAAAACTCTCCAAGTCTGGGCGAAGACTGTGCGGAGCATGTGCTGCAACTTAATATTCAAAGACTTGCGATTCGGAGATACCTACCTACCTATTGTTTACGTTTACTAGCGGATTTTTTTTTCGTTACAGAGTATCATTTAGGAAACCAATAAAATAAAAATAGTGACCGCCACGTTTGTTGTTTTTTTTTGTTGTGGTACCTAATTTGTTTTATTTGTCAAGTTTTTTTTTTTAACGTAGTTGAAGCTATCAAGGACTGTTGCCCATCATTTCCATGTATAATTAGATTGTACAGAATAAATTTTGTTTTATAATCTCAGTGCGTGTTTTATATTTGTTTCTATTCAATACTCATCGTGTAGATTATCACAAGATGCTCTTGGGAAGGTACACGGAGCGAACGCAGCTCAAGGCCCGGGCCCCCACCACCAATTGTCCTCATTCTCCCTATGGAAGCAAGTTCGAAAAAATCAAACGGTAACTCCTCATGAAACTCAAATCCAAAATGAAAATTTTATGAAAATTAATGTTGCATTTTGTAAAAAAAAACAAAAACCGTTTTGGTTATTATTTGCAACAATGAACCTTTGGAATCGAGCATGAAATTTTTTTTTTAAACCCCCCCCCCCCTCTAAATTTGGTGGTTTACGTTTCAAGGTACGTAGAATCCGGAAATGCAATAAAAAATTTCTGTCTGTCCGCCGTACGCCGTACTTAGCACTTTTCCCAGTTACCATAAACCGAAATTGATGAAATTTGGTTTGTAGGTCCTGTCGTTTGGGGTCTAGTTGATCCTCGAAGCTCGGCGTTACTGTCAGTAATCTCTAAGGGGCTGAAATTTTCAGAACGCCGTAGCTCAAAAACTTTCAATAAAAGGGAAAGGTTTTTTTTAACGTTTTAAAATTGATCATAATCTAAAGAATTATTTGAGACCACCCGGAGCATTGTACGACCAGCTGTTCATTTGCACCGAAAAGCTCCGTCAACATGATCGTGAATCAAACTATAAATCCGGCCCAGATATCGTCGGTAGGGAGCACGTGATTATAATCACGGATGGCAGTATGAAGTCCAGTTGGTTGTTCTGTGATATTATTTCATATGAAAAATGATGGATCTTTTGGATTTTGTTGATAGGTACTTTGGCAACTTGAACAAACGTATTACAAGTGTTATTGGGTAAATTATTACACAACGGTATACCGTCTACGTAGAAGGGGCACCTATACAGGTAAATTATTACACAACGGTTTACTATTTGCCCTTTGCTTCATGAATAACTCCAAATAATTAATGATTGAATTATTGAATCCCGCGCATTTGTATGACAGTTTAATTCCGGGGCCGGCTCCAGTACTCGATTTAAAGGTTTCCTGGGGGGAGCCACAGAAAACAGTGAGCTATGCAGAAGGGGCATCTATACAGGTAAATAATAATCCTTTGTAATAATAATTTGCAGCGTTTTTAATGCAGGTTCGGATTTTACGTACAATGTCATGAAGAGATCACCGTTCACTCAAAATGCTGATTGCGCAAATTGTTGATTTATTATTCTGTGAATAATAAATCAAAGCCAATCTGTGTATCAATCTGTGTATTCGCTCAGCAAAAATTTGTGGGACCCCCCCCCTCAAAATTTTATCTTTTACGTTTCATGGTGCGTAGAGTCCAAAAATGCAATGTCTGTACGCCGTATCATGCATATCTACCTTTATCTTCAGTCTACAGAATTCGTTCTTTCGCCCACAGGCTCCACTTGGGCCCGTGTCCCGAAACTTTGCAGCCCTATCGGAGTGTACCCAAGGGTGTTAATGAGTGGAAAGTGGGTGTAAAACTAGGTTTTTTTAGGTGTTGTAGTAACAAGAGCTTATGAGGTATCATTTTCCATGTTTTTTAGGGCGAGGAGACCGAATATGAAGTCCATTTTGCCAGAGTGGAAAATTGAGGTTCTAACGTAAGTAGTTTCAGCTCCCAAAATTCATTTTTCATGAGTCAAAAACATGGGAAATCGTCACCATACATTTTTATGATAACTCTAGAAGTAGTATCAGCAGGTGAAACAAGACAATTAAATGGCACTATCAAAGATATTTTGTCAAATATAGGAGCCTAATTCGAGTTTTTGGAGCCAAGATTTGTAGAAACCATCAAAGTAGGTATTTCAACTGTTGCAAACGGATGAAACAATAAATGAACAGCCCCAGCATCTCTGTAGGTATGCCAAATAGGATGATAAACCCATGTGACAAGGACTTCGCTGTTTTTTTCAATTACGTTTATTACTGCAACTGAATCATTTTATACTCGTACAGTGTGATGATACAACATTCATCTAGCAACATTTTCAGTCATGTCAAGCGTTCAGACCTCAGGATGATCCTTCAGTAAATCACATCCTATGTCTAAATAACGTATGAGTATCACAAAGTTGTGATTCAAAGGCACCACATTACAGTGCGCTTGTGTTGAGGCGCCGGAGATCTGCATTGTCCAGAACATCATTTCAGGGTTCTCATGTTTGTGGAGGCGTTCTTCGTAGTTCCTCGCAAATTTAACGATGGTTTCGTTGATAGTTCCTATAGGTGTCGTCGTTATTCACGAACCACGGGGCATTAGAAATGCTTTGTAGTAGTTTGTTCTGGTAAGTTTGGATTATTTTAGAATCTTATCTCTTGGCACAAACCGGAGCTGTATTCCACTGGTCCAAATCTGTCTCAGAATCTGTTTGCAGATCAGTGTCAAGTACACAAAATGTTCGAAAACCATGGTTAAAAAAAAATTTATTCATATACTACATGCGATACACGATGTTGGGGTATTGTTTTCGCGATGAATCGAGTGGTAAAGTCAGTTTTGATTTATTATTTTCAATAATGAACCTTTGAAATCGATGAAAAAAAAAAAAAAAAAATTAATCCCCTTCAAGATTTGATGGTTTACGTTTCAAGGTATGTAGAATCCGGAAATGCAATAAAAAAAATTTCTGTCTGTCCGCCATACGCCGTACTTAGAACTTTTCTTAGTTACCATGAACCATAATTGATGAAATTTGGTTTGTAGGTCCCGTTTGGGTTCAAGTTGGTCATCTCGGCGTTGAGTCATCTCTAAGAGGTGAAATATAGGGGTTGACTTTTTCAAAACGCGGGAGATAAAAAACTTTCAATAGAAGGGTATGGTTTTTTTTTACGTTTTCAAATTGTTCTCGAACTAAAGAATTTTTTGAGACCACCCGGAGCATCGTACGACCAGCCGTTCATTTGCACCGAAAAGCTTCGTCAACATGATCATGAATCAAACGGTATAAATCCGGCCTATATATCATCGCTAGGGAGCACCTGATTATAATCAGGGATGGCTGTGTGCAGTTGGGTTGGTTGTTCTGTTGGATTTTATTGATAGGCACTTTTGCAACTTGAACAAACGTTGAAGTATTATTGGGTAAATTATTACACAACGGTAAATTACTCGTATTACGCAACGGCTTATTAAACTATCTACGTAGAAGGGGCACCTATAAAGCTAAATTATTACACAACGGGACATTATTTGCCTTATGCTTCATGAATAACTACAAATAATAAATGATAGAATTATTGAATCCTACGCATTTGTATGAAACTTTAATTCCGAGGCCGTATCCAGTACTCGATTTAGGGCTCTTCCGGGGGGAGCTTGAGGGGATGGGCCACAGAAACAGTGAGCTATGCAGAAGGGGGCATCTGTATAGGTAAATAATAAACCTTTATGTAATAATTTGCAGCGGTTTTTTGATTCGCGATCGCGATGAATGCATTCTTTGAAACACGTTGCCGCATCTAAAATAAATTTCGACCGTTGCAGTCCTTTCTTGGGTAAAATAACGAACTACAGGAGCACGAGGCATGTTTAAGGGCAAGCCAAGAACGACGACTGTAGCAGCTTGTTTGATTCTGAAACGAGTATCAAAATGTTATATTTTAAAACATTTTCATGAAATGTTGGTCCATTTATCTCGATAGGATGATTGTGAATCAAAACATTGACATCACCATGTGATTCGTTGCGAAAAACTATTCAAAAATCATGTATCACATGTAGTAAATAAATACACCATTGTTTTTCAAGTTTTTCGTACATATGTTCCCACCCTATTATTGTAGGCACCTACCAGGAGTCAGGTCGGTAGGCCGCTGTCGACTTGAGTATATTTCATTGGTGAACTCATGCAGATCTCTCCATTTTGAAGTCTGGGGTCCGATTTTGATTGCTGCTCACCACTTATCACTTGCGTAATCGCCTGATGCACCAACGCAGGTAAGGAGGCACCAGTATCAATGCGAAAGGGGTAGCTATCATCCTAGATTAGTAGGTGGACGCGGAAAAATGTAGTTTCCCCGTGAAATAAATCCATTGTCTCTCATTTTCCGTCGACATACTCTTTCTGAGCGATTTCCTTGAGCTGCCTCCGCAGTATTTTCCCTGTGGTACTTTTAGGTATAGTGTTGACAAACACGATCTTTGAGATCCGTTTGTACGTTGCTACCCTCTCCGCGATGTATCCCTGGACGTCGGATTCTTTCAACGATCCGGACGCCGCTGGCTTTGGGATGACGAAAGCGATAGGAACTTCTCCCGATCTGGAGCAGGGCAGAGCCGTCACTGCTGCGTCCAGCACTTCAGGATGTTCCCTCAGCAAACCTTCTAGCTCCGCTGGAGCGACCTGTAAACAGGACAGAATATTAAATTGATACATAATACATTTTCTGCTGCGAAGATATCTGTCAAGTATTTGGTACTGTGATGAATGTGTTGGCGTGTACATCCACCACGAGTGGTACGAGGGAGGATGTGCCCGGTTTGGTTATGGGCGGACCACCACCATTCCCGGGATCTTTTCGGATGTGTCCGTTGGTTATGGGCGTACCACCACCATTCACGGATTCTTTTAGGATCGTGGCCTGGTTTGGTTATGGGTGGACCACCACCATTCCCGAGATCTTTTAGGAAGTGTGTCCGTTGGTTATGGGCATACCACCACCATTCACGGATTCTTTTGGGTTAGGAGAGAGAGACGAGGTGAGGAGGAGAGAGAGTGTTCAGCGACTAGAGGAGAGCGTAGAATGAGGAAAAAGATGCAGGAGGCGAGTTTTTATAGGGTAGGTTCCGTTATATGCCCCCAATTTTTCGGTACCCAAAGTAGCCCACTCCACCCCTCGTCTAAGTAGTGCGCTCCAGCAGGTGTACAAGAAGTTTAGTTCCCATTCCGCCGCTCGCATTGTCAAGCGATCTGGATGCTCGCTAGCGCTCGCATCTCAAACAAGATAAACAATCCCAGAAACTATCCCGTGAATGAGCAGGTTGTTTGGGACTTCTGAATAGATTCGGAATTCCCGAGAAAGATAAGATAACAGCGATAACAATACTGACCGGAATACCTGTAAATCCTTGTTGATTGATGGAATGTTAGTTCAGTTACTCGACTACATCATTTTTATAAGGTTTAAAGTTAATAGAAAAATGTTTAAGAATTGGGGGCATATAACGGAACCTACCCGTTTTTATATGCTTGGGAGCTGTCTCCCTCCATCCTCTAGCTGGTAGAGGATGGTGGGGATCTCCAGGCTGGCCCTCAGCTCTCTTGCGTCTTCTGTCCCCACTTCTAGGTTTTTTAATCTTATTTCTACGTACAAGAGTTGTGGTTCTGGGAGGATACCACGATAGGTACTAATCTGAGAAATGAATACCTAGTGATAGATACACATATTGTTAAAACCGTTATAGCAGATCGTGAGACTACATACACCGGATGTTATACCTACCCCTACAGTGAAAGGGCGAGTTTTGGTGAATCGATCTTTATGGAACATTAATAGTGAGGAGCCTACTCTGGAATAGGCGATTAGGTACCTACCTATTTAATAAGTTGGACAACCGATAACTGCACTACGATTCAGCGTCGTGTATGTAACTCTGAATTGAATTGAAATATATCATTCTTCATCATTCATTTTAGCGAATTTTCAAAGAAAATGAAACTACTGTAATGGGTCAAACATTTTCACAACATGAGTTTTACAGGCAAATCCGTTTCAGAGCATCATCTACAGGTCTTAACAAAAATTTATATATACACTTGTATGTATTTACTTATGTGTCACTCCAGACGATATCTGACCTTGGGAACATGATAAAAATTCCAAATTTTGCCAGAATGTTCGTACTGCCAAACAGAAGGATGATTTCGAAGAAGAACAATTATTAAAAATTCTAAGGAGGTCAAGTTTGAGTGTTTAAGGATCAAAAATAGGAAAAACGGCTAAAATTGCGAACAATTGATATGAAATTAATGAAAGTAAGGGAGGAGGAAGGGTGAGTAAAGGCAGAAAAATACGATTTCAGTTGTTTTTCACACAGAATGTGTCAGATTTGGATTTTTGTGGGCCAAAAATTGGTATTAAGGGCTAAAATTAATACCTATTAATTCACTTGACGTTGTGTGGGGCGGTGATTCACGTCAGGAAGATGGACTTGGATGATGAAAATATTTTTCTCAAAAAAGAGTGGGTGAAATTTGATTTTATAAGGGTCAGAAATCTGTAAAAGTGTCTAAAAACACAAAAAAATGATGTAATTTTACGAAAATTGGTATGGTTTCTCGTTATATTATCTTTTTACACAATAGCACGAATATTTCTTTCTCTTATAGCCACGCTGTATGACTGGAACTTTTAAAACAACAGCACAATAAAACGCGTACACACGTACACATAAATAATTCGACAGTAAGTGCCCAACAATAATTTTCCACGCCGCAACTCGACTAATGGCCTGTGACCTCAAGACGTGTTTATAATCTCTATCTCACATGTTTCAAAAGGGCACCTAAAAATGAGGAGAAATTCCTCATTTCTTTCTCCTTCCAAAATCTTTCTTACGAATTTTGGAAATCACGCGTGATCAAGAGGCAAGATAGAACCTCACTGAGTCATACCACCAACCTAGTCTACCTGGATACCTACTTAACCTATAATATTAGTGGTATAAACTATGTTATAAATTCTTGTGACATCCAAATATAAAGTTTCAGCATGACCATTTACGATCACATTTTCAAAGTTGGTGACAGCTACCTATTTTTTGACTTTTTTTCGCAATTTTTACCCCCCCCCCTCCAAATCGGATTTCGTTCCCTTTTCTTGAGATTAAAAAAAAAAAAAAACTAATGAAATAGCCTTTGTATTGAGTCACCATTCTATACAAGATTTTTTTTATGAAGCCATAATTTTAGCGATATTTGGCCACAAAAAACTTGAATGTGACTCCCACTGAGAAAAAATATTGTCTCTTTTTATATTTTCGATATAGGTATATTTTTACACCTTCCTAATTTATTAAATACCTACCTAGTATTTTTCACAGGTCACTATTTTTCACCACTTATGGCATTTTTGGTGGTTCTTAGAACCTAATTTTTACTAATTCTTTAGCGTCTTTGACCCTCAAAATTCTAGTTTGCCACTTTTTTCTTATAAACAAAAATGTCCTTTGTTCGCCATTACAACATTACCTGGTAACCTTTGACTTTGATGAGTTCTTTTATTCGGTCGACGATAAAGAAATCACCGTCTTGATCGACATATCCAACGTCCCCTGTGTGCAGCCAACCATCAGCATCCACGGTTTCTTTTGTCGCTTCTGGTCTGTTGTGGTAACATTTCATCACCTGCCGGATAAGTACATATAGGTAGATATAGAGAATTCCAATCAATTGATTGAGCGGCCTAGACCTTGATGTTTCGAAACCAAACGTCTTGCCATTTCGGCGTCGTTGAGCCACACATACTTACAGCTAGCGGGCACCTACCTGGCTCTAAAAGTTTCGAAATGTTATCGTAACAAGAATCAATTTAAAAATGGACGGTGAACGGACCTTGGATTTTGGTTTATCATTCTGTGAATAATACACCTATTGAAAGTTTTCGAGCTACGGCGCTGAGTGCGTCAAGAGGTGGACAGAAGTCGAAAAATCATGTGTATTTTTTAGCCTTTAAAATGAAAAGCGCTCTGTCCCAGATAGTTGGAGAGAACATTGAAAATTTGAACCTACAAGCCTTAGTTGCCCCCTCAATTCAACGTCTTATTTACATTTTAATCCGATTACACACAACAACATGTTCACTTACCCGAGGGCCAACTCGTCATTCGTTGAAATGATTTCGAATAATTCGGTTATCATCTGTCCTAGGACGACTCATCCCAGAGTAAATAGATTCATTTAAATACGGAAAAATGGATTCTGTACAGATTTTGTGATGTAAGTAGTATTGTAGAGTAGATAGCTACACGTTATAAAACTTCGGTACACCCGTAAAAAAAAGTTCAAATATGTGCATTTCTAAATTTTGAGGGGCCATTCTATAGGTACCGTAGAAGGTAAAAATACTTTGACTAGTTGCCCAGAAACGAGAATAATTTGTATTACTGTATTTGAGGCGTTTAGTTGCAAAACCAGCTCAATCCATTTTCAAAAATTTTACAGAAGAGACGAAAAACGTCTCATGTCCATTCCTTTGAATTTCGGTACCTGTATCATGCTTTTTTTGAAAGAACAGAGGTCTAGGAAAGTTCCCCAACATTTATTACCGGCATTAAATTTTTTTTAGTATTTTTAAATTCAAACAGTTTTTTGGATCGAGCTGGGTTTGCTGCAATTCGGGTCATTTTTCTTTCAATTTTTCTTGTAAAGTCAATATTTTATACTGTACCTTTTCTTATTTTGTGATTTATTGCTCATGAATGTAATAGGTAAATTGAATTCAAAACTCCAGTACAAAAAAGTACTGTTTTCCCTGAAATAGGCCATAAAATAACACATGTTCATGTTTTAGTTCTTATTTGTACACAAGACACAGTGAATGAATAATAAATGAATTCTAGTGAATAAATGAATAATAAAAGAAAGGAATAATTCAATTATTGACGAATTAGGAGAAACTATTTTCGTTTGAAGTCGCATTTACACAATATGGCTCATTTGGATCGACGTCTTGCTCGGCGTTGTTTTCTGCGAGGTAAAGGACGTCTTTATAGTATTGTAGTGTTTCGAGTTCCCTCCAGTCGGATCCATAGTGTTTTGCTAACAAATTTCCAACATCTGTTAGTTTTGCCGGTGCTACTGGAACTCCTACAGTAACAGGGTTCACTGCAATATCCGAAAACGTTTTGCCTTTCTTGGAGATCTTCTTAAAGGCACAGAACAATAATAATTGAGAAAGCACCAAAACAAAAGGAAGACTACACTGCAGGGAAAACCCAAAACAAAACAAAAGGTAGACTGCAGATTCACGTGAACCACAGAATCCCAACAACCGATTTGTGGTGGGGACTCCACTACGCGCCAAGCGGCAGCTTCCGTAAGCTTGGAACGAGCTGGGTTTGCAACGAGCCGCGTTTTTGAAGCCATTTTTCTAGAGGATCGAACTGGATTCGGTGGGAATCGCTTTGAGAGGTTGTAGAGCTGACCCAGGACTTTGCGAAAAGCCAAAAAAGTGATTTGTGAAAAATAGTGGATTGAGCTGGTTTTGCAACTAAACGCCTCATTTTTTGTAGGAATAAATTTGATATATTTGAAATTTGGTGCTCCGCCGCAACAGGAGAAAAAGAAACGGCGGTTTTGGACCTTCATCCGATCTTATCTAAACCTCGAAACAAGTGAAAATGTGCATTTATTTTCAATAGGATTAGCCAGAAAGTGGAAAAATATTCTAAAATCATAGGACAGATCGTCGGCTTACAAGTGAAATTCACTAAGTCAATTTTTTCAATTTTCGGTTTATTTGCTACTCCTATGTATTTTTCAACACCCGATCGATTGGTGACGTCAATTTTGAGATCCTAGGAACCGTTCTCACGGAAAATGCGAAATAGTTTTTCACTAAGTCAGAATGTTAAAAAAATTAGTCAGGAGAAATTCACTAAGTCCTTCCCGTGATGATTATCGAGACTTAGTGAATTTCTCCAAAGGCAATAAATTATTGCCGTTGAAGTGAAATTCACTAAGTCACTTGAATGGATTCATATTTCTGATCATTTCGTGTGGATCCGGGATAAAAATACGACTAGGCAGAAAGGATTTTCGCGATTCACCTACCCACAGCATCAGTTACCTCGACTCGAGACAGTTATTAATGAAATAAATATAAAGAGATATAAATGAATATAAAGAACACTGTGTCAGAAAAGATGCAGCCATGAAGGAAAAGGATTTGGACAAAAAAAAAGCCACTCATGACAAAAGCTTCATGTCGATAACTTGTGATCTTCAAAGCGTGCTTCAGATCCCCAGTTCTGGTGTAAGTTTGCTGTATTACCTCAGAAAAATAAATGTGTACAACTTTACTGTGTATGAGGCAGCACCCCCGAACAACGGATACTGTTTTTTCTGGACTGAAGTAAATGGCAAAAGAGGGAGGTGTGAGGTCGGGTCCTGTTTGCTGAAGTTCATAATGGACCACGTTCCTCACACAGTAGAACGCCTCACTATCTTCTCGGACACTTGCGGGGGTCAAAACCGTAACATTCAAATATCGGCACTGTTGTTGTACGCTGTACGCAATCACCCCAGCTTAGAAATCATCGAACAGAAGTTTATGGAGAGCGGCCATTCTTACATGGAGGTCGACTCAATGCATTCTGCAATCGAAACAGCAAAGAAAAATGTGGATGTCTTTAGTGTTCATGAATGGGAAAACATTTTTCGAATTGCACGAAAAAGTAAGGATGGATACCACACTAAAGAGCTCTGCTTTCAGGACATGTTAAACTTAAAACACCTTGTTCAGACAACAGTGTTCAACAAGAACGTGGACGATGCGGGTCAAAAGGTTAACTGGCTGAAAGTAAAAGTGTTTCAGTACAGAAGGGATGAGCCAGAATCCATTGGATATAAGTACGGTTATCAAGATGAATTCAGGAAGATTCCCTTGAGAATGGCATCAGCCAGAAAAAGCCGGGCCTCCACTTTGAGGATGACTGAAACATATTTAGCTCCACTGTACCGGAATCAGCTCCCGATTTCAGTGGCAAAAAAGAAAGACCTATAACAACTCTCTGCCGTAAGGGTGTCATACCGCAGAATTTGCAGCAGTGGTTCTATGGTTTACAGACAAGTAACGCCATAGTTGACCGGGCTGCTGAACCTGCACTGTCAGACGCTTCTGACGAAGAATAATAATTTTGTGAGAAGTGAAGTTTTGAACTGAATTGTGAGCATTATTTTGAATTTTAAAGTTCCTTTTTTTCCACAAAGTTTCAAATAATAATTGTATTGCAGTCGAAACTCAGATTTTAAACAATAAATTACTTTTAAAATCCTTAAAAAAATACTTATTAAAATCCTTCACCCCCTCATTAATGCGATCAAAATTCAGGGAGAAATAGATAGAAGAATCCCTAAGTCATCACATCTCAGAAGTTTTTCGACAAGTGAAAATCATTAAGTCACTATAGTCAGGTGAAATTAACTAAGTCAGGTCCCTTCGTACGAAAAGTACATTTTTAAGTTAGTTGTGAATGCGCTAACCACTTGGGGATCACGTGGAAGTAAGTAGACATCACGAAGCAGCTGCACACCAAATTTCAACCCTCTAATCCAATTTCTTCCTAGCAAAACGGGTCTCACCAAAAACTGAATTTTTCAAATTTGATTTTCTCAAAACTATAATAATTGACTTAGTGAATTTCACTTGTAAGCCGACGAGATATTTGGAAAAACAGAAAAAATTTCTTGGCAATGGACCTAAAAAGACATTTTAACGATATTAATTTATGCATTTTAACCCATGAAATTTCAACCTGAGACCACTCATATATATATTATATGCACTTATATAAATTATGTGTTTGTGTTGTTAACAGTTGAGGAGCAGAGAAGTACCTAAGTATTTAAAAAAGTCTAAAAATAGTTAGATCCATTGCAATTGCTTAACCATGTTGAAAAATACGCTAAAACTTATTTTTTCGTGTTTTTTTCTTCAGTTTAATTGAATAAGGCTCATTCTGGGACCCCTTATGTGTGGTATATTCGTAATCGGCGAAAAATTTTCTATAAGAATCCGTCAAGACAGAATTTCGTTCTCACGTTCACCCAGTATTGATAACTTTGGTCATTCAGTACCTACCTAATGCAGACCTTTGTCGTCGATTGATCATTTCTGATCTGGGTCGAACTGACAATAACTGTTATTGATAACTATGGTTTGATCACCGAAACCGGTATAACAGTGTTTTTTGCGTTTTTTCTTGTATTAGTGGAAATGGACTATTTTTTCAATAACTCCGTTTTTCTCTGATCTGGGTGTTCAGTTCGATAGTCGAATGAAGTTCAATGAACATACTGATTCCATGTGATCAGTGGGAGGGTTGAAAAGAAATACACGGGATTTCCGTAGAGCTCTAAGGATCCTTACTGAATCTATTCAACACAAGTTCCTTCGGTATATTGCATTTAAAAAAGGTATTCGTCAAGAAGATGTTGTGTACGTTGATGGCCGAGTGTGGACTTTTGTCTCTGGAGAATAGGCGAATTTTAGGAGATGTTTTATTTTTACATAAAATACTTGATAATAATATAAATTTTCGGGTCTTGCTACATTATTTTGATATTCGCACGCCAAATTATTATAATTATAATATTATTAATTTATTTTCCATCCCTTTTGGTTTATTATTCTCTGAATAATACACCTATGTAATCGCTCAGCAAAAAATTTTTATAACACCCCCTCAAACTTTTTTCTTTTCCATTTCAAGGTGCGTAGATTCAAAAAATGCAATGTCCGTCCGCCGTCCGCCGTACGCCGTCCGCCGTATCACGTGTACAGGCTTCATTTTCGGTCTAAAAAAGTCGTTCTTTCGCACACATGCTCCATTTGGGCCCTAGTTGTGTCCCGAAACTTTTCAGCCCGATCGGAATATTCCCAGGGGTGTTGTGAGTGAAAATGTGTGTAAAAATAGGTACTTTTTGCGTTTTAGCAACATGTTGGTAACATGAGCTTTTGAGGTATCGTTTTCCATGTTTTTGGGGACGAGAAGATCGAATATGAGGTCGATTTTGGCCAAGGAGTGGAAAATTGAGGTTGTACCAGATGTTCAGCTCCCAAAATTGATTTTGTATGAGTCAAAAACCTGCGAAATCGTCTGAAATCACCATCAGTTTGTAGAATAACACTAGAAAAAGTGTCAACACGTGGATCAAGACGATTAAATGGCACTACCAATGATCAAAGTTAATTTGGAAAAAAAAGATCGTACCTACCTAATTTGTGTTTTGGGGGCCAAAATTGGTGGAAACCATCAAATAGTTATTTCAATTATTTCACATGAAACAAACAATAAATGTACAGCCAACATTTCTGTAGAATAATAAACCCCATGTGACAAGGACTTTGCAGCGTTTTGCATACAGCTACCTACTACACAACCCCATTTATCGTATGGAGAGATTTTATAATTTAATTTCTGGGAGCAATCCCGCTCTTGATTTGTTTTTTTTAATAGATTTTAATCTTTTGAAAACCATGCTGTCCATTTTCTAGTAGATCCCCCCCCCCCCCAATCCTTTTTCCTATTCACGTCCTATATCACTTCGTTTTTTTCTTGATTCTGTCATTGGTAAGTATAGTCATTTGTATTTTAATTCTATAATTAGTAGGCCTCGATGTTTTTTTGGAAATTGTAGTTATAATATCAAAAATTGTAATATTGTGATAATCTTTGTATACACGTCCGCTGTGTCTTTATTTTGTCTATATTGTATATTATGTAGTATATATTGTGGTGTCATGCCCGTTTAATGAATAAAATAAATAAAAGTAATGATTTCCAGAGTTTTATTCCATTTTCGGATTCTACTTACTACCTACCTTGAAACGCGAGCCATCAAATTTTGAGGGTGGTGGTGAAGGGGGGGGGGGGGGAGTTGAAAAACGTTTTCATTCTCTTCAATGCTTCGTGCTTTCAGAGGTTCATTATTGAAAATATTAAACCAAAATTAGTACGGACTTACTAGACTAAAAATATATAATTTAGAGACTGCAAGTTTGCAAGACGTCAACTCACTTGAGGACCTCTAAAACAGAGCTCGCCGCTTTCGTTAATCGGCAAAGATTTTCCAGAGTTGATGTCAACAATTTTTGCTTCCGTGTTGCTCAAAAGTTTCCCAATTGAAGCGTACTTTGTAGAATCGAGAGTTCCTTGCGTTAGAAGTGGGCTACTCTCTGTCATACCATAACCTATAAATCGAAATCATTGTGATATTTACGTAAATCGTGAACACCGTCCAGTGTAGATGAGGTATAAAACTCCGATGGCCGATTACTCAGACCGTCTTCAAGAGCCGGTAAGTATAATAATTTTCCCTTTGCTCTCAACCATGTGTTTTGTTCATCATTACCTAACGTCAGTGAGGCTTCTTACTTAGACTCGAAAAACATTTTTGCGGGTGGGTATTTATTTATAAAATAGAAGTCGCTTACAGAGATCGAATTGGTACTGACTGGAAACAATCACTATTCGCGACCAATCTCTATAACCGACTTCTACTGTATATAATTGTGGTGATTTTAGCAATTTTTACCGATATTGGCGAATTTTGACTCACAAAAGTGACCTGCTTTTGATAAATTGCTTTTTTGAGGAAATTTTTATTAAAACCGATAAAGTTATTTTCCGTTTCGGGACATCATTCAATACCACTTTTGGTGAACACATGTATACCAGTTTTCGGAGATTTCAGTCATTTTTACCTATGTTGTCGACTTTCGACCCCAAAAAACTCAAAAATTGATCACTATAATCGACCTTCTGATCAGTATAACAGGCCAATTCCCTGTGTGTTTATATACAGCCGATCGGAACCTGACTGTTTCTATCCTTATCAAGCGACTTCTGCTGTTTGATATAAATATTATGTCTGTAGCGCGCTACAAGCCGCAATTTTGGGTATTGTGACTTGAAACTTTGAGGGTAGACTCGTTGGGCCTACCATATTTATGTACAGTTTTTGGTGCTTCCATGGTGCCAGGGAACGGCGCCACGCTGGCACTAGCGGTGCCATCTGCCAGAAAAATGCGTGGTCGTTGTTTTTCATGTTTTCATATTTTTCAATGGTTTTTCATGTTTTCAAAGCTCTATCAATTATCCTTATAGGGACTGATAAAAATATTTAGTCATAAAACGTTAGGAAAAATAGCTATTATTGAGCGTGGTACGCCTTAGGCAGAATTTGAGCCTAGCAAAATTGCGCGAGGCGGACCCACTAGTGTACGTCTGTACGAGTATGTTTGTGTATTTAAAAGTTTGTGTATTCTCTAGCCTATTAACTGAGCTTGAATGGACCTTGGACAATGGGATGGGGTTTCCTTTCATGAAGCCTCTTGATATCTCCGCCGCTACATGGTGCACCTCCTGTCATAGTAAGCTTCAGATGTTCAAGATGAATACTGCTGACTGTCGGGTGAGACGCTAAAAATAGAATTATAGGTGGCACCGCGTACAAGAGTATGTTCTGAAACATTACGAATCATTTCAAAAACTGGCAACTACATACAATATCTACAAGTAGGCAGGTAGGTACCTACTTGAAAGAAAAAAAATTTATCATAGGACAGCAAGGTTGGTGTTAAACTCCAAGACTGTTTCCAGTGAGCGTAAAATTAAGTGAAATTGCTCGAAATACTGTCGGAATATGGACGTAGGCGGTGGACGTAGATTATCCAAAACCCGCATATATCCGACTGTTCGTCGAGATCATGAACTGCAGGAGTTCAAAACAAAGCCAAATACGAATCTAATTATTAGGACTTTATGATTAATGTGAAAGGATCAACATAGGTAAGAGAAACATATGGAAGAAACACGGATTTCGAGAAATAAATGAGATCACTTATAGTAAAGTGAACAATCAAATATGCCGTGACCCTATTTTACAACAGTTTAATTAATTTATATTTTTATACGGAGTTTTTGAAACATGAAAATCGTTATTGATAATTACCCATAAAGAAATTTCATGTTTCAAAATCAAACAATGATGTGGGTCGGGTGAGTGGGTGGGAACACCGCTTAATTTCAGGATTGTGAATGCGGTGAATGGCTCGATTTGATTGGAACTTTTAAGGAGAAATTTGGATTTCCTTTCCGTTTATTCGAAGTTGAGAAAATCGCACCAGCCGAGATCAACGTATCAATAGGTGCTCTTCAAGCTTAGGTAATCCATCCTGTGAAAGAGGATGACTGCCCTGACTGGTCGCATTGTCATAAATAACTTGAAATTGCTGTTCCTTCTTTACTTACCTCATTGGTTTCCAATATCTGCAGAAACGGTTTGGGCTCGAATTTCGGTAGCGTCACGAGTTTTGCTCCACGAACGAGAGACCTCATCATCACTACGACAGCCCCATATATGTGAAACAGCGGGAGTATGGTTGGCACGGTGTCCTGGTAATATTCTGAAAAATAGCTCAACCTCAAATTTGGTATTGATTCTGCAAAAAAGTTGAATTTCAATCGATTTTTATGAGTACTTTGTCAGACAAATGTTAACACGGGCTGTACAGAACCCGTGTATTGTGCGGGACAATATTAATTTAGGCTAAATAGATAACAAGGAACTCTCGAGTTCCATTAAATTGGTATAGGTAGACAGACAGTTCGTCATATATAACACATTATGGGATCAGCAAGCATCCACTGTGTACATTAATGAATAACTTCGTATTGAAGACTCTACCAAAGATTGTATTCTTATCGTATTCATGATTTCTTTATAATATGCAGTTTGAGAACATGATAACTGTCATGGTACCCTTAACAATATACCACTCCAAATATTGTACATACAAAAGATTGTCACCACTAAAGACGTGGAGAAGGCGAGCTGCGTATGAAAGGGGCAGAGCCAGGTATCTCTCTCTCCAACTGTCCCGCAAAGGCTTTCAACGGCCGTCAGAGGATCGGGGGAGGGTAGAGACGCCTTTATAAGGCGCCCGGCTTGCCCAGCTCACCATTCTATCGATCTCTCTCTCACCTTACTTCACACCTCTTTCAGCTCACCCTTCTCCTCAACCTTGCATATCCAACGTGGTGATAAACCTTTCTGGGCACCTCCAAAAAGATCTCAAAGTGGCGATAAACCTTTCTGGGCACTTCCCCTAGGTAATATCCAATGTGGTCATAAACCTTTCTGGATATTAGCTAACCTAGCACCCGACATCTCCTTCTCAAACCTCACCTCACCACACCTACCTCAAACATTCAATCACCAAAATAGTTTTAACTGGTTCAGATTCAAATGTGGTCTCGGGAACAATCTGTGGAGGCTATACGAATTACTACAAGATGACTTTCGATCTCCGTTATCAATCCTGCTTCACCATGTCTAGCTATTTCGTATTTTTAGCGTTTTAGTCAAAAAATGCCGTATCAATCTTCCAAGCAATAGGAATATAACATTGGGAGGATTGACCCCAACTAATTATTTAAGTCAGTATCTAAGCATACTGACCAAAACTCAACTGAGTACATAATCCGTCAGTTGCTAGTTGAATTATGTACAGATTCCCCTATTCCATCCTTACCGTTATTTTCTCCATGATTTCTAAAACGCTTAAGGTCGCCACAGAAGTAGGCATACCTAGTTTAAAAAAATAAGGCTGTAGAAGAAAGGTCAATGAGCTAAGATACTATACGTTACGTACATATGGAACTTTGCATCGTAGGTTTGGTATTGCATGATTCTGTATCCACAGCCATTTATACGAAGGTTTGGTATTGGTATGAAAATGGGTATTTACTGGAAGCGAAGTTTAGAGGGTTGATTTTGAAAATGGGTATTTACTGGAAGCGAAGTTTAGAGGGTTGATTTCTGCATTGCTGGCTTGAATGATGTTGGCCGTGAGGTTCCTGTGAGTGAGACAGACACCTTTTGGTAAACCGGTGGTTCCCGAGGAGTACGGGAGCAGAGTTGTTGACTCCAAGTCTGGTCGGATGCCAATAAGGCGTCCCAGATCGGCGTCATCACCCCCAGACTCACCACCTAGCCAGAAAAAGTAATTAAGTACATAACTATAATATTTATATAATTAAAAAAAAAAATTTAAGTAGTAGGAGGGAGCATCCACTTGACATCTACGTGTAGATCTACACGCTAAGCTAGGCATTCGGTGAGTTAGTAGTTACAAATGAATGAGCGCATCCGAGCAAAACCAGGCATGGAATAGAAGAGGATTAGGTTTGGAACGCGATCTCGATAAGCTTCCTGGTGTTAATCAATATTTCAGAAGCTACTGATGGAGCGAAATGCTAAATCTAATGAGTACGTAATATACCAACTTATTATACGGTTAATTAATGCAATGCTTACCTATAAAATCGGAGAATGAGATCACGCCCGGTGGAAGAGACCGGTGCCGTCCGTCGTAGTCATGGACGCAAATGACTCGGAGGTCTCTGCCCAGAGCCTCCTTCGCCTTCAGCAAATTCGCCAGTTGGTCTGGATGGGCAACCACAACGCTACTCCCACTGTCCTTCAATTGAAACAGGATTTCCTCTACAAAACATGAAACTTAGGCTGTTAAAACTGCAATAACGTTTCCTCATTATATTTGAAAACATCAAATACGTACATAGGTCTTATATTTATTCAAATTTGTAATAATAAAATCGTAATTGTGTCTGCCGGTTCAACATTTCTCTCGAAGATTACCAGAATTGAAGTGAATTTCAAACTGTCCATTTTTATACACAGGTACACGAGAGCTGAGCATCAGATCTTTGTAGATGTATTTGGGCGAAACAAACAGTTCTACGTGTTCAGTGATAGAAAATTTCAATTGACTTCTAAAAAACTGTCCACTAAATTCATTCATCACTTGCTCTAAGTGTTAATAACTGTGTTAATATTGGCTCATTTTGAGCTGGGCTCATTCGATGGTTCGTAGAACTGCCCATAAATGGTCGAACGTTTCTTGTAGGCTGGGTCCTGGTTCAACCGGGATTCAGTACGGCGTCGTACCTGGGTCGCTATTCGCAGTTTGCACAGTAGACAATACACCAATGGGCAGCTTTGAGATCTGAATTCGTTATCGATCACAGTATTGTTAAACCTCATTTGGCCAGACGAAATACCTAGTTCATCCTCATTGACATCCTTATTAACGGGGGAGACAAATAAATACTATTTATTGCCCAGGTTTTAAATAAATAATACCGTTACCTTTTACCATCTCTATAGTTTCTTTTTGTTTACAAAGCTACGAACACGTATTTTTCATAGTTCACAGACGTTTTTGTTTCAACTTAGGTTATTACTACTTGGACTCCGTAGAAGGGGCACTTCCGAAATAATTTCAAAAAGAACCGATAGCCACAGGACTGTGCTTGTGCCTTTACTTTCTAAAGTGCCGCTAAGACTGCCATGCCTTTGTTACACGCTTCCAATGAGCAGACTAAGCTCTGGCTGATCGGGAGGTTCAAGCGCTACCGGGAAAAATATCGCAGAAGACATGTTCATGTTGGAGAACTTGTTTCTCTTCCTCACCGGGTCAGGTCAGTACCAAATGCTTTTCTAATGCCAAATATACATTCCCAGACCCTAACCAATATAATTTAACCTAACTTTTCAATTTTCGTGCCCTAATTCGAAATACAATAAGAGTGTGCTCATATTGCTATATCCACAGTCTCTGGATGGGGTTTCAACGAGTGATAACAACCCCATAAAATTGTACATAACGTTCATGATGGTCGTGAGGTGTCGCGGAAATCGTCCTGGGGTTGCGGGCTTTTAACAACAAAATGCAATACACGACATTCCATTATTTGCGTGTATGAAATTTCGAGCCTCAATGAGGTCCATGTGTCATGTTGTCACAAGAGGAATTTTGAATGCATCGTGTGTATTGTGTAAGGGTTCCACTCTCGGCAATTTACTAACTAGTTTGATGAGGAATTAATTGGAAGAATTTGTAGATAGATAGATAGATTTGTAGATAGATTTAGTGTATTTGAGGGATGGCTTAGTGAAGAGTGTATGTTGAGTCCCTTTTCACGAATAAAATTACGAGCAGAAAAAGATGGAACATAATGTGAATCATCCATCGATACCAAACGTATCCTGTCACTTTTTCTGGTGAAGTGCGTATGGCTTATGTGTGTATTGTAATGAATGAGGGGTTTAACTACGCCGCCCATACAGCGTAGTTTCCCCCTCTCCATCCTCTATAAAGGTAGGGAGGCAGTGTGACAGCTGCCCCCGGAGACAAATGGTTAGATTATAACGCGTTGCCTCCGAGAGTTGATGATTCGTTTCCGCGAATCAACCGCCCCTTCAGCCGCGTGTCAATAAGATCGGGAAGAGTCAGCATCCAAGATGGACGGGATTCCCATATACCGTCACACTCCTCCCCTTAAAAACATACTTCTTTGAAGAAGAAGTATGTGAAGTTAGACACGGGACTGAAAGTAGTATGGAGTTCTAATTCAGGAAGATTCATCTGAAAAACTCCAAAGCTGACAGCTTCCATCGTAATGGTACTACTGAGAATTGTTACTGGTGGAGAACTAGCTCCTATCAGTATCACTTGGCGCACTTGGACAAAAAGGAAAGAAAAAAAAAAATAGTTGTCAGAGGTTCTGGTTCAGGAAAGTTCATCTGAACAACCTCTAGGTGACTAACCTCCATCATAAGATGGAACAACTGGGAAAACAAGGGGAAAAATTACAAAAAATAGGCGTTGAACGCCAGGCATAACAGCCTTAAGAATAATATCATGAGGTTTGATATTATTAATAGTAGTAATCATGAGGTTGATTGTAATAATAATAATCATGAGGTTGATTTGATAAAAATAGAAAATCCAATGGCCGAAGTGTATATTGATAAACAAAGGGGTATTAAAAAGAGGATTCCTTCTGGAAAACCTCAGAGCTATTCCTTCTGGAAAAGCTCTCAAAAAGTGGAGGGGGTACCGAGGATAAAATCCAGCAAATACCCACCAACCACGCTCTGCTACCATGTAATGGATGAGGGGTTTAACTACGCCGCCCATACAGCGTAGTTTCCCCCTCTCCATCCTCTATAAAGGTAGGGAGGCAGTGTGACAGCTGCCCCCGGAGACAAATGGTTAGATTATAACGCGTTGCCTCCGAGAGTTGATGATTCGTTTCCGCGAATCAACCGCCCCTTCAGCCGCGTGTCAATAAGATCGGGAAGAGCCAGCATCCAAGATGGACGGGATTCCCATATACCGTCACAGTATGTAATGGGTTTGTTATAATATATCCTACAGTGTAGAGATGTCTGAATTGTTTGTTTCAGGTTTGGCTATGCGATGGGTCACGTTCTGAACGATCTCTGCGCCTCAATGTGGTTCACGTACGCCCTCGTCTACTACACCGCAGTCATCGGAGTTTCTCATTCCATGGCGGGAATCATCATGATCATCGGGCAAGTCGCCGATGCCATATCGACCCCCATAATCGGCTCGCTCTCCGACCGCGGTTCCACCAAACTCCAAAACAGGCCGGTGGGCAAAAGAAAAATCTGGTACATCGCCGGCACCGTGCTCGTCGTTTGCAGCAAGCCCTTCATATTCTCTCCTTGTCTCCCTTGCGGAGAGTCACCCGACGTGATCAAAGTGTGCTATTTCGCGGTGTTCATCATAATATTCCAGATTGGGTGGGCGGCCGTGCAAACAGTACATTTAGCAATGGTAGCGGACCTAACCTCTAACGAAAAAGAGCGAACGCTCCTTCTGTCCTTACGGAACACGATGACGGCAGTCTGCAATTCTGCAACCTACGTCGGGCAGTGGATCACTATATCCATCTTCGAAAAATCATCCGAGCACATGGACGAACACGACGTGATAAGTTTCCAGATTGTAGTTGTGGCTATTGTAGTTTTAGGTATTATGACTTCGATATGTTTCTTAATCCTGGTCCCTGAAGACCCATCGAAATTCAGAAGCCACAGCATGGAGTCATACAGCCAAGAGTCCAACACCCACTCCGTGCATCATCCCGCTTTGAAAATACTCGCCAGACTAATGCTTCACTATATTGGATTAATTTACCTAAATGTTAGAATTTTTGTGGTTGCGGTGCAAGCTTTATTAACCCTATATCTCCATGAATCCTTGAAATCATTCGCTTACGAGCTTGCCACTGTTCCTTTAGTTTTAAACCTAACCACCTTCGTTGTTTCCCTTCTGACTGGGATTCTAAACGACATACTTGGTAGAAAAGCGACATTCACGTTAGGTACGATTTTCGGCTTAGCAGCGTGCATTTGGACGTATTTCGGAGAAGGACAAGTCTACGCCCACAAGTTGGTTTACGTGGTGGCCATATTTTACGGATCAGCCTGTGCGTTGCTGCAAATCACTGCTCTCGCCTTGATCGCCGAGTACATTGGAGAGGACATCAACAACGGCGCTTTCATCTACGGGTATATGAGCTTCCTTGATAAAATTTCCACCGGCCTCATTTTGGCGTTGATACTCAACTTCCATTCTGTCGGGTGCAACTGGTACTTCACGTGCTCTGTCGTCGGGTGCTGCAGTTGTTCTTCCGTTTTAGCCACAATTCTATTTTGCGCGCTGAAAACCCCATTGAAACCAATCTTCATCACCCCTGAAGCATCGAGGGATACGAGTCCAGAAACGAAACGTGCTACGAAAGACTCAGTGCACGAACGCAAAGCGTAACATGCTTTTTTTTACAAGAAAAATACATTTTTTATTCCCCCCCTCTCCAAAAAACGTAATCACGAACAAAATAAGTCGTTTTCTACGAAAATACGCCGAAACAAAGACTAACTCGTTTCTCCTTGGATTGTAAACTCCGTTTCTGCTGACACTCCATAGCCAGCCAGGGGAATTAAATGACAAGGAGGAAACAGATTCTTGCACTGGAAATCTGCATAAAGACCGTACACACAATCGATACAAATAGTGTAGGTATCTATGCCTATGGGTGTCTTTTGGTCAAGGAAAAATGTTGCCTGTGAAATGTTGTTGGCTAGTTAAAGCGCAGCAGAGGGTCTCGGAAGAAATATACCTACCTATAATTGTTGCATCATGGTTGAACATACATATTCAAACAAAGGAATTCCTTGGGATGTGTTCAGAGTTTTCCACCCTGCCTAAGTATTTAGGACTCGATAATTATGTAAATAGTGTGCACCTATCGGTCTCGTTGAACAAACACAGAAATAGGTATTTTTTAGGGAGAAAAACATAGGTATACTGAAAATATTTTCATCATAACCATAATTTATATGTAAGGGTTGTTTAAACTTAAATAATTTTCTCTTGAAGCATTCTCCTACAAGTCTATGAATAAAGTCGACGCGATTTCAACTTGATCAATCCATAATTACGCGTGATCACTGTAGTTACATACTGCGGTAAATCTCGGGTCAGACCATAATGATGAATCGGCGTGCTGTAATCGATGTAATTCAAAACTCCAAAAACAACCCTGTAAAAAAATTTACCCGCCAAGAAAACCTTCTCAGCCGTACAAAGGAATTTTGCCCGGAAAAATAGCATGCTCGGTGCTCGCAACTCGCTATTGAATGTGCATACATATGTGTATTATTATGTAGAAACCCGTTCCTTCCCCCTCCGTTGTTTAGAAACCTGTTCTTTCCTCCCGAACTGTGCAATTTCTTTCTATGCTGTTTGGCGGGGGCTTTCTGCCTAGGGCCAAAAATTCTGCAACCCCCCAGTGTGGTGAAATGGTGGGTGGGGTGCACAAAAGGCACTTCCTTGGAGCATAACGAATGTGTGTGCAAAATTTCAGCTCGATCCGTTACGTGTGCGAGGCTGTAGCCCTGTCAAAGAGAAGAAGAAGTAGAAGAAGAAGAAGAAGAAGAAGAAGAGGAAGAAGCAGAACAACAGCAAGTAGAAAAACTTATAAAATAGCGATTTGCAAACATCCTTAACTTCCCTGGTGGTACCGAAGGTTAGAATTTTGTAGACATCCTCAAGGGCACCTCGAAACTGTGTGTACGAAAAATCAACACCGGAGACCACCAGAGTGCCGAGTTTGGAGACCACCAGAGTGCCGGGGAGGGGGGGGGGGGGGAGGAGGAGACCCCTACTTGTTCTGTCATGTTACCTGTTGGATTGCTTTTGAGGCTTTCGGTTTTCGTGGCGGGCAGGAAGCTGCCGCGTCCTTAGAAATCTGGGACACATTTTCTTCGTTTGCGTACATAAATAATTATGACGTTATCATGGAACTTGGAAGATGAAAGTCGATAAAATCAGGTGATCCAGGTCTGGCTGTTATGTTTGGCTATAGACAAGATTTTATCTGGGTTGTTTCCATGCCGTTCTCAGTATGCCATTAATTTCTGGATTCAAGTAAATATTCACTATCTCATCAGACTATATAGCTAGATTGTGCTCACTTGTCAACCCCAAAAAACCATTCTGAAGGAAAAGCAACCACCTTCTCTCCACATTAAATAAGCCACAACTACCACTAACCAGGCGAATAAATGGGGTTGATCCCAGTGACAACCATCCCAGCTTCCATTACCCCCAGCATGGTGACTGGGTACTCTGGTATGTTGGGCATGATGACCGTGATCACGGCACCTGGACGGAGTCCAGATTTGAGGAGCGCAAAGGCAAGACGGCGAGAAAGGAGTCTAAGCTCCGCATACGTGTAGGATTTGCCCGTGATGCCACATTCCTGGAAATAGAATAAAAATGTTTCGGCAACGCAATACAAGAATAATAGAATGAATCGATTTAAAAGTATTTCCTTCAGTAAATTCTCGTGAGTATGGGCAGGTAAGCGTTAGGGTTAAACGCTTGATTCTTCATCTTCCCAACTCCAACAACTACATTATAAGGTGATCTTCCCAGTCCAGTGCTCTACTTGATTGGGGATCCAGCGATCTTCCCAATACAGTGATCTAATGGATTTGGGATCCAGTGGATCCATTGATCTAAAAATAAGATGATTTTTGGAATATTTTAGTTCAAGTGACTGTGAAAAGGACGTAGAGTGTGGGAGAAGGTGATAGTTATGCAATATAAGGAAGGAAATGCGAAATAGATATATCGAAAGTTGAAAAAGCGCGGGTCCTACGTCTACGTCACGGCCGGGCTCTGTGCGTGTGTGTGCGCTAAGGTATCCACAGCGGTCAATGTCTCGGCTCATTCAGTCTAACGGTACTTTATCGTTCAAGAGTGGTCAAGTAACTTATGAGTAATACCATTATTTCTATCTCGAACTTGTTCATTCCGTTTTAATTTGCCCCCAATACTCTGTGCGTTTTCGTGAAGCTTGAGGAGACAGTAAAATATCTTTACGTCGTGGCCCGCCTTTTTTTAAACTCCTTTTGGAAGGACGGTAGTAGTTTTCAACCCGTGGTCCTGCTGTCCTTCAGACCTCTTGGAATGACGCCGAAAGGTTCTCCTTTCCAAAACGGTACTTCCACAGGACCATTCCGACATGAAAATAAATTTGAAATTCGCAAAAGGTTGTAACAAGTTGTTTTATGGATATAAAATTTCAGGCGATGTCCCTTTAGATTGGGGATAGAAATTTAACTTCCAATCAGTAGCTAACATTATTAATATGTAGCTACTATAAAGTTAGGCTTCCCGGAATAGGTAGGTACGTCTTGAAAATTATTATGATGAGCAGGTGATAATTCAAAAATTTCGTCTTGATTTAGATTAAAAAAAATATATAGTTCATGTTGAATAGGTACCTATAGTTCAACTGAATGTAGTTGTATATAGTTGAATATTGAATATAGCTGAATACAGATGAATGTTGAATGTAGTTGAATACAGTTGAATATTGAATATAGTTCAATGGTGAATATGGTTCATGAATATATTTGAATGTTGAATGTAGTTGAATGGTTGAACATGTTCAATGTTGAATATAGTTCATGTCGAATATTATGTGACTAATCAAAAGTTTCATCTTGATTCAGTTAAAAAAAAAGATCATGTTGAATTATACTTAGTTCATAAAGAATGCTATTTTTTGAAAGTCAAGTTGTATTACTTGCGTTCCTTTACTTGTTTACTTAATATTACTCCTCAACTCAAAGTCCTCCATTATGGTCACTTTTTGGTTTATTATTTTCAATAATGAACCATTGGAATCGAGCATGAAAAAAAAATTCTTACCCCCCCTCAAAATTTGATGGTTTACGTTTCAAGGTAGGTATGTAGAATCCAAAACTGCAATAAAAATATTTCTGTCTGTCCGCCGTACGCCGTACGCCGTACGGGCCACTTTTCTTAGTTACCATGAAAGAAAATTGATGAAATTCGGGTTATAGGTTCCGTTCGGGGTCTAGTTGGTCCTCGAAGCTCGACGTTACTGTGAGTCATCTGTAAGGGGTTATAAATAGGGGTTGAAATTTTCAAAACGCCTATACCATTTTTTTACGTGAATATTTTTACGGGTTTAAATAGTTCTTGAACTTCCGAGTTTTTTAAGACCATCCGGAGCGTCGTACGTCCAGCCGTTCGTTCACAGTAAGGCCCCGAAGTTTGCACCGACAGGCATTTTCGACTCCAGTGTGAATGAAATTGTATACAATTCAAACCAAATCTCGTAACCAGAGACGCGCCCACAATAGGAAATTTGGCGGAGATGAAATCATTGCTAGGGGCCACCTGATTATATTGGCGGAGTATGAAGTCGAGTTGGTTGTTCTGTGATATTATTTCATTTGAAAAATGACGGCTCTTTTGGAGTTTGTTGGTAGGTAGTGAAACTTGATCAAACGTTGAAGTATTATTGATGGGTAAATAAATTATTACTACGGTAAATCATTACTCAACGGTAAATTATTACACAACGGTTCATTATACCATCTACGTAGAAGGGGCTGGAGTTTGTTGGTAGGTACTTTTGCAACTTTTTTCACTCCTCATCAACAATTTCTTTTCAGAACTTCATTATGTGTGTTTCTTTTTGTTAGGTACTGTTTGTCATCGGCAGAATTATTTTAGCAACATTTAACTCGTGATTTAGGTAGGTACCTAGTAACGAGTACGGGGTTAGGTACTAACCTAAGGAGGGTCTGCGATCTACATTATATGTATAGAATAGTACATATCATATTATATAGACGGGTTATCTATACATAGAGCTGTGATCTGTAACGGAAGGGTATTCTATACAAAATAATAAACCGTTGTGCAGGGATTTGCACCGTTTTAATCTTCGATAATACCTATACCTATATTATGGTTTTCTGCAAACAATTTGTCTTTTTCTTCTTCTTCCTTTGTTCAATGCAGTGAACGCTGTGTCTTTCTCGTATCTGGAAATCTATTTAACGATCACATGGACATGGAAACCTCCCTTATACTGGCTTTTTGGGACGACAATATTATTTATGATATTATGATTTTAAGAATGGATTGTCCCATGATCGTTTTCATAGTCATGAGTTTGTTCTTTTGTTATTAAGCAACTGTTTCAAAATTCCTGCTAGCCAGGCGCGCTGAATTTCGATGATCCGGACCTCTGTTATCCGAAACCTGAATCATCCCGAACATTCCCAGACCTCCAGGAATTCCGGCTGTAGTCCGCTCATTGCCGTCTATAGACCTGATAAATGAGAATCGCCAGTGAGTTATTCAACAGACAACTTCGGTGGTAGTATGTTATGTACATACTGTTGTGATCGGCTGCTCCTCCACAACCAATGTAATGTACATACATGTTGTACCTCAGAGTGGGGACCCCCCGACCCCCCTCTGATCATGTCAGGGGCCTATAAAGAGCCGAGGGGCCAACAAATACATAACCATTCTCAAGCTAACTTTCGGCCTCGTCTGTTCCATCCTTAATCACTACACTGGTGACCCCGAGTGGTGACACGCAGCCTCCGCCCGCCGTCTGCGACTGCGGTGCGACGACAGCGACGACAGCGCCTAGCAACGACGAACAACGCCGCTCAGCGCCGCCCCCACCGACGCCACACAGCGGCGCACCACTCCGACGCCCGCCTCGACGCCCAACGCAGCGGCCCCCCGCTACTTCGCCCCACCATCCGATTCCTATACATATAAAGAAACGGACGCCGGCGCCTCGCACACTTCCTGCTGACACTTCCAGACGACACCTCTCCGGGACTGGCGCCTGCAACGAGAACACGGACCCGAAACCACCGACACCCGCAGAAACGACTCCACCGACATCAACGCTCCAGCTCCGGCCGTTTGACCCCGCATTCCCGCACGTCTGATTCGCCCAGCTCGAGATCACAATGACTCACGAAGGCCTCACGACGCCGCATGCTAAATTCGCCCGCGCCTTCGAGCCCCGACAAGCGGACCTCTACGACGACCCCAACCGACTTCCGAGCACGAGAATCCGTCAGTCCACGCCCGCCGACTCCGTAGAGCCCTCCCGGCCGACACACCGCAACGCGTAGAATGAATGAATGAATGAATGAATGAATGAATGAAAGAATTTGATTTCCATAAATAATAGCCACGTTTCAAAACAATCTCATACACTTGGTGGAAACTACCCCCCTCATAGGTCTGGGACCTGTGTCGAGGGGGGGAGTTGCAAGTTGAATACGGCATTTTTGTTTTTAGAATAAGAGAAAATATATATATATATATATATATATATATATATATATATATATATATATAAATATATACAATTTGTATACCTATATAGCCAAGATTATTTATTTATTTATTTATTTATTTATTTATTGGCAAAAAAGAAAATGACAATACAGATGCAATTTCAAAATGTAGAATACAGGTGCAATTTCAAAATGTAGAATAATGCATAAGTAAATAATATTGATAAGATTAATTAATATTTCTTCTTTTTTTGCCCACCAAGGTTTAAGTTCAGAAGAACTTGTGTTCCCTGGTGGAGTCCTGAGAGTGTGTAAAAATAACAAATGATAATAATAAAAAATACAAAATGATAATAATAAAAAATATAGAGATACTTCAAAATCAATAATTGCACCTAATTAATTCAAATATGGAGCTAATAACTTTAACTTAGTTAATAACTTTATAAATCATTTCGCAATATATGGAGTAAATGTTTCTTAAGAGCAGTTGCAGAGTGAAAGTCATTGAGATTAATTCTATTGTCATATAAAAATTTCAACGCTGCAACGTATGCATTTCTCCGATAAAACTCTGTACGGCAGCGAGGTAAAGTAATATTTGACATAGTCGATGTTCTAGTGCCCGCTAATCGGGACACATGTTCCTTACTGATACCAGTCTTAAAAACTTGTAAACAGGACTCAACTAGAAAAACATCTTTCACTTTACAGACCTTGAAATCCGAATAGAGCTTCGCAGTAGGATATCTGAAGGGTTTGTTAAATAATATCTTTAATAAAGCATTTTGCACTGTCTGAAGTGGATTGAGGTGGGTTTTACAAGAGCATCCCCAGACCGAGATTCCATATTTAATGAGGGAAAAAGCTAAGCCAAAATAAACTGGACGTAGTTGCCTGTCCGTCAAAAAGTTCCTAACTGTTTTAAATGCATAAAACAACTTACGCAGCCTGTTTATTAGAGTTGCAATATGCGTTTTAAATTTTAAATTCCCATCAAAAATAATTCCTAAATACTTGCAATAATCTTTATATGGTAAGGGCTCACAGTCACAGTGAATCGATGCGCCAGCACAGCAATAATCATGGTACCTGACCAGAGCATTACTGTTAGTATCAGTTCTTGATATTGAAAAACGGATCACTGATGTCTTTGCAATGTTTAACCTTAGGAAGTTCAGATCAAACCATTTACGAACTACAAAGAGCTCTGAGCTTGCTACTCTGATCAATTCATCATGGTCCCTGTGCCAGAAAACAAGTGCGGTATCGTCAGCAAAGCCAAAGACCCTTCCAATCAAATCCATATTCATTAGATCATTTATATAAATTAAAAAGAGGATGGGCCCCAAGACTGTACCCTGTGGAACACCATGACTCACTGTGACCGAGTTACCAACAACGCCATCTACCCTCGTACTTTGGGGACGATTCGATAAGTAACTTTCAATCAATTTCAACGTGACCCCACGAACTCCACAGTCATTAAGTTTCATCAGTAAAGTTTTATGATGGACTGAATCAAATGCTTTTTTAACATCAAGAAAAACACCCAGCACATGGAAACCCTGATCACATTTTTCGCTTATCAAGTTATTTAAATTGAAAGCAGCTTGCTCCGTACTAAGCCCCTTCTGAAACCCAAACTGATTCTTAGATATAATACAATTCAACTCCAAAAATTCCACAAGTCTACCCTTGAGACATTTTTCAAGAATCTTGGACAGAGTCAGCGTAAGTGCAATAGGTCTATAATTATTCATATCAGACTTATCACCACTTTTAAAAAGCGGAATCACAATGGTTAACTTAAATTTTTCAGGGTAGACTCCAGTCAAAAAAACGAGATTAAAAATAAAAGCTAATGGTTCAGAAATTAAATCTGGAACTGCTAGCAAAACCTTGTTTGTAATATTATTAGTTATAAATGAACATGAAGGCTTAACTTTTCTTAAATGCTGTTGAATTTCGGCTGATGATACTGGTTTCAAAAATAAAGATTTCAATGGTACAATTTTGCGGATTTTGTTATTAATTTCATCTAGGGAAGCTATAGCAGGAATTTTAATTTCATTCATAACTCTCTCCCCAACTTGTGAGAAAAAGCTATTAAAAGCATTGGAAATATCAGGACTATCAGTGAGCTCCCGGCCACTATAATCTTTTATCATAGATATCACTGATTTTACATTAGAGTGCTTGTAGGCTGCGCCTTTAATAGCATTCCACACCACTTTTGGGTCACCCCTTGCCTCTTCTATCAAGTTTCGAAAATAATGATATTTAGCTTTTTTAATTAATGTGTTTAATAAATTCCTATATGAACAATAATGACATTTCAGAAAAACGTTGTCAGGTTCGCGTTTAATTCTCAGCTTCAAATGGTCCCTGTTCCTGATAGAAACAATAATGCCTTGTGTTATCCAATTTTTTAATTTTTTAAATTTATTAGGAATTCTTTTGGACACTGTAGAACACTTTATAAGATTCTCAAAAGTCTCAAGGAAGAAACTGACGGCCTTATTGACATCAGATTCACTAAACAAATTTTTCCACTTTTCGGCTTCTAGTAATTTACGTAAATTGACAAAATCAACGTTGCTGATCACCTTTTCTTTATTAGCGTCGCCTAGGTCATCAGTATAATTCTCATATGTGAGTAAGCCAGCCATTACAGTATAGTGATCCGTAAAATCACTCTCATAAACCAAACCAACACTTTCACTTTTAAAGCCCTTCTGAAATATGTGATCAATGCATGTTTTAGATCCGTTGCTCACTCTGGTATAAGCGTTAATCATTGAAACGAAACCATGCTTAGCCATAATGTCCAGATAGCAACTGGCATTACGGGAAGGATTGTTAATATTTATATTAATATCTCCACATAAAATTTGAAGCCCAGACTTACATTTAGTAGAAAAGAATCTGTCAACATGTTCGATGAAAGAGACAACATCTCTTTCAGGCGACCTATAAACACCAGTGACATTAACCGAATTACCATTATAAAGAAAAGTGACACTAACTGCATTGCACTCCTGAATGATGTCTTCAGATATATCCAAAATTTTCAAATCATCTCGCACATAAACAGAAACACCCTCTGCACGATTATTATGCATTTTACTATAAGAAAACTTATAACCAGGCAAAACAAAATTGAAGTGGTCAGCATTCCAAGTCTCGGTAAAAATTATTACGTGAACAGGAACCTTAAACGTTTCCAAAAAACCTACAAAAAAATCAAATTTGCTCCTTTGACTTCTAATATTCTGACACAAAATATTCAATCCAGAGATATTTCTCAAATTATGCTCAACCCCATCAAAAGAATCACATGAAACTGTTTTTATTGCATTAAAAACGTCCAAGTCCTCCGTTATATCACTTGACATCATGATGGAAGAATTGAACAGTCCATGACCAGTCAACCGATTTTCACTCCGATCTCAACCTTCCGAACTGAGACATTTCCGTGCATCCATCTTCAATAACTGATCCATTCCGATATAGCTATCTTAGCTATATCTTAAATCAAGAGAGAGCGAAAGAAATGAAACTTATATGCCTAAAAAAGTCTGCATAAAAATAAATAAATGAAATTAGTAATTAATACTTATAAGTGCTGGCTGTCATGGCCTCGCATTCTGAGCTACTGGTATTAATGAGGAACGAAAATAAGGCTTTCTTGAATTCAGATCTGCTACTGAAGTGAGGGTTGGTTAATGAAGGTGGAGTTGCGCGTAATATGTACGGTAAGTTGTGATGGAAATGGCGGGTAGTGGAATGCAAACGGCTTGGTGGTGCTGGTATTACTGCCTGAGTTGCAGGCCTCCTTGCGCGGGTAACCGATGTCCGCCCTGCGTCCAGTGCCTCTGGTGCTTGTGGTAGTACATCATAGCGTGTTTTATGTACAGCTGTTTCAGTGTGAACACCTTGGCCTCACCAAACAGCTCAACACTGGGGAACCCGCGGGGCTTCTTGAGGATGACCTTCAAAATCGTTTTTTGCAACACCCTAACTGGTTCCAACACGCCACCGTATGTATTACCCCACCGAAGGATACCAAAGCTGAGCACTGATTGCACCAATCCTGAACATCAAATCGTCGCGAAGGGACCTCCATGCCACGCGAAACTTCGCCGAATATTACCGGGCCTCAACGCGAAAGCGTCGGCCCATTTCGGCGAATTACTAGCGGCTGGCACCATCGAACGCCAACAGCTACCAGACGTTGACAACTCGCCTTTTCGCCACGCACGCACCGTCCGACGGCTCCCGGCTCACCGCCTTACTCAACCGACTTCCGACGACGAACTACCGTCAGTCCTCGCCCGCCGACTCACTCGAGCACTCCCGGCCGACACACCGACCCCGCTCGTTCGGCATCTTTTCACACGCGCCCTTCCAGACAGCATTCGCCTTCACATAGCGGCGCGCGACGAACCCGACGTCACGAAACTCGCTGCTCTCGCCGATCGCCTCAAACCCTTCGCTCCCCCTCCTCGAATGGCTACCGTCACCGAAGCGGTTCGTGTGATTCGAACAGACGACAACAGCGACCGCCGACGCAGCCCCGACCGACCACACGCAGCGCGACGAACGGCTCGTGTTTCTACCGCCGCACATGGGACCCCCGAGCACAAAAACGCCGCACCCCATGCACCTAGCGCCCGCAACAACAGCCGCCGCGGCCGTACCCACGCACTCAACCTACATCCCGGCTCTTCATACGTCGCAAACGTACCACCCCCAACGACACCGACCCGGACAGCCACAGCGGACCACCGCAACCACCGCAACCAGCACACGCACCTCCCACGCCCGACAACCGCCACCGCAACAGAACAAAATTTAACTAAATGCGTTACTTAAATTCTGGGGGGAGCAGTGTTGTGATAGGCTGCTCCTCCACAACCAATGTAATGTACGTACATGTTGTACCTCAGAGTGGGGACCCCCCGACCCCCCTCTGATCATGTCAGGGGCCTATAAAGAGCCGAGGGGCCAACAAATACATAACCATTCTCAAGCTAACTTTCGGCCTCGTCTGTTCCATCCTTAATCACTACACATACATAACTGAGTGGCCAACAGGCCAGGCAATTCCGCATGATTCTCCCATACCTACGGACGAAGTATGGGCCACAACGGTCCGGATGATCGATGTAGTACGAGTATGTGAAAGGAAATGCAGGTATTGAAAAAAAAAAAAAAACGCTGCAAATCCCTGCACAACGGTTTATTATTTTGTATAGAATACCCTTCCGTTACAGATCACAGCTCTATGTATAGATAACCCGTCTATATAATATGATATGTACTATTCTATACATATAATGTAGATCGCAGACCCTCCTTAGGTTAGTACCTAACCCCGTACTCGTTACTAGGTACCTACCTAAATCACGAGTTAAATGTTGCTAAAATAATTCTGCCGATGACAAACAGTACCTAACAAAAAGAAACACACATAATGAAGTTCTGAAAAGAAATTGTTGATGAGGAGTGAAAAAAGTTGCGAAAGTACCTACCAACAAACTCCAGCCCCTTCTACGTAGATGGTATAATGAACCGTTGTGTAATAATTTACCGTTGAGTAATGATTTACCGTAGTAATAATTTATTTACCCATCAATAATACTTCAACGTTTGTTCAAGTTTCACTACCTACCAACAAACTCCAAAAGAGCCGTCATTTTTCAAATGAAATAATATCACAGAACAACCAACTCGACTTAATACTCCGCCAATATAATCAGGTGGCCCCTAGCAATGATTTCATCTCCGCCAAATTTCCTATTGTGGGCGCGTCTCTGGTTACGAGATTTGGTTTGAATTGTATACAATTTCATTCACACTGGAGTCGAAAATGCCTGTCGGTGCAAACTTCGGGGCCTTACTGTGAACGAACGGCTGGACGTACGACGCTCCGGATGGTCTTAAAAAACTCGCAAGTTCAAGAACTATTTAAAACCGTAAAAATATTCACGTAAAAAAATGGTATAGGCGTTTTGAAAATTTCAACCCCTATTTTGAACCCCTTAGAGATGACTCACAGTAACTTCGAGCTTCGAGGACCAACTAGACCCCGCACGGAACCTATAACCCGAATTTCATCAATTTTCTTTCATGGTAACTAAGAAAAGTGGCCCGTACGGCGTACGGCGTACGGCGGACAGACAGAAATATTTTTATTGCAGTTTTGGATTCTACATACCTTGAAACGTAAACCATCAAATTTTGAGGGGGGGTAAGAATTTTTTTTTTCATGCTCGATTCCAATGGTTCATTATTGAAAATAATAAACCAAAATGAACCATTTGAATTTGAAAAATACAACAAAAAACTCACGTACCACGGCGGTTTTATCTGCCCATTGGTCAAGTTGTTCCCAAATCAGCTCGGTGACGGTACATTTGGGTAGCGTGACGTCACTAAACGTCGATTTGACAACGTTAGCGTCGACTGAGGCGGAAAACTGCCGTCTCGGTGGGACTCGCAGTGGTCGATTTATCAACCGGCACTCGCGGCCAAGTGCCTCCCGAAAGAATACCCTCGCCAAGTTCATCTGTCCAGATAATAAGTATTCGTTACCGACAAAATGAAAATGTAGGTACCTAAATAAGCATTCAACGATAATTCACTTCGATTGATAACCGAAGAACAGGTTGTAGCAACCAGCCATCAGCCTGTGGCAATTTGACATGCCACTATTTGAATCTGAGCAAAAGTTACGGGAAATTTGATTAAGTATTACAAGTAAGTTAATTAGCTACTTCCTCTGAATTTGGACCGAGGAATAATCCTAATATTTATGTACATACTTGCATAATACGTAAGCACCTGCTTACATACCTACCACACGACATGTAGGTAAATAGAAATACTAATAGTAAGGCTTCAGTTGACTGCCCAAAAGTGCAAGAAAGAAAAAGACCCCAGTCCCATTCGAATAATATTTGTGACTAGTCCCGACTATTACAAAAAAATAGCAAAAGTTAGCAAAACAGATTACAATCACCTGAGTATCCAGGTCCCGAACGCCGCGTCCCGAACGCCAAGAAAACCGAAAACCTCCATACCTACCTTATTACTACTAGTTACCACACCTCAATATTGCGCTACGCTCGATAGGATACCACCTACATTATCTACCTGTGTGAATAACTGATAGAGCTAAATATGCAACGATATTGCATTGGACTTGGCAGTAACTACGCAGTTTGAATATTGTTGAGTGACCCTCAGTCTAAAGACATAAAAATGTCAAAAACGTGACGCGATACTGACAAAATTAGGCAGAGATTACCGCGCAGTTGATTGCTTGCTGATGGTATACACGTAGATACCTGTATATTATCGTGTTCACAAATGTGGTAGATGTATGCATCTACGCGTTAGGTAACCCGAATCAAAAACATATCCACACCACGTAGTACCTAGCTGAGAAATTAATTTGCGATGGTTTCATTGTTCAGATTTCAGATAGGTACCTAAGTCAATTTTATTATCATATTTTATTATCATATGGCAAGTAGGATCTGCCCGAAATGACGTCCGAAACACATTGGTGTACGCGCACTTGAATCATATTAGGTACATAATTATTTTGTCAGGATTTCAGAATATTTCTCAATGAATTCGTCTAGAGCAGCGGTTCCCAACCTTTTTTCTCATTCGCACCCCCCAGCAACTCAGTTTCAGCCGGCGCACCCCCACTTACGTAAATACCAAATAGATAGGTATAGTAAAGGCGCTGTGTCAGAAGTTGATTTATAACAGACTTGAACAAAACAAACAAAAAAGTATACACACATTTTATTTTATAAGTATATAATATAAAAGTATAAAATATAGTGTATAAGTATGCACACAGATTTAAAATAAAGTTTGTAGTAAAAACAATGCACATGAGCATCAAGGTAAAAGTAACACAGGTAGGTAGGTAGGTAACTAAAGAGATCGAAAGAGTAGGAGTTACATAATATGTAACTATAATAATATAATGTTTTAATATTGCAAATTACATTATTGGCAAGATGACAGGAATGAGACTAAATTAGACTAGCCCGTAAATTTATAAATGAATAAATAAACGAGTAATTTTGGGGCAAATTAATGAGATCCTTGAGGCTGTATCGTGGTACACATTTTTTTGAAATCTGGTTCAATTGTGGACAAGTATACCCTCAAATCTATGCTTCTCTTCCTCCCCTTCTCGGCGCGTCACTACATCCCTCGCACAAAAACGATGTAGGTCCTGTCTTTTCTCAACATCTACTTTCAAGATAAAAAATATTAAAAATGTGTGGGTACACCCCATTCACACTTGAGTAGATCAGTTCACAGTTTGTGGTAGCGGCGGTGTGGCAAAAGAACGAAAAATATTAATCAAATTTTTTCCCAAAAATGTCCGCCATTACTCTATTTTTTCCGCGCACCCCAGGTTGGGAATCGCTGGTCTAGAGAGCTGGAAGGATCGAAGATGGTAAGAGGTGGAAGGATAGAAGAGGGTACGTCAAACAATGATAAGGGCAGCTAATTTTTGAAGGATTTGGTAAAGCAAGATGTAGAATTCTATTCATGGAGGTACCTAGCAACCCACTACGTAGCCTACCTATTTAACTACTAGTTCTCATTGTTTCGAGATTTTGCTGTTTGGAAAATTTAGCACTTAATATCAATATTATTAGGTAGTAGGTACCTACTGCAATGGATTTTGGCTTTTCCATAATTGAAAAATATAGGATTCTTGGCAGCAATAATCTGTTTGTATAGTAGCTATAAGATGTTTTATATAAGTGTGTATTTTATACAAAAACATAATATGAAACTGTAACTTACAGTGCCACGCTATCTTATCTTCTGCCTGGAAAAAGTGGAGGTATGGTATTCGAAATCTGCTCATTACTCATACCAGTACCTCGCATTGTAAGGCCCCTTAGACGCTAGACGTTGTTAGAACGGGAATAACACATACATAATCTACCTACTTACCTGTAGCTGGATTCCAATGAGAGAGGGCAATATTGAAATAAGCGGAAGGCTCACTTTGACTGATGAGGCGCAGCAGTAGTGAATATCATTAATGAAATCATAAACCAGTAGGTACTCTTGGAAAAAAAAAACTGTAAGAACAATCCGAAAGCGACTAAGACGAGCAGCAGGTAAAAATCGTCGGATGTGAGTCAAACGGACGGCCGTGTGAGACTGGCGAGCAATGAGAGAAATTCCCACGTTAACATAATAGAACGGCCAAGCGGTTGACCTCGCTTTCGTTGAAGGTGACAGATACTAAGTGAGGGCCGTCATGAATAGTAGAAAATCTTCTACGACCGTAGGTATCTTATCTCCCAAGCGAGACACTCATAAATGTCACGATTGAATGCTGTAAGATTCTATAAAGCTAATCACATTACACAAAAAATCCTATCGCTGAGTAGAAACATGGTGTCGTGGTTAATAAAATAGATTAGAAGACAACTGTTCGGGGATCAGTATTGTGGTGCCAGTCGATGACCATTTTTATCATCAACAATGATTCACATATCCATCAACAGCAGCAGCTGCGAGAGCATCGGCAACACAAAAGCAACTCCTGCCGTACACATTGCCATCCCACATACAGGTTATTTGTGCTAAGTAATTTTTTACTAACCACCATGCAAGGTGGAACTTATGATTTACTCTGTTCTGCATGGCTTCATGTTCCTATACTCACCTATTTTTGATGTAAATATGGTACTAGCATGTTGCGTTCATGGATCACAATTCGATTGGGTCGTCAACTATGATACTCGTCTACTTTGTAGACTTAAAGTTAGAGCCTGCTGTAAACAACAAGCTCAACGCAACACAACAAAAGCGCACTACTCAGTTTCAGCAATATAGGCGAGAAGAAACGAACGATAAAAAAACGTACATGTATAACCAGAAGGTAGGTATAGGCAAAAATATTTTCGCACATTACAGCAGTAAACATAAACATAATTGTTGTTGTTAGTTAGTTAAACATAGTCGTTAAACATAATTACTACCCAGGATTACTGTACTCCTGGTTATTGCTGCCTTGAAAAGTAGGCTATAATAATCAATAATCCAGGAGATGGGAGTTGGGGAGAGCGAAAATAATAGCTTCAAACCCTTATCCGATGCCATGCAATTTCAGAACTTTGAATTACATAAGAAGGCTAGGTAGAAATCTACTACTTGAAACGTATGTGCTCGTTTCTTCTGACGATGTCTTGTCTACATTTCTTGAGCACCATAGATGATACAAACATGTTAAAACGTGACAACCAAACAAGCGTCATTGTTTACTATCCATTTATAACATTCATTTATATAGTTATAGTATGAAACTAGGAAATAAATACCAAGAACAAATACGAAATAAATTCGTGATAAATCAAGAGCTTTCCAACGAATGGAAAACGATTTTTGTCCGATGAAAATAAAAGAAGTTTCATTTCCCTAACAACTACTCGGTTGTACGTGAAAACCACTATGCGTTGTGCGCGAAAAAATGTGACGCTTAAAATTGACGCTCAAATTTGACGCTCAAATTTGACGCTCAAAATTGACGCGCAAAATCGACTCGCAAAAAATGCTAGTACCCCAGGGCTAAAACATGATACATGTTAAAATAAAATTAATGTGTTACACTTATTGCAAACTGACGACGGTATAACCAAAGCGGAACATAATAAACATAGAGGTGGCCATCGACGATCTCACCTACGTACGAGTATACATTCTTTTTCAGCTACCTATATCAAAACCTGCCAGCTTTTGACTATTCATATACCACAAAGGAGAGCTAATAATTATGTGCAACATACTTGACGTAACGCTAATTTGGCGGACTTTTGTCAAATTATTTTTTTATGCTTCTAGCTATAATTACTCTGGTGCACTTTGTAAATACACCCATAAATAATTAGTACCTTCTTCACGCAGTAAAGACCGTTTGGTCTTTACTGGTTTTGGTCATTCGACTTTACTGGTTTTGGTCTTTGGTTTGGTCTTATTGGTTTTAAGTCATTCGACCTTTGTTGGTTTATTAGAATTACAAAACCCTGATTCCCATCGCTCTAATCTCACATTACAGCCTTCCATTGGCGGAATATTCAGAGCAGCTAGATGAACCAAATTTATGACGGAGGCCTGGGTAAATTTAGCCTGAGTAGGTATTTGGGCCTATGTACTAAAAAAAAAAACCTAAACAATTTTATGATGCCAATATCACAGTATCCTAATGGCTTTGAAACGTTGGCTTACATACGCATATAATCGGACCAAAAACCATATATTAATTTGCTGTTCCTCTGCTAAGGTGCTCTAGAAATCTTGGCCACCAGAATGTTCAACGTCACAAAACAAATCTGTACCTTTTTGCGAACAATTCCCGGTTGGATCTCAACATAAACTTCCGTTCGTTACTTTTGGGATCTCTAACCATTTTCTTCCACGATAATAATAAATTATTCAACTAATTAATAATTAAACTAATTAATAATTATTGGGTACCTACCTACCTCCCTCATTAGGGGAACCGATGGACCGTCAATGAAAGTATTCGAGGATGTCGGCGTGGGCGCTAACGGGCGGACTATATAAGCTGATGATAGGGATCCTGGAGTCATACCTCATCAAAGGACCAAACGTAAAACACGATGCTACTTGCGGTAAGCTCAGATATTGAAATAATTTAAAATTTCGTACTTCCAAAGATAAGCTTTAATGAAAATAAACCTTTACAGCCAGACTAGAATGTAATCATGAACACATAAGTAATAAGCTTCTCTTTCATATTAATCAGATAGGTACAAAAATTTAAAAACATATATATTATGTAAGCCAATTTGTAATCTAGGCGTTTTTTCTCAAAATATTAATTTTTCTTTTTGTGTCAAAATCTTGGAAACGCAAAAAGTGTGCCATATTAAGGCACTTTCCTTTATTTGTTCTTCGTGTAACCAAATTTTGTCAACGTTAGCCTGTGGCCTGTGGAACTTAAACATAGGGACTGATGTTTGCCAAGGTCGGTTACAAATTGCATCCAATATATTCAATCCAGTATAAATATTCAAATCCAATATATTCCATTATGTTGACAGTAGGTCCATCCTGGTTCTGTCTGAGCAAGCTGAATGTTCACAAATCTTCATCAAAATGGATCTTTTTTGAAGAACACACACGTAGCAATATGCCGGTACATCAACAAAAGCGGCCTGCCAATTCAATTACTTCAAGCTGATCCAAATTAATAAATAATCTTTTTCTGCAGATTGTCCTAATTGCCTTAGTTGGTCCAGCCGTGTGCTTTCCATGGGGCCCGACCCAACCAGTAAGAGACACGCCGGAAGTCGCCTCAGCAAAATCAGCTCATTTGGCGGCTCTCAAGAAAGCTGAAGACCATTCGTGGAACAATCCCGGACCCGAAGACGACGGTTCATGGAATGATGACGGATCGTGGAAACACTACGACGACGGGTCATGGAAGGACGAAACACGTGAGGCCTTAATATTATAATGGATTAGTGAGGAAACTCATGGACAGGTTATACAGGTTTAATCATCTGGTTAGCGCACATGTACTGGGTAATTCACACGTGTAGCCACTTTTCCGTCTTCAAGTGCAGGACCAGGGGCAGGGTCTTGAAGGGTTTCATGCTAGCAAGTAATCGGTAGTGCGTTGCATAGTTTGGAGCCAATTCTTTTGCTGATTCGCAAATGAAAGGCGTAATTTTCATGGGGGTTTATGTACCAATAAATTATTACTGAAACTTAGGGAATTGTGGTCTATCTGGTTATTTAAAGCCTAAGCGTCTTAACAATCGAAAATCATAAGCTAAACTGAAAGACTACAATTCATAGGATACAGTCATACAACCCAGCCATATGTGTTCTGGTAGATTTAAGTGAACCTAAATCAGATACCTATACGTTGTACGATAGATACAATAATAAAAGTCAATGAATTGCAGTATCTCGGATTGAATAAGAAGTAGAATGTTCAAATTTATATCTACATGTTAACTATTTGTGACTACACTCTTCCGGTTAGACTAACTTGGCCATTCATTGATATTTATGGTTTAACGGAAATGTTGAAACTATGGGTACAGGTCCAGACACGTGGCAATCATGGGAGGCCCAGGATCGTTCTTGGAAAGCCGAGCCGTCTTGGATCGCACATGACAGATCTTGGAACAACGCCGAAGACGACGGGTCGTGGAAAGATGACGAATCCTGGAAACACTACGACGACGGGTCCTGGAAGCGGGACCAGGGTGAGTCAAATCATCATGAGACTCCCGAGAAGAAATGGACCGGCCCCGTGGCTCTGCCGCCAGGATACGACGAGCATGGGGCTCCTCTTCCTGTGCAGGATACTCCAGAAGTAGCTGCTGAAAAATCAAAACATCTCCATCTGCTCGCTCAAGTAGCTGCAAAGGCTTAACAGGGCTTCGAACCTTACCCAATACTTCCCTCATTATTTGGGAGTTAATATTGTTATCAAATTTTCGCTATAAATATCTACTTTACTCCATACTACATCGAAAACCGATTGTTAACCCCTCCAAAATGGAATAAACAATCATTTTCCACAAATCAAAAATTATCAGCAAATTATTCCTTACAGAAATTTTTGCCTTTTGATTAAAGTATTATGACGATCAGTAATATTATGACGAACCACACATCCTACTGTCGATGTTAATGAGATGAGGGACAATAAGCTACTGGATTCCACAGACGTTGCTTGTTCGTTATGTGTTAGGTGGTTACTTGTATATTAGATGGTACTCATGATTAGGTATACAAGCTTTTTGTATGCGGGCAAAGTATCCCAAAAAGCCGTGACTAAGGAAGAGTTTAGAGTTTTATCCACTTGTATCCGTCATACCTATTTACCGAAAAATTTAATAATAGAGTACTATGTAATATTTATAGAAGTGACTTTATGGTTTGTATGGGCCATTAAATTATAGGGTGCAGTACCACAAGTTTTTTGGTAGTATTATCTATTCTATGCGTATCACGTGATACCTAACAATAAACCATCGTACACAAAATTTGGGACATGTAGGTATTAGTAGTATTCCGTTGGCGTCGTTCGATCTGAATCCAACAACACCCACAAGTGCTCTCGACCTTCAAACTTCCAAGTGAGTAAAAAATTACCCCCAAGTTTTCCCATAAACTTTATTTATACTCGTATTCTCGCCTAAACTATCTCCAAATCAACAAATCCATCCGCTTATTTCTCTTTTGTCTGGTGATCATCCTGGTCCTCGCCTCACCTTGATCTCCTTTTCAAGACGTCTCAGTGAATGAGCTTTTTTATTTTTCTTGCCCACTTTGAAAACTATTTCTGAAACTTCGGAGCAAACAAAGCTCTAAAAATAAGGGCGGAAAACTTCTAAAATCCGTTTCCATCTCTGGGTTTTCCAACCTGTAACGCCTCATGACGATTTCACAAGGATCTCATTCTAAATTCTCTTTTACTGCAATGTCCACTGAGAGAATGGTGCAATAACTGGAAGGACGTATTTATAGGTATTTTTTTTAAAACTTATAACCTTGAATTTATCTCACTGGCTACCTATATCCTGGGAGAACATTTTAAAGGCCCTAACCAAACTCCCTGTACAACCGAAAGTCCCATAAAATCCCCGTTGTGGTCATCTCTACAAACGTCCCAGTCGACGCAAGACTCTGTCCCGACCAACCTTCAACCTACCGAGTAATCTTCAGTCGAAAACGTGATTCCGTGTGGTGAAGTAAAACTTTACATGGCGAGATGGCCCCACATTATTCAAAACACCAAAAAATTGGTTTGGCTTTAGCTGTGACAGCCCTGACCGGTGTCGGAAAGAGAAAATGTGCTTGGGCAAAAAAGTGGTTGCTGGAGAGGAAAAAAATTCCTCGTTTCGAAAAATTTGCTTTTTTGTCATTGTTTGGGGTTTGCGACATGACAAGCTCGAAAATTAATAGAAAATCGAAAAACAAAATCACACCACCTCGGTCAAATACCTAGCAAACTGACAAACTGAGTTAGGTAGGGGGTTATAGCAGTCCAACAACGCTACACAATGTCATGTACTAACATGAAAGGAATTTGGGGTAGTATAGGGAGGTAGGTGCTCGAGGAACACCAACCGCCCTACGGTTGTGCCCAACCGTTTTTCGATTGGCGACAGACCTACAGACGCTGCAACTGTTGGGACCAACCCAGTTGGACCCAACAGTTGTGCGTTTTGGTTGGGGCGTGTGTAGGGCCTTTTACTCCGCTAAGACACTACTTACTACTAAATATTTAACCTTTAGTCCCTGCAGGCTTCAGCAGGGACTATTATCACTGTTCGGTTAAGCATAAGTTTTTCAAAGCTTGTATTGGTGCCGGCCCGTGACGAGACTTTTACGTGTGCCAAAACCATCCGTGAACTTTTATACCAAACAGGGATTCAATGGTCGAACGCTCTAGCCCGCTCGAACACACCGGCCCCCTACAGATACGTAATATACCAACCTATATATGGTGCGGGGAGGCGGGAGATAATTATTAGAGGTAGGATAGTTGAAATGCAGAAAAAAAGGTGAGGTATGCAGCTGCTGCTACACGATTCAGTGAAATCTTGACAATGACTCCGAGAGGTCCATGGTATGTTACGGATGGGTATGTGAGGTTTGTGGAGAAGCTTGCTGAGTCTAACAATGGTCTGTATTTTCTGTTTCCGTAATAATATAGTCGCCTAGCTAAATATAGTAGCCTTAGACCTCAGTTGCTGAAGCTGTGAATCGTAGGTACTTCGTATCTGGAATTAATTCTTTCAAGTAAGTCACTGGTTCGTTTAAATTTAGAAGAATATGAAACTTTCGAAGGATGAAAGATTCGGTGCTGCGCCCCCGCTCTGCGTGGCTTTTCCCAACGCGAAAAATATATGAGAAAGACTCAGCCTACCGTCTTAGTGGCATCGTGTATTGACGCACTGCAGTATGCGTGTGGATCCCACTGCCAGAACGAGAACGACCCACATTACGCACTGGGGTAGGTAAGGGCGAAAAAACACGTAAACAGATTTATATAAAATCCCATTCCAGGTCGATGGCGCGGGTAAAACTTTATTGGAGGTCATGGACCACACATCTCCGGCTCTACGCTCCAAGATCGTTCGTCCCGTATGGAATCCCCTCCTTCCCCCCAATGTTGAGGATCTAACGCAAATTCTTCTCCCTCAGGATTTTTCGGATTTTCCGTTTCGATGATTACACTCGATATTATCCCGTAAATAATACCACGAATAAGAGAATGTCCGTGCTTTTTCACAGGGTGGAAAAACTCGTTGCGTAAAAATTTCCCTCATATTATTTTCATCAGTAGGCCTTCAGAGAAGACCAAGAAAAATTGTTTAACGCCCCCTCAAACTTTGTTTGTTTATTTACCATTGTAAAAGACAAAAACGCTGCAAATCCCTGCACAACGGTTTATCCCCTCCCTTCTTTTACAGATCACAGCTCTCTGTATAGATAACCCGTCTATATAATATGTACTAGTCTATACATATTATGTAGATCGCAGACCCTCCCTAGGTTAGTACCTAACCCCGTACTCGTTACTAGGTACCTACCTAAATCACGAGTTAAATGTTGCTAAAATAATTCTTTCGATGACAAACAGTAACAACTATAATGGCGAAAAGAAACGCAAATAATGAAGTTCCGAAGGAAAATTGTTGATGTGGAGTGAAATAGATGCCCCTTCTGCGTAGATCACTGTTTTCTGTGGTCAGTACCTACCCTGGTGTGGTCAAGTATAATGAACCGTTGTGTAATAACTTGCCCATCAATAATACTTCAACGGTTGGTCAAATTGCAAAACCCTTCTGGGTAGATGAACCGTTGTGTAATAATTTACCGTTATGTAATAATTTACCGTTGTGTAATAATTTGCCGTTGTGTAATAATTTACCCATCAATAATACTTCAAAGTTTGTTCAAGTTTCACAAGTACCTACCAACAAAATCCAATAGTCCATCACTTATCAAATAATGAAATAATATCGCACAACAACTAACTCGACTTCATACAGGCATCCTTGATTATAATCAGGTGCTCCTTAGTGATGAAATCGCGGCCGGATTTATACCTTTGATTCACGATCGTGTTGACGAAGCTTTTTGGTGCACACGAACGGCTGGACGTACGATGCTCCGGGTGGTCTCAAAAAATTGTTTAGCTCAAGACAAATTTAATATTGTAAAAAAAACCATACCCTTCAATCGAAAGTTTTCGAGCTACGGCGTTCTGAAAATGTCAACCCCAATTTTGAACCCCTTAGAGATGACTGACAGTAACGCCGAGCTTCGAGGACCAACTAGACCCCGAACGGAACCTATAACCCGAATTTCATCAATTTTTATTCATGGTAGGTAACTAAGAAAAGTGGCCCGTACGTCGTAAGTACGGCGGACAGACAGAAATATTTTTATTGCAGTTTTGGATTCTACATACCTTGAAACGTAAACCATCAAATTTTGAGGGGGGGTAAGAATTTTTTTTTCTTGCTCGATTCCAATGGTTCATTATTGAAAATAATAAACCAAAATGATGAAAAAGTTCTAGCCGTGCTGTATGACCATTTATGCGCGAATTAGGTGATAACATACGTACTTGAATTGTCGAACAAATGTTTCATGTTTTCTCCATAAATTTAAACTATTTTTCCCCAAAACGCTTTTGCCATTAAAAATTGTTTATTGTATCAAATTATCAGTTACCATACCACCTGCAAGCTTACCACCCTCATAGCTTAAACACGCCTGCATTACGTGAGAAATAATGCAGCCAGTCCTAAGCCTGAAAAAAGTGTGAAGGAAAGGGCCACATCGCAAAGTGCACGCAATCGCCGTAATAACCTCGCCATGGGAGCAACGGGTTTGGCGCCGTACTAAGCAACTGACAGCTAATTTGGGATCTCAGGGCTTGAAGAGCCAGTCTGCATGACATCCGTACAGATGGACCTTTCCGGTTCCAAGGTGACGATATACAAACGCTGCAATGCTGGGGCGCCACATATACGTTTGGTCTCAGTCGTTGTCTACAGCTGTTGTGCGTTTGGATATTTATTTGGATTATTATAGTAAACATTTAGGAATCATGTATACAGTTTCAAATCAAAATTATAGATCAGGAAAAGAGACTGTGATTGAAAGCAGAGGAATAAGCTTGAAATCTAGATGCAAGGGTCCAGGATGGAAATATTTCATCGAAATAAGAGTTTATCTTATCTATACCTAATTCGAGTGCAAACTGCATGAAAATATTGGAACTCAAACTGATTTAAACATTTTCGGCATAACGAATGTGGTTCCTACTTGGTGGTATTTGAAATCAATTGGTAGGTAGGTACCCCACAATGCTGACCCTCGAAACATAATGTACCTACTCATGTGTTTAAATGAAGGAATAGCGGGATGAAAATGACATTATGATATTCAGCTTGCCCTCTCAAAGACAACAACAACACAAAAAGTAATGGAAGTTGGAACAATAAGGTGGTTGAGGGGAGAAGGGACCGCATTTTCATGCCTCACCCCAGTGAAGTTCACGACTCGAGGGGCAAGAGTAATGGCAGCAACGCTAACTATGGCACTGCAGAATTCCCAAGGATACTCAACGGAAACCCAGGACCCCAGAACCGCGACCCCCCAACATCCCCTTTCAAATGGTCTCTTCTAATTAAGGTGAAAGTTGAAGTTGAAACCGTTTGTTGCAGCGCATACCGGGTTTAAACAACGCTCCGCGGAAGTACTGTCCCCACCAGGTGGGGGAGGGGGGGAGGTATGAACTGGACCAGCAGTATGACGTCATGAATTACTGGAGACCCACCTGAAAAGAATGTTTAACGCTCTGAGCTATTGCATAACACGTTAATTACGATATTTTACGTCCGGTGTTGTCAGCAACCATTTTGCGTTGAATATTACTCTAACTTATAGCCTCACTGCCCAGCGTTGTGAAGAGGGGCGCCCGGATTCGAACAGACGACCTCAGGCGCTACCCGAGTCACACCCGCCATGATACCGATAGCCTCTCTCGGTCACTTGTACAGAAACAGGGAGGTGTTCGCATTACCAGGTGAGAAGGGTTGTTTTGGATGAGGTCCCGTTCCATATTCGAGTAGTGGAGTTACAGTATTTAGCATTCTTTATTGTAGAATGGAAGTTTGAACGCTCTCTGAGGATCTCTGTGAAATGTTGTTTAGATCGAATGCTGTTGTTGAGACCAGTCCTCAAATAATACCGCCTACGAAGGCAAGCATCAAAATCTTTGAATGTTGAAATAAAACATTAAACCGGGCCTGTTTAGTTGACTACCCGTGTGTGAAATCGTTGATTTGGTGTTCTGAAAGTAGTGTCTAAACCGGGGACTTACTTTGGGCACCCGGGCCCGAAAAAGCGTTACCCTAGGCACCCGGCTCGCTCGAAATCGAGTTTTACTGAGGGCACCCAAGTTACGGTGGGCACCCCGGTGGGGAAGAAGTTGATCTTTACCGTGGGCACCCGAATTTCCCTTCCCACTTCAACAGACTAGGGCTGTCTCCTGTTGCTGGAAGGAGGTGTGGTTAAAAATTTGGTGTTGTGGCCTTCTTAAGTTGGAACTTGTCAAGTCTTTCCGAAGGAGGAAGTTGCCAAATGAATAAACTGAAAAAAAAGAAGAAATGAAAAAATCATGAAGGTAATTCTTTGAAATTTGGCCGAAGTTTCACAGACAACTTCTTCATGAACTTGTACGTGGGAAGTTGGCCATCCCTTTTCTTCTGTATGCAATTCTCACACTTCAGTTTTTTCTGGTAAGGTTTTCGATCCACCGACCACACGTTGCCACTTCCTTCCATTACACTAGCGAAACTGACAATCTCATCGAAAGATAGTGGCGAGAACGCGGGGCAATGTTTTGATTCAGTCCGGGTGCCTGGGGTAAAAGGTCGTGAGAACGCTTGTTTCATTTTTGCCCTCGACCGGGTGCACAACGTGATCGCTAATAGATCGTCTTCTACTTTCACTGCTCGCTTTCGAAAAGCTGGGTGCACAACATAGGCCTCCCGTCTAAACACTTGTTGGTACATACTTAGGTACTTTGGTGGTGGAATGTTATAATAATATACGCAGAATCGTGAAGTACCTAACATCTCTGCTCCACCGACTTCGCTGTAGATAGTCGTGCCCAGGACCTGCGAGCAGAACGGGAAAAAACGTGAGAATAATTAATCCCGAGATACGACCCTTGCAACCCCCCTTTCCACTGGGCAAAAGGAGGGGGAAATAAGGGAAAAACGATTCTTCCCAGATCTTTTATTTAAACGTCCGACTCTGGAAGTAATCTTGGTAGCCAGTGCATTTTGCATGGCGGCTTATAGAGGGGCTGGCGCGCGCAGTAATACATAGCAAAACAGAACAAACCTTCCCAGCCTCCTTCCGCCATCGGTAGTTCCAATATCCCACAAATTCCCTCAAAAATACAGCTTCCACCCGCGAAAACCAATCGAGAGAATTTCATCCAAATTTTCTGTTCGGTGTAGGAGGGTACGGTGACAACAACAGCTGTTTAGTGCCACATGTTCACCGCGTATTACACTTTACAAATTTAACTCAGAATATCGGAAGTATAAACCCCACGAATGAATACTATCCGTTCTTCCACGGACTCCTCATTCCAGCTGTGCAGCCTATCAAACTTCTTTTGAAATGGTCAAATATTCGGTAGTAGGTTCTTGATGTGCATCCATATAAAGATCGTTTTACGATGTGGGGCTCCTGCTATTTTAGGTTCAATTCGGTTTCTGAACACCTTGTTCTCTCCTACCGAACGGTTGGGCACAGATCGTGTTGTGAATTCATAAACCTACTACGCTTCCAGCAGCAGGAACCAGGCAATACAGAAAAATTCTGCGAATCCTCCCTCAACGGTTATTAGAAGAAGAAGACATAGAAAATATACATTTCATTGACGTTTTACAGTATATAAAAATATTCTTATTTCAAGATAGGTCTATGCGATTTAATAATAATTATTGCATACAAATTAACAACTATTATTAATTTGCAACTACATAAATGCCGGGTTGAAACGAGTCGACATGAATTATAGTAACTAAAAAAAAAAAATTTACAGAATTGTTATTACATTTATTTATATTATGCTATATTATAATGAGATTTGACGTGGTACGTGTGTTCAAAACAAGTACATGGCTACATGGGAATTTGGCTCATTGTCATGCCCCTTCAGTGGTTATTAGGTACTTATGATTCAGCAACCCGACCCACGGAAGCGCACCAGAGTAGGACGGGGCAGCCCATGGAACACATGAAAGGGTATTGTATGTGTTCCGTGGGTCAAACACTCAATAAGTGCATCACTATCTCCCTTACACCAATATTGCACAATTAGGAAATCGCAGGCTTTGAAATTCTGCTGCAGTAGGCCGCCCCTGAAACGGAGTGCCCAACGCAGAACCCATAAGGGATAATACGGATTTCCCTCGCTGAATGCAGTCGGTTTTAAACTGTGGTTCGGGAGGTGGTACCATGCTGTTCTTTGATTCTTGTGTCTTCAGCACATTCGCTATCAACGGTTATTACTTATTACCTATTTTCTGTATAGAAAATCGTTGTGTTCGGATCATTGTTATTCAAGCGCTAGTGCGGAATCACGCCCTTATTCTACAATCGTGGTTCCCAACCGTGGTGGAGGGGGTTCCGGGGTTTTGGGAGCCTGTGGGAGAGGGGATTGGAGCAATAAAAATATAATTTTTTTCAAAGACTCGTAGCTTGGGCCAGGCTGGATTAAGTTCGCAGCTCCAACTGGTTGTGAGGGCAGTTTTCATATCTAATCGAAATCAAATTATACGCTGGGGCATAATTAGAGTTATCTGAGGCTGATCTCATAAATTCCTCAACAATAACCCATGGTCATACCTGTCGCCATTGATTTTCAAAATCCAGTGTTAATGTCGAGGAGAGTCTGGGGGATTAGGCGGCGATGCCGCATCCTAACGATCGCGCATCCGCCAGGACAAGGCAGGGATGTCGGACACAAGTGTTGTAGTTATGGGTTATTTAGAAAACTGTGAAATTCAGTAATTTGATTTGACAGTGATATCTTGTTGATAATGACAAGCAATATCGCGAGGTACGCCGATTATAGCAGATTTACGCCATCAACCAGATAGATAACCAGAAGTGGAGAAGAATATCGTCAAAGTCCTGGCGCATGAGCACTCATTAGGAAGCGGCATCGCCGCCTGAATCCTCCAGACTCTCCTGTCTCTGGATATGGTAAACATGGAGATTCAGTATAACCCATGATCTGTGCAATGTAGAAATAACGTCTCGGAAAAAACTCTGGCGTTCCCCAGCCGAATCAAGCTCTTATCGTCTGAAAACCCATAAAGTATCACCATTATGAATGCGAGTAAGGGAAGATACTTTGCTAATAAAAAAAACCTATGAAACCTATTCTTTTCGGTCCGACTCTCTTTTTTGGCAGAAGAGATTTTTATAGTATCCATGACAAGGGTTATTCAGTAACTTCTAAAAGAGAGAGTTGGTGGCCATCTTGGCATTTTCGATCTCTTTCAGAGAGACACCTAATTAGGTGTCTTCTCGAAAGAGAGAGTCCCTTTTTCATTTTTAGTTTGTTTGATAGTGATTGTGTGTCATCCTTCGTTCGCTAGGCTACCATATCGGTCATTTTTATGTATATATTTTTCATCTCTTAAAAGTAAGTCGATTGTTAATTAAACACGTCTAAGTAGGTACGGGTTGAGAGCTATTCAGTAAAATAGACGAACTGGGAGGCACTGGAAGCAGGAGATTTCCAAAATAGATAATATATTTTCACTATCTCTTTCAGTGAATAGGTCATGGAAATGCCACTTACAAAAACGGTCGTCACCTGGAAAACGTAAAGAAAATAACCTGCCAAAAAGAATACAGATAAAAACGGTGGGATTTCGAAGGTAAACGGATACACCGAGACAAGCTGATTGAAGCAAGTTACCTTGAGGAAGTAACGAGTAAAAACAGGTTGTTTGACTCGACTCTACAAACCGAGCAAACTTGATGCCAACGTTGGGTGCTAAAGGCAATCCGAAAGGACGTGAGTGTGTCAACATCGGCCCCTGGATCCGACCCGTCGCTTCCGACATTGACGACTAATTTGCTCCGCTCCATTAACCCTTTTCTCGTTTACGGGAAGGATGTTTAATAATAATGATCTGGGTCACGATCTAACGGCTTTTCTTTTCGTTGTCTTGCAAGATAATAGCTTAGATAAAAGCTTGTTGCGTTCTGTCCCCCCCCGATTCTCATTTTAAGGGGTTTCGTAGGGGTTTGAGACCGAGAAAACATCTACCTTAATCGTCTCTCGATCGAACTGGGGCATCTTCAAGCTCGAGGATGTTGGAAGGAGAGGACGAAATGACAAGGGTTCCCTCCCGTCTCCAATTTCGCGGGAGTGTCCCGATTTTCAGACCCGGGTCTCAGGCGTAATGTGTCAAAAGCCCCTTTGATACAGTAGACACAAATAGGTACCTCCCCAAAATTTGCCGATAACCCCGGACTATTTTTATGCAGTATTATAAACGAAAGTGCAGATACACGTTAATATAGATAAGACTGATTATTATGTAATAAGCACAAAGCTTATTCGTGGATATACATACCTCATTTCGAGAAGCCTTGAGATGAAAGGTCCAATCCTATTATTTTTTGTCACATCATTGTATTACCATCTTTTCACAGAAAGACTAAGAAAACCCCCTCCTCCCCCTCCTTATCTGGATAATTTTCTGTGATGTACATATCAAAATACGGTTTGTACCTACCTACGCATTCTAATTCACTAATTACTTCTAGATAATATTGATGAAAACAAATAATTTACTTACATAAATATTATTGATCACTCAAAGGGCTTCAAGAGCTTTCTGAACAAATTTGGTTCTGTGCTACCTCTCCGTCCGTGTATGTGTGACTTCAAATCTGATCACATTCATAACATTGATCTTCACTGTTTTAGTATGACATGTCCATCCTTCTACTGATGAATTACAAAACCTATCAATAACCTACCAATAAAGAGACCAAAGATACCACTTGGCACCTCGAACAGATCCTTAGATCATCTACGGTAAATTTAAATACATTATAAGACGTAAAGGTCCAGCGACTAGCAATGAATGTAGGGACTCGGACTGAGTGAGTGTGAGTTACTAATGAGAGTAATCAATGAGAATGAACTAATAGAACTACAGTGACAGTCCCACAAATGAACTACTCTTACCCACCAGCATAATCAACCTGCACGGTATTAATGTACACTGAGTAGGTACGTAGGTATACACTGAGAAGTAACAACCTACTACAAATCAACAAAAAATTGTCGCAGTTAAGTACAATCTTTCCGTGGTATTCTTTCTGAAGTATTGAATCGATTTCATGAAGCCATTTGAACAAGCCTATAACTATTATAACTGGTCTGCACTTATAACGCTTGATTGATGCTCATGTTTTGGGCTCCTGATGATCACTCGCAAAAATCCAAACCTACTAGGTTTGTTACTATATATAATACTAGCATGACCGCTCGCTTCGCTCGCTATCCGAGATTCGCTGTACGCAGTATCGTACTTAATTCCGACGTTGCACAACTTGGGAGCCTACTGGATATTCGTGCCAAATTTGGTCGATATCCGTCGAGCCATTCAGGAGTTGACCATGGTCGACCATATTTCCGCTATGGTCAGGGAATTAAAAATGCGACGTTGCACAACTTGGGAGGCTACCGGATATTGGTGCCAAATTTGGTCGATATCCGTTGAGCAATTCGGGATTCGACCATGGAGGGGCCCATGGATGCGCTAAGGTCGACCGCGGGGGTAGTCCGAAGGGTCGATCGTAGATAGAATTTCACGTAGATTACGAATACGCGATAAAAAATGGGGGTTACCATTTCAATTAACGAAGTTGGCCATGGTCGACCATAGTTCCGCTATGGTCAGGGAATTAAAAATGCGACGTTGCACAACTTGGGAGCCTACTGGATATTCGTGCCAAATTTGGTCGATATCCGTCAAGCCATTCAGGAGTTGACCATGGTCGACCATAGTTCCGCTATGGTCAGGGAATTAAAAATGCGACGTTGCACAACTTGGGAGCCTACTGGATATTCGTGCCAAATTTGGTCGATATCCGTCGAGCCGTTTGGCCGTGAAAAGCAATTCGGGATTCGACCATGGAGGGGCCCATGGATGCGCTATGGTCGACCGCGGGGGTAGTCCTAAGGGTCGATCGTAGATAGAATTTCACGCAGATGACGAATACGCGATAAAAAATAGGGGTTACCATTTCAATAACGAAGTTGACCATGGTCGACCATAGTTCCGCTATGGTGAGGGAATTAAAAATGCGAAGTTGCACAACTTGGGAGCCTACTGGATATTTGTGCCAAATTTGGTCGATATCCGTTGAGCAATTCGGGATTCGACCATGGAGGGGCCCATGGATGCGCTATGGTCGACCGCGGGGGTAGTCCGAAGGGTCGATCGTAGATAGAATTTCACGTAGATTACGAATACGCGATAAAAAATAGGGGTTACCATTTCAATTAACGAAGTTGACCATGGTCGACCATAGTTCCGCTATGGTCAGGGAATTAAAAATGCGACGTTGCACAACTTGGGAGCCTACCGGATATTCGTGCCAAATTTGGTCGATATCCGTCGAGCCGTTTGGCCGTGCATAGAAAGACAGACACACAGACTCACTCACAGAGATCCGTTTTTATAATATAGTAGGGATTATAATGTATCCTTAAAAAAAAGTATTTTATTACTATAGTTCTCAATGATGAGTTTTGGGAATAAAGTTTGAAACGTTGAGACATTTTGCTAATTCTGGTTTATTATTTTCGAGCACAGAGAGAATCGAGCATAGAAAAAAGATGAAAAAAAAATGAACAAGCTCCCCCACCCCCTCCCCAAAATTTGGTGGTTTTATACGTTTCAAGGTAGGTACGCAGAATCCGAAAATGAAATCAAAAAATTTCTGTCCGTCCGTGTACTTCATTTTTTTCTTAGTTACTTACTATGAACCACAATTAATGAAATTTGGTTTGTAAGCCCCATTTGGGGTCTAGCTAGGTCCACGAAGCTCGGCGTTACTGTCGGTCATCTCTAAAAATAGTGGTTGAAATTTCCAGGACACGATTTTTTTTAAAGTTTTCAAATTGCTCTCGAACTTGGGCCTACCTACGTCCGGCCATTCCTTCAAAGTAAGTCTCTGTAGTTTGCACCGAAAAGCTTTGTCAACATGATCGTGAATGAGACGGTTTACATCCAGCCCAGATGTCATTGCTAGGGAACATCTGATTATAATAACGCATGGCTGTATGATATCGAGTTGGTTGTTCCGTGGTACTATTTCATTTGAAGAATGATGGATATATTGACTTTGTTGATAGGCACTTTTGTTACTTGAAAAAAGGTTAAGCTTCATGAATAACAAAACAAAACCAAAAAACCAAAAGTTAATGACAGAATTTTGAATCCACCGAATATTTATGAAACTGCAATTGCCCGGGTGGCTCTCGTGCTTTCCTTCGGGAAGCAACAGGGTAGGTATCGAACAAAAATAAAACAGTGATATACGCAGAAGGAGCATCATCTATCAATGTAATTAATTAACCGATGTTTTTCTATACAACGCTCAGAGAATCTCCATAACGACTTGAACCATTATCAACTCAGTCACTTCATCTCTATTAGCGAAAAAAAAAGAATGATCGAACAATACCTACGTACCGATTTCTTAATTGATTTTATCATACTGAAGTATTCCTTCCTGGTTTTTTCAGCAGAATAAAAACGTATTCCTTCCTTGTGTTTTCTGCCTAATAAAAAGGTATTCTTTCCCTATGAATTAAGAGTAACCTTCCCAATGTGACAAACCTAAATTTTTGTAGCTGGATGTACCTACGCTTACCATTAAGAATAACTTATAATTTCCTGCAGTACCACAGCACTACCCTGATCACGACTAACGTACGGTCAACCTTGGGAGTCTGATCCCAGTAAGATAAAGGTGCCCCTTCTTATCATTTCCTTCCCGGAACGGAACAGTATTATTTCTCACAACAGATAGGTCACAGTTCCTTCCAAGCAGGTCGCCCCAGACCCTAATCTGTTCAGAAAAAATTATTGTGTTTCGGCTAAATAATGATGTTGAGTAACTTCTGCTTCTTTTTGTCACTGTCAACAGGGACTTTGATCATCGGCATCATAAACGTGGTAAGTAATAAGTACTTACCTAACTCATGTGATCGAAGAGGTTCTGTCCAATCCCTGGGTGGCGAACGAAATGCCACTAATTCTGGTAAAATGAAGCTGAGAATCAGTATAATGTATAACTGATTTGATTCCTATCTTGTGATGCTCAACAGATGGCGCAACAGAATGGGCACCATTCAATTCAAAAATTATACGTTATAACTACTAGATCTTTTGCCTCCTGACGATGAGGGAAGTATCATCCTACCTATGTCTACTCACACAATCGCGTTCGATTTTAGATTTACGGAATGCTCTCTTCGATAGTACAAATTGCATCTGCCATCCATGCTCCAATTGTAGCTGAAACGGAAAGAGCAGAGCGCGCGAGTAAGTCCATCCCGAAAGTGCAGTCGTCTCGACACTTAGTTAATGAAACAAAATTTCTAATGATTATTCAATCGTACTGTTTCAGTAAATGTTGTTTATACTGAGGACTCAATATTCTCAATGCAACTTCTATTCGGAATGTACTTGATCTACGGGACCCTCAAGGTAAGTTTTACCTGCACCTTAACCTCTAATCGGCATGTGTAGGTTACACGTTATTATTAACAGGGCCTTCGTAATGTATAAAAATGAAGTACCGAGTGAGTGGATGCTTTGTGATCAGCTCTGGTAGGTATGCTAAAAAAAATGTGTTTCCTGTAACCGAATCCGTCGATCGTGGCAACTCACTCAATGGGGTATGCTCAAGGGCGAAAAAAAATTTATATTATTTTTAAATGAAAGTAGGTTCCATTCTAAGATTTTTGAGACCATCCGCACTCCCCTAAGACGAACAGTTCTTTTTTCTATGATTTTTCAAAGATTCCAGCACTTCCTACGTTACTGCACCCATCTCGCCTGGGCGGGACCCTCTTGCCGACTGTGCGTAGGAAGTGCGGGAATCTTTAAAAAATCATAAAAAAAGAACTATTCACTTTCGGAGAGTGCGCTTGGTCTCAAAACTCATAAAATGGAACCTACTTTCATAAAATAGAAAAAGAAAAATCCAGTCATGCAGAATGGCTATAAGAGCGAATTTTGAAAGAAATATTCATGCTATTGTGTAAAAAGATGATATAGCGCGTAAAATTATAAGATTTTTTCGTGATTTTAGCCATTTTTATCGATTTGTTACCCTTATAATGTCAAATTTGACCCACTCTTTAAGTGAGAAAAATATTTTTACTATCGAAATAGTCCCTCTTCCTTTCATGAATCACATCCCACACAATGTTAGATGACTTCATATGGATTTCAGCCCTTAATACCGATTTTTTACCCCCAAAAATACGAATGTATCCCCTGTTCTGTATGAAACACAATTGAAATGGTATTTTTTTGTCTCTACCCCATCCATTCCATTTTCAGTGATTTTATACAAATTGTTCGCAATTTTAGCCGTTTTTAACGATTTTTGACCCCTAAAAACTGGACATTTGACCCCCTTAGAATTTTTGAAAACTGCTCAACTTTGAACTTAGGTATATTTTTGTTTGGCAATAAGAACATCTTGGCGAAATTCGGAATTTTTATCACGTACCAAAGGTCAGGTACCGTCTGGAGTGACACATAAATACATAAATAAATAACTATTTACAAATGTTTATACATTTATATCCACATACATTTTTGTTGAAATCCAGGGAGGAATTCAGGGTGCTCTGAAACGCATTTGCATTATAAAAAATTACAAAAATTCATGGTATGAAAATGTTGGGCCCATTGCCAATATCTTCATTTTCTTTGAAAATTCGCTAAAATAAAATAAATACGTGCGATAGCCCATTAGAAACCTAATAAAATTGATGAATGAATCCCCATTTCCAGCTCCGAAATCCGAGTAGTTTGGCGGGAATAAACTAAAAAAAAAAAACGAGTGACGTCATCTGGTACCTATGTATCTCACTCAGTTCCCAAGTGCATGATCAAGAGGGCAATACAGACCAGATGACGTCGTATCTACGCTTTTTCCTTACCCCTTTTCTCCGATTTGCACGTCCTTTCCTCACTGTAGGGGTTTCATCAGTGCCTTTCCCACACTGTCCAAAACCAAGCCCTTGTCAAGCGAGATAAATGAATCAAATTTTGAATGTACCAAGAAGAAGTTTTAGTCACTACGTGTCTGTTCCTATCATTCACTTCCCCTTCCACTGCACTTCATCAATTACTTTGAAAACAGGTACCTACCTAGGTATTGGTTAGCTCATTTTTCCTGTGTTGTATAAGGTCACGGACCTGCATAACTTATAGCTGAATTTGGTTTCGTTTTCAAGGAGAAACAAGCATTTATTTTCGCTTCAATGATGATGCACCTGGCCTTGGTCGCTTATTCGATATTTTTCATAGCGTTTGCGATGATTACGATGCTAAGAATTGGTGAATTTACTTCTGACTTAAGTTTGCCAAATCCAGAAGAGATAGCAAACGAGGCCTTGAAAGTCCGTAAGTAACCAGCAGAATGATTTTACGATATTATAGTAAGGCATATTTAAGTGTAATATAGTTAGGAAGTGTAGTAATTTATCATCAACCCCAATTACCCGTCTATTTCATCATTCTATCGATGCATCGAATATGTCGTATAAATATACTAATAAAACACAAATTCCTGTCGAATAAGCTTGAAATAGACGATGAAAACTTACTTATCCATGATCCACCACTTGAATACAATAGAAGCAGATCCAGAAAATCTTCCGGATTTTTTTTAAAGTTTTAATTTTATTGTGGAAAAAAGCTGCAAATTATTACACATCCGTTTCCTTATTATTTTCCTGTATAGAGACCCCTTCTGCGTCTAGATCACTGAATTCCTATTAGCGCAAGACCCTGAATTAGTAGGGACGTTTTCTGCGGTGGATACCTACCTACCCACGCACGCCCACACATACACTGACATAGACTTGATCTCTTACGTTCGGCAATTACAGTTACATAGATATGCATTTTCCCACCTCCCCCACATCCTAATTCACACCTAATTTATATGATTAGTTAGCAGGCCGTGACCAACAAACTTGTATCTATCAGCAAATCGGTAAAACAAGAGGCAGGTACCTATCAACAAAATCCAGAATAACCATCGTTCTTCTTCTTTTCAACCATTAGGGATGACTCTGACTGTATTGCCGAGCTTCGAGGACCAGCTAGCCAATGGGGCTAACAAACCAAATCTCAAAATTCTTGAAATTTCATTCTCTGATTCTACGTACTTTCCTTGAAACGTAAACGATCAAATTTTGGGCGGGGGTTAAAAAAATTGTTTTCATTCCCAATTTCGGAGGTTTGTTATTAAAAATAACCAACCAGTACAATAAGATTTAACTAGATACAGCGTGATGTTTCAAACCCACTCGCATGGAGCAAGGCACTGTGGCGCGTTTGAGGGGCTCAAATCCAAGAAAAGAATTATTGAACAGGTGCTGTCAATCAGAGGGTTATTCACGTAAATAGGTACCAAGAGAGGAAAAAAACGCTGCAAATCCCTGCACAACGGTTTATTATTTTGTATAGAATACCCTTCTGTTACAGATCACAGCTCTATGTATAGATAACCCGTCTATATAATATGATACGAACTATTCTATACATATTATGTAGATCGCAGACCCTCCGTAGGTAGGTACCTAACCCCGTACTCGTTACTAGGTACCTACCTAAATCTCGAGTTAAATGTTGCTAAAATAATTCTGCCGATGACAAACAGTACCTAACAAAAAGAAACACACATAATGAAGTTCTGAAAAGAAATTGTTGATGAGGAGTGAAAAAACCCGTCTATATAATATGATATGTACTATTCTACACATATTATGTAGATCGCAGACCCTCCGTAGGTTAGTACCTAACCCCGTACTCGTTACTAGGTGCCTACCTAAATCACGAATTAAATGTTGCTAAAATAATTCTGCCGATGACAAACAGTACCTAACAAAAAGAAACACACATAATGAAGTTCTGAAAAGAAATTGTTGATGAGGAGTGAAAACCTCCGTAGGTTAGTACCTAACCCCGTACTCGTTACTAGGTACCTACCTAAATCACGAATTAAATGTTGCTAAAATAATTCTGCCGATGACAAACAGTACCTACCTAACAAAAAGAAACACACATAATGAAGTTCTGAAAAGAAATAGTTGATGAGGAGTGAAAAAAGTTGCGAAAGTACCTACCAACAAACTCCAGCCCCTTCTACGTAGATGGTATAATGAACCGTTGTGTAATAATTTACCGTTGAGTAATGATTTACCGTAGTAATAATTTACCCATCAATAATACTTCAACGTTTGTTCAAGTTTCACTACCTACCAACAAACTCCAAAAGAGCCATCATTTTTCAAATGAAATAATATCACAGAACAACCAACTCGACTTCATACTCTGACAATATAATCAGGTGATCCCTACCAATGATTGGCCGTATTCACAAATTCCTATTGTGGGCGCGTCTCTGGTTACGAGATTTGGTTTGAATTGTATACAATTTCATTCACACTGGAGTCGAAAATGCCTGTCGGTGCAAACTTCGGGGCCTTACTGTGAACGAACGGCTGGACGTACGATGCTCCGGATGGTCTTAAAAAACTCGCAAGTTCAAGAACTATTTAAAACCGTAAAAATATTCACGTAAAAAAAATGGTATAGGCGTTTTGAAAATTTCAACCCCTATTTTGAACCCCTTAGAGATGACTCACAGTAACGTCGAGCTTCGAGGACCAACTAGACAGCGAACGGAACCTATAACCCGAATTTCATCAATTTTCTTTCATGGTAACTAAGAAAAGTGGCCCGTACGGCGTACGGCGTACGGCGGACAGACAGAAATATTTTTATTGCAGTTTTGGATTCTACATACCTTGAAACGTAAACCATCAAATTTTGAGGGGGGGTAAGAATTTTTTTTTTCATGCTCGATTCCAATGGTTCATTATTGAAAATAATAAACCAAAATGAAACACACTACAAAGGTATGAATAAGTTGGGAAGAAAACGAAAGAGAGTTTTTGTACATATATGTATATACTTTCGTACAATGCAACACAACTATTAGGAGGGAGAATGGTGGGTGAGGACAGGCAATTTTCCTTATAATGTCAATAGATCAATCGCATCTACTCTCAGCTCATCGATGATTCTGAAATTTTAAATGTTGACATGACGCAGCAATAGGTCAAACAGGATAAAAATCTATCGGGGGTCACAAATCGATTTGTATTGCAAATGTATGAATCCATAACTTTCTTTTCTTATTTGAATAATATTGTTAGTGGTTTAGTTAGTACTTACCTACTTCTGGAATATTCGCAACACATTTTAGGAAGTATTTACTATTACTATAATAGTAAAAGTACTGCTATTCATATTAGTATGACAGGATTTACTATAAACCAGAAATTAGTATGCAAAAGTAGAAGGTTCTAGAAACGTCCATCTCCTTCATATTTGTTCGTTCAGGTAGATATCTCTACAGCTACACTGTGGCATGGTTGCTTGTAGCCGTCTATATACATACACACAAGACTTCCGTTTTATTTCTTAGATTTAAATGCAGCATAAAAGGTAATTAGGTATGAAGAAATTATTCTTATTTTCAGCGATATTCATATACTTTGTGTTGATTATCTACGGTCGCCACGAAGAACTTGAAATCAAGGCCCCGGCGCTCATGGAACCGCTCGGACGGGGAAATAATGATTCCGACGCTGAAGAAATCCCATGAATCGTAATACTTTAAAATGCAACTTTTGAACAACACTTTCATGATGAATCTCTTTTTTTATACATGTTATTTAACTGCTTAGGTACTTACAATAGTAGAAATGTTGAATGAAACACACATAATCAACTAAGATGGCTTTTTTAAATTTATAAACCTTAAACTTGAGTTGAACGAATTGTAAATTTCATTGCCAATGTTTTGGCCTGGACATGGACAAATGAAATGCTATGGTGACATTATCTGAAGTACATACTCAATTTTGTACAGCATTTATGTCAATTTATGGTATTTACTAGGCTGCACAATATTGAACTAAAATCAATTAAAATGTATAATGTTAGCAGAACCTAAGTAGACGCATTTCACTTCACTTTATGTACTATGAAATAGGAAGGACTAAAATGGTTTGAGCTTTCACTAGCAGTTCGGGCGGCAGTGTAAAGAGTCCGCTCATTACCTGCTAAGTTGAAATTATTGCTCAGAATGGGGGAAACCCCAGTCAAAAACTCAGCAACGTACGTAATCAATCCTCCTTTGTGACCATTTCCTTAAATTCAGAGTTTTGAGCAGTAAATATTTTTTACGTAGTATAATTATAAAATATTTTCTACTTTATTCAACAGCAGTAAATGCTATCAGATGGGCAATTTTTGTGGGTTACGAATTCTCCTTTTCTTGCCAGATTCTGTTCAGTAACGGAATTTGAACACTTACCGACCAAATAATGAGATATTTATGTCGGAAAGTTTACGAAGAAAACGAGTGAGAAATTTCAATTTCTGAGTTCCCGCTATAAATGTCGTATCAGGTAAATTGCAGATAGTTCAACTGTTCAAATCTAATTCCGCTTAGAGTGCTAGTGTATCACTTTAAACGATGCAGGAACCACAATGGATGGATGGAACTACAAAATTTATAAATAAATTTAAAAAACACGTCCTCAAAATCAGACCGAGGGAAAGGTGACGGCAAAGGTAGAGACACTGGAATTACCAAGACGCCGCACTTCCGTACAGCTGGCTCGATACAGTGGTCGCCAGCCGGCAGTTGAGAATTTTCCCCGCTAGTAGCGCTGGGAACAACCGAAGGTATAAGTTCGCCAGAATAAGTTCTCCATTCAGTGACGATCCTCTTCCTTCTCATAGAGTACTTTAGTCGTATTTGGGAGGAAACATCTTAATAATGATAATATAGATTTTCCTGGACTGGGGAGCATAATCTAACACACTCAATAATTTTTGAAAATAGTGAGTAGTACAACGGTAAGACTGGAGTCAATCAAAATGGGTTAGTGGGGCCCGAATTGTTACGTTACAAATAGGTAGGTATCCACATTGATCTAGGTTTTTGATTCGGAAAAAAGTTAGGTTATTTCAGGTATTAGAGTTTTTATATTTTTATAGCAATTTATGTTCATACCTCGGTAAATTTTGGAGCTAGGTAAATACGGCTTACAAAAAATGAAACGTACACTACGCAAAACTCCAATGAGATCTTATTGAATACGCCCATTTATCTTACTGAAATCTTATTGACCTACCTAATCACCTATCAGGACCTCTACCTAGGGACCTATCTGTACCTACCTTTACTTAGGTAATTATTAAACATAATATTAATTATTATTAATTTTATTATTATTATTACACACTTTGATTTAGGTAAGTAAAACTAATAAGGTAACTACATTTATGTCGGTGCCTTGGATTTTAGGTTCTCAAACAAAAACTTAGGTTTATATATATAGATCATATGGCGGCTCACTGACCGGTAGGCTCGCTCAAATCAAATGGAAGCAGCAGATTTTGCAGGTGCAACTATTTGAATGGTTGACAGCGCTGATGCACACCTTGCTGCACTTGCGTGCTGGAACTACTTTTGGTGACGTCAACCTCTATTTTTGGCGGATGAATATCTTATCACCAGAGTACAACAGAAAACACACTACGGACATGCATCCCATCATTCTTTCTTCTGCGTTTTACTTGTTGCTGGTCATAACCGCAAGTGCCTAGTTAAGATCCTGAGACTCTAGCTCCTCGCGAGTAATTTGTCATTTGTACCTTCGAACGCCGTGATATTATTGTTAGCAGTTCTTACGGCCATCAGTATTATCTTTTTTCAAGTATTTTGGTTTATTATTTTCAATAATGAACCATTGGAATCGAGCATGAAAAAAAAAAATTCTTACCCCCCCTCAAAATTTGATGGTTTACGTTTCAAGATATGTAGAACCCAAAACTGCAATAAAAATATTTCTGTCTGTCCGCCGTACGCCGTACGCCGTACGGGCCACTTTTCTTAGTTACCATGAAAAAAAAATTGATGAAATTCGGGTTATAGGTTCCGTTCGGCGTCTAGTTGGTCCTCGAAGCTCGACGTTACTGTGAGTCATCTCTAAGGGGTTCAAAATAGGGGTTGAAATTTTCAAAACGCCTATACCATTTTTTTACGTAAATATTTTTACGGTTTTAAATAGTTCTTGAACTTGCGAGTTTTTTAAGACCATCCGGAGCATCGTACGTCCAGCCGTTCGTTCACAGTAAGGCCCCGAAGTTTGCACCCACAGGCATTTTCGACTCCAGTGTGAATGAAATTGTATACAATCCAAACCAAATCTCGTAACCAGAGACGCGCCCACAATAGGAATTTGTGAATACGGCCAATCATTGGTAGGGATCACCTGATTATATTGGCGGAGTATGAAGTCGAGTTGGTTGTTCTGTGATATTATTTAATTTGAAAAATGATGGCTCTATTGGAGTTTGTTGGTAGGTAGTGAAACTTGAACAAACGTTGAAGTATTATTGATGGGTAAATTATTACTACGGTAAATCATTACTCAACGGTAAATTATTACACAACGGTAAATTATACCATCTACGTAGAAGGGGCTGGAGTTTGTTGGTAGGTACTTTTGCAACTTTTTTCACTCCTCATCAACAATTTCTTTTCAGAACTTCATTATGTGTGTTTCTTTTTGTTAGGTACTGTTTGTCATCGGCAGAATTATTTTAGCAACATTTAACTCGTGATTTAGGTAGGTACCTAGTAACGAGTACGGGGTTAGGTACTAACCTACGGAGTGTCTGCGATCTACATAATATGCATATAATAGAATAGTACATATCATATTATATAGACGGGTTATCTATACATAGAGCTGTGATCTGTAACAGAAGGGTATTCTATACAAAATAATAAACCGTTGTGCAGGGATTTGCAGCGTTTTTAATATTACAAGTTACACTGAGTGAAGTTTGAAGTTGGCTTGTGTGGTAATTTCTCCATCCACCAGTTCACTGCGCCCACAGATAGTAGGGATCTATAGGCCCTTTTTAGTTTTTTATATCAATGGGGATACGAGTATAAGATCCCCATTGATATAAAACGAATAAGAATTCGATTAAGTGCTGGTGAATTTCGTAATAAGGGGGAAAAAAGGTAAAAACCTAGAACTCGGAGCTCTTATCAGTGCCCGCTCTACCATAAAGGCAAACTAGGCAAAGTGAAGGGCGCCGAAATTTGAGGGGCGCCAAAATGGCAAGTGGACAGAAAAAAAAATTGGGAAAAAAAGAAAAAAAATTGAAAAAAAAAATGCACGATAAAGCTTATCAGCAATGTATTAAGTATTAAAAAGATATTAATGATAGAAAGTAAATTATATAAAATGAAATATATAAAATTATGTCATTATAACATAATTAAAGTAATATTTATCGCCGACCGCGCGAATTTTTTTAGGGGCGCTTTTTTTATCATTTGCCTAGGGCGCCTGTATTACTAGAGCGGTCCCTGGCTCTTATTCATCATTCAATAATAATTATCATCAATACTATTTGATATAGGTAATATTAAATACTAAATGGAATGAAATGAAATTAATAAGTAGGTAGTGCAGGTATATATTTTAAGTTAGAAAATTGGTACCTACATAACTTGTTGAGTAGTAAGTAGTTAGTCAACTAATAAAATCAAATAGCAAATTATTTTATTCTTAGAAAATTAGGGGTACCTACATAAATAAAACATCATGAAATATCATAATACGTATTTGTCCACTTTCTGAGGCTTGTTTGATTTCTGGCATATAGGTACATACGAGTATTTTCTTTAATTCTTCTATGAGAAATTAATTCTCATAGTAATGTACAATCGTACAACAAATGGGGTTACTTCTTCCCTATGTTCAGAGCATCCCAGCTCTGGAATTTCTAAATGCTCTAAACTGCCCACGAAAATTAAAGAAGCTATCGGATTAAGACTATTCGAACTGCTATCTTGGATTATTGTCTTCATCATCCATTACAGCAACCACCGTATCACCGATGCACCCTTTAATTTCATTGCCTTCCTATCTAGTGGGTCACCACTCGTACTCTACGGCACTGAACAGTAGGTAGGCACCCAAGAACTCTTGGAGTAGAAAAAAAAATCTAACCATGTATACAGTTGGCATTTGAATTTACCTCCATACACTGTACCTAGCTTGTTTCAAAAAGTAACACTGACCTGCTAGAGTTCTTTGGCTATGGATATTCAGTATTCTAGTAAAGCATCCATGGTGGTTCCAATACTAGCTGCAGTTTCCGTGTACCTCCGAAGACCAAGCATGCTATGTAGAAAAATGTAGTTCGCCACGCCCACTTCGGGGCTTGTCCCCTGAATCTGATTTTCACCCAAAAATCGTTCCTGTTCACAATCGATTCGGTCCCTTCGATTCAACTTGTCATCTCGATACGATGTCTTTCGATTTGTTTTCGTTGACCCGTGAATCACATTCGCTTTCCTTGTTAAGTCTGTTGTTAGTTTTCTATTTTTTTTTGTCAAATTTCGTGCGTTTGTGTTCAGTTCAGTTCCGGTGGCAGATTTGGATTTGTGGTACCTACATGAGTTTTTTCCTTTTTGCTGTTTGTGGTCTTGTGGATTGACTGGCGTGGTAACACACAGGTAAGTACCTAAGTTCTAGTCAATAGCTTCTCCATTCAAGTAGGTACCCAATTGTGTTGTATTTTAGTTTACTATACTTTTGTACCACATGAATTTGATGACCAATTTACAGTAGACATTTTTTACATTTGTGTGACAAGTGTTGATTAAAACTTTAGGGAAGAGAATATCACCTTTGCTGAATATCACTCAATCAGTAAATAAAGGGAAGGGTGTTGTTGCCTAGTTGTAGAAAAATCTGTTAGGTTTGTGTTTTGGTTTGGTGCCCCACCGTTTTCAGAGCCCACGCCAGTACTGGCCATCACTCCCCACATTCCCAATGTCCCAGGTGGGAAGTTATGATTTCATTATTCATCATAAAGCAACAATAGGACATAAGCAGGGTTCGATGAATTTTTCTATATCCTTATTTTATTTGACAGAATAATGCCAGAAAATTCACAACTCGGGTAACATTTAGTGTTGATTCCATGCTTCGAATACCTTCGGCTGGCAGAGTGCTCCGGCGGATCGAACTCGCTCCATCTACTGATAAGCCACATTCTTATCAGTGCAGCGTCTTGGTAATTCCAGTGTCTCTAGGCAAAGGTTCTTGAAGGTTGCCAGAAAGGTTTGCCATTTCTAATGTCGGGTTGTTGGCAGCATTGAGAACCTTCGACTCGAACGCACCGCGCCGCCTCCTTGGGCCAACAGCCAGATGTCAGTAGACCCAATGCCTAAGTCACTTTGTTGCCACATTTTTAATCACCCTCATTAAAAAACGCTGCAAATCCCTGCACAACGGTTTATTATTTTGTATAGAATACCCTTCTGTTACAGATCACAGCTCTATGTATAGATAACCCGTCTATATAATATGATATGTACTATTCTATTATATGCATATTATGTAGATCGCAGACACTCCGTAGGTTAGTACCTAACCCCGTACTCGTTACTAGGTACCTACCTAAATCACGAGTTAAATGTTGCTAAAATAATTCTGCCGATGACAAACAGTACCTAACAAAAAGAAACACACATAATGAAGTTCTGAAAAGAAATTGTTGATGAGGAGTGAAAAAAGTTGCAAAAGTACCTACCAACAAACTCCAGCCCCTTCTACGTAGATGGTATAATTTACCGTTGTGTAATAATTTACCGTTGAGTAATGATTTACCGTAGTAATAATTTACCCATCAATAATACTTCAACGTTTGTTCAAGTTTCACTACCTACCAACAAACTCCAATAGAGCCATCATTTTTCAAATTAAATAATATCACAGAACAACCAACTCGACTTCATACTCCGCCAATATAATCAGGTGATCCCTACCAATGATTGGCCGTATTCACAAATTCCTATTGTGGGCGCGTCTCTGGTTACGAGATTTGGTTTGGATTGTATACAATTTCATTCACACTGGAGTCGAAAATGCCTGTGGGTGCAAACTTCGGGGCCTTACTGTGAACGAACGGCTGGACGTACGATGCTCCGGATGGTCTTAAAAAACTCGCAAGTTCAAGAACTATTTAAAACCGTAAAAATATTTACGTAAAAAAATGGTATAGGCGTTTTGAAAATTTCAACCCCTATTTTGAACCCCTTAGAGATGACTCACAGTAACGTCGAGCTTCGAGGACCAACTAGACGCCGAACGGAACCTATAACCCGAATTTCATCAATTTTTTTTCATGGTAACTAAGAAAAGTGGCCCGTACGGCGTACGGCGTACGGCGGACAGACAGAAATATTTTTATTGCAGTTTTGGGTTCTACATATCTTGAAACGTAAACCATCAAATTTTGAGGGGGGGTAAGAATTTTTTTTTTCATGCTCGATTCCAATGGTTCATTATTGAAAATAATAAACCAAAATGACGCTTATTTTTGACAATGGTTTCAAACTAAAATTTTGACGAAAAATCCCCATTCAAGTAGGTACGATAATTGTTGCAATTTGTTCATAAATTACTCTAACTTGAAGGTATCTAGCGTTATTTCTGGGCCACGCTTTGCAGTTTAACCTTTACCGAATTGCATGCCTCATCGAGTTTCTTCTTAACGTTTATATCACGCTCTATTTGATCCATTAATAACACGTGCCGGAGATTGAGCTAGATTCACAATACATGACTGAATACAGACACGATGCTATATAAATATACCTACCTACGAGTATGTCGGGAATTTCGAACAACTATCTCTTCTACCACACATGATCCTCATCAGCCTTGTCAAGTTTGGTAGTGAAATGATGGCTTCTTAGAAGCCTCTTAGTAGAAAGGTGGTTAAAGGAATAAGTCGGATATAAGGATGGATACAGTCAAGTCCGGCTGTATGTATACTTCCAAACATCGCTCATACGGCCATGCTGCATTATACGAAATTTAATAATAGTTACTTAAAATTCGTTAAAATCGGTCAAAGTCAAACATTGTAACCCTTTAATTTACGATGGGCTGAGCTGGTGCGATACTTCCAGACATCACTCATACGGCCATGCTGCATTATACGAAATTTAATAATACTTAAAATTCGTTAAAATCGGTCAAAGTCAAACATTGTAACCCTTTTAATTTACGATTGCCTGAGCTGGTGCGATACTTCCAAACATCGCTCATACCGCCATGCTGCATTATACGAAATTTAATAATACTTGAAAAATCGTTAAAATCGGTCAAAGTCAAATATTGTAACCCTTTTAATTTACGATGGCCTGAGCTGGTGCGATACTTCCAGACATCACTCATACGGCCATGCTGCATTATACGAAATTTAATAATACTTGAAATTCGTTAAAATTGGTCAAATTCAAACATTGCTACCCTTTAATTTACGATTCCCTGAGCTGATGCGATACTTCCAGACATCACTCATACGACCATGCTGCATTACACAAAATTTAATAATACTTAAAATTCGTTAAAACCAGTCAAAGACAAACATTGTATCCCTGTAATTTACGATTGCATGGCGATACTTCCAAACATCGCTCATACCGCCATGCTGCATTAATACAAAATTTAATAATACTTAAAATTCGTTAAAATCGGTCAAAGTCAAACATTGTAACCCTTTACTTTACGATTCCCTCAGCTGGTGCGATTCTTCCAAACATCGCTCATACGGCCATGCTGCATTACACGAAATTTAATAATACTTAAAGTTCGTTAAAACCAGTCAAAGACAAACATTGTATCCCTGTAATTTACGATTGCATGGCGATACTTCCAAACATCGCTCATACCGCCATGCTGCAATATACGAAATTTAATATCACTTGAAATTTGTTAAAATCGGTCAAAGTCAAACATTGTAACCCTTTTAATTTACGATTGCCTGAGCTGGTGCGATACTTCCAAACATCGCTCATACCGCCATGCTGCATTATACAAAATTTAATAATACTTAAAATTCGTTAAAATCGGTCAAAGTCAAACATTGTAACCCTTTAATTTACTATTGCTTGAGGTGGTGCGATACTTCCAAACATCGCTCATACGGCCATCCTGCATTACACGACATTTAATAATACTTGAAATTCGTTAAAACCAGTCAAAGACAAACATTGTAGCCCTGTAATTTACGATTGCATGGCGATACTTCCAAACATCGCTCATACCGCCATGCTGCATTATACGAAATTTAATAATACTTGAAATTCGTTAAAATCGGTCAAAGTCAAACATTGTAACCCTTTAATTTACGATTGCCTGAGGTGGTGCGATACTTCCAAACATCGCTCATACGGACATGCTGCATTATACGAAATTTAATAATACTTAAAATTCGTTCAAACCGGTCAAAGGAATTCTCTCGTCTTCCAAGGGCCTCTGTGGGGTTTTTGTGGAAGGGAACGGATGGAGGGGAGGGGGGTATTTAGCACGGCAGACCCCGCGGGTCGATTTTTACCGCTGCCTTCCCCTACGGGAGTCGGACTCCGGTGCGGGAAGGGCGGGGACCTGCGCCCTTCGCGCCGCCCCCTCCCGCCTCCGGACAAGGGGTGAGCCGCCCCCTCGTCGCCCCTACGAGGAGCTCGGCCGCCCCCTGCTCCCCGTCAAACCGCCCCCGGCAGAGACCTGGACTACTTGGGCTCCCGGTAGCGTCCGAACGTTGAGACAATTTTTTTTTCGGGTTCTCACCCCCCCCCCCCCCGCCAAACAGTAGAGTGCGCTCGGTGTTACGATACAGTGTGTGAGTGTGATTATTATATCGACAACCAACATCATGCTCTCCAGCTTCCTATGAAATTTGGTAAGCAATTTTATTAATAAAATCATAAGTACCTACCTATCAAATTTAAAAAAAAAACAAAAAAAATTCTACTACGCAAAATCTGCCCAAATATCCCAATCCAAGAAATACCACAGGCAAGTGGCGAACAACACTAGAAACGCATTCCTAATGGTACTCATTATTTTCCATTACACTGCGTAGATAGCTGTTCAAAACTTGGTGAATAAAAAATTCGGGGTAAATATTCCAGGATTTTCTCGCTTTTCCGACAACTTTGGTTTTCTGGACACGTCGGGTTTCACAAAAGACCGATTCAACTATCAGTAAGAAAGTCTATGCCAACACGCATAACATTATTTCCTCATACTGTTATAAATACAAGAAAGTAAGAGTTACCAACAAAAACGCAAAAATAGGTTCCCATCTATCAAGAAACCCATAATAACCATTCGGTTATTATGGGTTTTCCAAGTCAAATTAGGAGTTTTCCGAACCAGATTAGCATTTTTTCAAACCAAATTTAGACTTTTCCAAACCAAATTCAGGCTTTTCCCAAAACAAATTACGACTTTCCATTTTCAGTTTGGGATTTTCTATTTCAAATTTCTTAATTTAAAATGGACAAATCCTAAACTGAAAATGGAAAAATCTAAATTTGGTTTGGAATAATCGTAATTTGATTTGGAAAATTCCTAATTTGACTTGGGAAACCCATATCATGAAAGACAGTTGAAAAAATATAATGTCCAATCAAATTGAATTACTACTATTTATCTTTTTTTTTTAAATGAAAGGAGGTCCGGAAATGTGGTAGGTAGTACCTACATAACGCGGTTTTCAAAACCCATCAATGTGCTTTACGCGTTCTATGTGCCCACATCCAAATGCACTTAGTACCAAAGGTAACATAAATTGCAAAAGAAAAAACTGCATAGATCCACAGAGGCCTCCCTAATAATACAATATTATCACCCTACGGCATCCTTTTTTTATAGGTATATTATAGCTATACACGAATGTAAGGGTTATGGACCAAAACACGAAAATTTGGATATGAATCCAAATTAGTATGAATCCGAATTTTCGTATTTTGGTCCATAATTCTTACATTCGTGTATAGCTATAATATACCTATAAAAAAAAGGATGAAAATTACCTAAAACTAACCAAAAAATTATCATAGGAAGAAGTTGGAAAAAGCAAAAATACAAATGATCTTAGTTATTACGTCCTCGTATCAGGGATTGTACTAAAATTTATCATCCATGAACCAAATATTTATAGATAGGTACAACGCATCCAAGAAATGCTCCAGAGCAAGCAAAATCTTCCATTTATGCGGGTCAGATCTGTGGTGCATGTTGGAGTTGTAATTTGTACCATTTATTTTCATCATAAATATGACGGTCGCAAGTATTTTCATTGTCAGTTCAAGTCCCACGTAATCAACCTACCCACTGTTCACAGCTCATATTTCCCCAATACAGACGCGAGATGAGTGTTGCACGCTGCGTGTGTACGCAATACGGCCTTATCGCAGTTATGATAACAAAACAAACAATAATTGCTTGATAGATAATGGTAGGTACTTGCCTTTATCTATTAGGTACCCATATTTATATCTACATTTTCAAGCGTCTGTAACGTTAATAAAAACTGCCTGATAACACATCGGCACCTTATTTACATCAACTGCCAAGAGCAACAGTTTGTTTTGTTACAATGATAGACTTATTGCAACTCACTATTCGTGTTGGCACTTCCGATGACGTCATCGGTAAATATTCTTGATAGGTATTTTTTTAAAAACCTGATGTTTTCTTACGCTGGTGCAGAAAACCTGTAATCAAGTAATCAGAAGTGTAGGTATTCTCAGATTCACTCAGCACATTCACATTATTATTTACATTTAAATATTAAATTCCAAACTTTTAACATGAGTCTATGCCTTTTTGTTTCGTCTAGTACCCATTAATAATTGTGAAGAGAGGTGTTTTCACTCATTCCTTAAACAATCCTATTTTCCATTATTTTTTACGATTGCAAGAAAACTATTGGATCTACAGACTTCGTTCTGTGCTTAAATGAAAGCCAATTAAAATTAATAACACTTCATGAACCAATGAATTTTTTCCTAGACAGCCGACATTCGGCTCGACACGAGAAAGAACCTTAACATTTTTGGGAAAAACGGCCAATTTTTGAAGTGCCATATCTCCAGAACTATTGGATATACAGTATACGGTTGAACTTGAATGGTTGCAAAATTAAAGTACTTTAAGAATGCATCGGCGATCAACCCCGAAAAACACTTAATTGAGAAGTTATAAGGCAAAAACAGAAGAAAGTCAGAAAATTTCGCAGTTTTTTTTAACGTATTACGGAGCATACACATGTTTTCAAAGCTGCGAACTTGGATTCAAATTACTCTAACTATTAAACATTATACATTCACAACAAAAAAAACGCGGTACCTAATTTTTTATAGCGAGATTTGAAATGGAATATTTTGTAAATGCGCCCGTATGAAAAATTCCAACCAGTAGTGGAATGTCGTTTACCTTATTTGTCTTCTTTTCAAAATGGTCGACTTGCCAAACAGTTGGCAAGCGAGAAGTCCCGCGTCTTTGTCATTTGGAACGTTGGCAGTAGTTGATTTTTGGAAAATTGTGGCGCATGCGCAGGTGTGAAATATTTTCATTGTCTGTATAGTTACACACGGATCCCGTCGTGCAAGTCTCACAATAGATCTTAGTAGGAATTGGTACATTCAGTATTCATTCACATCAGTTACGAATGATTGATGAATCAACATCATTGTTAACTATGACTTGGTAGAATCAATTTGTACAAAATTATAGTATATAAGTCTTCAACGAAATTTGAAGAATAATATTTTTCCTCCTGCATCCATTTGAAGGAAACAACTCACGTCAAAATTCAAGGACAAGATTGCTATCTAGCAGACCACCCAGTGGGGTCTTTTGACGCGAGAAAATGGTTCGTTTAACTTTTAAATACCCACTCAATTATTTCCGCACGTTTTTGAAGGCAGGTCAGTTTTATACTCTTAAAAGTAACCCTGAGAACGCTGTAATTAACAGCTTCCACCGTTCCTTGCCGCTCAGACGGGAAAATAACGCAGAAAATAATGCAGCGCTTGAAGAATAGGAAAAAAATTATACTGTGCGCGATATGGTTGAGAAAAAAGTGTTAAATCTCTAATAAAAAGGAAGGCGAAATTTGAAGTTCACTCCGGCGGCGTGCTATTTAAAAAGATAACCCTTCGAACGGAGGATGCCCATAATTCAGGACGTATAAAGCCCCATGAAACACCCGCGGCCTCCTTGTTATTCCGATGGAAAGGTATCCGGCTTTGTATAAAGACTCAAAGACAGGTTAGTTATATTCGGAAGGGAAGGAACAATTTCGGAAATTAAGTTCTGGTATTTTTTGAGGGATCAAACATTTTACAACATGAAAGCAAGTGTGCTAGGCAGAGGAGCCCAGGGTCGAATTTATAAACGTTTAACCTTTAGCCAAATTGTCATTGGAATTTGATTTTATGAACATCCCTTCAGCTTCATTTCAGAGCTGTCTGATGGGAGTTCCTTCGATTAGCCTCTCAACCAACCTGTCTTTCAGTCACCCTTCACTCATTTCTGCCTCCTTGAAAAACTCTTAATTTTTCTCCAATTTCGCGCAGAAAAATGACAACAAACGAACCCTAGACTAATAGGATAACAGACGCTCCATGGAGGAGTAGATAACAGAAAGAAACCTTTCACGTAAGATCAACCTTTGTGTATGTTCATAAAATGAGATTTCGTCAAAGGTCTAGGTTTTCCATCTGAAAAAGGACCCTTTCGAAAGGTTATCCCAAAGGATAATGACGGTTCGGAGTAAGCCTACCGGTCAGTCTGAAGCATTTTTGTGGGTATTTGAGGAAGCGAGGTACCTACAGTGGAACACGGATAATACAGACCTTTCCGGACCCTCAATCCCCTGGAGATATTCTCCACGTGTTTTGATGCCTTTCATGATTTACTAGTTGTAATTACAACCAAGTTCAAGATAAAATCTTAGGATATAGGTAAAACTAAACCTAAGGAACCTAATGCAATCTTTCAGAAGAGGAACTATAGAAATGAAGAAGTTCTAATTTGTAATTTGTGGGATAATTGTTATTTTTTTGCAGATGGTGGTAATCCTGAAGGTAGGGTAGGTTTGGGTAGGGTGAAGGATAGGAAGGATGTGCTCTGTAAGAGTCTTTTCGGATCGCTGACGCCCCGCGGTTATCACCACAGCAGGCGTTAGAGGAAGAGGCGTCCCACGGTCATCACCACAGCAGACGTCAAGATAGAAGGATGCTAGCACCCCGCGGTTATTACCACAGCGAGTGCTAGAGGGAAGAGCGTCCTGCGGTTACCACCACAACAGACGGGAAAGGATAAGGAGGCTAGTACCCCGTGGTTACCACCACAGCAGATGCGAGGAAGGGTAGGAGAGAGAGTGGATGGTTAGCTTTCGATCATCCATGTTTTTCCGTACGCTGTCTAGTAGGTAGGTGGGAGCAGTTTCCGTGCTGTATCCTTTTTTGTACGCCGACTGGTAGGGATCCGCCATTGTACTCGTTTGTAAAAACTGGTGCATCATTTCCCAAATTATTTTATCAAAAACCTTCCCCAAGCAGCAAAGTAGGTTTATAGGTCTTAAGTCGCTCGCAAGCGTTGCATCTCTCTTCCTCCTTATTGGTATGATTAGGGATTTTTTCCACAGGTCCGGATACTTCATCGTCCTTATGGAACAATTAAATTGAGTGTGATGGGGGGGGGGGGGAGGACGCGTAATGTGAGAGAGAGAAGGCATAGGTGATGGAGATCGGTCGAATGAAGAGCTGAGCGAGCCGGGTGGTATATAAAGGTGCCTCCACCTCATCCCTCGTCCGCCGACGGCGGTTTAGGCTGTTGAGGAGCGCTGGGAGTTCAATGGAGGGGATCTCCTTCTGGGCTTCCACCATGGCGTTGTACAGCTCGTCTTTCTCCTCGTTTATTTGGTTCAATCTACACATTAGATGGGGGAGGTAAATGTAACATTTGGGGGGTACCACGGCACAGATATTTTTGATAGATTTATATTTTTTGATAGAAATCCATTATTATTTATTCCAAGTAAGTAGATGTTGATAGTTAACTTCTTAATATTTTTAGTGGACCATCTCAACTTGAAAGTAGATGTTCATAAATTTACCACACGGTCTCTAGGGTAATAAATTATAGACATCAAGGGTAACCAATTATAAGCAATCAATTTGAGGGGTCCAGTTGCGATTCACGGTAACAAAACATGTGGAAAATTATGAGCGAAACAACGCCTTCATGGAGGTTTTATGATTCTTTGAATACCGCCAACATGACAACTTGAAACTTGTAAAATGTGTTCACTATTAGCCCAAATGACGAAAGAAAGTTCGGACCTATCGCATTACTAGCTCATTTTCTTCGAAAATTTGCCAACAAACTAAATAATATCCAGCAATTTTGAAACGCTTAAGAAGGATCGGTGGCTTTTCTGAACGGGCTGTCAAGAGAGCAAATCCTATCTTTAAGGGCATTTTATTTTTTTCTGGGAACACAAGTCCAGGCTCGGATGAATTATTCATCGGAAGTCTGGATCGATCTCAAAGAGCGACCCCCTCCCACCACTATCACCGCGGGACACGGATATAAATTGCAATTCCCAAACGGCTGAGTCACAAATAAGTCTCAAGCCTTCTCTGAGAATTCCACGGCAGGTTGGCAACTTCCTGAATTGAGCTATTTGGTTATGACGGGGACTCTAATTTCGTCAAATGTCAGAGTTCAGGGTTCTGCAAGAGTCCTCAAAAGGTAATAAGAGTATCTTGTGCGTTTGTCATGCAAAATCCGACGATCGCCAAAATTCCATGAAATTTCCATAATTTATGTACCTAACTGTACAAAATTAATCAAAGCCCGACTGAAAATTTCGTCTACGACTGTTCGAATGCTAATATTTCATGAAAACCTATACAACATGGAACATGACCCAGTGTGAAGGATTATATGGAACTGGCTCACAAATGAGGTCGTGAAATTTCAAAGGGTCCTTGTTACCTGCCTACCGAACACCAACATTCATTCCAACGTCGTATTCTCTACCTGGAATTAACTACTTACCTACAAATGGCCACAGTTACATACCTTCTTCCTTTGAAATATAAAAACATCCCGGAACGAGCATTGTACGACTAGCCCTTTCTTTTCACCAAGACAACACTAAGTATAACAGTTATATATAAGTAAAATACTTATATATAAGTATAAGTAAATTTTACTTATAATTATATATAAGTAAAAACCGGCATCAAGTGACTGGGAGGCTGGGAAATTGCTCGCTAGTGGGTTCCTGCAATTTCAAGGTTCCGAGTAATTTTGTGCAAATAACGGTAATCTATAGACTTTGATATTTTTGTTGATAATGAACCGATGATGATAAGTATTATAACAGTAAGTAAGCCTTAGTTACTGTTATAATACTTATCATCATCGGTTCATTATCAACAAAAATATCAAAGTCTATAGATTACCGTTATTTGCACAAAATTACTCGGAACCTTGAAATTGCAGGAACCCACTAGCGAGCAATTTCCCAGCCTCCCAGTCACTTGATGCCGGTTTTTAGGGAAAGCTTGTAGACCAGTCTTTCTGTTGAATTTCGGTCTACAATAATCGTATGTGGGACTACAGACCGTAGATACAGTCGTAGCGAGGGCCCAGAAATATATGGTACACCTACCAACTGGTGACCAACCTGCACCTGATAATCGAGACACTTGATCTTTTCATATTAAAATTAAATAACGATATTATTACAATTATTACATATTCTATATTTTGATCTGTTTGTCTTCAACTCATCCTAATGAATTTACATTGCTCAAAACAGACAGACGAACTGTTGAATTCCGTTTTCTTTAATCGTTCAAGAAATGTTAATTCTGGATTATCCTTTTCATGATGCTCGGTAACAAGATGGATGTCTGAATATTTCATCACCTGACCCTCAAATGTCTTTTGGGAAGGTGGAGAGTACGCGCTGTTAAGCTCAACAAAAACAAAGAAAACGCAGACCCTGTTGTAGCTCTTGGGGCTCTTTCCGGCTCTTCTCCATAATAAAACGCGTTCTCTCTGAAGCCTCTTTTTATTTTTATATTTCCTCTTCTTCCGTTTTTTGACGAAAAGTTTGCATATCCACTTCCCCAGCGAAACTTTCTGGTGGAAGGAGCGAGAATGTTGTAGCACATACTCACTGCGTGTCTAAAATATTCGTGAAGTTCGCGACGCGACCACCTTATAGGTAGTGCTTGAACAATTTTCACATTACTCAATTCTTAAAAACTGTAAGTATGATAACCTGAATGCACTGCAGTTTGGTATGGTCATGTTACAATTATTTTACAATTCAAGTATTGTGTATTCAGGACGGTCGGTTGACTTTCAACCCATTATCCACTTCGTAAATTTAAACAATATCAGTTCATATCAAACGTTCAAGTAAGTTCTAGCCATACCTACAGCATGACCTTATCAGCTAATATTTTAATTAACATAGGTGCCGATGAACCTCTTCAAACTAACCAGATTATTGAAAAATTTCTACCAAATATTTAAAAAAATCCAAATTTGGCCAGATAATTTGTCTCGAAAAGTTTGAGATATTTATTCAAATAAATTGTCTACTGAAGAAAATTACCACCGTTCCTTATTTTTGTTGAATCTGACGGATTTTTTTCAAATTTCGAGCAATTTTCGATTTGAAAAACTAAATGTTTGATATTATAAACAAGTAGTTTTTTTTCCCAATAGAGTCAAACGACACTGTTATAAACAATGATTTGAATGGCGAATCCCTGTCGCTTTACTAACAACCATTCTGAACTAGACAAAACATATTTAAGCCAAGGATGGACTACTACCGTTTATTGTGTTTTAGCGAGGAACTTTATAGGTCGCTATACGAAATTTCCTAGGTACTAGAGAAATGAGGACATTTCTGGTTGACGACCTATTACTGAAGGCGAACTGATGAATAATGTATTATGAAAACGTTCGCTGCCATCCAATAGTAAATGAAAGCAACATTCAATCCAATGCTATTACAAATACCGCCCGTTCAGCTCGGAAACAATCATTTGGTCGTTACCAACTTTTCAACACTCAAGGACACATTTGAATGACTTGGCGTGTGATTTTAGAGACCTTTGACACGATCCGTGTCCGAGCCAATTGTTTCGCCATTTGAAAGAAACATAGCTAAGCTATGTTCGTAGTAAGTATAGAAAAATTCACCGGGATTCGTTACGATTCAGTAATTAAATACGTTTTAGTATGAAGTCTGCACTAAAAAACGCTGTAAATTATTACTAAACGGTTTATTATTTACCTGCATATATGCCCCTTCTGCGTAGATCACTGTTTTCTTTGGTCAGTACCTACCCTTGAGCTCCCCCCAGGAAACCCCTTAATCGAGTACCGGAGCCGGCCTCGGAATTAAACTCTCATTCAAATGCGCGGGATTCAATAATTCAATAATTAATTATTTGTTGTTATTCAAGCAGCATAAGGTAAATAATAAAGAGTTCTGTCAGAAATAATAAACCGTTGTGTAATAATTTACCTGTGTAGATGCCTCTTCTGCTTCGATCACTATTTTTTGCGGTCAGTACCTACCCTCGAGCTCCCCCCACGAAAGCCCTAAATCGAATGCTGAAGCCGGCCCGGGAATTACAGTTTCATAAAAATGCGCGGGATTCAATAATTCATTCATTATTAGCTACTTGTTCTCATTCAAGAAGCATAACGTTTGTTCAAGTTACAAAAGTACCTTCAACAAAATCCAAACCAACATTCATTCCTCAAATGAAATAATATCACGGAACAACAAACTCGATTTCGTACAGCCATGCTCGACTGACGAAGCTTTTCGCTGCAAACGTCAGGGCTGTACTGTGAACGAACGGCTGGTCGTACAATGCTCCGGGTGGTCTCAAAAAATTCCCAAGAATTCGAGTTCAAGATCAATTAGAAAACGTATAAAAATTCGAGATAACGGCGTCCTGGAAATTTCAACCCCTTAAAGACGACTGAAAGTAACGCCAGTACTGTCTGACAGTAAATTTCATCTATTTTGGTTCATGGTAACAAAGGAAAGTGCGAAGAACCAAAATTAGTGAAATTTGGTTTGTATGTCCCGTTTGAGGGTCTAGTTGGTCCGCGAAGTGGGTTACTGTAAGTCCATCTCCAAGTGGTGGAAAGTAGGGGTTGACATTTTCAGAACGCCGTAGCTCGAAAACTTTCAATAGTTTTCGATTCAAGTTTTTATATCGATCTCGAACTATAGATTTTTTTTGAGACCAACCGGAGCATTGTACGTCCAGCAGTTCATTTGCACCGAAAAGCTTCGTCAACATGATCGTGATTAACGGTATGAATCCGGCCCAGATATCATCACTAGGGAACACCTGATTATAATCACGGATGGCTGTATGAAGTCGACTTGGTTGTTCCCTGATATTATTTCATTTGAAGAATGATGGCTGTTTTGGTTTTGTTGACTGTACTTTTGTAACCTGAACAAAATTTATGCTTCATGAATAACAACAAATAATTTATTAATAGCCAATGACTGAATTAGTGAATCCCGCGCATTTTTTATGAAACTGTAATTCAATAACTGTCCATTGTGGTCGTAGCGATGACGGATAGACAAGGGGCTCCTCGTTGGCAAAGATGCGGATCACTGAAACTGACTGAGTCAATGATCACTGAATTAGAGTCGAGCACATTTCAGGGTTTTAGTGGTTGGTAACATCAATTAATAATAAATGTGAGCGGAAAAAACGTTAGTAATTAATTGTTATCTACCGGGGCAAGTTAACAAAAGAAGAGGATACGAGCGCCTTACGGTAAGTGAAAGGCGAAGGAAAATGAGCTTGACAAATTAATGAGCTTATTGAGGCGGCCTTTCAGGTAGGTACCGACTGAAATGGATCGAAGAGTATCCGAGGCTGCAATCTAATAATAAGCTTTAAGGGTAAATGTCACCGGTTTAGTTCCAAGAAACGCCACCACGTTGTGCTTCAAAATGAGCCAATCCAATATTCGATTTATCTCTTGAATGGGTCAACCGATTTTCAATCTGTAAAGTGTTCTGTAATCGATATGAGCAACCTCAAGTGGCAACATTCAGCTTTGAATTTAAAAGTTTTTTTTCATGGAGTTTTCGACATTATTTTACTTAATTTCAACTTTTTTAAAAAAAAGCAACTAGTACTTTTATAGGAAAAAAATCGAAGAATCCAAATCTGTTTTCAGATTGAAGATCGGATCATTGGATCGAACGGTATCTGGGAAAATCACTATAACAATAGGGACCTATTGCTAGCCCTCTAATCCTCTACCTGGGCCCACCTTGCAACATTGCCTTCCCTTTCCTGTTGATTTGAGCTAGCAGGCGGACTGCTCTAATAACAAGATTTAAACATCCTTTTCAGATATCTCGAAGGTGACTCAACGACTACGTGATTTGATTGAATCAAGTACCTGTATACTTACCCCCCAACCTTACATCAGGGAAACAGGTTAGGTACTAATGTTGGTATTTCGAAGGCTCTGGTATACCCAGCAGTGATGAACTATAGAATTTGAAAACAGAGGTCCAGTTGAATCCTATCGGATGATTTCAGGGAAAAGCTACCTGTAACAAAAGTTTTTAAAAACGAAAGAAAATCTTCTTTCGCCGGATTACCTCAACCGGTCTCGGACTGCTCATAAATCTCAGGAAAAAAAAAAATTCCGTGCGGTTTTAAAAATAACCTGCAACAAAGCTCTGAAGAGCGGAATGCGAAGTGCTGTTTAATGAGCGGTCGCCTCTGAAATGCCGGCAATGTTTTAAATGCTTCCAAACGCCCGGATTCAGCAGTGATTTTTCGTTTTCGCGTTCCCCCTCTCACGCTGTTTGGCAGTGAGGAATGGGTACCCTTTCGAGTTCGTTCGGACGTGAATGTAGTTCGTTACAGCGGGAAAACTATGCGGTGTAGCACGGAGTTGCAGTGATGTTGAGTTATGACGGGTATTAAGGGTTGGACTCTCTGGGACACACATCCATCAGATTGGAATCAGCGGTGCGATTCTACTCAGTCTGATTGGGTCATTATGAGGAATATTGAGTGTAGTGACGTGCGATACCAGAGAATAATCGATGCACTATACGATACCACTCAAGTACGAGTATCAAAACAATAGGGAGTTTTGCGCTCCCTAGAATTGAACACCTACCACTGAATACCTCCCTAACTACTTATTGTGGTACCATGGATATATACTAAGTGGATACCCACTATACTAATAGACCCACAATACCACACCCAGGTACTAATGGCACCCACAATATCACAGGTACTAATGGCACTATATACTAATGGATACCCAACTGGTCATATTTATTTTTATTACATTTTTGTTTTCATGATGGGTTTATTATTTCGAAAAATGACCTTTGAAATCGATCGAGAAAAAAAGAGTGAAAGTTCCCCTCAGATTTTATACCTACGTTCAATGGTTGGACCTTTGAAAAATCCAAAAATTCGAATTGAAAAGTTCGTCCTTCCGCAGTCAAAACACAACCGTTCTTAAGCCACCAAATCAAGCACATCATTTTATATTGTAATTGTCTCAGGTTATGTCTCAGAGTGAATATGAACATAACGATGTAGATTTTTAAATTCCTCAATAACCGATCTTTGTTCCTTTTATTGAGGATAACTTGAATTCTCATCACAACATTTATCCTAACATATTATGTACATACCGTACATAATATGGTCCTGCTTACCTAAATTGTTATGGAGCATCATAGCAAATTTGTGAATGGCCAACATAATGCCCTATGTATGTAGAGGCCTGTATATTATCTACATACTTTTGGAACCTACGCTCTCGTTTCTTTTAAATCGATCCATCAAGACCATGCCGGCTATACGGAATAGTTGAGACACTGCCGCGCTACGATCCCCGCTGCAGATATATGATTTTCTCAGACGTACTTAAGATTTTGAGTAAGTCAGATTTCGATTGTAACTGGCCCAGGCACATTTCTTTAGTTTCATTCTGCCCTATGTGCAAAAATTGCCCACTGAACTAACACGTTCTTCCTTTACACGGCAATATAGATACAGCATGTCGTGAGCCGGTTTGTTGTTCTCACGACATGGCCGGTGAGTTGGATGAGGATGAAGTTGAGAGGTTGGATGAAGGCGAATGAGGACGGATGAGGAAGGACATGCTCCGTAGGAGTCTTTTTACTAAAGCCCCGCGGTTTTCAACACAACAGGCGTTAGCTGGAGGGAAGGTGAGCTCCCCGCGGTTTTCACCACAGCAGGCGTTAGCTGGAGGGAATGTTAGCTCCCCGCGGTTTTCACCACAGCAGGCGCTTGAGGCAGTGTCTCCCCACTGTTTTCACCACATCAGGCGCCTGTGATGTGATGGCTAGTACCCCGCGGTTGTCACCACAGCAGGTACTAGAGGAGTGGAAAGTGTCCCGCGGTTTTCACCGCAGCAGACACCTGGAAGATATAGGCTAACACCCCGCGGTTTTCACCTCAGCGAGTGCAAGAGAAGGTAGAAGAGAGAGGTCGAGAGAGAGGGTCAAGAGAGAAGTCATAGGTCGAGGGTCGGTCGGTCGAATGACGAGCTGGGCCAAAAGGTCTGCTTATATAGGCCCGTTTCCGCTTGTCCACCGTCCACAATCGGCCGTTATGACCGTTGAGGAGCGATGGCGGTTGATGGATGACCCTTCTCCCTTGGCGCTACCCGGCTCGTCGTTCCATTCGTTTATTTGGTTAAATCTTTTTATATTACATAGGAGAGCTTAGAGTAGAGATTTGAGGGGAACCACAACACAGCTGTTAGCAATTATCTCTTTCATTCCTTAGATTTCTTTAGATTCGCAAGGATCACAAAATATTGAAACGTATTTAGGTCGCGTATTTTTCTTTACGAAGATTCCATCTTGAAGATCACCCCCATTTTCTTCGTAAGCCAGGTCAACAGTCGGTGAAATTAGTATTATCAAGTGAAGGGGCTCGAAGACTCGGGAACTTGGAGACCGGGCGGATAAACTCGAGGGGATACCTTGAGGAAAGATGGAGTGGATGGGCTGCTGCGGGGTGAAGTGGTGGTTATTTGAAGAGACGCCACTTAACATGAAATTAAGTTGGTAGACGGAGGAAGCTGGGAAGGGTATAATAAGTTATACCCCATAAGAAGTTGCGGAAAAAACAAAGCTTCCCCTGGCCTCTTTACCCTCTCGACGAGTGAAAGGAAAATTAGAGGTATAAGAAAGGAAAGAAGGACGGGGGATAGGATCCAAACAAACTTTTCTATTCCGGGAAAGAAGTAGAAAAAACAACTGAAAAAAAATGAGCTGGAGAAGGGGAAAGTCAGTGAATCGAAGGAAAGTTACAGGGCTCGGCTGGTATGAATTTCGAACGAAAAAGTGGTAAGAGCTCGTCCTACTCATTATGTACAGAAAGCATAGTGGTAAGTCAAGTACTCAACAAATAGCATACCTACTGGCTACCACTTGAGTACCTACGGACACTCGCAAGATGAATCGATATGTCCATACTTGTTTGAAGTTTCCGAGCCATTCGAGCCTCCACTGTCGTTTTGGTTTATTATTCTGTCAATAATACACCTATGTAATCGCTCAGCGAAAAACGCTGCAAAGTCCTTGTCACACGGGTTTATTATTCTACTGGACATAGTAGAGACATTTTGGCTGTTCATTTAGTGTTTCTTTCATGTGCAATTATTGAAATGGCTATTTTTGATGGCCATTTGTTTCTTTCACGTGAAATAATTCGAATAGTTATTTCTGATGGTTTCCACCAATTTTGGCCCCCAAAACATGAATTAGTCTCGGCTTTTTTTAAAAAGATTATCTTTGATCAATGATAGTACCTATCAATAATTGTCTTGATTGTTTGTCTTGATGTTATACAAAATGTGTGGTGATTTCAGACAATTTCCCATGTTTTTGACTCATAAAAAATTAATTTCGGGAGCTTAACCTTCGTTACAACCTCAATTCTTCACTCTTCGGTCAAAATCAACTTAATATTCGGTAAGTATTCTTGCCCTACAAAACATGGAAAACGGTACCTCACAAGCTCATGTCGACTAAAACCTCAAACATCCCTGGAAAACCCCCATTTTTACACCAATTTTCCCCCCATAACACCCCTCGGTGTATGCCGATTGGGCTACCGAGTTTCGGAGAATAACTAGTACCCAAATGGGGACCCAAACTGTGTGCAGAAAAACGATGATTTTAGACCAAAATTTAACGTAAATTTAATTGGAGCATGTGTGCGAAAAACGAATCTTGAAACGTAAAAGAAAAAATTTTGAGGGGGTGTTATAAAATTTTTTGCTGAGCGATTACATAGGTTTATTATTCACAGAATAATAAACCAAAATTTTTATAACACCCCCTCAAAATTTTTCTTTTACGTTTCAAGGTGCGTAGATTCCAAAAATGCAACGTCCGTCCGCCGTACGCCGTCCGCCGTATCACGCATACCGGCTTCATTTTCGGTCTAAAAAATTCGTTCTTTTGCACACATGCACATGCTCCATTATTTGGGCCCTAGTTGTGTCCCGAAACTTTGTAGCCCGATCGGAATATACCAAGGGGTGTTATGAGTGAAAATGGGTATAAAAATGGGTACTTTCTGTGTTTTCGTAACATAAGTTAGTAACGTGAGCTTTTGAGGTATCGTTTTCCATGTTTTTGGGACGAGAAGACCGAAAGTAGACTTTGACCAAGGAGTGGAAAATTGTGGTTCTAAAGAAGTTTCAGCCTTAAATTTACGTTAAATTTTGGTCTAAAATTTTTAGATAATGAAGTTTTAGTAGTGGGAAGTTGAGAAATAACTTACTTTGAGGGTGAAAACAACAGATCAAATTGTGGTACAAAAACGTTTGAAATGGGATTTCGCTGGTATCAGACGCTTCAGAACGACAGTGATGAGAGGATTTTTCATTTCTTTTTAAACGTCTTTATTTTCATATAATTTACAATAATATGCAGTCCAATATTACATCATGTGTTATTTGCTTATTATTGCTAAGTACATGAACGATACACATAATGAAGTTAATGTACATCATGAAATAAAAAAATAAAAAACAGAACTTTGGGTGAAAATTTATTCCCCGTGTGAGCAACAGAAGCTCGTGTTGGGAAATGAGTCATCAGGTTCAGACCATAATTCTAAGTACTGGTAAATAGAATTTAAAATGTCTTCTTCAAACTTTAAATGTTCAGATATTCTTAATAATTATGCTATATAGATATTCAAATATTTTTAAACTGTGATTGGTCCTGTCCCTTGGCAAAAACCTATGTAGTTCAGGAGGAATCATTATAGATTCGCTACTACAGCGATTATCGCCCTAAGGATGTTCTGGAGTCTAATAAAATACCAGTTTACCCGGTCACTCAACACCTACGTACTGGTGTCAACGTGTTGTATAGCATCCCGTACCAGCCACTGAACTCTAGAACGAGTCGATTCGTAGTTAGAAATTGAATTTCAAGCTTAGAAACAGGGCTGAAAACCAGCGAGCTCCTCGACCGCCCCATCACCCGAGGGAAAAACGTCGAGAGGCTCCAAGTTTTGATTAAATCCGAGTCCCTCCGCTACCCTCCTGACAGAAACGGATAGTAATTAGGTGCCCGATATACACTGGGAGGCCTAGAATGTTCTCCCTATCTTCCTCCATTTCACATGACAATAATGATATAATATATTAAGTACAATTAATATTCTATTCTACCTAATAGTATTAACTATACATAGTGTTAACAGATAGGGTGAGAAAAAGTTTGAGAACAGATTTTTCAACTAATTACCTTGAACAGCGGAAAAGAATTATTGAGCGTTTGTTGGTTTATTATTTTCAATAATGAACCTTTAGAATCGAGGTACCTACATACGTAGAATCCGAAAAAAAAAAATAAATAAAATAACAAATCTGTCCGTCCGCCGTACGCCGTACTTCGCACATTTCTTAGTTACCATGAACAAAAAGTTAATGAAATTTGGTTTGTAGTTCCCGTTTGAGGGTCTAGTTGGCGTTACTGTCAGTCATCTCTAAGGGGTGAAAAATAGGGTTTGAAATTTTTAGGACGCCGTAGCTCGAAAAATTTCAATGTAGGAGTATGGTTTTTTTTAAGTTTCTTCTTGAACTAAAGAATATTTTGAGACCACCCGGAGCATTGTTCGACCAGCCGTTCGTTTGCACCGAAAAGCTTCGTAAACATGCCCGTGGATCAAACGGTATAAATCCGGCCCAGATATCATCGCTAGGGATCACCTGATTATAATAACGGACGGCTGTATCAAGCCGAGTTGGTTGTTCTGTGATATTATTTAATTTGAAAAATGATGGATCTTTTGGATTTTGTTGATAGGTACTTTTGCAACATCAGCAAAAGTTGAAGTATTATTGGGTAAATTATTACACGACGGAAAATTATTACACAAAGGTTTATTATACTATCTACGCAGAAGGGGCATCTATACAGGTAAATTATTACACAGTGGTTTATTATTTACCTTATGCTTCATGAATAACTACAAACAATTAATTAATTATTGAATCCCGCGCATTTGTATGCAAATTTAATTCCCGGGCCGGCTCCAGTACTCCATTTAGGGCTTTCCTGGAGGGAGCTCGAGGGTAATGACCACAGAAAACAGTGATCTACGCAGAAGGGGCATCTAGACAGGTAAATAATAAAACGCTGTGCGATAATTTGCAGCGTTTTTTCTTCATTATTTCGGATAATGATGTGGCCTTAGATACACAAATTCATAAGGGCAAAAGCTCTTTCCCTATACATTATGCAGAGGAGGCTCACGGAATGAGTGTCGATCGATGGTTAGTGTTCAAACTTGTTGCACTTGGCGAAGCTGGGTTCTATGCCAGTCACTTGAGGACTCCTTCAGTTGAAATCTTGGTCGTTGAGCACTTGCGTATGTGCGGGGAGTCACGTCTTTGCACTTGACTCAAGATCTCTGTAGCTGAATCACACAGGTCTTGGACATATTCCCCGTCAGATCCTTCACCCTTACTCCTACATTGGAACACCAGGGGCCTGTTTAGAAACGCCGAGTAACAAGGTTACAATTTTACAAGTAAGCAGCGTGAACACAAATATTTCACCGAACAAAATTTTGTTCAGGAAAAGGAAAGTTGCAATAGGGAAATTGCAAGTGTTGCTACGGCGATTTACCATCCAGGTTTTGAATTGAAATAGAAAGGATCCAGTTATGCAGCATGGCCTAATGAGCCACATTTGGTACATACTAAAAAACGCTGCAAATTGTTAAACAACGGTTTAATATTTACCCGTATAAATGCCCCTTCTGCGTAGCTCACTGTTTTTTGTGGTCAATACCCACCGGAAAAGCCCTAAATAGAGTATTGGAGCCGGCCCGGGAATTACAGTTTGATAAAAATGCGAGAGATTCTATAATTCAATAATTAATTATTTGTTGTTATTCATGAAACATAACTATTGTTTACAATGAAACAATAAATAAAACAATAAAAATGAAACAATAACTGTTCATGTTGCGAAAGTACCTATCAACAAAATCCAAAACAGCCATCATTTTTCAAATTAAATAATATCACAGAACAACCAACTTGGCTTGATACAGCCGTCCGTTATTATAATCAGGTGATCCCTAGCGATGATATCTGAGCCGGATTTATACCGTTTGATCCACGGGCATGTTGACGAAGCTTTTCGGTGCAAACGAACGGCTGGTCGAACAATACTCCGGCTGGTCTCAAAAAATTCTTTATTTCAAGATTAATTTAAAAACGTATCCCACCCCCTTCTATTAAAAGTTTTCAAGCTACAGCGTTCTGAAAATGTCAACCCCTATTTTTCACCCCTTAGAGATGACTGACAGTAACGCCGAGCTTCACAGACCAGCTAGACCCCAGACGGGATATACAAACCAAATTTCATTAATTTTGATCCTTGTCTCGGTCATTCGTCGCAGCATCTGGTGTTCCTCAGGGTTCCCATCTGGGTCCTCTACAGTTCTTGGTATTTATTGATGACGTAGGGAGGTCTTTTGTGTAGGGGGGTGAGTCACTTGTTGTTTGCAGACGATTTGAAGGTATATTCGTTGGTGAATTTGGTGGCAGACTGTGAGAACCTGCAATCATCCTTGGCAGTTCTGGATGAATGGTGTTCATTAAACTTGTTGGCGTTGAATGTTAGCAAATTCTCCATCGTCTCTTTTTTGCGCTCCCGCTCTCGTATCACCGGTGAATACTCGATTGGTGAGCAAGCCATTGAGCAAAAGTCGGTTTTAAAGGATCTGGTACTTTTTTGACAGCCAGTTAACATTCAACGACCATGTCGAGTACGCCTGTTCCCGAGCCATGAAGACCTTAGGAATTATTAAGAGACATACAAGGGAATTCACCAACCCAGGGGCACTCACATCCCTGTACACGACACTGGTGCGACCTATATTGGAGCATGCAGTTATCTAAATTCCATACAAATTATTGAAAGGATACAGCAAAGATTCCTCCGATATGTGTCATTCAGGATGGGCAATGCCTGTGACAAATCGTTGAGGGTTGTTGGAAATGACGGGACTGGACCCACTGGAACGAAGACGCGAGTTGTCCGACGTTACACTGATCTATAAGCTGGTAAGTAACAGGATTGACTGCCCATCTCTTCTCGCCTATCTACGTTTCTTCACTCCCCCGTACGCGACAAGACTGGAGCAGACTTTCTTCATAAAAATGGCGACGACCAACTACCTCAGGAATACCCCGTTGAGCAGGTGCCATAGGCAGTTCAACAGGTTGGCACACTGGCGAGTGATATGGACTTGTTTGCGCTGGGTGATTGATCCTTTAAGAGATGGGCTAAATTGCTGTTGTGCGCACGAGGCGGAATTTTTGCATGAAGCTTGCGAACTGCATGGTTCTTCTCGTTATCGACTGGATTATGGTCTCTTTTTGTATTTGGTTTATATTACATTATTAGTTCATTATTTGGGCACCTTGCCCGTGTAAATATAAAAAAATAAAAAAAATAAATAAAATGGTAACAAGAATAGTGCTAAGTACGGCGTACGGCGGACGGACAAAATTCTTTTAATTGCATTTTCAGATTCTAAGTACCTTGAAACGTAAACCACCACATTTTGAGGCGGGGGGGGGGGGGGGGGGTTGTTTTTACACGCTCGATTCAAAAGTTTCATTATTAAAAACGATAAACCAAAACTAATGCTTCTTAAATTTTTTAACGTAAGGCTCCTCTCATAGAAGACCTCAAAGGCCTTACCAGGTGGAATAAGCCGGTAGATCATTGAAGTTAAGCTACCTCGAGCGTGGTTAGTACTTGGATGGGTGGCCGCCGTGACATGTGGTGACACGTCCAATTATGACCCAGGAAGCTGTTGGGCGAACCCCCAAGTTAGTTTGCTGACGAGTAGCCAAGTAAAGAGCGAAATGTTCAGACCGAATTCTGATCCTCTCATTGGAGGACAGTTGATCACGTCCGCGAAGCGGGCAGGGCAGTTGGACGGCAAGCCCCAGCCTGGAAGTGGAATGGCTGTTTACTTTACTCTAAGCTGGCCTTCCAATTTTAGTCTCATCGAAAGTTTACAGTACCTACAGCACCTACAGTTTACAGTACCTACAGTCCTACAGGTTATAGCAGTGAACCTTCATAAAAATAATTCCCAAGTACCTATGTTGTTGTATCTTGAGTTTGGTTTCAAGAGCTGACGTACAAGGAGCATGGATTAGGCTCGCGAGAAAAGGCTCAAAAGCTCGTTAGTTGTCAGTCAAGCAAAGTCGTAAATCAAGTAAAACAAATCATTAGGGGGAAGCAGAGCCGACTTGAACGTCTCTGATTAAAGCCCCACCCCTCTTCCACACCATTGGAAAACCACTTGGGAATTGACTGGGTCAGCTGTTCCGATAAGAAGACCTGGATGAATTAACAGTTTGGCGCGCTAAGGGAAAGTAAGATCAATGAGGCGGGTTGGGGGGCCAGCAGCTTCTAATGACTTCCTGAGGCGCAGGTGACGTTGATATATCGCGGTTAAATGTTTACCGTCCTACGCCACACGGGTGTCTCCCTCGTGTGCCGGGACAAGAGGCCTTCCTCAAACTTGGGCGAGAAGGGATTTTATGGAAATACCCACATTGTTTTCTGGATTCTGTATCAATTCATCACGACAAGATTGGTGGTTTTGTGTACAGGGTCAGTCGTTTTGGTTTATTATTCTGTGAATAATACACCTATGTATTCGCTCAGCAAAAAAATTTTATAACACCCCCTCAAAAATTTTCCTTTTACGTTTCAAGGTGCGTAGATTCAGAAAATGTAATGTCCGTTCGCCGTCCCTACACCAGCTTCATTTACGGTCTAAAAATTCTTTCTTTCCCACACAGGCTCCGTTTGGGCCCTAGTTGTGTCCCGAAACCTTGAAGCCCGAACGGAATATATTATCGGTATTATGATCGGTATTGTTTGTGTTTTAGTAACATGAGCTCTTCCATGACTCGTAGGTATCGTTTTCCATGATTTTTGGGACGAGAAGACCGAATATGAAGTCGATTTTGACCAGAGTGGAAAATTGTGGTTCTAAAGAAGTTTCAGCCTTAAATTCACGTCAAATTTTAGTCTAAAATAGTCGTTCTTCCGCACACAGTTTGGGTTCACATTTGGGTCCTAGTTGTTCTCCAAAGCTCGGCAGCCCGATCGGAATACACCCAGGGATGTTATGGGGGAAAATGGGTGTAAAAATAGGGTTTTTCGAGGGATTTTTCAGGTTTTTAGTGAACATGAGCTTGTAAGGTATCGTTTTTCCATGTTTTTTAGGGCGGGAAGATCGAAGACGAAGTTGATTTTGATCGAAGAGTGAAGAATTGAGGTTGTAACGAAGGTTAAGCTCCCAAAATTCATTTTTTATGAGTAAAAAACCTGGGAAATTGTCTGAAACCTCCATAAATTTGTATAATAACAGTAGAAGTAGTCTCAAAAGGTGAACCAATAAAATTAAATGGTACTATCCATGATCAAAGATAATCTGTAAAAAAAAACCGAGCCTAGTTCGTGTTTTTGGGGGCCAAAATTGGTGGACACCATCAAAAATAGCTATTTTAATTATTGCACATGAATGAAACAATAGATGAACAGCCAGCATTTCTGTTCGTATGTCCAGTAGAATAATAAACCCATGTGAAAAGTATACTTTGCAGCGTTTTGAAATGGAGATGTCTTAGTGGAGCCACTGTAAGTAAATACTTCTAACAGATTATTTACCAGTAATTAATCAAAATTGGAGTTATTTCTAGTGCCTTTAGTCTTATGGCAGGGAGTAAGTCAAAATTTGCGTGACTCAACCAACTTAAAAAAATTAAAAACGAAATGTAGGTAACGCTAGGTTAAGTAATCGACTTGATTGAGTAATGTTAAGCATAGAGGGAGGAACCTTTTTTCCATGAAAGACGACGTTACCAATTTTGCTTTTACTGCTCTTTTCACCTATATATCCAGTTGCGCCTGCAGATTCTGAAACTGCACTTCAGATCCACAACTTAGCTGAATCACGTTAATTTGTTGAAGTGGTTGGTCTCCCAGCAATCTAGTTAGAGGTACTGTCAACAGTAGTACCTACTAGGTGTTGAAACTGATAAAATGTGAGGGATAAAAAAAAGTATCAGCTCCGATACTGGGAAAAAAGTATCGATACTACGATATATATCAGGGAAAAAAGTATCGATATGTATCGATAATATTTTCAAAAAGTATCGATACTTCTAAGTATCGATACATTTTGGACATCCCTAGAACGGATACGTTACTGGCGTCTTACTATGTTTTTTTAATGGTCGTCATAGGGCTATTGGAGAGGCCTATTTTGAATTCATTTGCCGGAATTTCTGCTCGCGGATATCTAGATAATTATGGGGCTATGGTATTTGTAGAAGATAATGGAACTGTGAATAATATTAGGTCTATGAGGAAGAGAGAAATGTTAATCGACTAGGAGATTTGGACAATCACAGTGGTACTTTACATCCCAGTCGTCAATAAAAAAGTCTAACGTTTATTGTCCTGTGCAATACACGGTTCATCCAGCTAGATGTAAACAGAAACAATGGATATATACCTTGATCCACGAGTAGGTTTTCGAGAGCTAAACTTTGGCCTCATTCTCACAAATTGAGCTCCGAAAGGAACGCGGGTGTATTTCATTCTCCTTCCCTCTTGGTAAAATATAATAAATGGACGAACTTTGGCAATAAGGTCTCCCCCTGCTGCGTTTCTTCTTCCGTGATAGAAATATCTGATCATCACGGCGGACCCATTAGCATGATAATTTTTCGTGTTATGCCCCCAAAACTTTCTCATTGTATTTCTCGCACACCTCGATGTGAATTTTCTGCGACGGTTGCGATGAAAATTGATCGAGACCAACATTTTCAGGGCTGATCGAAAGTTCTGTTTTGATATTTGCTTTTTACCAAGGCATTTCTCTACGTGAGCTCATCAACATGAAAACTAATAAATGGAAACGCGATAGCAATGAATGACGTCAGTTACATCTAGATCGATTGCCTATACTTTTTCGGCTCAGCTCCTCCGAAGACTTAAGTTAGTATTTGACAAAACGTACACAGCATTCAATATTTTGATCAGTGAAGCATGGTTTCCTTCATTCAGGCCACCCTGAACACGAACTTGATACTTTCAGGTGGTGGAAAGGCGTACAAGCTACATATTTCGTGTACGTACGCAAACTCCTGAAACACCTATAAGAATGACCAATGCTCGAAATGAACTGAACATTTTAAGACATTTGCCGGTTGGTATCTACAGGTAATATAGTCCCTAGGTAGGTAGGACTCATTTTTTAATTCAAGTTTGACTAACTTTCTGCTCATGCGCAAGTGAGAAAAATTGAGGTTGATGAAGGACTGCTGTTAGAAATTGTCTCACATACATACATCGAAATCCCATTGAAACTTTCGTCTGCTCTAGCGTAACCGTGTTATGCCTAGATCACTCGCAGTCTCAAATTAATTGAGGATTAATTGTTGACTTAATCCTCGTGACTTGAGTAAAGCTACAGTTGTGTTTTCACGTTTCATAATATCAATTACCACCAGCTTACCATCCAAATTGCATCATTTGGATCTATTCCTCATTATCTATCCCTTATTAATTTTGAGGTCACAGTTGCGATAGGTAATTACTGTTTACGTATGTACTCACCATTACATTAAACATGTACATAATATTTTTGGTTTCATATAACCGTTTGGAATGACGCCCAAGAAGTAACAAATAACTACTTACTTCCGAACCAAATTACCTACTTACCCAGAAAAGTGTTGACTTCGAGAGGGCTGACGACTTCATTTACTATCCACGGACTATTCCTGTTGGTACTAAGAGCGCTCTGTGTCATACCAGTAATATGTGATTGTGGCGAGGGCAGACTGACAGCTACGCAGAGAGATAGGGAACGAATATGTTTAGAAAGCTCTGAACGCCGAACATGGGTAGTAGTTTGACCTAGAATACAAAAAAAATTTTCCTACAAATGCCTCCATTACTTGGCAGATCCAGAAATGAGTCATTGAATGGGCCGTTGGTGATCAAATTGATGTATCTGACAGTTTTCTGAAGTCTTAGGATTTCTCAGCGGATTCGGAAAGGGTTAAAAAGGGGTTTCCAGTAGGTAGGTACTCATAGCAATGGGGCCTGCGCTCGTATATTTTATTAATTTTATTAATGAAAGTAGATTCCATCCTGAGAATTTTGCCACCAACCGCACTCTCCTGCTATTATTAGTATTGCTATAATATTTTATTCATTATATTATAATGAATGCAATATTCGTGACCTAACTGATCGGTGGACGTTGTTTTGTTGATTAAACCTGAACTTCGCCTTCTCCATTCCACTCAAACCTGTTGAATAGACTACATTTCGAGCTCAGTGGGAGAGCGCTCATTCTCGTTTCAGTATCCCCAGATTAGGTTTTTTAAACAAGTTCTTTGCGTCCTTACTTTTTATTACCATCAGGTAAATTTTGAACAAAATAGCAATCCCCCCCCTTCCCACCAACCACCTCTACTGCTCACCTAACCGCTATTTTCTTACGGATACACATTCAAATAATTAAAGAGAGGATCCAAAGTGGCCGGAGGTGCTTGAAAAATATACAATAGGTACAAGAGGGTAATTGGCGTAGCAATCGTCCTGGTGAAATCACTTTATCTCGATTCTCATTCGACGTCAAACAACACTGGAAAACACAGGACGATACGAGCGCTTCGATCTCCACTTCCTTGGTTCTCTTCATGTTATAGAGATTAAACATTTGGTCTGGAACTGCGCTAGGTCACTCGTAACCAGTCATAATGAGTTTTCGAAGGATAAACCCAAATCTATCCAACATTTTTAGGAAGTAGGCATAAGAATTTTTGAACAACCGTTCGTTGCAAATCCGTTTCAGAACATTTCGAATAGAATCGATGAATTTTGAAACAACATGTACGAAGTTTACCTAAGAGTCCTTCCATGAAATGGTATATTTCAATAATCACAAAAACATTTCTCCGCCTAAAAAGGTAAAAAATCAAGGTTTTTTTTAATTGCCCAAAATTGGAATAGGTAGTTCAGCAAAATTAAAACGCTGCGAAATCCTTGTCACACGGGTTTATTATTCTATTGGACATACCTACAGAAATGTTGATTTATTGTTTCTTTCATGTGCAATAATGGAAATAGCTATTTTTGTTGGTTTCTACGCATTTCGGTCCTCAAAAAGGCCCCTATTTTTGACCAATTATCTTTGATTATTGATAATGCCATTTAATTTTCTTGATTCATCTGTTAATACTACTTCTAGTATTAGTATTATTATAGAAATTTATGGTGATTTCAGACAATTTCCCAGGTTTTTGACTAATAAAAAATGAATTTTGGGAGTTGAAACTTCGTTAGAACCTTAATTTTCTACTCTTTGGTCATGGTCAACTTCATATTTGGCCTCCTCGCCCTAAAAACATGGAAAAAGATGCCTCACAGCCTGAAGTCTACAAAGATTTTGAAATACCTTATTTTGCACAAATATTTAATCCATAACACCTCTGGGTGTATTCCTATTGGGCTGCCGAGCTTTGGACCACAACTAGGGCAAAATGGAGCCTGCGTGCAAAAGAACGACGATTTTAGACTAACATTCAAGGTAAATTTAAGGCTGAAACTTAGAAACTCAATTCTTCGCTCGATGGTCAAAATCGACTTCATATTCGGTCTCCTCGCCCTAAAAAACATGGAAAACGATACCTCACAAGCTCATATTATTGAAACGCCAAAAAAAAACCCCTATTTTTGCACCCATTTTTCACCCATAACATCCTTAAGTATGTTCCGATCGGGCAGCAAAATTTCGGAACACAACTAGGGCCCAAATGGAGCCTGCGTGCGAAAGAACAAATTTTTTAGTCTGAAAATAAAGGTAGATAAATATGAATGATACGGCGTACGGCGGACGGACATCGTATTTTTGGAATCTACGTACCTACCTTGAAACGTAAAAGAAAAAATGTTGAGGGGGGAGGGGGTGTTCAAAAAGTTTTTAATGAGCGAATACATACTTAGGTGTATTATTCATAGAATAATAAACCAAAAACTAGGAAAGGTTGTAATATGATGTAATTAACAATTTTGGACAAAATAAATGTTTTTGAACACAAGAGACAGTTAGAAGAGAGATTAGTTTTTAGACAAACCTATGAAATAATTCGGTACGTTACAAACTCGAAAAATTTGTTCATATATATTTATGAAATATTTATGTTCACAAATAAATATTTATGGACATGCTGCATGTAGAAACATTTGATAGATCCAAAGGGTGCTTCAGTAGTACTTCTCTTGAATTCTTCAATGTTGGAATTATTCACTCCAAATCGAGTGAAATTCACTGTTGAATAACATTTCCAGCCTATCTGTGGGCTCTTGAGCTGGTCGTACATCCCAAACAGCCGTGTTACGGGCCTAATTGTACCTACCTGAACAATATTTTCGTTGGTAGTGTTTAGTATTATAGGCTCGGCACTCCAGTTACCTAGTTGTTGGGCATCTCGACTCCTTGCGGGATCTTGAATGAAACTTCGAAATCTCAAACTAACAAAAACTCTGCTCAGCACACTACCTCTTCTTCCGGCGTTTGTTCGATTTTACATCAATTTAGGGAACGTGTAATGGATCTGAATAAATTGTGCAGCTCCACTGACGTAGGTAATCTACTTGTAAAACCACTAGATTCTGTAACTCTGGAGATACATCTCACTCAGTAAGTTTGAGGCGTCACCTAACGAAAGATACATGATATCTATGTGATTGATTAAGACTTCTTTGACCTTCGTTGTTGAAGAGAATAAAGTGGGCAAGAAAGCACTTTGAAAAGAAGCCGTTCGTTCAAAGATAAGGCCCTAGGGCCTGAAGGCTTGGGGCTTAAAAAAAGCCACACGACCTACTTAGCAATACCCGTTTTCTAAGATAGCTTTGGAGGTAGAACCTTATTTATCTCCTCACCTTCTCATTCTACCGCTCGGTACCTTTTCTTGAAAAACAACGGCAAGAGGAATTCATACCTTGAAGAAATAGCGTTTTTAACTGCTCTTTATCGCCCTTTGATGTCAGTGATACTGCACCTAGGTACCAAATTCAAAATAATTTAAAGACAGATAGATTATACTTCGTAAATGTCATGTTTATACATTTGTCTGTTGACAAATGTATGCGATGTGATGCAGGGTGTTCCATAACGTATCTTCCATGACTGGGATTCTGGGATCAATTGGTCTAATCAATCCCCCCCCACACCCATGCTTTCCAATCTCCTGGCTGTTTCTGTGCTGCGGGATTATTTTACTGATATGAAACAGTGAACAATTCGGTCATATGTTTAAGGGAAACTATTTGCGATTTTTACTGTGGAGGAGAAAACACGATTTTGGCAAGTCCGCTTCCCCCCACCCCCTCCCCGACCACTCCCGCGCTTTCTGAATATGAACATAACCTGAAGGTTGGCTTTAGAACCTGAAGTCCTTATTGTCAAGTTCAAATAATAACGAAAACAGTAAGACTTTACTGTCCGGCAATGTCTCGTTCAATTTGCTGCAGCCATTGCGGTAATGTGTGGGTGAAACAATCCGTTTTTATTTAGGCAATATTGGCCGTATCGGGACACGATGACTCCTTAGCAGCGGATGTTGTTGAAGCAAAGAACAAGAACATCCTGCACAAGTCACTGTTACTCTCCAACCGATCCCTTCCAGCTGTGGGATTCTAGGAAACGAAGGTATGTACTGGAGACGGAAAAATGAGGCCAATGAGGGAATCCTAAATCTCAATGCCATCACTACGTGAATTAAAAGTTCATCGAAAGAAACATAGATCCAAAGACTAGCAGTAGTGGTAGATGGGAAAAGATAGTCCTACATATTCGCATGTATCCAGCTAAGGGGTGAATGGATGGCCAGTTTTAGAACACTAACGGGAAGATTACTGTTGCACCCTTCTCACTTCATAGGTGTAAAATCCTTAATAAACTGCATAAACGATAGGCGAAACCATTCGGTGAAAAAATCATCAAAACTGTCTGACTGCACGGTAGGTAGGCTCACTTCCATACGGAAGAAAAAACGCTGCAAATTATTACACAACGGTTTATTATTTACCTGTATAGAGATGCCCCTTCTGCGTAGATCACTGTTTTCTGTGGTCAATACCTACCCTCGAGCTCCCCCCAGGAGAGCCCTAATCGAGTGCCACTGTAGCCCGCCCGGGAATTACAGTTTCATAAAAATGCGCAGGATTCAATAATTCAATCATCATTGATATTATTTGTTGTAAAAATTAACAGGATAAAAATGGAATAGTCTATTTCCACGTAAACTAACAAAACTTTAGACCGGTTTCGGTTGTTAAACCATCATCAGTCCACAATAGAATTAACAACCCAAACCGGTCTACAGTTTTGTTAGTTTACGTGGAAATAGACTATTCCATTTTTGTCCTGTAGTTTTCTGATATGGATTTCCACTACTCCGCCGCAAGTGATTTAAGTTTTATTTGCTGTTATTCATGAAGCATAAAGTTTGTTCGAGTTACAAAAGTACCTACCTATTAACAAAACCCAAAAGAGCCCAGAGACAGACTGAGAGAGAGAGAGAGTTTATTATTTCATTCTTCAAATGAAATAATTTCACAGAACAACCAACTCGATTTATACCGTTTCATTCACGATCGTGCTGACGAAGCTTTTCGGTACAAACGAACTGTTTGACGTACAATGATCCGGCTGGTCCACAAAAATTCTTTAGTCTGAGATCAAAAACTTCGATATTGATTCAAATCTTTAGTTTGAAATTAAAACGTAAAAAGAACCACACCATTCCAATGAAGTTTTCGAGCTACGGCGTTCTGAAACCCCTTATTTTGCACCCCTTAGAGATGACTGACAGTATCGCCTGACAGTTTCGCGGACCAACTAGACCCAAGTGGGACCGACGAACCAAATTTTATTAATTCTGGTTCATGGTAACTAAGAAAAGTGCGAAGTACGGCGGATGTAATGAAATTTTTTATACTATTTTCGGATTTTACATATAACTTGAAACGGAAACCATAAAATGTTTAGGGAGAGGGGAGGGGGGTTAAACTTTGTTTTTCAAAGGTTCGTTATTGAAAATAATAAACCAAAACTCATAAATTTGAGCCTTTGTGCCTAACAGTTTAGAATAATTCATCATCTTCATTTTCTGTGGCAAAACATAATGACATCTACAGCTGATGATTTCTGGTTGGTTGAGAAAATATATATAAATACACTGTAAATGATGGGTATACTTATCACCTCTATGGAGTGCACAAGGACAGGCTGGAGAGGGTATGGAGAACCGTAGAATTCTGGCAGAAGTGGCGTTCTACCACAAGCTGGCGAATGGCATGCTGGACTGTCCTGCTCTGCTTGCCAGGGTTAATTTCAACGTGCCGGGCTACATTACGCGCCATACACTACTGTTCCACGTCCCCTTTGTTGCACACAACTACATGCTCCAGCGCCCCCTTTACCGGATGCCACGTGTAGTCAATGCCTTTCTCCAGAATTCGTCTTTCGACTTCTTTGCCGATCCATCGTCTTCCCTCGGGCGCCATTTTTCAGCTCACAAATGCCAGTGAAGTTTGGTTGACTTTTTCTTATAATTTAATTATTAATTTATTTTTTCCTGAGTTTACAACTCCTTTGTTCAACTCTTGTGAAATGGCTTAGCCGTACTATAAAATAAAATAAAATAACCCTCTTTGCACTCCTGGTTCCAGTCGCATCTGTAATGCAGCTACGTACAAGGTCCTAGTTGGAGGTAGGTGCATATTTATGAATCATTTCGTTCAGTTTATGGAACTAATTTTCGTCAGTTAATTTTGGAGGCTTACTTTTTTGCACCCACAGTATATAACCTGGCAACCCTGAGCACAGCCTTGGGGGCGAGAGTTCAATTGGAACTCAAACACGGGGCAAGACGCAGGGGCTGGAGAACACGACAAAGTAATCAAGTTAAAGATCCTGTCGCCCGCTGCATCTCGTCCCGTGTGGACTTGTGTTGGTATCCATACCACCATCCCCCTCACACCACCACCGCACACCATTCTCTCACAGTTGTCCTCAGATCTTGGCACGAACCCCCGGGAGGCCGAGCCAAAACTCGGCTCTACAAGGTCCCAGAGACGACCGGGTGGCTGGAGAGAGAAAGAAGTGGATCAAACTGGTAGGGAGAGTGAACTCATAAGACACAGTAGTCAGCTGGTGGTATGGACTGCGGTGAGAGTCCCCGTACGAGCTGCTGGTTCCGTTATAACCCAACTTTTCATTGATGGGGGAACCGTGTCCAGCATCAATCACCTTTCAACAGAGACAGAGAGAGAAGAATTCTGCCAAGAAGAAGTCTGTCTACTTCATTATTAGGCACTTAGATCCATATGGGTGATATTTTCGTAAGTGGCAGTAATCCTCAGGCAATTCTTCGCTCTTCAATCAGAAAACATAATGAATGACTTTTTTCTGAATACGCAGTACTAAGAATGCCTGACTAGGCCTATAAAAAAATTAATGCCCCACCAATAAGCCTTGTGTATTAAAAAAAAAAGCTGCAAATCAACGGTTTATTATTTTGTACAGAATACCCTTCTGTTACAGATCACAGCTTTCTGTATAGATAATAACCCGTCTATATAATATGTACTAGTCTATACATATTATGTAGATCGTAGACCCTCCGTAGGTTAGTACCTAACCCCGTACTCGTTACTAGGTACCTACATTAATCACTATAAGTTAAATGTTGCTAAAATAATTCTTTCGATGACAAACAGTAACTAAAATGGCGAAAAGAAACGCAAATAATGAAGTTCTGAAGGAAAATTGTTGATGTGGAGTGAAATAGATGCCCCTTCTGCGTAGATCACTGTTTTCTGTGGTCAGTACCTACCCTCTGGTCAAGTATAATGAACCGTTGTGTAATAACCTGCCCATCAATAATACTTCAACGGTTGTTCAAGTTGCAAAAGTACCGATCAACAAAATCCAGCCCCTTCTTGGTAGATGAACCGTTGTGTAATAATTTACCGTTGTGTAATAATTTACCGTTGTGTAATAATTTACCGTTGTGTAATAATTCACCACTGTGTAATAATTTACCCATCAATAATACTTCAAAATTTGTTCAAGTTTCACAAGTACCTACCAACAAAATCCAATAGTCCATCACTTATCAAATGAAATAATATCCCAGAACAACCAACTCGACTTCATACAGCCATCCTTGATTATAATCAGGTGCTCCCTAGTGATGGTTATCTGAGGATTCACGATCGTGTTGACGAAGCTTTTTGGTGCACACGAGCGGCTGGACGTACAATGCTCCGGGTGGTCTCAAAAAATTGTTTAGCTCAAGAAAAATTTAATAATGTTAATAAAAACCATACCCTTCTAGCGAAAGTTTTCGACCTACGGCGGTCTGAAAACGTCAACCGCTATTTTGAACGTTTTGCAGATGACTCACAGTAACGCCGAGCTTCGAGGAGCAACTAGACCCCGAACGGAACCTATAACCCGAATTTCATCAATTTTGTTTCATGGTAACTAAGAAAAGTGGTCAGTACGGCGTACGGCGGACAGACAGAAATATTTTTATTGCGTTTTCGGATTCTACATACCTTGAAACGTAAACCATCAAATTTTGAGGGGGGGTTAGACTTTTTTTTTCGTGCTCGATTCCAATGGTTCATTATTGAAAATAATAAACCAAAATCACATTGAGTTATTCAAGTTCCAAAAATCACTCAACGTCCGGCTTCGGTCACGTGGTGCACTGGAGCAGACGCATCGCTTGTGTGTTTTGGAAGTTAGAAGTAGTGTAACCTCCATTTCCCAGGTTTTAACACTATTACAGTATAAAAAACGCTGCAAATTATTACAAAACGATTGATTATTTACCTGTATAGATGCCCCTTCTGCGTAGATCACTTTTTTCTGTGGTAAACATCTACACTCGTGCTCCCCCCCCCCCCCGGAAAATCCCTAAATGCAGGCAGCCCAGGTATTATATTTTCATAAAAATGCGCGGGATTCAATTATTCAATCATTGATTATTTGTTGTTATCCATGAAGCATTACGTTTGATCAAGTCACAGTACCTATCAACAAAATCGAAAAGAGCCACCACCATTCTTCAAATGAAATATCACGGAACAACCTACTCGATTTCATACAGCCATGCGTGATCACTTATTATAATCAGGTACAGTAGTAACGATACCTGGGCTGGATGTACACCGTTTTATTCACGATCATATTGACGAAGCTTTTCGGTGCAAATGAACGGCTGGTCCTACAATGCTCCAGGTGGAATCGAAAAATTTTCAAGTTCGAGATGAATTTAAAAACGTAAAAAACCAATACCTTCTATCGAGTTTTCAAGCTAAAGTATTCTCAACATTTCAACACCTACTTTTGACCCTTCAGAGGTGACTGACAGTAACGCCGAGCTTCAAGGACCAACTAGATCCCAACTGGGACCAACAAACCAAATTTCATTAATTTTGATTCACGGTAACTAAGGAAAGTACGACGTACCTACGGCGGACGAACAGAATTTTTTTCAATCCATTCTCTGATTCTACGCACCTTGAAACGGAAACCATCAAATTTTGAGGGGGGGGGGGGGTAGTTAAAAAACGACAACTTCTAGAATGCAGTTTATTGCTAAATGTGAATCACAAAAAGAGCCCAGCTGTAAAAATCGATATTGTAAATTTCTTGCTATCAAAAGGATTGCTATTGACTAAACTGAAGAGGTAAAAAGGGAAAATAAATGGTGTTCATTCCAGGGTTTTCGTTTCAGACTGGGTCAAGACTGGGCAAAGGTTATCTTAGAGTTTAAAAATTATGGGATGGAGTTGTACTGGAAATTCTGTGGAAATCTAATTCGACTGGTTACCTACTAGTCTGTTAAATACGTCGATACCCCCCCTTGTTTCCCGAAGTGATACTCGATAATCGATTCCCGAAATCGATAGTTCCAATGTTTGATAAGTTTGTAAGACTCCGGGAGCGTATAACAGACAAGTATCTTCGACTGACCGAGAATTCGGCGATTTGGAACGAGCTCATCATTATGTTTCAATCAAATTCTCGAAAATACTTGGGAAAAAGAGACATTAATGGGATTTCACAGGCACTTGAGAGGTCTTTCACAACGCCGGAGTAACTTTTTGCACTATCAGTTACCCTGCGACACTACCCTAAATTGTGAAACGAAACGGGAGATTTTGATTAACGATAATGGCGGCCGCACAATAGCGTCAGAGTCACATTTCTAATGAGACGAATGAAAAATAGCGGCATGGCTTTGTTATATTTTTATAATGAACGAGGTTTATGAGATGTTTTCTCTATAGTCCATTCGCGTCCGTATTCAGTTGGGAAGGGTAGGCACCAGTTGGAAAGAAAAAGCACTACTGATTATCCTTCAGGAAGTTAGAAGATAATTAGGAATCAGAAATGGCAAAGGTAGATACAGGTATTTGTGATAGCGTTTAATGTATAGATATAGTGAAGCCTAAACGAATGTTTTGTAACTCAAGTCTTTTACTTGAAGTGACCGAATAAAATAATATATTTAAGGTCGTTTTTCTCTTTCTACACATCACTGTAGTTTGACTTTGCACTCCGAATGGCGTAACGTCCGCTGTCACTCCAAAGTTGTAAACCACTCCACTCCACTCCACTCCACTCCAAGATGGGGGTTAGTCAAATATTCAAAGTTAATGAGAAATGCCTTGAAGGGCAAGTTTCTCCTAACGAGTTGGTTGGAGCACGTATGCTCTCACTACACAATCCAGTTCGTTCCAGGGGCGGTTTGGATGACTGGAGATCACGAACTCGAGAATGATGGTGTAGGTGGTGGAAAAATCTGCTGTTATAATTCATAGCTAGCCTACAAATGTTTAAATACTCTAAAAAGGAAAAGTAATGATGAAAAAAAAAAAAAAAAAGACTGCAGTAATTATAGGTAGGTAATGAAGTTTTGAAGACCATCATCGATACAATCGGTAAAAATGTCTGAGAAATAAAGATGTGCGTGAGTTTGTGTACTATACTACAAATATTTAACCCTACAAAGTATTTCAGTACCACTGACTCGACGAAGTTTGTTGGAATTCGCATAATAAGACATATTCCTTGAAGCATCATCAATATCCTGAAAAGCCTGAACAAAAAAGGTCAAAATATGCTTTTTTTTGTTATTCACCAAATAATGGATCATGAAAGTAGCTTTTTCTACAGAATCTCCCTTGAGTAAATAGAAATTGAGCCTTGAAACTGGAAATAGTTTATAGCGTTCGCAGAGGCCGAAATCTTGTACACAGCTCATGTACTTACACACTCACAATGCTAGTAGAAACAACATAACCTGAAAATAAGAAATTATCAAAATGTACTTGGCAATCACTAGGTAAGTATGTGATTTCTTTACTTTATTGACGATGTTGAAAACTTGTAAATTCGGTTTTCATACTTCATTATTTTCAACTTTAAATTTGAAAAATACGGACATTTGTACGGACGTATACGAGCGCCCCGTGGACGCTTCAAAAAATCCAATAAGGACACCCTGGACTTATAAAATACGGACATGGCAACCCTACCCCAGCCACTCTATTCTCATGATCGGACATACATTTTCACGATTATGAATCACATGGGACGTTATGAACCACAGTTACAAACGCATGAGGGCAACCACCAACTATATTTATGTGATTATTGTTCTGACGTTGAAATCACGATCGTCGAATAAATTGTGAAGGGCAAGTACCACAAAAATCGTTTTAGTACGGTTGAAACCACCGAGAAAACTTCTTTTCGACAGTACCCATCTTATTCTGGTTTGGGGTGGAATGCGATCCGCGTCATGGGCTCGATCGTAGCAACCATCACGAACTCGGACGCTGTCATCAGGGACGGCCAGGATTACGATCAAAGAGAAAATCTGGGGGATCGAGCGATAGCCTAAAACCTGGCCCGGAACTAGCTGATCAAAATGAGACCAACCTCATGAAAATCCGTTCAGCCGTTTGGCCCTGATGCCGTTAGACACACACACAGACACAAAAACTCGCGAATTTATAATAGGATTAAGAAGTGCAGTAAATAATATTATAACATGAACTGTCAAATGCCGTGTTAATGCCAATAAAACTAATAAACGAAAAAAAACTATTACAAACTGCATATACTAGGTTGCCTAGTAGGAGGGATTCTGCTCGTATTTCATCAATACCACTAACCAGTCCACCTACTAATACCAATATGCCTTCATGAATGAGAATGAATATGGAAACAATGGAATAACAAAGACCACTCCCCATCTCGGACTGAATAGCAACGGTTCAATTCAGCAAAACGAATGAACCAACGTGGGCCACGTCTCTTCATTTGCCCGAAATTCTTTCCTGCTACCAACAACAAAGGGCTCGCATCGCATAAACGCTTTGTTGACGCCCCCTGTTTTTCCCATCGTTTTGTTTCCGTGAGGGAGAAGTAAAATTGAAAAAATGGAAAAATGAAATATAACTTTTTCTTCTCTTCCGGTTTGACAGAACAGAAACAACCGGCAATGACCGATAGTTTGAAGGTGTGCCTACACCTAAGTAACAATGACCGACCCGGAGGAGGGTTTTTTTTGTTGGTATTTTGGTTTATTATCCCGTGAATAATACACCTATGTATTCGCTCAGCAAAAATTTTTATGACACCCCTCATAATTTGGGTTTATTATTCGGTGAATAATACACCTATGTATTCGCTCAGTAAAAAAATTTTATGACACCTCTCATAATTTTGGTTTATTATTTTGTGAATAATACACCTATGTATTCGCTCAGCAAAAATTTTTTTGACACCCCTCATAATTTGGGTTTATTATTCGGTGAATAATACACCTATGTATTCGCTCAGTAAAAAAAATTTATGACACCTCTCATAATTTTGGTTTATTATTTTGTGAATAATACACCTATGTATTCGCTCAGCAAAAAATTTTTATAACGCCCCCTCATAATTTTTTCTTTTCCGTTTCAAGGTGCGTAGATTCCAAAAATGCAATGTCCTTCCGCCGTCCGCCGTATCACGCATACGGAATACCGGCTTTATTTTCCGTCTAAAAAAGTCGTTCTTACGCACACATTTGAGCCCTAGTTGTCCCGAAACTTTGCAGCCCGATCGGAATATACCCAGGGGTGTTATGAGTGAAAATGTGTATAAAAATAGGTACTTTTTGTGTTTAGTAACATGTTAGTAACATGAGCTTTTGAGGTATCGTTTTCCATGTTTGTGGGACGAGAAGACCGAATATGAAGTCGATTTCGACCAAACAGTGGAAAATTGAGGTTCTACCAAACGTTCAGCTCCCAAAATTGATTTTGTATGAGTCAAAAACCTGGGAAATCGTCTGAAATCATCCTTTTTGATCAAAGATAATTTGGGGGAAAAAATAAAGAAAAGGAGCGTACCTAATTCGTGTTTTGGAGGCCAAAATTGGTGAATACCATCAGAAATAGCTATTTCAATTATTTCACATGAAAGAAACAATAAATGAACAGCCAACATTTATGCACCTATGTCCAGTAGAATAATAAACCCATGTGACAAGGACTTTGCAGCGTTTTTCTCCCCCTCCTCCGTCCTGTTTTATGCTTTCCATCTGTCCGCTCACCGAATACGTTGTAAAGTTTCCACCAGTTTTGACTCAGAAAAGACCTTGTTGATTATTATTATTATTTCATGGCACTACAATCCGCGAGGGATCAGGGCCTCCTGGAGTGATGTCCGCCAGTCATCTCTGTTAATTGCTGCTGCTCTCCAGTTCCGAATTCCCAGGATGGAACGCGCATCTCCCGCCACACCGTCCACCCAGCGCAATTTCGGTCGACCCAATCTTCTTCTTTTGTGGATCGTTTCGTCCAGAAGCTTACGAGGGATCTCTTCTGGACCCATTCTGGCTACGTGTCCGGCCCAACGGAGTCTTCCGACCTTTACGAACCTGACGACATCCGAATCACCGTACAGGCTCATGACTTCGGCGTTGGTTCGTCGTCTCCAGGCGAGCTCCTCCGGGTCAAACACGGCCCCCAGAATCCTACGGAGAACCTTTCTCTCAAACCGGCGCAGTTCTTCCTCAGTTGCTCTTGTTAGCGTCCAGGTTTCAGAGCCGTAGGTCAAGACTGGTCTTATAAGGGTCTTATAGAGGCGAAGTTTTGTGGCCCGTGAAATTACCCTGCTTTTCAGCTGTTGCAGGAGTCCGAAGTAGCATCGGTTAGCTGACTGGATTCTTCTATTTACTTCGGCTCTCATATCATTCTCGGCATTCACTAGTGAGCCGAGATATACAAATTCAGCAACAGATTCAAAGGTGCAGTCATTCACCTGGACTGTGTCAGGGACGGGTCTGGAGGGGTTCGCGGCCATGTACTTGGTCTTTGGCTCATTTACTTCGAGGCCAAAGTGTGATGCTGCCATCTGAAACTTGGTAAATGCTTCACACATTGAGTCGAACGTTCGGCCCACAATATCAATATCGTCAGCATAGCCCAGAAGCTGCGCCGAGCAATTAAAGATGGTCCCTCCAACCTGTATGTCTGTAATTTTTTTTTTTTCGTTCTCATGGCGGCCTCTAGGGCAAAGTTGAATAATAGACATGCCAGGCCATCCCCCTGACGAAGTCCCCTGCGGGTTGTAAAGGAAGGAGATAGATCTCCGTCCACACGGACAAAACAACAGACAGACCTCATTGTGACTTGAATGAGGCGGACAAGCTTTCTTGGGACTCCCATGGTCAGCATTCCCTGGTACAATTCTTCCCTCAGTATGCTGTCGTACGCTGCCCGGAAATCAACAAAAAGATGGTGAGTCGGGATATTGTACTCATGTGCTTTTTGGAGCATTATTCTGAGGGAGAAGATTTGATCCGTGGTCCCCTTTCCTCTCATAAATCCTGCTTGATAACGGCCTATTTCCTTTTCGGCAAAAGGGAGGAGCCTCAGAAACAGGATTCTTGACAGGATTTTGTAGGCGCAAGATAAGAGGGAAATTCCACGATAGTTACCACAGTCCAGTACGTCTCCCTTCTTGTGGATAGGACATATTATGGTGTCGTACCACTCCTCTGGAAGCGTCTCCCCTTCCCATATATCCATGATTATATTATGGAGGACTTTAACAAGCTCCTGGCCACCGTGCTTAAAGAGCTCTGCAGGCAAGCCATCAATGCCTGGAGCCTTATTATTTTTCAGGCTCTCGATGGCCTCCCGAACCTCCTCAGAGTCCGGTGGTTCCATGTCTCCATCTTGGATGTCAATATCTTGTTGACTAGTTCCCAGCTGTCCACCATTTAGGAGACCATTGAAATGGTTCTTCCATCTTTGAAGGATCCCGTTTTTGTCGTTCAGCAGGGTCCCATCCAGATCCTTACAAGCAGTCGTGAAGGGCTTGAAGGGCCTTCTTTTCCTATTCACCTGCAGGTACAGCTCTCTTATTTTGTTCTGAACACGGAGTTGCTCAATACTCTCCATCTGTTCTGACTCCCACTTTCTTTGCTTTCTGCGGTGAGTCTTCTTCTCCCGTCGCCTCAATGCTTTGTAGAGTTCCTCCGAGCTTCTGGTTCCGTGCCCCTGTAGCTTGAGCTTGTATGCCGCATTTTTCCTGGTTGTTATAGCATCACATTCTTCGTCAAACCAGGAAGTTCTTGAGGGAGGTGGCTGGTTTCCTAGCACTTCGCTAGCTACCGTCTTCATGACCTCCTTACACGCTTCCCATTGCTCGTCTATGTTTCCCTCTACTGGAGTGCTACGGAGCTTCTGATCCATGATATCAGCGAACTGAGTCCTAATTTCAGGATCCTTGAGCTTCTCCACATTTGGCTTCGGCTGTGCTCTTCCCCTGAGGTTACGGATGGTGGAGATTCTGGCCTTTACTTTTGCCAAAACCAGATAATGGTCTGAATCAATATTGGCCCCTCGATAGGTCCTGACATCTTGCAGACCGGAGATGTGCCTGGAACTCATAAGGATGTGGTCGATTTGGTTTGTTGTGATCCCATCGTTCGACTTCCAAGTAGCCAGGTGAATTCTTTTATGTCGAAACAGGGTACTGCCAACAACCAAACCTCGAGAGGCAGCCAATCCAATCATCCGTCTACCATTGTCGTTAGTTTCATTGTGTAGACTGTTGGCACCAATGGTTGGAGCATAGACTTGCTCCTTCCCCACCTGTGCATTGAAGTCCCCAATGACTATTTTAATGTCAGCCCGTGGGGCTTGATCCAGACTTTGCTCCAGGGCACCGTAGAAAGCATCCTTGTCCTCCTCTTCTGAGGGTTCTGTCGGGGCATGAACGCTCCACAAGCTGTAGTTGTAGAACTTTCCCTTCATTCGGATATAGCATATTCGATGATCGACTGGCTTAAATCCGATTATTAGCTGTGCTGCCCTTTTTCCAACTACAAACCCCGTCCCAAAGTTATGGAACTTCTCGTGGCAGCTGTAATAGACTGTGTGGCTTGCTTTCTTCATCATTCCATTTCCAGTCCATCGGATTTCCTGGATCGCAGCAATGTCTACCCCGAAGTTGTCCAATTGTCGAAGGAGCAAATGAAGTGCTCCTGGTCTATATAGCGACAATACATTCCATTGTCCAAGTCGAAAATCAATTAGGCGGGCGTTATGTCTTTTCCGTGAGATCAGTCCGGCTTTTTTCTTTTCAGGATTCGTAACGCCCCCTCATAATTTTTTCTTTTCCGTTTCAAGGTGCGTAGATTCCAAAAATGCAATGTCCTTCCGCCGTCCGCCGTATCACGCATACGGAATACCGGCTTTATTTTCCGTCTAAAAAAGTCGTTCTTACGCACACATTTGAGCCCTAGTTGTCCCGAAACTTTGCAGCCCGATCGGAATATACCCAGGGGTGTTATGAGTGAAAATGTGTATAAAAATAGGTACTTTTTGTGTTTAGTAACATGTTAGTAACATGAGCTTTTGAGGTATCGTTTTCCATGTTTGTGGGACGAGAAGACCGAATATGAAGTCGATTTCGACCAAACAGTGGAAAATTGAGGTTCTACCAAACGTTCAGCTCCCAAAATTGATTTTGTATGAGTCAAAAACCTGGGAAATCGTCTGAAATCATCCTTTTTGATCAAAGATAATTTGGGGGAAAAAATAAAGAAAAGGAGCGTACCTAATTCGTGTTTTGGAGGCCAAAATTGGTGAATACCATCAGAAATAGCTATTTCAATTATTTCACATGAAAGAAACAATAAATGAACAGCCAACATTTATGCACCTATGTCCAGTAGAATAATAAACCTATGTGACAAGGACTTTGCAGCGTTTTTCTCCCCCTCCTCCGTCCTGTTTTATGCTTTCCATCTGTCCGCTCACCGAATACGTTGTAAAGTTTCCACCAGTTTTGACTCAGAAAAGACCTTGTTGATTGCTCCTCCGATTAAATCGGAGGCCCCCCCCCCCCCCCCCCTTTTTGAAGGCTTGGCCTTCATTATGCACTTGATCCGAACTCCATCCGCCTGCTCTCGCTCTTTATTTTACGGAGACGATCAATCCGCCTTTTGTATGAGCTCCCCACCCACAGGACAGGAGAGCCTGCTGATCATGACTGTTGTTAGGTTTTTTTCTACGAGGTGACAGCACACTATGGAGCGTAGTGTGCCAAATGAAAGGTCCAATCATGCAGCATGACCATAGTAGTGCATTTTTGAATTTCATGACTCTGAAAGTGACTAAAATTGATGATTTTTAAGCGATTTTTCGATTCCCCTCCACACCACGGAAAACTCATTTTTGCTTATATTTCTTGTGGAAATAATCTTTTCGACTTTCGAAACAGTTTTTTATGCATCAAATCAAGTCAGTACGAAGAGATTGGAAAAAGTAGGATACAGGAGGCATTTGGCTGTCGAGACGCTTCGAAATTGGGGGCGGAAAGTGATAGAGGAGGCAGGCCGCTGTTTCTTTTAGTGCTTCAACTCTTTTATCACCTATTGCACTGGATTTTCGAGAAATTTCAGAACTTGAGGTTTCAGTGGTTACCTATCAGCCTTCGAACGAGCGCCGAATAATTTTTATTCATTTCAGTAATAAACCTTTGGATTTGGCGTTACTGTCAGTCCAGGGCCCAGGTTACAGGGGACTGTCCAAAGGGTGACAATTAGGGGTTGAAATTTTCAAATTCCCGTAACTCGGTTCATCAGATGGTTACGGTTCGCAAGATATTTTAAAATTGATTTCCAACTTCAGGATTTTTTGAGACCACTCGGAGCATTGTACGTCCAGCCGTTCGTTCACGGTTGCTGGGGATGGGTGAGGTGGAAAAATGCATAATTTGTTGTTGAAGTTGCCCGGCCGGCTCCGGTACTCTATTTAGGACTTTCATCGGGGAAGCACGAGGGTAGGTTTTGACCACAGAAAACGGTCATCTACGCAGAAGCGGTACATCAATCTATACAGATAAAGAGTAAACCGTAGTGTAACAATTTGCAGCGTTTTTGTGGCAAATATTGAAGGTGGTGCAGTCAAAAACAACAAAATAACTCATTTCTACGTGGATCCTATTTTATAATACCTCCTTACTATATGTATGGGATCCATACTGGCTCGAACTTCTTAGCGAAAAATTTTGCTCCATGCTATATCTTCACTCTTCTTCAACTTCTTCAACTTCAGGATCCGAAGGAGAGTGAAATTGCCTGAGTGAGTGACGGCTGTTGTCGGAAAAGGCTCCGGGCTGTCTCAAAAAATTCCTCAGTTCGAGACCAATTTAAAAACGTGAAAAAATCGACAAACGGTGCCCTGGAAATTTCAGAGATGACTTATAGTAACGCCGAGCCCAAACGGGATCAACATACCTAATTTCATAAATTTTGGTTCAAGGTAACCAAGAAAAGTGCTTAGTACGGCAGACGGGCAGAAAATTTGGTTGATTATTGTCAATAATAAACTGAGCACAAAAAAATGTTAACCGCCCCCTCAAAATTTGGCGGTTTCCGTTTCGAGGTAGGTACCTATGTGGAATCCAAAAATGGAATAATAAAAAATAAAAAACTGTCCGACCGCCGTTCGCTGTACTTTGTGCTTTCCTTAGTTTCCATGAACCAAAATTAATGGAATTTTGTTTGCAGTTGGCATTTGGGTTCTAGTTGGTCGGCGAAGCTCGGCGTTACTGTCAGTCATCTCTAAGGCGTGAAAAATAAGGGTTAATAGAAGGTGTGGTTTTTTAACGTTTTTAAACTGATTTCTAACTAAAGAATTGTTTGATACCACCCGGAGTCCCGTCATGTCGTTCGTTTGCACCGAAAAGCTTCATCAACATGATCGTTGATGAAACGGTATACATGCAGCTCAGATATCATTGCTAGGGAACAGATTATTATAATCGCTCATGGCTGTATGAAATCGAGCTCGTTTCTGTGATATTATTTCATTTGAAGAATGATGGTTATTTTAGATTTCGTTGACCATTTGCTTCATTTGTAACTTCAACAAACGTTCTGCTTCATGAATAACAAAAAATAATTAATGACAGAATTATGGAATCCATCGCGTATTTATGAAACTGCAATTCCCCGGCTGACTCCAGTACTCGATTTAGGGCTCTCCTGGGGGGGAGCTCGAGGGTAGGTACTGACCAAAGAAAACAGTGGTCTATGCAGAAGGGGCATCAATACAGGAAAATAATAAACCGGTGTTTAATAATTTGCAGCGCTTTCCCTTCTCAATAAACATTCTGTACACTTTTGGTGATTTTATATCAGTTTTTGGTGATTTTTAAAGAGTTCAGCTTTTTCAAACGATACCCTCATCGATGACATTCTTTTGTACACAATGTCGAGGGTATCGCGTAGGTACTCGAAGAAGATATTTATCTAGTCTGTTTTATGATAGGTAAAGAATGTACAAAATGCATGTGTAGGTAATAGGTGCTAAGTATATAGTACCAACGGAAATCTTCGGGTATCCTGCAGAAACTGGAACTGGATCCTGCAGAACTGGAGAACTGCAGAATCTGGAAACTGAATGTGGGATTAGGCATGGAACAGTGATGACTTAGACTGATGGGTTAGTTCCGCCAACAAATTTCCCAAAAAACGCTTCAAAAGACCGAACTAAAGGTCACGTTCGGAGATCGACAGTCTTCAAAAATAAACAGTCGGTAAAATTTGGGTATTTGCGAATCGAAAATTGCCAAAAACCGTCAAACGCGAGTGTAGTCACTAAATTACATACCTACTTATTCAGTTGCATATGTCGAGTTTCATCTACGTAATTTTAGGTACATACACCTTTTCTAGCCACAAAAAATCCATGCCCTAGTTGTGAAAATACCTCGTCGAGATATCTGTATGGAAATTAATAACTTTGGTTGACTGACAAGGTTTTGATATCTGACGCCAAACCGGACCAGTATAAACGGTCGCATGGACCGTTGTGTTGACCTAGGCCGTTTCTAAGTTATCCCAGCCGGAATACGGTCATCGTTGTACGACTTCGCCACTTTGGGAAAACATCTAAGGATTCCGCTGAGCCGACGTTTCATCGGTTTGATCCACCTGGTGACAGTTGGCCGCAGCTGAGAGCTGGGAAATATTTTCAACCCTCCAGACGTTCGACCCACGTGTTCATACTTTTCTGCGAACTCAGCGGTAAACGGTGATGTAACTACTAAGAAATGTTTCCTGGCGCAGGTGTGAACTTCCTCGTTCAACGATTAATTCTTTACTTCCCTCACATCTTCTATGTTACAGCGAATAGTTCCGTTCCTGGCATGTTGATAAATTCTGAATGTGAAATAACCTCCTGCTGACTCAAGTCTGCATTACTGAGAAATTAGCTGGATGATTATAGTTATTTTTGGTTGTACGTTGTGTCCCATAAAATGATCCTCCCCCTTAGATTCCTTATGGAGCTAGGGAGAGAATTTTCACAAACATGAAACCCCACCTAATTTCTGGCGTAGAAACCCAATCTGAAGTCAAAATTAGTCGTGGCTATCGAAAATCCAGTTTTTGAGCGATAATTTCCTTAAGATAAACCGACGCTCAAGTAAAGTGTACCTATTAGGAAAGGAAATGATAACTGCAAACCTATACGTGTTCATTTCAACAGCATTTAACAAGGTATCTACTCTTAACGGATTTTCGTATCACCAAAAAATGATACCAAAAGTGGCCTGCAATGGTGACTCGATACAGAAATCATACTAATTTCAACGGTCAAAAATGTTTCCTCCAAAAACGTGGGTTAAATGTGAGTTTTCATGGTTAAAAAATTGATGATAGTGGATAAAATAATCATAAATAGCTCAATTTCACCACTTCGCACAAGGAAAAGCTTTGGAATTAAAAACAAACGTAAGCGAGAGCACTGAATTTCTCTGAAATAGACGGAATACCGGCATGATACCGGTATATGGCAATACGAATTGAAGATTTAAACATATCCCGAAGAAAACTGATTAAAAAACATCGATCGTAGCCGGATTAATGGTATGTTAAAGTTACTGTTTTCATTCGAATATTTTGGAGTAGAAAAAGTCGTGAAACCCCATACAGATACCCATTTACTGGTACGATAAAACCAAATCGAAGTTAATTTTGAATAAAAAGTAAAAAAAAAATGTTTTGTAGGTAAACGAATTTTGATGTCAAAATTTTCAACTCAAAACAGTGTTTTCTCGATATTGAAATACTAGTTGTGGGACAATAGTTTTTTTCCTATTTCCTTTCGGGCTTTGTTAGGTTTGAAGTTCAAACTCCAATGTTTATTGCCATACTCGTTACCACTTTTCCCAAATTTCTTTAGATACCTACCTAATGTGGATCAGGGTTTTGTTTACTTCTTTTCAAATCACCAAGGAAAAGAAAACTTCGTTCCTAGCTCAGTGAAAAACACCTAAGGCATTGATCCTCCTGAAAGATGAAATTAATGTTGAAAACAAAAGACAGGTTCTAGGTTACTAAGGTACCTAGTTCATAAATGTTGAAGTAGTAGAAGATGAGTGCGATGGCTGTCACAAACGTGTTTTTGATTGGTCAAATAAAGCAAAGCAAATGAATTTTAGGTTTCCTTCCGTTGGGCATCGATTCCCAACCGAATGACCGAGCTTGACCACAAGTTCGTTAGGCGGTTTCAGGGTTAACCCTGACGCTGTTCGACCAGTCTGCGATTGAGGGTAACTACGACCTATCCACTCTAATTAGGTCTCAACCCTCGAGACGTCCTCCGAGAGGCTTGGAGGCCTCATACATACCAACTCGACTTAGGAGTTAACAGCAAAATCGCCTATGACAGTTTAGTCATGAACTGCTAACGCAAAAAATTGTTCATTACCGCCAAACTACAGGTTCCAAGCCTTCAGTTTCTTCTAAGTTTTGGGAGTGATCAAAATTTACGCTCTAAAATCGAAATCTGTCCGAGTGCCCAAAAATCCTAGCAGCGTGCATATCTATACCCAGGGGCGTTGTGTCCATAAGGCCACTTGGGCCACTGCCCCGGCATCCAGAAACACAAAAAACTCCCAAAAAATGTCAACCATTTGTTCAGTTGGCATTCGAATTTCCCTCCATATACTGTACCTAGCATTTTTCACGAAGTTCAACAGCGACTCGACAGAGTTCTCTCTCTCTGTCCCAACCTATGTCCGGCATGGCTGCGGCCAAGACAAGTAACTGGGAAGAAGAAGAAGAAGACAGAGTTCTCTGGCTATGGATATTCGAGCATTTTATCGGAATATAGCTACACTAATCGATGTCTTGCAATCGAAATCGAAACCTACGCTTCTGAAACTAATAGGTCCTGGGACCTGGTGTAGCCATGGTAACAGAGAAAAGTGGCCCGTCCGCGAAAGCTCAGTCGAGTAAAAATTTGGTTAGTCACGGCGTTTTTGGGCCCGTGGCCGACATTTCCATCCAAAAATCGTTTGTGTTCACAATCGATTGGATTGTTTCAATTCATGTTGTTTTCTCGATACGAGATGCTTGTCCGTCTATCTGTCCTCCCCTAAAAATTATTATCACTTTTGCCGTTCTGTTCCTATGTTGAGTTTTCAATTTTCTGCTTACCTTTCGAATTTTGTATGTTCCCATTCGAGTTCCCGGGACAGATTTGGATTTGCGATAATTAAGTGCATTGTGTCCTGTCTGTGGTCTTGTGGATTGATCGACGTCAACATACACAGATAAGTACCTGGCTTCTAGTCTGATTCTCCATCCAAGTTCCGGTTTGGTGGCCCACCATTTTCAGAGCCCACGCAACGGAATCAAATTCGGACTTGAACTTAGGTTCTCAACAATTGATTATGATGAAATTCATGAGGGTAATTCGCGTGTTTATGAAGCCCATATTTTATGAAGATCGGGCCATAATATTTCCTTATTGGTCGTAGGTCATCGCAGTAGATTTTTATTGCTCCTCTAAACACTGATATGATTTTAGCTAAGCAGCTATGCAGTTTGTATGAGATAGTCATTGCAATAATGTATAACGGTTTCGAGGAAGCTATTAGCCACATCTTGGCAGACGTTTTTCCTCAATCTGTTGTTTGCCAGCAAATTACCCAAGTACACAAAGTACACTTATATGTTTTCAAATCATAAATTCATCGTTTTTTTGTGTATCGGTACTGTCAAAAGCTGGTTTTGTCCGGTTTTGATCGTCTAAGTCGTTTTGTGCGAATCCGCTTGTCTCACGCTATAGGTTTTGTGCTGTTCAGCTCATAAATGCCCTTTTTGGTGGCGATTATATATTGTTCTAACAGAGTTTTTTCGATTTCTGACGATGCAGCCGATGTAAACGATTTCAAAACCTGGAGAATCCCTATTCTGGCAATCTTGTGGAAAAAGCATTTTGTAATAGCATGTGACAGCTCCTAAAATGTGGATTATAGAGGCTCAAACGGTAATCACACCGAGACCAGCGGTAAGTCCTCAGATCTCCAAGAACAGGTCGTTTTTGTGTGAAACACTCATCGCGTTGAGTGCAACTTCGCTTTTAAAATATATAGTTGTAAATTAATAACTTCGCTTGTGGCGATCATAATATAGTTCTCAGGGGTTTCGTCTATTACCAAAACGACCCCTAAACCTGGAAGTCATTCGGTTTTTCGAAAAGTATCTTGTTTTACTTGTTATATATTTGCTACTAACCAAACATTCACACTACCTACCAACAGCATCTCACCGAGGTAAACCACTTGTATTCATTCAACGCTCGAGAACAATGTGGCGAAATTGTGTTTCGAGCAGAGACTATTTCGGCACAATACATCCACAACCAATTAATCATTCACTCTCCGCCGCGAGAGATACTCTCCTGGCTATTAGAGCCGTTCAATTATTATCAAATTCCACTACACTAGTCTACGACAGGGTGAATACACTTGCATATTTCCTATTTTGTACCCGCTCATGCACCGCCGGTTCTGTTCCTTTGTTATGCAGCGTATTGTAGTACTGTGGTGGTTTCCGGTAGGGCCAGGTGCATTCCACCGAGTGACCGTGACTTTCGGATTATTTTGGAATTTCCCGGTCCACTCATACTAGTCCGAGGATGGTTGTTTAGAGGGCAATTTAAAGCGGCGTCTGTGTGTGTGTAGGGGGATCCACAATTTAGTTTTAGCCGTTGTTTGGAGAATGTACTCGTATTACCTAGGCGCGTTTCCACTGGGCGTGCGAGTAAACATGCCTAAACGAACGATTGATCGGCGTTTGGTCAGCTGTGAATAATGCTACTGTCATGGTATCCTCCCAGAACCCCAACTTCAATATGTAGAAATAAGATCTCGCCAAATAAACTTAGAAGTTGGGACGGAAGACGCAGGAGAGCCGAGGGCTAGCCTGGGGATCCCCACCATCCTCCACTAGCTGGAGGATGGAGGGAGACAGCTCCCAAGACTATATATACTCGCCTCCTTCGCCTTTTTAACCATTCTACGCTCTCCTCTAGTTGCTGACTACTCTCTCTCCTCCTTACCTCGTCTCTCTCCTTTACCTAAAAGATCTTGGGCATGTTGGTGATTCGCTCATAACCAAACCAAGCAAATTCACCCAAAAGATCTCAGGCATGGTGGTGATCCGCTCATAACCAAACCGAGCAAGCCTTCCAAAAAGATCCTGGGCATAGTGGTGGACCGCCCATAACCAAACCAGGCAACGCTCCCGAAAAGATTCCACGCATGGTGGTGCTCCGCCCATAACCAAACCGGGCACATCCCCCCTCGACGCAGCTCGTAGTGGATGTGCGTCAAATTTACATTCACTACAAGTACCCTATCGCTTCTACCAGCTGAGCAAATGTTTGCGCGAAGAATGAACGAAAAAGATCGACCTGGCCTGATCACAGGCAAAGGCGCGTTCTCACGAGTCAAGTTTAGTTGACCAATTTTAGCTGAATGCAACTTGCAAGTTTTGGTTCACACTTTTGAACTAAAATCGATCAAGTGTCAATGGTTTTGAACGTAGTGGTGCATACTATAGCAGTTATGTTACAAGAACAACTGCGAACAATTCTAACCAGTAAAAGTCGTCGAAAGCGTCGTTTTTGGGTGAGAAGTGGATCTTGAGAAGAAGCCGAAGGATTTGATCGACAGCTCAACTTCATCCAGCATTTGGATGACATCACTGCACGTGCCATGCGAATGCTTGGATTTATATAGCGCAACACGAGAGAGTTTAAAGGTATCGGCCCTTGTAACTCTGTATGTTTCTTTGGTAAGGGCAGCCTTGAATATGCAGCTGTCATCTGGAACCCTCATTACGCAGTTCACAGGGCACAGATTGAACGCGTGCAGCATGTTTTTTTAAAATACCTCGGATATAAAAGAGGGATAACTTCCGAAAACATAAACTATGCGGATATACAGCGTCACGTGGGTCTCACTTCTCTCCGCTCATTCCGTTTCACCCTGGACATGTGTTTTGTACACAAGCTTCTCAATGGCGACATCGACTGCCCGGCTCTGCTTGAGAAAGTTGGCATCATAGTTCCGCAGTACCCCAGTCGAAGACCATCTCTCCTGCCTGTACCGTTCGCGGCTACCAACTACCTGATGAATCGGCCGATGACTCGATTGAGTGGAGAATGCAACCAGGTTCTCCATACTTCCCCGTCTGCTGATCTGTTCCACCAATCACTGACATAATTAAGATCAGTAGAATTATATACCGGAGAGCCTAAAGAGATACAGACTGATTCTACTTCCGTATACTTAATCAATATAATCTCTCTTACATCTCCAATAACTCGGAATCATCTCTTATAATTTTGTATTGTACATCTTCTTATACCTTCACCTCTTATAATTCATTATTGTGCCGCACTCTACTTATTGTGTTCATTATATATACTTTAATGACTTGGGAACACTTATGTATGTTTAGCGATCTTCAAGTTAATTCACAAGGAAAGATATACTGTTCCCACATAATCTCTCCACCTTCTTCCAGAAAGGCTTAAGCATTCGATCTTTAACTTTAAAACAGTATTTCACTACTAACAGATTCTGCATCAACTCTATGAAGGTCCTAGGGGCCAGAATGTGGAATTCCCTTCCTGCGTCCATCCGTGGCCTACGCTCGGTGTATTCCTTTGGTGAGACCGTTTCTTCAAGAACAAGTAACCTTCTTCTTCTTCTCCTTCTCCTTCTCCTTCTCATTTCTTTTCTTTTCTATTCTCTTTTCTGCCTTCTTTGGCGAGAACCCCCCACCCCTCCCCCAATTTTGTGGGTTCATACCATCTTATCTCTTATCTTAACTTCTGTTTTATTTACCATTTTGTTCTTATAATGTCGTACAAAGTAATTGTAAGCTTTAGTATAATTGGGTTTTATTACGCGAACGGCGAAATAAATTATTTATTGAAGAAAAATGAAAACTTTATTCTCGATTAGAAAAAGAACAAGGTGCCATAGAATACAGAATTTTTCAGCTGATCTTTTTGGCAGGTTGGCCAACTCTGAATAAGTATTATTAGCCATTGATACAATTTAAATTAAATACTGGTGAAAATGAAATAATGGCCGTTCATGAATATAAATGGAAATTAAATACTTGACATAATAAATGCAAATTAAATTATTAAATTCTTAACGGAAACAAATAATTAATCATTGAGAAGTTATAACAGGTTGTGCCATCGCATTTAATTTGTAATTTTAATGTACTGTTGTATTATGGGGCCCGGCCCCAAAACAGCGTTGATAAAGAATGTTTGAAAGCTAAAACAATCTGGTACCACCTTCAAATAATTTGTAGTTGAGCTTCTCCCGTGTTGATAAAATAAATAAATAAATAAGGCAATTGGGAGCTTCTGATACATTGCTAAAGGAACTAGCGTTAGGGGACAGTGAAGGATATAGAAGTCATTTGAGAATGTCTGAAGAAAAATTTGAGGAATTGCTATTGAAAGTTCAGTGCTGACCGGGCGATCCGGAGAGTTCACACGTTGCAATACAAGGTTCAACTCGAAGATGACTCATCACTTGATCGATAAAGTTTGACTCGATCAAACTTTTCTTGATCCACTAAAAAGTTGATCAACTTTCGGTTCTCACTTGGTTTTTCATTCAACTTCTGTTGACCATCTAAAATTGGTGAACTAAACCTGACTCGCTGAGAAGGCGCCTTGGCGAACGAACGCACAAATGTTAATTTGTTCGGATGCTCACTTGATTTGGTTTATTATTTTCAATAATGAACCATTGGAATCGAGCATGAAACAAAATTAAATTCTACCCCCCTCCACATCAAAATTTGATGGTTTACGTTTCAAGGTATGTAGAATCCGAAAATGCAATAAAAATATTTCTGTCTGTCCGCCGTACGCCGTACGTCGTACGCTGTACTGGCCACTTTTCTTAGTTACCAAGAAACAAAATTGATGAAATTCGGGTTATAGGTTCCGTTCGGGGTCTAGTTGGTCCTCGAAGCTCGACATTACTGTCAGTAATCTCTAAGGGGTTCAAAATAGGGGTTGACATTTTCAGGACGCCGTAGCTCGAAAACTTTCGATAGAAGGGTAGGGTTTTTATTAGCATTACTAAATTTGTCTAAAGCTAAACAATTTTTTGAGACCACCCGGAGCATTGTACCAGCCGTTCGTTTGCACCGAAAAGCTTCGTCAACACGACCGTGAATCAAACGGTATAAATCCGGTCGGGATATCATCACTAGGGAGCACCTGATTATAATAAAGGATGTCTGTATGAAGTTGAGTTGGTTTTTCTGCGATATTATTTCATTTGATAAGTGATGGACTATTGGATTTTGTTGGTAGGTACTTGTGAAACTTAAACAAACTTTGAAGTATTATTGACAGGTAAATTATTACACAATGGTAAAGTATAACACAACGGTAAATTATTACACAACTGCAAATTATTACACAACGGTAAATTATTACATAACGGTAGATTATTACACAACGGTTCATCTACCAAGATTTTGTTGATCGGTACTTTTGCAACTTGACCAACCGTTGAAGTATTATTGATGGGCAAGTTATTACACAACGGTTCATTATACTTGACCACAGAAAACAGTGATCTACGCAGAAGGGGCATCTATTTCACTCCACATCAACAATTTTCCTTCAAAACTTCATTATTTGCGTTTCTTTTCGCCATTTTAGTTACTGTTTGTCATCGAAAGAATTATTTTAGCAACATTTAACTCGTGATTTAGGTAGGTACCTAGTAACGAGTACGGGGTTAGGTACGGAGAGTCTGAGATCTACATAATATGTATAGGCTAGTACATATTATATAGACGGGTTATCTATACATCATAGAGCTGTGATCTGTAAAAGAAGGTTATTCTGTGCAAAATAATAAACCGTTGTGCAGGGATTTGGAGCGTTTTTTAGGAAAGTATTACTTAAGGGGGCATACAGAGAAAATGTTGATAAGAGTAGGTATTCAATGTTAAAACGTCTTAAAACATCTACAAAATATGTTGTTCGATAACTCTGATTTTGGTTGGAATTTTTAATGAGTACTGCGTAGATCTTACTCGTATCCTAAAATATAGCGTCGCGTATAAATATCATGACGTCCCATTTTTGTTCAAACTTTTCACAAAGAAAGGCTTGAAAACAGTACTAACGTCCTTCCATTACTTTCAGCCGCGCCCATTAGAGAACACTTCGAATTCCCCCTTTACCCATGTAATGTTCAACTTTGACATTTGTGTTGAAGTGTAGGTACTAGAATTAATCAATCCACCCCTACCAAGTTGCCAAGGTTTCACGTCAAATACAAGCTTTGTTGGTTCGGCATTGACAGGTTTCTCGCTAGTTGGAATATCGTCACATACTCGTTGTAACATCCCTATCAATCTCTCTTGCCCCCCAAATCGTTTCTAAGGTCGATATTATTTCGTGCGAACGTAAGGTCGTAGAGTCCTAGTATAGGATTGTCGGAAAGGCTCGATAAAAAAATATGAGTGGATGGTTGAAACTGCGAAAGCAGTTTTGAAAAATTACGTATCTTATAGGTACAAATATTATTTCATGCACTTTTGGATGATTTTTAGGTGTCCCCCCCCCCGCCCTCTTGTTTTTGGTATTGCGATGTATTTGCTACGTTTATTATTAAATCAAATACCATGTCAACCACCTATTATATTATCTCAACTATCCCTAGAAACCTATATCTATACAAAAACAAAAAACAAGTAGAATCCAAGAATAAAAATAGAACAGTCGTGGAACATGAACAATGTTCTAATGTGCCTTACCTTTCCTATTGCTTTAGTATTAGAAGATGAATTGCTTCCCAAGTTTGTACTTTCAAATTTTAATATGGAAAAAGCTGTCGTTTCTGGTATTAGCTTGCTCATGTTGTGATGTGTTACAAGAATTTCCACGAAATTTCAGGTAAAGAGATATTTGAAAAATGAAAGTGCGGGACGGCTAGGATGTAGGTACTAACAGAATCAGGCGTGAATGGACGGAGCTAAGGGGAAAGGGGGGCATTTATTGCAGTTCGCCAAGAAATTATCCAGGAATTTGGTAATTTATCAATAAAGATTCCCATTTTGAAAGTGTTCACTCTCAAAATCAAAACAAAAGCCTCATTTTGTTGATTACAAACATTTGTGGATAAACTTCTATTTCCTAGGCTTATTTCCGTGATTTGTTGGAGAAAGAAATGCTATGGGATTCTCAAGGAAATGATCATGAGCAAACAGTTCATAGGAGAGGTAAGGAAGGCTCGACTCCAAAATTGCCGAAAATGGGATTTTCACGTTACCCCCATAATTCCACCCTCACCTTTCTGATGGAACCGGAAGGGGTTGACATTTTAAGGGTTGAAGTCCGAAAGATGCTAAATTTGGATGGAAAACGCCTCAACTGCGTGTATGATAAATAAAACCATCTCAACTCTCACTCCAGGTGCAGCTACCTCCACGGCTACCATTGCCATCCCTCACTGAGCGACCCTTCCTCACACCTTCAGCCTCTGCGGAATAGCCTTTCAGTTAAAACTGGGTCCACCCGGAAGGTGAGAGTTGCGGTTTGCAACAGGAGGTGGAAGGGTCTAGAGTGACTATACCAACACACCGTAGCTGCAAGTGCTCTATCGACCTGGCAAGTTTAGCGAGAGACACCCCCCCCCCCCCTTCCATTGCTTTGTGGATATATTGTGATTGTATGCGGTGATAGAGCGGGGGCGGGTGTCATCTATAATTCATAGGATCCACCGCACCTCGGCAGAGGGCGATGAATCGTCCTTTTCAGACGTGGTCGATACTAATAATATCCTGTATTAATTATTCCGATGAACGTGAATGGAATCCCTCACTGATTTAGAGGTCCTCCGCCAAGATTATAACCTTGAATCTGCAGAAGCGTACATTTTACAACGAAATATCGAAATCGTGGACCTAATCAGCATCACCGACTATGAATTCGAGGAGAATACAATAATCGATTCGCTATAAACACTAAACCTAGATAGCATATTGTGATGGATGAAATTTGGTGCGCATCCACCACTAGCGGTGTAGAGGGGGGATGTGCCCGGCTGTGGATAAGGGCGGACCTCCACCATTCCCGCGTTCTTTTTGGATGGTTTTGCTCTGTTTGGTTAAGGGCGGACCTCCAACATGCCCGAGATCTTTTAGGGTTGTTGCCTGGTTTGGTTAAGGGCGGACCTCCACCATGCCCGGGTTCTTTTTGGATGGTTTTGCTCGGTTTGGTTAAGGGCGGACCTCCACCATGCCCGGGTTCTTTTTGGATGGTTTTGCTCGGTTTGGTCAAGGGCGGACCTCCACCATGCCCGAGATCTTTTAGGGTTGTTGCCTGGCTTGGTTAAGGGCGGACCTCCACCATGCCCGGGTTCTTTTTGGATGGTTTTGCTCGGTTTAGTTAAGGGCGGACCTCCACCATGCCCGGGTTCTTTTTGGATGGTTTTGCTCGGTTTGGTTAAGGGCGGACCTCCACCACGCCCGAGATCTTTTAGGCTTGTTGCCTGGTTTGGTTGAGGGCGGACCTCCACCATGCCCGGGTTCTTTTTGGATGATTTTGCTCGGTTTGGTTAAGGGCGGACCTCCACCATGCTCGAGATATTTTAGGGCTTGTTGCCTGGTTTGGTTAAGGGCGGACCTCCACCATGCCCGAGATCTTTTAGGCTTGTTGCCTGGTTTGGTTAAGGGCGGACCTCCACCATGCTCGAGATATTTTAGGGCTTGTTGCCTGGTTTGGTTAAGAGCGGACCTCCACCATGCCCGAGATCTTTTAGGCTTGTTGCCTGGTTTGGTTAAGGGCGGACCTCCACCATGCCCGAGATATTTTAGGGCTTGTTGCCTGGTTTGGTTAAGGGCGGACCTCCACCATGCCCAGGATCTTTTTGGATATGTTTGCTCGATTTGGTTAAGGGTGGACCTCCACCATGCTCGAGATCTTTTGGGAGAATATGCTTGATTTGGTTAAGGGCGAACCTCCACCATGCTCAAGATCTTTTAGGTAAGGAGAGAGATTAGGTGAGGAGAGAAAGAGATAAGTCAGCGACTTGAGGAGAGCGTAGAATGGCTATAAAGGCGAAGGAGGCGAGTATTTATAGGCCTGGAAGCCGTCTCCCTCCATCCTCTAGCTAGTAGAGGATGGTGGGGACCCAGGTTGTGCTTCGGCTCTCCTGCGACTTCCGTCCCCACTTCTGCGAGTTTATTTGGTTAGAACTTAAGTTTACAATGTGTAGAGGTTGTGGTTCTTGGAGGATACCACGACACATATATAATAATGGAGATCTGAAAACCGGCAAGTCCGGCTTCCCGCTGAGACTACTATACTGCCGTGCGAAGGAAAAACGCCTCGACTCCACAATTGTCGAAAGTGGGATTTTCACGTTACCCCCCTAATTCCACCCCCACCTTTCTGATGGGCCCGGAAGGGGTTGAAATTTTGAAACTCGCTAAAAACGTCGTTGAGGCGTTTTCTTTCCAAACCGTCGCCTTCAGAATCGGGTTGAGGCGTTTCACATGTCTCTGAGAAGCGTTTCTCCTCCAAATGTTTACTCATCTGGCCGACCGGGAGGTGTTTTTCGTGGCACACTCGGCAGTTTTTCTTCAGTACTCAGCTGGATCGACTGTTCAAGCCAACATAAGATGAACAACGCTGCCAGTTATTACACAACGGTTTATGACTTACCTGTATAGATGCCCCTTCTGGGTAGATCACTGTTTTCTGTGGTCAACACCCTCGAGCTCCCTCCGGAAAGCCCTAAATGGACTACTGGAGCCGGCACGGGAATTACAGTTTCATGCAAATTCGCGGGATTCAGTATAATTCAATCATTAATTACTTGTAGTTATTCATGAAGCATAAGTTAAATAATAAGCTGTAGGTAGTAGATAGTCAATAAACCGTTGTTTGATCATTTACCCAATAACACTTCAACATTTTTGTTCAAGTTGCAAAAGTATGCTATCAACAAAATCCAAAAGATCCATCATTTTTCAAATTTTTCGGTGCTAACGAACGGCTGGTCATACAATGCTCCGGGTGGTATCAAAAAATTCTTTAGTTCAAGAACAAACTTAAAAATAACCATACCCTTCCATTGAAAGTTTTCGAGCTACGGCATCCTGAAAATTTCAAACCCTATTTTTCACCCTTTACAGATGACTGACAGTAACGCCGAGCTTCAAGGACCAACTAGACCCTAAACAGGACCTACAAACCTTTTCGTTAATTTCGGTTTATGGTAACTAAGAAAAGTGCAAAGTACGGCGTACGGCGGAAAGACCGAAATTGTTTTATTGCATTTTCGGATTCTACGTACCTTGAAACGTACCTAAACCATCAAATGTTGAGAGGGGGGTTAAACTTTTTTTTTCATGCTCGATTCCAAAGGTTCATTATCGAAAATAATAAACCAAAATAAGCAACAGACCGTACCTAAACAATATTACTATCGTAAGAGTGAAAGTCAGTTTATTGTATAATTTCAACCACCTAGCAATTTATGAAAACTCAATAATTTCGAGTTGAGGCGTTTTTTCTTCATACGGCAGTACAGAGGGCAGCCATGATAAAAGTATTATCGTCATCCAACTTTAGTAATAAATTATGATTATCAATTATTTCATAGTTCTGATGATAATATTTTTGAACAAAAACAACGCCAAAATGTAAGTAGGTAAGGAAGCACTGAAAATTGTTTATGTACTGGGAAAGTGTTTGCCCCAGCAGGCAAAAAGCTTCCGCCAAACAGCGTTGAAAGAAATGTCAAGGTTTGGGGGGAAGGAACAGGTTTCTGCATGCACATCCAAAAGCGAAGTGCGAAGTTGAATTTAAAATACGCTATATCGTAATATTCATAAAATTATTGTAGTACGAGTTGAATGTATTGCTCATATAGTGTGAGGGTGAAACAGTTAGCCAGTTGCTTATCATGGATTTTTATTTTTTCTAGGTTGTAGGTCCTTCCATTCCCATAAAATTGAAAATATCAAAGGCACCTTTCATTTAAAAGCCTAGCTTTCCGTGGGGAGGGGAGGGGGGGGGGGGGGGGGTCGTTGAATATAAAAGACGATGGATGTTTGAATCAGCTACAGAGTGGAGCATAGCTATACGTGTTCCAAAATTATACATAACCAAGACCTTTGTCCAGACACTGCTTATAATAATTATCAGACTGCTGAGCTCAGAACCTCTGAGTTTACAAATACCGCCTGAATCGGGACGAATGTGATGAAGGAAGAGACAGAACAAGGAGGTTCCTTGAGGTTTGTGGGACCCGAGTGTATCGATCAGTTTCGCGGGGTGCATAATACATGCGACTCCCGCGCCTCCTCTTCATTCCAGTCGTGAGCCTTTTGTCAGCAGACCCTTTCAACAGGCTTTCAAATCCGGTTTCCACCATCCTAGCCACGAGTACTGTACGGAGGAACCGAGTCAGTGGGAGTCGAGCTAAATACAAAGTAGGGTCTCCCGACACTACTGTGAAAGCCTTGTTATGAAGTACAAGTCTGCCAAGTTGTTTAGTGCAACTTAACTGTCCAAATGGAAAATTATGGAAACTATGGTGCCGCCTGACTATGAACCACACTTGAACTTTGTGTGTAATCCAACTTATTCCCATCACAGGTTATGGTGTGTTAAATGTTCCCATCGCAGGTTATGGTTCCCATACGTTTGACAGAGTGGTACTGAGCATCACACAAATATTCGATAATTTGTTATTGTTTTGATATGTGCACACATCCCTTATAACAAGTGAAGGACTCGATCAAATGTAGCCGGTATATCCGACGGTCGTCATAACCTATAGCTGTGAAAACAGGCATAAGGTGAAGTTATAGTTCATAAACTGTAGTTTTATCAACGGTTGTTGCACGTAGGCCGTACATTTCATTGTTTTAATTGCGCTTTTAATTTAATTCTTCTTTTTATACTATTTAAAAATACGATACACTTCAGATATTAAATGTATCCTGAAATTTGTGCTCCAAAATTGATAAAACTCGTTACACTGCAGGTTGCGGTTGATTTATTGAGGGATGGGGAAATGATCGCACAGTTCCATCGCACACTGATTAATTATTCCAGGGAAGTTTTTTTTTCTTTTCATTTTTTGCTTCCTCATTACCAAAGGTAGTGAGTCCTTGGATTCTTGATTGAATAAAAAAAAATTATGACTTCCAAAATGAAAATTTCCAATACCATTTTGCGTTTCAGACATCGAGGAACATTTTTGGTTGCGTGTCTGTCTGTGTCAGTGGTAATTCCTTGTAACGCCCCTAACGACCCGAAATAATGGTCGAAATAGTTTGAAATTTGGAGGGTAGTTGCGGGTTGGGTCACAGACGGTCCCATACCAAAATCATTGAAAAATTACAGTAACTTTCGGTTGCGCATGTGCAGACGTAAAATACTTGAAAAGCTCATAACTACCCTAAATATCGTTGAAATGATTTCAAACTGGGAGGGTCGTTTAGAAATAATACTTTGATGGTTCCAAATGAATTTCATTGGAATCGTACTGTAAATTTCGTCTGCGCATGCGCGAACATGAGATGTTGACCATTTCCTTGCAACGCTTCTAACTACGCGAAAAACAGTCTTACAGAGCTGAAATTTTGAGGATACACGCGGGTTGGATCGCAAATGGTCCCGTTTTAAAATCATGGAAATCGTTCACTCCGTGCATGCGCAAACGTGAAATACTTGAAACGCCCGTAACTACTGTGTATCGTTGAAATGAGCTCTGATTTGGAGGGTCGATCAAGAATAATTCTTTGATAGTTCCATAAGAATTGCATTCGTCTGCGCATGCGCGAACATGAAATATTGCCGGATTCCTTGTAACGCTTCTAACTATGCGAAAAATAGTCGTAGAGACCTGAAATTTTGAGGGTGCACGTGAGTTGGATCGCAGATGGTTCCGTATCAAAATGAACCTAACCAACTAGTCTATACGTTCATGTGATTCAAGTGAGGAATCTATACTGCCTACTCGAATTGGCAGACATTTTTCTTTTAAGTTTGTACAGGGGATTTTTGTGGGGTCTGTAGCAGCTCCCATCCACTGCGACCTACAAGATCTATTGTGGTTTCTCCCCCCAGGCTGCACTGGCCTTCTGGGAAAGGTTTATCAAAAACCCTCCCTCCCCACTTTCTAACGAAGAGTAGGAGATCTTTGTATGCCACCCTTGGAATGCTGTTTGGTTTAATTACATGATTTCCAAGAGTATTAAGTCTATGACGACCAAGTGCATCACAGTAGCACATTGTGTTCTGCACTCTCAGTTTCCATTTCGCAGAACCGACAGACATCCGATGTTAGCTTGCCTGTCTTCTTTAGATGATAGCGAAGTGGGCAGTGGCCTGTTAACAGGTCCGCCAATATTCTAACCTCATTTTGGGATTCTAAGGAAGTACAAGAGAGTTCATCGTCTCTGCCTAGTGGCATACAGATGTGAAATAAACAGCCGCACATACCTACCAATCAAGGGGCACTGCGCTGAAGAATTTTCCTCTTTATTTCGATTATTGAGCGTTGGCAAGGTATTTCCCGAGGGGTCGTCGTGATAAACAGAGTATTCGGCCTATACTGACCATCAAATGTAGTCGCTATAATCCAGTGTCGTCATTACAACCGATTTCGTTAAAGGTAAACTGTTTTTCAAGCAAGTATGGTAGAATCTCTGATACCCGTCAACTACATACAGGACTAATGATTGTGAATGCAACGTTATTGAATCCGGCCCAGATAATCATCGCTAGGCAGCACCTGATTATAATTACGGATGGCGGTATGAAGTCGAGATGGTTGTTCTGTGATATTATTTCATTGGAAAAATGACGGATCTTTTGGATTTTGACATTTTCATGTCTTTGCCCTGGCACATAGCACAAAAAACTGTCACGAAATTGCGTAACGAAATTGTGTTACAGTGCCTTTATAATGATTTCCGCTTACAACGACCCCGTTGTTAGGTTTGTTCATTTTCTACACTTTTTAACCCACAAAAATCGTTCACCACTCGTTGGAAAGCTCTCGATTTAACGAACATTTTCATGTTCTCCATAACATATTGACTATACGAATAGCGGAGCTATGGGCATAACTGTTCTCATATTTTGTTTACAAACTAATGATCGTGAGTGTAGAAGATAATTAATCCGGAATCGTCTATTTTATTGAAATTAGGTACCTACCTCTTAATATTAATAATGTCAAAAGCAATAGGTAAAGACATGAAAATGTCCCAATGCGTTGCAGACTCGTATGCAAGCGTTTTTTACCCAAATTATTTGTACATTTATGAGTCCACGGTTTATCGGGCTCGTCATCCCCGCCGCTTATCGGTAACAGAACAGATTCGAAATCGGCATAAACAACGATAGTTTTTAATTATAAATGCGGTAAAAAATTACGTATGATTTTTGATAGGTAGGTACTTTTGCAACTTGAACAAAAAAATTTTTTTAATGCTCGATTCCAAAGGTTCACTATTGAAAATAATAAACCAAAAAGGCTTAAAAGTTTCTTCGCGTTCATTCGTTAAACTGGAAAGTTTTTGAATTTTGAGTTCAGATACAATTTGCAGCTGCAAATAATTCAATATTATGTTAAAAATTGAAAGTCTAAGAGATCTGAGAAGATGTTCTAACTGAAAATGAAGGCTTAACAATGAAAAGCTACTACTGAAAGTCGGGAGTCCATAATTTTTAAAGGAAGGAAGGAATAATTGTTATTGCTCAATAATTCATCAATCGGAATTATTAAATCGGGTCGCCCTTATCTGTTTCCCCCGCCAATCTTTTGTCCCATTATTCTATTCTATTCGTGAACTGTCTTACAATAAGTTTGTTCCCCTGTAATATAAATTTTTCATTATTTCCTTGGCCGTCGGTAATTGGAGAGAGGTTAGACGTGGCAATACATATTGTAGGCTATATAAGATGGCGTGATTGATTTCAGGCTAGTTAATCCCCCCCGGAAAAATGCATATATGGAAAACAGGAGATAAAATTACTTGAACAATCTTATCCTCACAAGGCATCAATGAAGACACGAGAAAACTGGAAGCAGTTCGAAAACTCAAAACTCCAGCATCTACCAAAGAATTACAACGATTTCTTGGTTTCACAAATTACTTATTCAAATACATCCCAAATTATTCCGAAATCAGAAAAAGCCTCAGGAAGGTTACAAAAAAACGTTAATCATTCAAATGGGCGGAGGGACAAGCAGAATCATTTCAAAAATTAAAAAAAGGCTCTAGAAAATCCTCCATTACTAGATACTGCGATCATAAACTTCCTGTGACATTATCAGGTGATGCACTCATTAAAAAAAAAAAAAAAAAAAAAAAAAAAAAATCGACCAATGTGCCTCAAAAGCCTTCTCAAAAATTCAATAAAAGTACAGCCAAATTGAAAAAGAAGCATATTATGCAATATTCTTCGGTTGCAAATGTTTTCACGAATATGTGTGGGGAAGTAATGATGTTGTCGTAGAAACTGACCACAAGCCTTTAGAAGCGTTATTTAAAAAACCATTACATCTCGCACCACCAAGAGTTCAACGAATATACTTCGAAAAAATCCCACAATACGCTATGTAAAAGGGACTGAAATGCACATAGCCGATGTGTTGAGTCGTGATCGTGAGACTTTGGAAGAAAACGGTGAACAACTATCTTTTGAAGTTAATGTCCTAGTACCATGTACAAACCAAACATGACAAAATTGCAACAGTATAACAGTACACACCCTTTAATGACTGAACTTACGGCAAATACAACAATGGATGGACACAAAGAAGAAATGATATGAATTCGACCGTTCATAAATATCGTTTGTTCAGGGAAGAATTGGGCATCGCCGAAGGACTGGAAGGACTGGAAGGACTGGTATGACGATGTGGCTTTGCTAAATACTGGGAACACCTGGCGGGAGGCCTATGATAACGCAGAACTGAACCTACGAACAATTGGACGGTGGATGATGGCAAATACGTTCACTATCAACGCTTCGAAATCGAATTTCACGAATATCAGTAGAAAACCCGATCCAAAGATCCTGCAAGAAAATACACTGACCATTCACACTTGCACAGGAACACCTTGTAATTGCCCAAAAATTAAAAAACGCTGCAAAGTCCTTGTCACATGGGTTTATTATTCTACTGGACATGCCTACAGAAATATTGGCTGTTCATTTATTGTTTATTTCAGGTGAAATAATTTAAATAGCTATTTCTGATAGTTTCCACCATTTTTGGCCTCTAAAACACGAATTAGGTACGCTCCTTTTTTTTCAATTTATCTTTGATAATTGCTTGTGCCATTTAATCGTCTTGATCCACGTGTTGATACTTTTTTTAGTGTTATTCTGCAAATTGATGGTGATTTCAGACGATTTCCCTGGTTTTTGACTCATAAAAAATCAATTTTGGGAGCTGAACATCTGGTACAACCTCGATTTTCCACTCTTTGGTCAAAATCGACTTCATATTCGGTCTTCTCGTCCCCAAAAACATGAAAAACGATACCTCAAAAGCTCATTTTACTAACATGTTGCTAAAACGCAAAAAGTACCTATTTTTACACACATTTTCACTCATAACTCCCCTGGGTATATTCCGATCGGGCTGAAAAGTTTCGGGACACAACTAGGGCCCAAATGGAGCATGTGTGCGAAAGAACGAATTTTTTAGGCCAAAAATGAAGCCTGTACACGTGATACGGCGGACGGCGGACGGCGGACGGCGTACGGCGGACGGACATTGCATTTTTTGAATCTACGCACCTTGAAACGGAAAAGAAAAAATTTTGAGGGGGTGTTATAAAAATTTTTTGCTGAGCGAATACATAGGTGTATTATTCACAGAATAATAAACCAAAAGTGGATCACTTGGTATATCTTTGAGTGACTTTTGACTGCCGTCTGAAGTGGGATCTCCATGTGAATTTATTATGTCAAAAACTTCGTAAATGCGCCTAGGTAATGTATAGCATTAAATACTTATCCAGCAGCATACTGCGGAACATTTATCAGGCACTTTTTGAATCTGTACTACAATATTCAATTGTTATCTGGGGCGGGACATATAGATATCTGCTGGATAAATTATTTAAAATCCAAAAAACGACACTTGAAGTAATATTTAATAAACCTAAACGCTACCCAACAGAAGAGCTGTTCAAGGAACTAAACTTGAATACGATACATCAACTGTACGTAAAAAATAGGATTAAGTTTATTAAAAAAGAAAAGAGCGTTTTTCTTGTAGACATCAGGAGAAGAAACGAAAAACCATACAGACTTGAGCTACCAAAAGTAAAAAATATGTATGCACAAATGACAACTAGGTACAAAGGAATGCAACTAATTAACAAAAAATTCGAAAAGATTGTCGATACATTAAAGATAAATAATTTAAATCTACTCCGTAAAGAAATAGATAAATTTTTATACTTGAAAACAAAGTCGAACACCTCTTGTCATTTTAAAGAAAAACAAAACTAAAAATTAAAACAAACTACTTTACACTAAATATAACCTTTTACTAATAATAAACCACAATTTAGTAATAAAAACAAATACAAATGAAAACTACACATAAAATGAGAAAACTGTTTAGCAGAGGGAAATGAGGAAATAAAAATATGTAATAATAGTATTAAAAGTTGAATACTTAGGAGTCCGACCAACTCCGTGCTGGGCCTCAGTTTCAACTATCCGGCACGGTTGTCCTTTCCATTTCATGTATTTATATATCAATGATTAGTAGGTGCTCAAGAAGCTTATATGTTTCCTTTTTTTTGAACAGAAATACACTTGATCTCCAACTAATGTTTTGTAACCAATTTGAAGATGACAAATAAACATCATTATTATTATATTCAAAGGCTACAAGATAGTAATTCCAACCGATATGTTGAAAACTTTAAAATAGAAGGAGAAAGAGCAGGCGGATTGTCATAAATCGTCGCCAAATTCTCTCCACGTTGGACAAAAATTTCCTTCAAGCTTGACCACAAAAGTTGGCAACCAGCTAACATCGTACAAGTCGGCCCAGAACCTCGTTCTTACGCCATAGGTGCTAGTGACGGAGCTCAATACCGAAGCGATTCCGGTGTTCCTCAAAGTTGATAATAATCGCCAAGCCTCTACAGCATCCAAATGATTAAATGTACGAAAGAAAGGCGGTGTCACGATAGGTACTTCCTGGCTGCATCATGCAATCCATACGTTAAGCGTTCCAAAAGCATCACTCATACGAGAATCATGCATTCTTCAAGTATCACTACGTATCTTAACCATAAGTTAGTATCGTCACCTCAAATTATCAATCACGCCTAGTAAAGTCATGCGTCCCACAATATTTTGCTTCTCAAAGCACCGTTCATACGTCTATACGAGAATCATTCATTACGTAAGCCTTTGCATCAAAGCATTTGTTGTTGTGTTTCATGGGGTGTGTTTCTATTTATTGTTTATTTTGCAGGTAAGCGAATCAGAGCATCCCTTAATGATAAAGTTTCAGCTTCCACGGTAGTAAGTACTTTTTCATTGTTACTTACGAATAAATTTAGATAGCGGTAAAACGTGATGGAAATATATACCATTAATGCTGAGTGTTAGTTAGTATGGCACACTTGAATTTATAAATTGTTAAGAAACACAACCAATTACCTAACTACCAATTACCTAATTTTTTTTGCATTTATTTTAGTCAAACATGTTACAATTTACAAATAATGAAATCGCTTATGCTACTCCCCACTTTAAGCAGAGCTTGTGCTGTGGGGAGGAGTCGCAAAATACTTACTATCTACGTAATAGAAAAAAATTATCATTATATTAAATGAAATATCTATACATCAACTTGTTGAGGAGAAAAAGAATGAAAAGAAAAATTACATAAAAAATTCGTAATATGAAATATGATGGAAAACAGAAACTATAAACGAAACAAATAGCACTTCCTTTTATATAAAATAAACGTGATTTTAATACTTCATGGTTCATCGACGCGAGTGAAAATAGTTTCCTAACTTCACCTTGAATTTTTTTTAAATTTTCATTTATTTTAGTCAAACATGTTACAATTTACAAATAATGAAATCGCTTATGCTACTCCCCACTTTAAGCAGAGCTTGCGCTGTGGGGAGGAGTCGCAAAATACTTGTTATCTACGTAGTAGAAAAAAAAGTTATTATTATATAAATGAAATATCTATACATCAACTTGTTGAGGAGAAAAAGAATGAAAAGAAAAATTACATAAAAAATTCGTAATATGAAATATGATGGAAAACAGAAACTTTCCTAACTTCACCTTGAATACAGAGGGTGATGAAAAGCTTCCCTCCTCTATAATCTTGACACAACTGGCCACGCGTTGTTCTACGAAACGGTAGTTCAACTAAGCATCGGTTCGAGTCCCGGGTAACGCCACTTTCAATCAAAGGAAATTCACCCCCCTGCACCTCCTTGTGCACCCTAATAATATTCATTTTGTCTCTAAGGCTCAGGAATGGGAGGACGCCCATCCGCCTGCAAAGCTCGTCTGAGGGATGCCGAATTTTCTTTTTTAGCAATATCTTAATCAGCAATTTTTGTGCCACTGAAGCACAACCCAACAAGCCACCGCTAGCACCACCTCATCCCGATATGCCGTACACCATAAGAGACTGCACAAGGGCAAAGTAGAGCACTCTGATTGCTTCCCTGGACAAAAAACCTCTAACTTCTCTGCATATATATATAAGCCAAATTACGAAGCCTGGTGACTAACATATTAATGTGTTTGTCCCACCTCAAGCATTGATCGATCTCAACACCTAGGTAACGTACGGACATGGCTTGCTTAATTACCGGACACCCACATGTAATTCTAATGCCTGAAAAACGTCGTCTTCAAGACTTCTTAAAATTGGTCGGTCACCTAGCTCGGTGACTGACAATAAACTGGACGGAGTATCAGCGAACTACATCTCACTACATGTGCCATGTGAATAGAGTTTTTCTAATTCTATTTTAGAATACAAAACCCATGGTTCACGGCACTCGATAGTACAATATTGATAGTTTCTGAAACTGAATGTATATTTTGGTTTATTATTTTCAATAATGAACCATTGGAATCGAGCATGAAAAAAAAAAATTCTTACCCCCCCTCAAAATTTGATGGTTTACGTTTCAAGGTATGTAGAATCCAAAACTGCAATACAAATATTTCTGTCTGTCCGCCGTACGCCGTACGCCGTACGGGCCACTTTTCTTAGTTACCATGAAAGAAAATTGATGAAATTCGGGTTATAGGTTCCGTTCGGGGTCTAGTTGGTCCTCGAAGCTCGACGTTACTGTCAGTCATCTCTAAGGGCTTCAAAATAGGGGTTGAAATTTTCAAAACGCCTATACCATTTTTTTACGTGAATATTTTTACGGTTTTAAATAGTTCTTGAACTTGCGAGTTTTTCAAGACCATCCGGAGCGTCGTACGTCCAGCCGTTCGTTCACAGTAAGGCCCCGAAGTTTGCACCGACAGGCATTTTCGACTCCAGTGTGAATGAAAATAATATTGTATACAATTCAAACCAAATCTCGTAACCAGAGACGCGCCCACAATAGGAAATTTGGCGGAGATGAAATCATTGCTAGGGATCACCTGATTATATTGGCGGAGTATGAAGTCGAGTTGGTTGTTCTGTGATATTATTTCATTTGAAAAATGATGGCTCTTTTGGAGTTTGTTGGTAGGTAGTGAAACTTGAACAAACGTTGAAGTATTATTGATGGGTAAATTATTACTACGGTAAATCATTACTCAACGGTAAATTATTACACAACGGTTCATTATACCATCTACGTAGAAGGGGCTGGAGTTTGTTGGTAGGTACTTTCGCAACTTTTTTCACTCCTCATCAACAATTTCTTTTCAGAACTTCATTATGTGTGTTTCTTTTTGTTAGGTACCTACTGTTTGTCATCGGCAGAATTATTTTAGCAACATTTAACTCGTGATTTAGGTAGGTAACTAGTAACGTGTACGGGGTTAGGTACTATCCTACGGAGGGTCTGCGATCTACATAACATGTATAGAATAGTACATATCATATTATATAGACGGGTTATCTATACATAGAGCTGTGATCTGTAACGGAAGGGTATTCTATACAAAATAATAAACCGTTGTGCAGGGATTTGCAGCGTTTTAGTTTTACATCACTTGAGATACTGATACTCATTACAGTTGTTCCTTGTGCTAAGTATTTCTTCCACCACAAACGACGACACTCATTACCGAAACTACTTGTTCACATAATGTATGAAGTTATGGCTCAATGGTAATGTTACGAATCGTTTTCGTAATATTTAAACGTTCGGTAAACACATTAATGACGGGGTTCAAAAGGAGTTGGAGCCTTCCAAGGGCTTCACCGTCATTAGATCTTCCTCCTCATTTACATAATGATGATCAATACAAAGTGAAGACTATTCAGTGACGTCACAGAGTAAAACAACCCCCCCCCCCCCTTTACGCCCTTCTCATGGCTGTCCAATCTGACCGGTCGCGGCTCTCAGCAACCAGGGCACTACCCCTTAACTTGGGTCGTTCATCCATCTATCTTAACCTCACACTCTGTTTCAACCCGACTCCCTTGTGTCCACCGAGTTTCGTCTTACTTCAAACCCCCCCTTTGTTTTAACTTGCTTCACACTCCGGTGGGTTTCATTTTACCACACTGCCTTGTGTTCTATCGTACACATTCCTACAATCCCATGTCTCTTAACTTACTTCTGGATGCCTAATTTCAACTTGAATGCAGTTCAATCTCAGTCTGCTTGAACTCCCATATTGCACTTGTCAACTCACATCATCGCGTGTTCCACTGAGGTCAAGGTCCTTACTGTAAACGGTACTTTTCTAGAAAGGTCGCTTTTACTTCGATCACGATACTGCCTTTTTTGATTTATTATTTTCAATAATAAACCTTTGGAATCAAGCATGAAAAAAAAAAAAAAAAAAATTCTAACCCCCCTCAAAATATGATGGTTTACGTTTCAAGGTACGTAGAATCCGAAAATGCAATAAAAAAATGTCTGTCTGTCCGCGGTACGCCGTACGCCGTACTGAGCACTTTTCTTAGTTATCATGAAAAAAAAAAAAAAAAAAAAAAATTGATGAAATTCGGGTTATAGTTCGGGGTCTAGTTGGTCCTCGAAGCTCGGCGTTACTGTCAGTCATCTCTAAGGGGTTAAAAAAAATAGGGGTTGACATTTTCAGACCGCCGTTGCTCGAAAACTTTCGATAGAAGGGTATGGTTTTTATTAGCATTATTAAATTTGTCTAAAGCTAAACAATTTTTTGAGACCACCCGGAGCATTGTACGTCCAGCCGTTCGTGTGCACCAAAAAACTTCGTCAACACGATCGTGAATCATACGGTATGAATCCGGCCCAGATAACCATCGCTAGGGAGCTGATTATAATCAAGGATGGCTGTATGAAGTCGAGTTGGTTGTTCTGCGATATAATTTCATTTGATAAGTGATGGACTATTGGTTTTAACATGGATATGTTTTTGCCCTGGGGGGTCATTCTAAAATTTGCGACCGAAAAAAATGCAACGCTGCAACCGATAAACAATTTGGAGATGTGCATGTGTAGTTACCGACAATACCCAGCGAAACAATAATGAAACTATCTCCACATCTACGGATTATACTAAACAATGGGGTATGCGCAGTTAGTTATATTATTTTTTAAAATGAAAGTAGATTCCATCCTGAGAATTCAACACCAACCGCACTGTAAGGCCCTGAAGTTGATGATAATAATCATGCATGGCTGTATGAAATCGAGTTGGTTGTTCTGCGATATTATTTCATTTGGTGAATGAGCACAAACCATTTTATTGAACGAATTGGAAGGTAGCGATTGGAAGGTAGCACCTAAAAATGTGCCTTCTAATAATGAAATGATGATGATGATGTTGGAATTTGTTAGATCCGAATAGTGGTCGTCTACGTGCAGCTACATAAAGTAAGTACCTAGTGAACGAAAATACAGCGCCCAAAAACATATCCATGATTCAATGTTTTTCCATGAAGTGGAAAATTAGTTGGTAGGTACTTCTGAAACTTGAACAAATGTTGAAGTATTATTGATGGATAAATTACCACACGGTGGTAAATTATTACACAACGGCAAATTATGACAGAATGGTAAATTATTTCAAAACGGAGAATTATTACACAACGGCAAATTATTACGCAACGGTAAATTATTACACAACTGTTCATCTACCAAGAAGGGGCTGGATTTTGTTTATCGGTACTTTTGAAACTTGAACAACCGTTGAAGTATTAGGTACTGATGGGCAAGTTATTACACAACGGTGCATTATACTTGACCACGAGGGTAGGTAGTATTGACCACAGAAAACTGTGATCTACGCAGAAGAGGCATCTATTTCACTCCACATCAACAATTTTCCTTCAGAACTTCATTATTTGCGTTTCTTTTTGCCATTTTAGTTACTGTTTGTCATCGACAGAATTATTTTAGCAACATTTAACTCGTGATTTAGGTGGGTTCCTAGTAACGAGTACGGGGTTAGGAGCTAACCTAAGGAGGGTCTACGATCTACATAATATGTATAGAATAGTACATATTATATTATATAGACGGGTTATCTATACATAGAGCTGTGATCTGTAACAGAAGGGTATTCTGTACAAAATAATAAACCGTTGTGCAGGGATTTGCAGCGTTTTTACTTTTTCATGTACAAATAAAACTAGGACAGTCCAACGGCAGAGAAAACAGGATTTTCATATTTGAACACAAGGAGAGAAGTCTGCTAGACGGCCGACACCTTAAAATGTAGCTAATCCAGAGTTATCGGCGGTTAGGAATTCCTTGGGACCATACCCTTCCTGTTTAACGGGAGGTAGGTATAGTAGGTAGCCATTTCACGGAAGAACGGGAGCTCAGCCTCTAATTAAGGGCTTATCCTCGGAGGTGGCAGAGGAGGATTTTAGTATCAAAGTTTGTTTCAAATTTAATCGGGATTTTCACTGGGTTGGTTTATCACCTCGGGAAGAATGTCGGGAGACTAAGCGATGTGAATCTCAGCGACGGTCGCTAAGGTAATGGGTTTATGTGGTGGAATACACAAGTTCAAGGTTCTTGGTTTCAAAGTTCACAAACCATATGGGAAACTAGGAGTTCTATAGTTGCACAAGCTAGCCCGTCTCAAATTTCCAACGATCCTAGGGGGATTTTGATTAATTTTATTTCATATCATTTTAAACAAAAGGGGTGTTTGCTGACAGTAATTACATTGTAATGAGTTGCAAAAATATAAATTTACATAGTTTTATCATAAATCAAATCAGAGGAACATACCGCATCTTCATAAATTTCCGTGAGCATGGATTTCAAAACTTCATTTGTCTTTCAATACCCAAACTTGTAAGTTCAATCAAGTTCCTATACCTTCATATTGTACCTTCTTATACTTACCGACTGTAATTCGCTTAAATATTAATCCTTCCACAGAAACCGACAATAATAAATGATAGACTGTGTGCAATACTTGAGAAGGCCATAGATTTATCTAAGTAAGTATATAGATAGGTATATATCATATAGCTAGGTAAAGCCGTCCCATGAGAACAAATCCACAATCGTAGCGTCTACTTTTGCTCAATTCGGACAGTGTCGCCTGTACTGTTATAGTGAGTGGCGATGGGAGGGGAGGAAGGTTTGATTCAAAACAAGGAAAGCAGCTAGGTGAATAAGTATTTTGGTTTATTATTCTGTGAATAATACACCTATGTATTCGCTCAGCAAAAAATTTTTATAACACCCCCCTCAAAATTTTAACCTGACCCTTCAGGTTTTTGCGATGCGACCGAAGTCAGATGCTAACCTTTTTCGGTTCAGTTTTCGTTCAGCTTTGGCGTCTACCGGCTGGTGGAGTCACGCTAACGTTATGTCAACCTCTCTTTCATCCATTTTACTCCATGGTTAATACAAATCTATGTCCACACATGGCGTCAAGTCTGCCAAGACGCCAAGAAGCAGCTGTGAATACGACGCTCAACATTTTTATTTTCCAAGGAAAACAGAAGAAGGTAGGTAGCGTTATACAGATGTAAGGTTAAATTACGTTTCGTCATATCAACACGACGAAAGCTGACACCGCGAGATCCCGGTATTTTTCGTCGTCACGGTTCGTCAAACTTTTCGGTGTCTTAAGTGCGCATGCGCAGCACTGCTTTCGTTTCGTCGTGAGTGTGTTGCAAAAACTCTCTAGTGAGACCAAATAGTGAGACCAAATAGTGAGATGAAAGTAGCGCGAAATTTTCTTATGATTTTCACGTACAACCGAGTAGTTGCTAGGGAAATGAAACTTCTTTCATTTTCATCGGACAAAAATCGATTTCCATTCGTTGGAAAGCTCTTGATTTATCACGCATTTATTTCGTATTTGTTCTTGGTATTTATTTCCTAGTTTCATAATATAACTACATATATAAATGGATGTTATAAATCGATAGTAAACAATGACGCTTGTTTGGTTGTCACTTGGTTGTTTCGATGTGTATAAGCGTGGCTAAAGCTAATATAATACAGCGAGGGGGACAAAAACCTGAAGGGTCAGGTACACCACATTTTAGCCGTCAGGCTTTAAGCGGAAGTCATCCGGGGGTGCAGGGGGCGAAGCCCCCGCCGAGGCGCGCAGCGCCGAGTTTTCTTTTCCGTTTCAAGGTGCGTAGAATTCAAAAACCGCAGTCATGCAGCATGGCTATAAGAGCAAATTTTCGAAGAAATAACTGATTTTATGTAAAACTGTTTTATCTCAAGAAATTACCACGTTCCTTCATCTTCAAAGTGCTCCAGTTTGAGAACGGAATGAGATATCGCAATTCTGATTTCACCATCGTGTTCAGCGTAGAAACACCTTTAAAATGAGGTGTCACTTGTCAGACTGTTTCATTTTGGGAATTTATGGGTAATTTTTCCCCCCTAAAACTCCCCAAAACTCCCCCTTACAGTGACCCGATTCTGCCCATCTACGAACTTAGCCTGTCGATTGCCAAGACAGATTTTTCGTGCAAATTTGAACTTTTTATCTCAATTCTGTCGAGAGTTATCGTATGGAATGACACATACATATATAAATATATAAATATATAAATATATATATATATATATATATATACATATAATTTTTGGTGTCTTTCGGCAGTGAATTCAGGATGGTCTGAAACGGATTTTGGTATACAAATCTTTCGGAAATTCGAGTTCTAAAAATTTTGGACCGAGAACAATAGCTTCCTTTTCTTCGAAAATTCGCTAAAATGCAGTGTCCGTCCGCCGTCCTCCGTATCACGTGTACCGGCTTCATTTTCGGTCTGAAAAAGTCGTTCTTTCGCACACATGCTCCATTTGGGCCCTAATTGTGTCCCGAAACTTTGCAGCCCGATCGGAATATATCCAAGGGGTGTTATGAGTGAAAATGTGTAAAAATAGGTACTTTTTGTGTTTTAGTAACATGTTAGTAACATGAGCTTTTGGGACATCGTTTTCCCAGTTTTTGGAGACGAGAAGACCGAATATGAAGTCGATTTTGACCAAGGAGTGGAAATTTGAGGTTGTACCAGATGTTCAGCACCCAAAATTGATTTGTTTAAGAGTCAAAAACCTGCGATATCGTCTAAAATCACCATAAATTTGTAGAATAACGCTGGGAAAAGTTTCAAAACGTGGATCAAGACGATTAAATGGCACTAACAATAATCAAATTTGAAAAAAAAGGAGCGTACGTAATTCAAGTTTTGGGGGTCAAAATTGGTGGAAACCACCAGAAATGGCTATTTCAATTATTTTACATGAATGAAACAATAAATGAACAGCCAGCATTTCTGTAGGTATGTCCAATAGAATAATAAACCCATGTGAAAAGGACTGCAGCGTTTTTATGTATTATAGGTATTGGTGCTGGATTGGGAATTCAGTCAGGCAATGTAAATAGAAATTTATCCGTTTCTGAATTGAATAGATTTCTTACCTTTATGGACACACACGGTAACCTAACAAGTACCAACTTACTTATATATTTTTTTAACAGGCAATCCCAGATCCATCTTCACCTCCTTCTCAATTTCATTATAACTTTATGCGATTCTTCGGGCGATACAAAGACGATGTTTATCGGTATGTATCGGAGGTTATCAAAACTACCTACCTCTAGTGAGCTACCTATTTAGGTGGTTACCTCTTTAATTGGATTGCGGGTTTTCTTTCCTATGGAAACTGTTCGAACCATTCATTATTTATGGACCATTATGTTATTTATTGTAGTGTTTACGACAATATTCTTACCACACTACCATGTATATTACGACTTGAATATGAAAAAGAGAACATAATTTATCACAAACAAATGACAAATTTATTACAAGTACCCTGCAAGTTGAAAGTGAATCTTATATCAAACGGGGGAGATAATGCTGGTTACATGGCAACTGTTAAGCCATTTCCAGCTATATAATAGTAAGCGCTTGTATGGTCTGCGGGCTAGACGAGGTGAAGCTGTAGGTGCTTCGTGACAGATACGATAAAAATAGACGGAAGGACTGACCTAGATGATGAGCTGAAATATCAAGGGTAAATTATGGGTTGGTCCCACCGTGGTAGTTTTTACCCCTGATAATTGAGCAAAATCTCCCCACAACTCGGTGACATTTCATATAATATAATTATATAGAAAAATCGGTATTCAGTGTGGACCGAATATATATATATATAAATATATATAGGTAGGTATATATATATATATATATATATAGACAAATCGGTATTCAGTGTGGACCGATCCGTCGTGTTGTGGTTGAACATAGGTTATTATATCAATGGGTTTTGCGAAAACCCAGCAGCCCTAGAGTGTGGCTCGCTGGGGTGTTAGAGGTTATTACGGAAAAGCTCAACGGCTCTGAAGGCCACGACCGAGAGAGGCGCCATTAGCTAACGTCGATTTAGATCAGGAGCTGATCGCGTGATGGCGTATCTTAGCGTCAAGGCGTTCGATCCAAGTATTTTCCTTCCTCCAGACTCGCCACCTTTATCATACCACCGTAGTAGAGAGGGGATGTCACCCATAAATGCAATTCTCACGTTCAGAGCCTTCTCGCGTGTAATCTCAACAAACGCTTCGCAATCCCGGTCCTCTCTCTTCCTGCCCATTTATAATCAGGGGTTTCCTCAAACCCGCCGGTTATCTTTAAACCCCGGTTATTACATCCCCCTCGGACTTCCCGTTCGTGTTTCGTGTTGAGGCTTTCATGACGGCCTCATCTATCATTACGGTCATATATTTTTGAAAAGCTAACCAGAAGAAGCTTTTACTCTATGAGAATTAACCATTTATGCAAGGCACACTCCGTTTTGCTCAAGTGTGTGATTTATACTCATACCTCAAACCTCTTTGGGGTAGCACAGCAAGTATGACTAGATAAGGCATACCTGCAAGATGGATTTTTCTTATCAATTTGAAAGTGTTTTGGATTATAATTTGCAAAAATGAACGTTTGTAATCAACGAAGAAGACATTAGAAGTTATTAAATAGGTATTTGTAGTTCTTTGGATTTAGGTACATCTTGGTTCCAGAGCGCTGTACGACCAGCCTTTGTTCATACAATAAGTGCTTGAAAGCTGGAAGAAACAATACGAACGTGCATCAAACGGTAAAACTTCGCTCCAGTTTTCATAGTGGAGAACAATTTTTTCAAATCACGGATGAGTGTGTGAAACCGAGCCTATATGGAGGGAAGGTAATTTTGGATATTACTTGTTTGGTAAGGTACTTCTTGGTCGAAGCCGAGGATGCAGATATCTTCCAACACGTTGTTCATACTAAATACTGTCCGAACCATTTGTTGCCAAGATCCCCACTATCCCCTGCTTTGGGTCACAAGTTGGAATCCATCAATGAATCTTTCACACATGCGCAGACAAAGCTTAAATTTGGATATGATCACTTTCAAGTGTAACAAAATTAAGATCAATCTACGTCTACCCTCAGTATTACCTGATCCAGAGCGTCATTATTTAGCTCATCTAGAGCGTCTTTTGATTTATTTTCATAAAGCTTCTGATACCTTCCCGGAAATTTAGTATTCCACCGAGCCGATTTAGTATTCCACAGCGTTTTCCTCCAGCTACTGGACAGTATTTGGAGCAATCAAAGATTGTTTCGAATTTCGGCGTGAGGATGCACTTTGATCTTGTTGTACTATGTTTCTGGCCTAAACTGTGTAGGCAAGAAACTGAATTATTTCGAAACATAAAGGGGGGGGGGGATTATTTTAAAAAAATTAGAAGCTATGATTTATTCTGAAATGAAGTAACTACATGTTTTGATGCAGAAATGAATAAAAACAGCTAATTGCGAACTGCCGTGAAAACAATAACGAAACTGCAGCGTGGGCAGTTAGGTATCCTTAATAACAGAGAAAAAATAATGGCTGCTATTCTTTAATATTAAATTTCCTTCTTTTGAGCTCCGAGTGAAAAGATTAATATTCAACGCAGTGACGGAGTGGACGGTTTCCACTCCGATGCTGGTGCTCAGCCACTGAAAATGCAAATTCTCATTGTAATTTACCGCTTTCATCCTAAATTATGTACATTCTTTAGAGTTTCCTCCACAGTTGGAGAAGTCCGAATCTGTTCTGGACTTTTAAGAACTTGGAAGGGTGTTGGTGAAGGGACGGTAGTAGAAGGGCTTGAAGTGGAGATCTCGGGTTGAATGTAGATTTGATTGAAGAAAGGTTGTGTACATCTTAATCCCTCCGATTTATATAACACATTTATTCATCTTAACATAAATTTGGTGCAAACTCGGCCGACTAACGATGCGGGGACAACAATAACGGCGAACGTCGTTTGTTACGTACTGTCTTCTTTCAACCTTCATAGCAACGTTGCAACGCTCTGTCCAGTCAAATTAAAATTTTTGCTGCATGTAATCGCATAGTTCCAAAAGTTTCAGGAATGTGTAGCGGGAGGTTCCCTGAAGAACGCCCCACAAAGCCACATCGACTTCAGTGCCACGGGGTGAAGAGGGGGGGGGGGGGACTCAAAGGACCCTTTGTTTCAGTTTTTGGCGTATATCTCGAAAACGCACAGAAAATGGCGTACCCTCTAAAATGATTAGATTCCCTACAAAATGTAGGTATTCAAATTTATCTCTATATTTTACCCACCTTCTCCGAGATATAAGCCGGCAAAAATGGAAATTTTCCAACTCTTTCGCCTCCCGCTTTACAAGAACTGTTCTAACTAAACAGCCTAAACAGCCACTGAAAACCTCTAACCTCTCAGCTCTCAGGTCCATTTGTTCGCAGCCACAACATGTAGACGTGGAACGTGGTGAATTTGGAGTAAAAATATGTAGATCTCAAACAATTGCCACTTGTCGGAAGCCACAAGTGCTGACCGTCACCGAGTGTGCACGAAAGGAGCCGATTGTAGCCTACGGCCTTCATCCCCGTGACGGAAGTGGAGTTGTGTATGTGTATACCTTATGATTCACACTCATTCATGTTGACGACTTGACAAAGGGTTTCGGTCGCTTTGAGATTTTCAACCGCTATGTTTCACCCCTTAGAGATGACTGAAAGTAACGCTGAGCTTCGCGGATAAGCTAGACCCCAAATGGGACCTACAAACCAAATTTCATTTACTTTGGTTCATGGTAGGTAAATAAGAAAGTGCGAAGTACAACGCACACCTGACGGATAGGCTTTTTATTCGATTTTTGGATTCTGCGAACTTTGAAACATCAAATTTTGAGAGAGTTTTAATTTTATTTTTTCCATGGCGATTGCAAGGGTATCACTGAAAACAATGAACTGATGGTGCTTTGTGTCAGCTTTTCCACGTTTATTTTGAAAGACCCTGGCATGAAATTTATCACAACGATTTTTGACTTTCAATACATATTTTTCTGCTTATTGGGGGCCGGGATGTCCGAGCGGGTGAGAGCGTCCAATCTTTATATCCCCGTTTGGGATAAAAGTTCGTGGCGTCTCTGGTTCTCGTCTCGGGCGAGCACCAATACAAGCTTTGAAAAGTTTGCATGTGCTTACCTGACCAGCGATTAGCTCTTCAACTCTGAAGCCTACAGGGACTAAAGATTGAAATAACTAGTAGTCGTATCGTTCGAGTAAAAAGCCCCCCTCCCCCTCCTCCCACCCCGCGGGATATACCCAAGAGGTCAAATCCGGGGTTATATTTATTCAAAAAATACATATTTCTGCTTATCGGATCATCAAACTTGCATAACTCCTTCAGATCATAGCGTGCGGCGAGTACCTACGCGATTCCAGTGGGAGTTCATTGATCTTTCTCAGACCATCATGTTAATCTTTGATGAATGAGTCAGACGAGATTTTCTTTAAAATGCGAATCACGCATCACTCGCCAGTGGGAGCACGCAGGAAGCTGTTAAGGGTTCAGCCAGTCAGTCTCCTCCGACGTATCAAAGTCCTTCACTTTTTGATTCTCTCATATGTGAACGGGTAAAGTTTACCTATACTACTCTTGACAAAATTGTGACTGAGAAAGTTCTATGGTCCCTAACGAATCGTCTCCATACCTGCAGAAGTGTCTCGTAAGTACAGTGCCCTTGATACAATTGGTTGAACGAGTTGGTGCCTGCTGAAAATCTAAATGATAATCATAAGTTCAAAAATTTCCAGTAATGCAGCATGAGTATAAGGGTGAATTTTCAAAGACATATTTGTGCTTTTGTGTAAAAAGATAATATAGCGAGAAACCGTACCACATTTCGTAAAGTTATCTCATTTTTCCGTAGCCTAGTCATTTTTACCGATTTTTGACCCTTATACGTAAAATTTTACCCACTCTTTTTTGAAAAAAATATTTTTAATCATCGAAATAATCCCTATTTCTGTCGTGAATCACTATTCCACACAACGTCAGGTGAATTAACATTGATTTTAGCCCTTCATCCATCCCCCCCCCCCCCAATCCAAATTCGACCTCTATTCTGTACGAAAAACAATGAAACGGTCTTTTTCTGTCTCTGCTCACCCTGATACCGCTGCAAGTGATTTTATATCAATTTTTCGCAATTTTCCCAGTTTTTACCCATTTTGGTTTATTATTCTGTGAATAAATAATACACCTATGTATTCGCTCAGCAAAAAATTTTTATAACACCCCCTCAAACTTTTTTCTTTTTCGTTTCAAGGTGCGTAGATTCCAAAAATGCAATGTCCGTCCGCCGTACGCCGTCCGCCGTACGCCGTCCGCCGTCCGCCGTCCGCCGTATCACGTGTACAGGCTTCATTTTCGGTCTAAAAAATTCGTTCTTTCGCACACATGCTCTATTTGGGCTCTAGTTGTGTCCCGAAACTTTTCAGCCCGATCGGAATATTCCCAGGGGTGTTATGAGTGAAAATGTGTGTAAAAATAGGTACTTTTTGCGTTTTAGCAACATGTTGGTAAGATGAGCTTCTGAGATATCTTTTTCCATGTTTTTGAGGACGAGAAGACCGAATATGAAGTCGATTTTGACCAAGGAGTGGAAAATTGAGTTCTACCAAATGTTCAGCTCCCAAAATTGATTTTTTATGAGTCAAAAACCTGGGAAATCGTCTGAAATCACCATCAGTTTGGATAATAGCACTGGAAAAAGTGTCAACACGTGGATCAAGAGGATTAAATGGCACTACCAATGATCAAAGATAGTTGGAAAAAAATAATAATAAAAAAAAAAGAAAAGGAGCGTAGGTACCTAATTTGTGTTTTAGGGGCCAAAATTAATGGAAACCATCAGAAATAGCTATTTCGATTATTACGCATGAATGAAACAATAAATGAACAGCCAACATTTCTGTAGGTATGTCCAGTAGAATAATAAACCCATGTGACAAGGACTTTGCAGCGTTTTTTAGCCCTAAAATTGAATTTGACCCCCTTAGAATTTTGGAAAATGCTCATCATTGATCTCATCCTTTTGTTTGGCAACGCGAAAATTATAGCGAAATTTGGAATTTTTATCATGTAACCATTGTCAGATATCGTCTGGGGTGACACGTAAACAAATAAATAAATATATCTATAAATATACATATAAATTTCTGTTAACATCTAGGGATGAATTCAAGCTGCTCTGAAACGGATTTGCCTATACGAAAATTTCAAAAATACGTGTTCTGAAAAATTTGGACTCATTGCAATTTTATTTGAAAAATCACTAAAAACACGTATTTTGAACGGCGTCGACGGTTTTTAGTTTCTCCTTTTGACACATCGCTTGACAAGCACGTCAACTTCTTACACCCAACCCGTCGAAGAAATTGCAAGAGCTCCAGATATCAATCACTATATCAATTCTGTTCAGCTGCACATTTTCTTTACGAATATTTTTATTTTTTGTTGTTAGCAACGAGTTCGCAAGTTCGGTTTCTTCTCATCATTCCCAGAAGGTTCATGCAACCTTTATACATTTATGTAAATGATATTAATAAATACGATGTAGAATTAATTAAGTTCAATGTAATTTGAATAGGATATTACAGTTTATCAAAATTGATTTTGGTTTACTATTTTTAATAATGAACGTTTGGAATCGAGCATGAAAAACGAAAGTTTACCCCCTTCCATCCCCCACAATGAATGTTTGTGTTGCAAGGTACGTAGAACCCTTAAATAGAATTAACAAATTTCTGTCGGTCTACCGTACGCCGTACAAGGAACGTTCCTTAGTTAGCATAAACAAAAATTTATGAAATTCGATTTTGCAATGTTTATTATCTTGATGGTTCCATTTCATTAAGGGAATATAAATGAATTTATAAAGGTGGGAAGGTGAAAACATTTTCTCATTTGATAAAAAATATATACTATCAAGATTAAGAATTATATACTCAGGATTTCGTACCAACATTATATCACTAAAACATCACTCATATTCAAACTTCAATCACATTCATATGTATGTGACATGAATTTACTGTATGCATAACATTGTATGGGTCTCAAGGATGACTACCATCAGATAGTGATTTTGCAATAACAGTTTTCGCAGTCCATTCGAGCCGTTTCGCGGCACTGCTCTCACTTTATCGAGCGGTCACTGTTATTAGAAGAGAACTTGCCCATTGGCGGACAACTGGGTGTATAGATCCCTACCGTCATCTGGAGTAACAGTCCGGTTGGTATGAGGTGGACCACATTGTACGTGCAGTATACTACTTCTGCTCGTAAGTATTACGTCGTTGGGTTTTATTTTCGCCTGTTAAATCGGGACGAACGGGCCTCTGATACGTTTTTATTGTTAGTTCGGCGCAGTAAAGGCCCATCGCCGACGAGGGCGGTTCTGATGTTAATGGGTGAGGGGAAAAGCGGTTTGGTTGTCATCAGCTACTGTGAAACGAGGCCAAGTTGTCGCGACAGGCGGGCAAATGGGAAATTGAAACGTTAAAGAGAAATTAAAACGATTGTAATGTGGCGTTCGTTTCCTGCCCAACGGCACCATTTCATTATTCAGCCACTAAGCTACAATAAAAACCAATAGCGGTTTATGAGGTGGATGTATACTAGGTAAATTCCGTATATACAAGAAGACCCTTCGAAGTCGCTAATTCTTGAATAAATCTCACTCGAACTTAACCGACTTTGCTGACGGCTAAAGGAGAGTGCTGAAGACTATGGAGTGAACGGGAAAAATTGACTGGAATCTATGCAGTTTACGTCTTTGAAATTAGGCTGGTTTGGTACCACGGTTGTAATTGATTATTGATCCACCTGGACATTTAAATTCAAATTCAAATTCAAATTCATTATATTTTGGCAACAAAAGAGTAACAATGTACATGTTATATAGGTATATATACATGAAGAAAAGATTTCTCCTAATATAAATGTTTAAAAAAAATACATCATACATCACTAATAGTATAAAACAGGGATCTCAGTCATTGCCCACATGTTATATTTATTAGGACGAACCTGTCCCCATGACATCTGTTGTGCTGAATGCCGAAGATTCTAAAACTACAAGCACTGAGGACCACAATGTCAAAATTGAGAAAAAAATCTAATAATTTGGGAAAATTGCTTACTTACACCTACCGAAAATCATGTGAAAAATGCTACAAATAATGATTACACATCGGTTTATTATTTTTCCTTTATACATACTCATTCTGCGTTGATCTCATTTTCTGTGGTCAATACCTTCTCACTCCCCCCCCCCCCCCCCCCCCGAAAGCCATAACTCGAGTACTGGAGCCGGCCAGGCAATTACAGTAACGTAATTATGCACTTTTCCACCGCCACCATCTCTGCTGTTGACGGAGCCAAAATTCAGGGCCTTACTGTGACCGAACGAATGGGACCTACAAACCAAATTTAATCAATTTTTGTTCATGGTAACTAAGAAAAGTGCTTGGGACGAAATACGGAGTACGGACAGAATTTTTTTTTATTCCATTTTTGGATTCTATGTATATTGAAACGCGAACCATCAACAATTCTGGGGAGGGAGTTAAAATCATTTTTCCATGCTCGATTCCAAAGGCGCATTATTAAAAATAATAAACCAAAACGCGTAATTGGTTGCAGATGATTGCTTATAGGTAGCTACAGGCACTTGATTAATTTGTACCTGGGGTTCACGGGTTCATCTACCATTCCTAGAGTCTATAAGAGTATCCTTTGGGAAAAACGGCGAGTAGGTTGTGGTTGTAATAGAAACCTGGTAAATGGCGGTGATGGGTTGAGAACATATCGAGGCGAATACGTCACATTTAAAACGCTGAGGGGGATGATGATGGATTACGATTTGGACGACGAGGGGTTAGTGGTGGTACAGGGAGGGGTGAAGAGATAAAGCTCTGACTGAACGGGTGTCAGCGCCAGACCTCGCTAAATCAACTATCCGAGCGGGTAACACATCCCGGAAAAGTTGCTTCGGATTGAGACCGCATTAGCAAGGGAAAACGAACCTATGGAACTGCCAAAGGGTTCATTCTTTCGGATAATGCTCTCTCCGATTGTGAATAAATCACTGCGAACATCGCCAGAACGAATCTCGACATTTTGGGTAGGTGAGGGAAAATTGTTGCGCCGTTTAGGGCAGATGAGGGAAAACTGTTGCGCCGTTTTGGCCAAGGACCATAACATCCGATTTACAGTCTAACAGACGTTTCGAAAAATATATCAGCATCTGCCGAAATGGTCCTGCTCCTTTGTGTGAAGAGATACATAGAGGTTTAAGCTGTCTGCTGCAGTATGGATTTGGCATAGGTTATGTCAGCGAGCGGACACCGAGGTAGCAGCACTCTCTTATTCATGACCTAACTGGCGACCTTGAAGCCACGAGAAGGCAGCGGAGGGAGGAATCCTATCATGGCGGTGGGGTGTAATTATTTCGTAGTCTGTAGTAGTATATGTTTTGACATGCATATGCCAGGAGGATGTTTATGGCTGGAGTCAATGTGCTTACTTAAATCGCTCTGTAGCTAGGGAAATGCAACTCCGTTAGTTTTCATCCCAGGAAAATCGTTTACCACTCGTTGGAAAGCTCTCATGCCAAGCTACCTAAGTCATCCCTCATCAACCTCCTGAACGACATCTGAAGACGATTTTTACGATGTTTTGTATTAGGTGGCGCTGGGAAATTAAGTACCTATCTGCGTCAATTTCGATTCCATATCTCAGAGTAACTGTATCCTTGTAGTTGTTCCGAAACCGTTTCTTTATTTATTTATGCTATACAAGATAATTCAAAATAGCAAGGAAAATGGTAGATCAATAAAGACAAATATGCGCAAAGTTACAAGAGTACAGAGATCAATAAAGACAAAGATGTGAGAGTTACGGCAGTACAGAAATCAATAAAGACAAAGATGTGCAGAGTTAGAGGGGTGCAGAGGGAGAAGGTTTTAACTTGAAGGTTTGAGGTTTGAGTAATAATTGTAAAGGACTGCGGTTCGCGTTTCTGTGACTAATGATGAAGTCAGAATCATGAAATTACCAAAATTCTGTCTAGTTATGAATACCTGTATCGGAGTATTCTCGTACTGTTACTCTTGGAGCGAAAACGCAAGCTCTCATTTTATTTTTGATCGTTTTTGATCTAGAAATGAAACCGGTTCCCTGCGGTTGAAATTGTGGCTTGTTGGAGCGCAGGGAGAAACAAATCAACTTGAAACTATTTCATATACATTTTCTCCTTTTTCGCGGAAAAACATTAAATTAGGATACGTTTTTGGACGCACGAATTGACAGTACCGTACTGCATAACCACATTCAACGCTTTTCCGTGAAAACGGAGAAAATTGCGCTTAAATTTTTTGTAAAAGGAGAAATTTGGAAATTGAAGAAAGGCTCACTCAGCTGATCAGGGAGGGTCCTCACCTCGTCATTCTTACCAGTCCTGCAGAGGCTCCACTTCCAATTTCATCCTCGTATGTCACACAGGAACGAAATTAGTCTCAGGGCTCAATCAGCTGATTAGGGACGGCCCTTACCTCGCCACTCTTACTCACCAGTCCTACAGAGGCTCCATTTGAATTTCATCCTCTTAGGTCAAACAGGAATGAAATTAGCCTCAGTGCTCACGCGCAGCTGGTTAGGGGCGGCACTTACCTCGTCAATTCTTACTCACCAGTCCTATAGAGGCTCCATTTCGAGTTTCATCCTCGTAGGTCACACTGGAATGAAATTAGCCTCAGGGCTCACGCAGCTGGTTAGGGACGGGCCTTACCTCGTAATTCTTACTCACCAGTCCTACGGAAGCTCCATTTCGAATTTCATCCTCTTAGGTCAAGAAAATAGCCTCAGGGCTCACTCAGCTGATACAGGCGAGGCTCGATAAATCATAGAAGGGAGGACGTTAGTAGGTTGAAGTGAACCAGTTGAGTGAAGAATTAGTTTTTTCAACGGAAAGTGAACATAGATAACTCAGGTTATACCTGCAGGAACGATGGTTTTAATTTGTTTCACAACTATTCGTAGATCCCGTAGACCCTACGGTTCTTTTTGCCGTTTTAGTCGCATTTTTTCTCCCAGCACTCAAGTTGAATGACCGCTAATTTAGGAATCTTACTTTAGCTTTTTGAGCAGCACGTTAAAGTAATACCGATAAAAGGTGCATGAGCATTACAACAGTAAGCAGGACTTTCAAGCACTCCTTTCTGATCTACAGTCAAAGATACTATTAAAGCGATGCACCATAGAGGTGAAATGTAGCTGGTGCGACAAACTGGTGGACTTTTGGTGGTTGCAAAGCCACATTCATGAATATAGGCGCTGCAACCGCAGAAGTCTTCCGCGTGCCGCTGCAGATGCCCAGGTAGAATAATGATGACAAATGGACTGAAAGGGGGCACCGTCACTGACACGCTGGTAATGGCCGCGCAGAGGAATTATTTAGAGGCGGATTTAACGGCTGAAGAGCTATAACGACATGCAAGGGAGCACATCCCCATCACCTCCACTAGCCCTAAATCCATCCACCTTTGTCATCATCTATCTGAACACCTCCTTCGTGGCCCTTTTCATAAGCCTTGGTCCCCTTTCTTCATGAATTAATCATGAAACGAGTATCATCCAACCACTAATCAGTGCAGGATTTTAGTAAATTGAGGAGAACATATAGGTAGGAGCGAAGTGTGTGTATCTTTCAGGATTGAACTGCTACACCGATTTTGGTACGATGGTGAAGTCTGGCCACATTGAACCTACCTATTTGAAAATAGTCTAATCCTTTTCCTGTCGGAAGCAGACGGTCGTTCGCAATGAAATCTGGATACATAAGTCGGAACTTGAAAAAATAAACTTTTCACGTCAAATTGCTGTGAGGTGGAGTCTGCTGGGAAATGTTAGAAAGGGGTACAGCGACGACGATTAGATTTCATGTTTCACTGGGATTTAAAGACTTGAGAAACTCTACATCGGAAACAAATTATTTGAGAAGAACAGGATTTGACCTCTGCATAAGAAAGATGACTGGTTCTGATATACTTCCATGATTATTTCCATATCACATTTCAAATCTGTTTGTAATTCTTGATTTCTATCAACCAGTACAATTTATGTATGGTGGCAGTTTCCCCTTCATTCATGAATGTTTTTCAAGAAAAAAAAAATAGTGCAACCTAGCGTTAAAAAGAACCTCTATATTTGAAAGAATAATACTTTTCAGCTTTCTTGCAATCAGGTAGGGGGATATTACTTCAGCAACGGGATTTACGCAGGGGTCCATAGATGTTCGGGCTAATCAGTCGTTATCTATTGAGAGGAATGAAATCATACGGTTTTTGAGTTATTCACGAAATATTAGTATTCCGGGTGTGAAACCATAATTTAGAAGAGTGAACGGTTATAAGTCCCAGGAACTGTAAATTCAAAATATTTCACGAGAGCCCCTGCTATGCACGAGTTGTTGGCTCGTTTCTTATAAAAGCTTGTTGTATAAGTACACCCATTATCTCATATTTTGCACTGATTCTGACTACACTTCTCTTCTACTTAGATGAGGGCGAGAAGTGAGCGAAATCACTCGTATGGCGTCTAATCTTGATGGAACAGTCAGTATATTCAACCTGCTAGCAGAACTCAACCCCATGGTTTCTTTGCCAAACACCCCAATAAATCGATTCCTATCTGTCTACCGGTAACAAGTATAAAGAGAATTTTGTCTGTCGAAGAAAACAACTCGCTTTTCGGAATTAACGAATGTTTGCCGATAGGCGTAACGCGTCAGCGATGAAATGAACGGATAATGCGGAACGAGAAGAAAAAAACACCAACTTCTCGTTGTGGCAATCGGATGGAACGGGAGCCTTGAACTGTCCGAGTTGTTTGTCCGTTGGACGGCGACTTCGATTTTCTCTCGCCCACTCGAAGCGACCTCCTTCTGCCATTACCGGCGAAAGGTTATCGCTCGAAAACACAAATCTTCGCAACGCTCGGGAATTATGACCCTCTCATTCCCTGATGACTTCTCCCTCTGGGTTCGCTGGCCATTGAGGCACCGGACAATATTCAGTCTTGGTTGAAGTGGAACTTTATTTCAGTATGAAAAGTACTTGGGGGATCGCTTTTCTGCGGAATCATCATCAATTTTTAGATCTCACCACTGAGTTCGCTGGACTACTAATAGTTTTCCAACAGAACCAATTTCAATGGTACATGTATCATTACTCTGTAGCACTCAATGCGTTTTCACTGCTTGTCCTACGGGTCTACCAAATCAAGCTGTAGGATCTCTACAGTTGTGACTCCGGCGTGACGAGTGTGAAAGCTGATCTTATCCTAGAATCTGAGCAATGGACTCTCTATGTACAATCAGACTTGGTGTCAGGGGCCTCCAGATTTCCGATTCATAGGCATCGCCCATTCTTGTCGATGAAACTGATAATACACTCAACCTCGTTATACCGTAGACACCTAATGTATGTGCCAATATCTACATTCAATAGAGGAGACGGGCCTGAGTAAAAGCGTTAGATTGGTCCATTTCGTGCCCTAGTCCCACCCGAAACTGGTAAAACTGGCTACCCTTGCAGTTGGCTCAGCTACCTCCTAACAGAAAACGACTATCCGTTACGGCGGAACACAGCTGGGGAGGGTTCGAGGTCGACCTCATTTCGTGCTTTAGGGTCCATTTCGGCCTTCCGGAAGGCAAAAAACAGGGAGGATAACAGCCCTTTCGCCTCCTGTACAGGGGAAGGAATATCGGATTTCTCTAGTGCTGGAGGGAGTTGAGTGGGGGAAGCAATGTTCTTCGGTTTGATACTGCCCCGGATGCTTTTACTTCTCATTTGCTGGCCAGATTCTGTGTTAACATTCATTCGTTAAATGTTTCTTCGTTCAATTCATTCTAGCTGTGAATTGCATATTGTGGGGTGGGAAAATACATCTGCTTATTTTGTCGTAAAAACCAATAAACGTAGTAAACTAGTAGGTAATTTTACATACTGTGCCCACTACGCTTATCTAACGGCGTGCTAATATCGAACGGGTTCTATGATCGTAATAACTGTGGTCTTTCAGCATTTTAACATTCCTACAGAACAAATGTTATCGCAGTTTCTTACAAATTGGGCCATACGGACCTCACTCTCTAAATGACATGTCTATATTTAAATCCTATCTGTAAATTACGTGACAGCACCCGAGCAGATGATGGTTAGGACCGTCTTCAAATAGCATAATTATATAATGAAAAATAAACGTAATTTATTATTTCTGATTAATGTACATGGCACAGGTATATTTATACACTATTTTCAACATCAGGGTACCCTGCTGTTCCCGATACAGTATCTATCAGTAGCGGTGCGTGGGGTCTGAAAACAGAGGGGCACCAGACCAGAACACAAAACCAACAGATAGTTATGTCTACAAAATATGTGATATTCAGCTTGATTGAGTGATATTCAGCAAAGCTTATCTCTTTTAATCAACACTCTATCGTCGAACGCCAAAGTCGACAGTTTCTACTGCAAATTAGCCACGGAATTCATGTGTTAAAAAAATAGTAAACTAAAATACAACAAAACATGACCTATCGGCCGCTAGGTACCTTCTTGAATTGAGAAGCTGTTGACTAGAAGCTGGGTATCTGTGAGTTGACGCCGATCAATCCACAAACAGCAAACAGGACAAAACGCACTTAGGTACCTACCACAAATACAGATCTGTTATTGGAACCGGACAGGACGCAAAACGCGCAAAATTTGACGCAAAAAATTGAAAACTGACAGACAGAGAAAGGGAACGTGATTCAGTGGGGTGAAGTTCTCAGCTTAGTTGTCATCTGTAGATGTAGGACATAAGCCGATGTCGGACATGTTATTCAGAAAAAAAAAAAAATCAGAAGAAGAAGCATATCGTACCGAGATGACAAATTGAATCGAAGGGATCGAATCGAATGTGAAATGAACGATTTTGGGGTTGAAATCAGATTATGGGGCCGGGCCCCAAAGTGGGCGTGGTGAACGACATTTTTGCTCAACTGAGCATGCGCGGACGGGCCACTTTTCTCGGTTGCCATGGCGACACTAGGTCCCAGGACCCAGAACCTACCTTCCAGTTTCAGGAGCCTAAATTTCGATTTCGATTGCAGGACATCGATTACTGCCGCTTTATTCCTATATAGCATGCTTGGTCTATGGAGCTAACATTAAGGACCACCATGGATGCTCTACTAGAATATTGAATATCGATTGCCAGATAACTCTGGCGTGTGGCTGTTGACCTTTTGAAAAATGCTGGGTAGGTACAGTGTATGAAGGGAAATTCAGATGCCAACTGAACAGTGGTTGTTGGTATTTTTTACTCTAGCGTTTTCGGGTGCCGGGGCAGTGGCCCAAGTGGCCATATGAACGCAACGCCCCTGTATCTATGCAAGTTCGAATTATTTTGGCAGTGAAATGATATTGTACCCGGATCGTCCACATTTTTTTGGTTGAGAGCACAGGTTTTCACACTCTGTTTTCTAGGTTTATATGGAAATAAATGGAAACACTATCTTATAACAGTAAGTGTGAGATAGGTTAAAAAACCTTAATCCAGTGTTTAGTTTCAGGTTTCTGATTCACACTCCAAGTTTTCCTGTAACATAATCGATGCAATCGTTCAAAGCGGAAAACAATCGTTTGCGGTAAACACAGTCTTTTTCTAGCCCTCTTAACACCGCAAGGCTCCTGTCAACTTCGTAGAACTCCTTAGTCAGAGACATATCCCCCCACACAGCGGCGAGCTCGTCTTCTGGAAGAAGGCAGATCTGAAGGAAAATCGCGTGATTCGTTACAGCCAAAGGTAAACCTTCTGTTGCGCTTCCTTTGAACTCCTCCCAAGTCATAAACTCTCCAGGATCCACTCCGTGAGTCTTCACGCACTTTGTAAGCGTTTCGTAGTAAAATTCTAGCAGATCTTCTAAATGTTGATCTCTAAATGATTTATCAGTTGTGATGTATATTATACCGTACACGTCCATCGCAGGTGGGCAATATCCCCAGAGTTGGAAATCGACCAAAACACAATCCTCAATTTGGTTTTTGCCGTCGTATTTGAACATAACGTTGTTACACCACAAATCCGAGTGGCTAAACGCATTACGGTACTTCTTCGAAGGTAAAATCATCAATGGAGCCGACTGCAGCAAGCTTTTTACTTTTTCTCTAACTTCTTTCGACACGTGCGAAAAATGTTGGTCTAAAACTATCCCAAGAGATCGCACCCCCGTCATGCAATGTTCATAACCAGGGTGACCTCTTTCGTTTTTGAACCAAGCGATTTTATCGCAGCCTAAATGCGGATACATTTTATCGATCGAGGAATTCATTGATTTTTCGAATAAGAACGAAGCCGCGTGTAGAGACGCCAAAGCGGCCAAAACGGATTTGCAATGCGCTACGTCGAAAAGCGTTTTGGCATCAGCGTTTTTGTAACCTTCGATCGCCAAATTTTCAAAAACCAGAATCTTATCGGGGTCAGCGTGATAACAAGCGGGGACCGTCTTACCGTTCAAAAACCTAGCAATTCCAGGATAGATCGTCTTGAAGAATTCAGCTTCCTTGTAGAACACCTGAGTTGTTTCCACGTTCTTCCTATGGTACTCGTTCTCTGGCAGGATTTTGGTGAATAAATCCATCTCCACGAGTTTCCCTCCGGTTTTTGCTGTGATGTGGAGAACTTGTGTCGCTCCTATGAAACCAGCTCCGGCATCTGTTGAATTTCTCAGCTCGTAGCTCTGCACCTCGGAATCACCAACTCCCAAACACTTGTCGACGATCCTACGACACTGACTCATATCCAAGAAATCCATGACGGATTTGCGTCACACTGACTTTCAAATGAGTACTTCTTTACCACGTCTCACCTCTTTATGTGCTTTATTCCATTCGAATAATCCAAGAATAATCAAAGAACAATAGACTAGATAAAACTGAATTACAGCCACTGGACAAGACAAGCACACAGTTGTGTACGATAAGATCGTGACGACATCCACATGTTTGCGAACTTGGGAATTGCACAACATTTCAACAGATGGCGGTGCCCTTGAATTGCATGCCCGTCAGCTGTTTTACTTACCTTTATGATAAACGCCTATTTAAATGTTCAATTCACCCAAACCAAATGAGACCACCGCTGGAATGTTGGGGCTAGACTGCCTAAGTCGTTTGCACACAACAGGGCACGATAGCAATCTGATATAACATTTACCTACAAAAAATATTTACATATATTAATTAAATTCAGACGAAGATGAGGATCACACCAGCGGAATGATGACTTAGTTTAAAAATACAGAAAACCTGAGGGTCCGCTGACCAGCAGCCCCATTTGGCGCTCCCCTCGCCCCATGTCTCAGTCAACTAGGTCTCATTTTGGCACCAGTAACACCAGTTAATTTCATGAAAAATATGGCACATTTCCACCTTCAGCAAAACAAAACCGAGATACTTACCGAAATCCCTACCATACACGTATTTTTCTCACTGACGCCATTCCTGGCAACAGTTGTTGTGCCAGTACTTGGCCGAGCTTTATTAAGTATTTTTGAGGTATAAACTTCTTTGATTAATCGTACGACTCAAAATTAGCTGTTCTTCAATTTCCGATTACGAAGTTATTTTTTATGAACTGGATTTGCTGATCTTCTTCTCTCACTTGATATTACAAACTATTTTCTGATTTATGTATATTATGAGTTTATTGGTATCAAGCGAAAATTGAGAATTTTCGTCGCATATTCAAGCCGGATCGTCGTCTACGTAAAAATTACTCAAGTGCCGATAGTAATATTTTGGAAACCTCGCTGTATAATGGATAACTGTAATAATGAGGATTCAACATCAAAACAATTCAATAAAAAGTACTAGCAACTATATCACTTGAATACATGTATTAAAAAAGTTGTGTTACATGTATTTATATTTTTATTTCAACCGAATCACTAGTTAAAATTGTATTGGGAATATTGAAGTTTCAACTGGTCAGGGACTGCGAATTTCATCTAGATCTAGAACGTCATACCACATAAAATACAAAAATCATGAACAAGGAGTTCGAAATTTATTTATACGTATATATTGTTTGTATAACGCAATGCTGAAACAAATAACCTCACAGTCTGGAAGAGTAAGAAGCTGATGAAAAACCCAGGAGCAGAATTAAACGTTGTTTTATCCGCGTTTTAGTTTCATTTGTAGGCCACCTTCTCCTCACCCTTCCCTGCCGGCTTTTTTCCCCAGCCTACATTTCTCCCGGCATCCCACGCCTCGACTTTTCTCTTCCCGCTCCTCATATTAAAGCCGTCGCCCGTATTGTGAACTTTATTTATGTATTATGCTTCCTCTTTCGTAATCCACTTCGAGCTCTTTCCCTCAAGTGGGTCATAAATGAAAAATTTCCAAGCGAAAAACAAGAGATCGAACATTTAGATGTTTGATCAAGTTAGATCAAGAAATAGTAACCATTTATTGATTTTTAGAATAAAGTGATTTTTAGAGTGAAAGCTCATAGAAAGATTGAAAAAACCTCCTCGTTTTGTATTTCGTACCCTCTTTTAGAGTGGATACTCGTTAACCAGGTTTGCCTTGTGGAAGGTAAGGACCCGGAGTAAGAGGAAACGAGGGCAGATATTTTGAATGACGTCGGTTGACCGTCCAAACATGTTCACAGTGTGTACCCGGCTTTGTTTTGTATATCGACAATCATGGTACAACAAATTAGTCGTATAATCATAACGTGAGTATGAAGTTTATCATGACGTGAATACAGTCTTGAATGCAACTCAGCTACAAGTTTTCCCGCAGCATTTTTAGTGCTTACACGCTCGGCCAATAATAACGTTTCTTGCTGGAGCGTTTTTAATATCCGTTTCACCGCTTGATCATTTGGTAAGCTTGTTGTATGTGGCAGTTGAGATGGTGATGTCACGCTCTGCAAAATCATCCCTGGTTATACCACATCTGATTGTAGTAAACAACTGTCTACATACCTAATTGGTTGTGAATGAAAAATCATGGCAAATGTAACCGTAGCTTGGGAAATGTAACTCCGCCACTTTTTGTCGTACAGAAATCGTTCTCCACTTGTTGGAAAGCTCTCCATTTATATAGAAAAATGTTATGCTGACTACACCGCCCAAAAAAAAGAAACTATGTCAAACTGTTCTGTGCCGACCCGCACAGAATTTCGAACCGAACTCCAGCCATAAGACATATCCATGTCAAAAGGCTGCAAATTATTACACAACGGTTTATTATTTAACTGTACGGGTGCCCCATCTGCGTGGATCACTGTTTCCTGTGGTCAATACCTACCCTAGTGCCTCCCACATGCGAGCCCTAAATCGAGTACTGGAGCCAGCCGGGCAATCACATTTCATAAATATGCGGTGGAATCAAGAATTCTATCATTAATTATTTTTTGTTATTCATGAAGCATAAAGTTTGTTCAAGTTACAAAAGTACCTACCTAATCCAAAAGAGCCATCATTCTTCAAATGAAATAATGTTTCGGTACAACCACCCTGATTTCATACAGGCCATGTGCGACTGTAATCAAGTGTTCCCTACCAGTGGTATCTGGGGCGGATTTATATACAGTTTCATCCACAATCATGTTGACAAAGCTTTTCGGTGCAAAAAACGGCTGGTCGTAGAATGCTCTGGGTGGTTCTTTAGTTTGAGATCAATTTAAAAACGTAACAGAAAACCATACCCTTCTCAAAGAAAAACTGAGTTATCGAAAAACCCCTCTTCTGTTATGTTTTCGAGCTACGGCGTTCTGAAAATTTCAACCCCTATTTTTAACCCCTTAGATATGACTGACAGTAAATCCGAGCTTCGCGGACCAACCAGACCCCAAATGCAAAATACAAACCAAATTTCATTAATTTTGGTTCATGATAACTAAGAAAAGTGCGAAGTAAGGCGCAAGGCGTACGGTAGACTGACAGAATTTTGGTTTATTATTTTCAATAATGGACCTTTGGAATGGAGCATGAACAATTTTTTTTACCCCCCCCCCCCCCCCCTCAAAAATTTGATGGTTTTTGTTTAAAGGCATGCAGAATCCGAAAATAGAATACAAAAAATGTATGTCCGTCCGCCGTACGCCGTACTTTGCACTTAGTTACCATGAACCAAAGTGAATGAAATTTTTCCCACAGGCTCTTGTGGGGGAAAAAAATTTATACGGATGCGATGATATAGGTACCTAGTATAAATGTAGCAAAATATTGAAATTATTTTTTCCTCCAAGAAAAAAAACCATGAAATTTTTTAAACTTTTTCGTTAAGAATCGCTTTTCTAAGTGAACCTCAAGTCACGTTCAAGCCGTGGAAAGCGGGTTGTGTGAAGAAAATCCCGCTTAAACCTCTCTTAGGAATCATCTTGTGTGTGGGTTGAATCAGAATTTGAATGAAGTCGAAATGATGATGTTTTAGGGTCCTTTACGGGGAAAACATAAAGGACCAAAAAACAACAATATTTCGTTTAATGTCAAAATATGAGAACAATATTGTCGCAGGTTGCTCGGGCAAGATGTTTCTTAAACTACCTAATCGCTGTCAACTTGTTTTCAATCAACATGCGGCGAGCAACAAACTGTGAGAGCTGTGTGAGGTTCATTCGAAATTTTATAATAATAATACCTAATATTAGTATATTAATATAACCACTATCACAGTGCTTAATTATTCTACAGATATTTCTATCCAAGTCACTGTTCTGTACGCAGCACGTGAAATGCTCATTCAAAAGGGAGGCATCAGTAAGAGGAAATTTTGAGGCAGTTACGGTTTGGTCCCCCATTACTCCTACACGAAAACTCGAAAATTGATGCAAAGGTTTCCCTGAACCCCTAATGGTTGGAGACCAAATTTAGACGTTAGTTGGGAAGTGGCATCTTTGGCATTTATAATAGATGTAGAACTTCTGTCCGAAGATTTTCATTTCCAGCATAGATTCCACCAAAACTCAAAGTTTCAAATCAAGGTTCATAAAAAAGTAATTAAGGTTTCAGTCATAAGTTTTGTTTTTATTTTGTTTAAAGTAGGGACCCGTATTACAATAATTACACTCAAACTACAATGGTACCTGTGAAATAATCTATGCAATCATTAAGAGCATCCAGTATCCTTCTGCGATAGAGCTCATTCTCTTCCATTGCTCTGAGAATCACGGAACTTCGATCTTTTTCCATGTATTCTCTAGTGGCTGACATGTTCCCGAAAACTTTATCTCGCTCAATGTCTGGTAGAAGAATGTGGTGTAGAAAAATAGCGGTGTTTGTTAGCGCTACTGGCAGCGCTTCTACGACGCTTCTGTCGAATTCCTTCTTGGTAAGGAATTCTTCAGGGTTTTCTCCATGTTGCCTCACACAATTACAGAAATTGTCATAATAAAATTCGACAAGTTCTCTCGTGTGTCGGACTCTAAATTCTTTGTCAGAGACGATGAATATCATCGAGTAGACGTCGACCGAAGGCGGGCAGTAGCCCAGGAGTTGATAGTCGATTAGGATACAGTCCGTGATGTTGTGTGATGCGTCATACTGGAACATCATGTTATTGCACCACAAATCCGCATGAGCCAGAGCGTTGCGATAAGTTTTTGACGGCGACAGCAAAGACGGGTTGGAACTCAGCAAATTCTTAACGTTCACTCTGACTTCGTCGTCCACATGGGCGAAATAACGGTCCAGAACAACGCCCAAAGCCCGCACTCCAGTCTGGCAATGCTCGTAGCCAAAATGTCCCTTTTCATTCTTGAAATAACTGATACGGTCGACCATAATATGAGGGAACATGACGTCCATGGTTGACCCGACGGATTTCTCGTATAGAAACGACGCAGCATGGAAGGACGCCAACCGTGAAAAGGCAGCTTTGCAGTGGTCGACGTCGAAAAACTTCGATAAATCGTAGTTTTTGTAACCTTGGGACGACAAATTTTCGAAAACCAGCAACTTTTCAGGGTCGGAATGGTAACACTTGGGAGCGATTTTGTGAACAAAGTATTTTGAAATCCGAGGCAAAACAGAATTGAAGGCTTCGGCTTCTTTATAGAAAACCCTTGTTTTAATGACATTGTCGCGATGATATTCGTTTTCTGGGAGAGTTTTGGTGAAGAAATCTAGTTCGAATGTTTGGCCGCCTTTTCGTACGGTAATGCGGAGGATTTTGGATGCGCCGATGAACCCTGCGCCGGCCTCCGTAGATAACGTCATCTCGTAGGTCACAACCTCCACATCTTCGGACCCCAAACACCTGCATACGATTTTTCTACAGTCTTCTCCAGAAATGAGATCCATACTCCAAGACTTCTTGCTTACTACAGATCCGATAGACTACTCAACGAACCGTATCTCCAACCTGAATAAACAAGGGAGTTTAATTTGGAAAAATATTACCAAGAGTAAAACAATAGATAAAAACCATTGTTAGCAGATTAAGATTTGACGGCTGTTTCTTCTAATTAACAACTGCAGAGCTGAACATTTAGAATAAAAATCTTGACCTCAGTTGGTCGTGATTCCAACTGATTCGACCTCCAAATCGATAAAACAACCGGTTGGTCATGGCAGCATGACCTAACGAGCAAATTTTCGAAGTAACGTACTCACTTTATAGCTTGAAACCTCCTCCGTTATTGACCGATTCCTACTTTCCTTTAACCTTAAAAATCATTTCATCCAAAATTTTCCGACCTCAAAATGATTTGGTTATTAAAAACCCGTTCAGGTAACTACAGCCCTCGTCCCTACTTTTGTAGCTTTCGATCAGTTTTCAGATTAAAAACATTATAGTTCTAACTAATATTCGAGTAATTTTCTACAAAAATAAATGAAATTATAATAATGACAGCAATCCGCCTCAGGTAGGCGAACGGTCCAAGGCGTTAGATCGTCCGGGATTCGCAGAGCATTTTTGCATCAGCACGAAATTTATGGTGTATCAGTACGGCAATTAAGTAAACCTGTCTTTTTTTAATGTTGATAATACCTTCTTTTTTTGTGTGTAGGTAGAGATCTAAATACAAATTTCGATGATTCTTTATAAAATATTGATGCGTTTTAGCGATTTCAAACCGAAATTGAAATTTGAACCACGTTTTGCATTCTTCGCTCATTTTCTTTCGTTCTGTAATTACGAACATTTGGCCGAAATTAAGAATTTTTCAACATAGCCGATGCCAGATGCTCTCTGGTTATGGGTATACGTATATTAAAAAAAAAAAAAAAACTTTACTGTAGGGACGGATTCAGAATTTTCCAAAACAGATTTGTACGACAAATATTTCAAAAGTTCGTTTAGGTAATCAATTTTGTTGATCTAACACAGTAGAACCTATATTTGCATTGAAAATTAGATAAATTTCTAATTTGTGTACACATGTGCCTCTCCGGACATTTGTCAGTTTCTGATTTTGTACGGTACGTATAGACAGACCAACTACGTCCATTAGGCAGAGTGCCCATACAACACAGGGAGATAGGGCAAACTTATGTCTAACTATGAGAAATATCAATCACCTGACACCCAAGACCTCTGGCGGGGCAGAGCATCGGAATGCGGGTCAAGGAGAAGACTAAACCGTTTCCTTGATATCGATCTCGCCGAACAACATAACACACGTCTGGAGTGCTCGAAACACTTTTGCATCCTTGTCTCGTCATTTATCGTCGAAACAACTCTTTGTAGCAACAACATTATTCGCAACTTTTAAAAATAATACGTGAAAGGACCCTGAGTATAAGACCCTACAGTACTCAGGGCCACTAGTGGAAGTAGAAAGAAATTGGTACTCCCAATGAAGAATAAAATCGCTTTAATAATAATTGAAATGGTACCTATATATTATGCCCTAGCACTTGTCACTATACAAAGCTGATGTGGGCGATTCTTTGTTTATGCAATAATTTACCTTGTTCTTTAGAGTCTCAGAATTAATTTGTATTTCGAAGTTCACCCAAAAGCACAACCTACACGAATATTACCAAAATAGGATAAATTATACCAGATATCTAGTATACCTAACTAAAGTGGAAACTACAAATTATAGATCTCTTGAGTTCCCAGTAGGTACAAAAAAAGTTTATTTAATACAAGGAAATATCATCCTACCAAAGAGAAATGACAGCCATCCACAAAGAAGGTATAATTTATTATATTTATAATATCCTGTAGAATACCTAATAGACATCCCTTGGTGCATTAATTTGCTTGCCCTACCTAGCTGAAGTGGTGAGGAATTACGACGTTATTTTTGCAGTTGCCAAATGAACTGAAGTATGCCTACTTTTTAGAACTCGCTTTTAATTGTAACATTTTGACGGAATAACCTTCTATCATCTCATATAACCTATGCCCCCTACATCCTGGCGATGCGATGTTGAAAAGGATTTTCTCGCCCTTTCTTGGTAGAGGAGAAAGGGGAGCTGGCAGGTAGAGCCCCAGGGACAAGTTGGTGACTGGTCTTCCTTCCGCCTGAGTAGCAATGAATATGCCAAGAGCCACCCTTACATGCCACCTCAGCCGCCGCTTTCTAAGAAAGCAAGAACTAATTTTCACTGAAATTGAACTCCCACACACTGTTTCGTTATTACGGATCCTCGAGCTAGAAATAAAAATAAGCAGAAGCATAGGTATAACTAATAATTATGGAGAAGAAAAATTAGATGAAAGTATTGATACGATGAAATGCCTATAAGCAAGGGCTACACCTCTTATATGCACTTGTTCATGATTTTACCTGGGATGAAAAGAGGGGTAAAATCGATCAGCAAACAATTCATTTAAAAATTTTTACAGTACCTACCCGACTAAATAACCCAAAAGCAACCACTCAACAGTGGTCCAATTAGTGAATTTTAAAAGAAAATAAAGCTATGCAATGGGTCCAACATTTTCAGAATATGAATTTTTGAATTTTTTTTTATAGGCAAGTCCGTTTCAGAGCATCCTGAATTCATCCCTAGATTTAAATATATATATATATACTCGGCGCTCCGCGCCTCGCCAGGGGGCAAGCCCCCTGGACCCCCAATCTCTTATCTTCTATACTTTGTATAGAACGAGGAATTTGCAACGCAATTCGAGTCCGAAATACCAAATTACAGCTTCATAGCGTGAATACACTCTTTTTTTGCTATTTCGGACTCGAATTGGATACCATTGACAAACACTCTTTTTTTTGCTATTCCGAAATCCCTAACAACGGTATCGCGGGACAAAAAAGTGTGACAAAACAACTAGTTGGGGGTCGGGCTAAGAATTGCGTTGCAATTAATATGTTTGTTTGTCACTCCACACGATATCTGACCGTGAGCAAATGATAAAAATGCCGAATTTCCCTAAAAAACGAATGAGTTCGGAGATGAGCAATTTTAAAAATTATATGGGGTCGCATTTGAGTTTCTAGGGGTAAAAAATCATAAAATCACGAACAATTTATATAAAATTAATGAAAGTAGTGTGGAAGGGTGAGTAAATAGATACCTACATACCATTTCAGTAGTTTTTCATAGAGAATAGGGGTCAAATTTGGATTTTTGGGGGTAAAAATTGGTATTAAGGGCTAATTAATTACCCCTGACCCCCTGGTGGGGGGGGGGGGTATTAATTCACCTGACGTTGTGTTGGATGGTGATTCACGACGGAGACTATTTTGATGATGAAAATATTTTTCTAAAAAAACCGAGGGTCAAATTTGGCTTTTAATGGGTCCAAAATCGGCAATAAAAGGCTAAATCAAGAAAAAATGGTAACATTTTATGAAGGTTTCTCACTATATAATCTTTTTATGCAATAGCACCTTGATAAATCCTTTGATAAATCGATCTTATAGCCATGCTGGATTTTTTTAAATGTATTTTGAAATGGCGCATATTCCTGTTTTGTTTTGCAAGCCGGTGAATGAATTGAATGAATGGATGAAATGTTCATTTGCAAAAGCCATTTGGTAGGTACATATTCAAGGACCAAAATCACTCAGGGCCACGTATTCAGCTATTTTCCAACAAGAAAATGCTAACTTGGAGGAAAGTCTGTCCCACAGTGTTAAGCACCCATTTCATCTTGAGTTCTCACGCAAGAAGTTCAGCTGTTATCAACTTTGAAGGGCACCACCATGATTGGCTCGGAAGCCGCTGCTCCATCTAATTAGTTTCCTACTATAAATTTTTGAGGAAACATGAACAACCAAAATTTTCCCCATCCCACAGATCAACTATTATAGGAATATTTCAATATTATCCTGTAGAAATCTGCACAGATTCTGTATCCTATAGAACACCAAGTGCCAAAACAAATATGGATACAGGCTGTGTATCCATTTTGGTGTAATCACACCCTCATGGATTTAGTTATAATTGCTTTCTGAATTTTCACCTTGTGCTGGTGAATTAAAATATAATAACTATGCCATTAAATTCCGGAACAGATTTCATAACCCAAATACGTGGAATGCTCGTTGATCCTACTCTTGAAAACCTGAAAATAATGAAGCGCATATAATCGTTCAGTGAGATCTTGGACTAATAATTACTTTAATAGTAAAGTGTGAATACCAAGAATTTTTAAAGCACCAAAATATATGTTTGCTAGGCGCCAAAATGGCCAGTAATGGCGTTTACCATCAAACTAAACCCAATTTTGAGCTGCAATGTGTCTGTAGAAAACTCTATTTTTCCCAGAAGTACAAACCGCGCGGTTGTAACTAAAATGTACACGTTTAGGTACCTACCAACTATAGTTTACCTGTACGTTTGAACGTCTTTGTACGACGTAAAAAAACTCAATTACTTCTCGGTGTACTACTTCCGTCGTTGCTACTAACTCTGCTGGGGGTGAAACAGTGGATGACAATTGCTTGGTATTATATAATTCACAAGGTTGGATCGATGTCTCGGCTTTCCTTGCTGTCCGTGTTCTCTTCCCACGGGCATTTCTATGGCAGCGCAGCCCCGATTTACCTATTCGCTTGGTGTGTTCCGTTGGTTTACCAGCCCGATTCGGATACGTTTATCGAACGTTCTGGCCGCACCTACTAAACAAATCGCTGTGGTCTGAAGTCTTCTGCATTTCAAGTCGATCGAATAAATCCGATTCAAAACGGTGATGAAAGAGAATTGGCACAACCTAACAAATGTCCCAACGTAGCGGAGATTTTGCTGTAAATTTCTCCCACTAACACCCTCAAATCGTGAAAATAAGCTTAATCTCAGAATTAATTTTATAAGATTATGTACCTTTGATGGAGGTACATAATCTTATAAAGTAATTCTGAGATTTAGCTTATTTTCACGATTTGAGGGTGTGACTGGGAGAAATTCACAATAAAATTACCGCTACGTTGGTTTTAGGTTGTGCCAGTTCTCTTTCATTTCCGTTTTGAATCGGATTTATTTCAGTGGGCACCTATAGGCCATTAGAGTGCCCTGATACCTCATAGCTACTACAACTACGACCAGATTCGAAGGTTTTTTGTTGTTGTTGAAAATTTTGTCTTTTCTCGATTACCCGACCAGGTTCCGTGGACAGGGGATAGTCGAGTATCAACTGCTCGCGATACCCGTTGCTTCTGGATTAAATTGACATAACTACCTGTTTACGTTGATTTTTCATACGAACGTCGAATGAACTAGGCAAAACCCGCACGACAGATTAGTCTTGAAGGCGAGGTATTACGACACGCTCTCTTTATCCCCCTGATTCTAGTGAGAAATCTCAGCGAGATTTCATCGTCCTAATAACATGATCTCAGTAACATCAACCACATTACGTTTGAGATTGTCGATAGAAACTGATTGACTTGGAACGGAGCGGTTTATACCTAATGAAACCCATCGGGACTGGGAGTTCAGTTCATAATAACTCGATTAGGAAAATCGACATCCGACTGCCCTACTCGTGTAATTAAATGTGATAATTATATGGATACATCCAGTCTTCATGATCTTTCAAAACGATACAACTACGATAACAACATTTTAAAACGCTGCAAATCCCTGCACAACGGTATATTATTTTGTACAGAATACCCTTCTGTTACGGATCACAGCTCTCTGTATAGATAACCCGTCTATATAATTATGTACTATTCTATACATATTATGTAGATCGCAGACCCTCCGTATAGTACCCAACCCCGTACTCGTTACTAGGTACCTTCCTAAATCACGAGTTGAATGTTGCTAAAATAATTCTGCCGATGACAAACAGTAACTAAAATGGCAAAAAGAAACGCAACTAATGAAGTTCAGAAGGAAAATTGCTGATGCGGTGTGAAAAAGATGCACCTTCTGCTAGATCACTGTTTTCTATGGTCAATACCTACCCTCGTGGTCAAGTATAATGAACCGTTGTGTAATCACTTGCCCATTAATAATACTTCAACGGTTGTTCAAGTTGCACAAGTACCTATCAACAAAATCCAGCCCCTTCTAGGTAGATGAACCGTTGTGTAATAATTTACCGTTGTGTAATAATTCTCCGTTTTGAAATAATTTACCGTTGTGTAATAATTTACCCATCAATAATACTTCATTGTTTGTTCAAGTTTCAGAAGTACCTGCCAACAAAATCCAATAGTCCATCACTTATCAAATGAAATAATATCGCAGAACAACCAACTCGACTTCATACAGCCATCCTTGATTATAATCAGGTGCTCCCTAGTGATGATATCCGGGCCGGATTTATACCGTTTGATTCACGATCGTGTTGACGAAGTTTTTTGGTGCACACGAACGGCTGGACGTACAATGCTCCGGGTGGTGTCAAAAAATTGTTTAGCTTTAGACAAATTTAATAATGCTAATAAAAACCATACCCTTCCATCAAAAGTTTTCGAGCTAAGGCGTTCTGAAAATTTCAACCCCTATTTTGAACCCCTTAGAGATGACTGACAGTAACGCCGAGCTTCAAGGACCAACTAGACCCCGAACGGGACGTATAAACCAAATTTCATCAATTTTGGCCCATGGTAACTAAGAAAAGTGCTCAGTACGGCGTACGTACAGAAAGAAATTTTTTTATTGCATTTTCGGATTCTACATACCTACCTTGAAACGTAACCCATCAAATTTTGAGGGGGGTTAGAATTTTTTTTTCATGCTCGATCCAAAGGTTCATTATTGAAAATAATAAATCAAAATGTGGTAATTACTGTTTTACATTAAAATTGAACACTTTGTACCTTAATACATGTGTTGCTTCTATTGTTAACTACGTATAATTGTGGCGAGGTTCTAGAGGACTTCGACCTACGGAAGCGTGGCCTATTCGAGGTAAATATTTTACGTTGCAAATAAACGGCGATAAGAACAAATCTTATTGCATAATACCAGTATTCAGGTCAGATAAATTAGATGTTATGGCGAAGGAAGGCAGTGACTGGCGTGAACTCCGGCGAAAATTTACTTGAAAGGCTTATCCCGTCTAATCCACCTCACGCTCAGGTGAAACCCGTTCGGGGATAGGAGAGCCGTGAGCGGGAGGTGAATTTCGTGTACAGCCTGTTCCACAACAAACAGATCAATGAATTAATTTACGAAACGGCAGTATATCTTACTCACGCTCCAAGTTGTTGGGATAAATCCGGTAACAGGTCGTGGAATACGATGGGAGTCTTGGCCAGTCGTTAACTGTACACGTAAGATTGGTCATAATAAAGTGAAATATCGAGGTTGTGCCTTGTTTGGCCCTCAAATACTCTAATTTCAATTGGATTAAAAGCCGACGGTACGTTTTTCGTATGGTCTAACGAGATGTCCGTTGTGTGGAAGTCCGCAGCGTTTTTCTTCGACCGATCACTGATATGACTCAACTGGAATTCCCCACACCTTAACCCACACACGCGTTTCCCTTTTCCTGATCTCAGTTGATGGGGTGAAGGCAAACTTGAGTTTATTAGATTGGTGGGAACCTGTTGATTTGTCACCTGTTACATGAAAGGAAGGTATATAACATGAAGAAACTTCATCTCCCTCCCTCGTGAATAATACACCTATGTATTCGCTCAGCAAAAATTTTTGTCACACCCCCTCAAAATTTTTTTCTTTTCCGTTTCAAGGTGCGTAGATTCCAAAACGCTGCAAAGTCCTTGTCACATGGGTTTATTATTCTACTGGACATACCTACAGAAATGTTGGCTGTTCATTCATTGTTTCTTTCACGCGTAATAATTGAAATAGCTATTTCTGATGGTTTCCACAATTTTTGGCTCCTAAAACACAACTTAGGTACGCTCCTCTTTTTTTCTTAAATTTCTTTGATCATTAGTAGTGCCATTTCATCGTCTTGATCCACGTGTTGATACTACTTCCAGTGTTATTATACAAATTGATGGTGATTTCAGACGATTTCCTAGATTTTTGACTCATAAAAAAAATCAATTTTGGGAGCTGAACATTTGGTAGAACATCTATTTTCCACTTTTTGGCAAATATCGACCTCACATTCGGTCTTGCCGTCCCCAAAAACATGGAAAACGATACCTCAAAAGCTCATGTTACTCACATGTCACTAAAACACAAAAAGTACCTACTTTTACACACATTTTCACTCATAACACCCCTGGGTATATTCCGATCGGGCTGAAAAGTTTTGGGACACAACTGGGGCCCAAATGGAGCGTGTGTGCGAAAGAACGACTTTTTTATACCAAAAATGACGACGGTACGCCCCTTGAAACGAAAAAGAAAAAATTTTGAGGAGCGTTTACCTAATTTGTGTTTTAGGGGCCAAAATTGGTGGAACCATCAGAAATAGCTATTTAAATAATTGCACATGAAGGAAACAATAAATTTAACAGCAACATTTCTGCAGGCATGTCCAATAGAATAATAAACCCATGTGACAAGGACTTTGCAGCGTTTTGGTTTATTATTCTATGAATCATACACCTATGTATTCGCTCAGCAAAAACATTTTATGACCCCCCCCCCCCCCCTCACACTTTTTCTTTTCCGTTTCAAGGTGCGTAGATTCCAAAAATGCAATGTCCGTCCGCCGTATCACGTGTAACGGCTTCATTTTTGGTCTAAAAATTTCGTTCTTTCGCATACATGCTCCATTTGGGCCCTAGTTGTGTCCCGAAACTTTGCAGCCCGATCGGAATATACCCAGGGGTGTTATGAGTGAAAATGTCTATAAAAAGATGTACTTTTTATGTTTTAGTAACTTGAGCTTTTGAGGTATCGTTTTCCATGTTTCTGTGGACGAGAAGACCGAATATGAAGTCGATTTTGACCAAAGAGTAGAAAATTGAGGTTCTACCAAATGTTCAGCTTCCAAAATTGATTTTTCGCCAGTCAAAAACCTTGGAAATCAAGACGATTAAATGTCACGCACTACCAATGATCAAAGATAATTTGAAAAAAAGGAGCGTACCTAATTCGTGTTTTGGGGGCCAGAATTGGTTGAAACCATCAGAAATAGCTATTTAAATTATTTCACATGAAAGAAACAATAAATGAACAGCCAACATTTCTGTAGGTATGTCCAGTGGAATAATAAACCCATGTGAAAAGGACTTCGCAGGGTTTTTTACTCGTTATCTGTGTTGTTATGCGTAGTTAGTTTTTTCTCCAACGCCCAAAACTCATTCGGAACCCATGCCGGTTTCAGTCTCCCCAAAAAATTCAGAAAAACGTGAGAAAATTACGGACAATCTTAATATTAATGGTAGATTTAGCTTGTAAAAATTATAAAAATAACTACAAAGGCAGTTTCGGTTCAATAGACACTACGGAGAGTAAGCGCGTGTTTCCGTTCTTGCCCCTCCAGAGCGAGGCACGTGCAAATCAACTGGTGGGGGTTGAGGGAATGTGGGTCAAACCTGACCCGGCAAAACAATCGAACGGGCTGGGAAATCCTCCCTTCCGTGCAGCCACCGCCTTCCTAGTTCCCCAGCGCCCTCGCCCTACTCCCTACCACTCAAAAACTCCCTTGCGAAGTGCGGTAAATCTTTTCGATTCTAAATCCTACTTACCTACCAGTTTTCTGCTGATATTAAAACTAATTCCTAGGCGGCAACCTTCTCCAACTGAAATTACTTCGGCAACGCCACCTGTAGCATTTCTGGTGCCAGTATTGTCGCAAAGAATACAAAAAACGCTGCAAAGTCCTTGTCACATGGGTTTATTATTCTATTGGACATACCTTCAGAAATGCTGGCTGTTCATTTATTGTTTCTTTCATGCGTAATAATCGAAATAGCTATTTCTGGTGGTTTCCACCAATTTCGGCCCCCAAAACTTGAATTAGGTACGCTCCCTGTTTTTTTTTTTTCAAATTATCCTTGATCATTGGTAGTACCATTTAATCGTCTTGATCCACGTGTTGACACTTTTTCTAGTGTTATTATACAAATTGATGGTGATTTCAGGCGATTTCGCAAGTTTTTTACTCATAAAAAATCAATTTTGGGAGCTGAACATCTGGTACAATCTCAATTCTCCACTCCTTGGTCAAAATTGACTTCATATTCGGTTTTCTCGTCCCCAAAAACATAGAAAACGATACCTCAAAAGCTCATTTTACTAGCATGTTACTAAAACACAAAAAGTACCTATTTTTACACACATTTTCATTCATAACACCCTTGGGTATATTCCGATCGGGCTGAAAAGTTTCGGGACACAACTAGGGCCCAAATGGAGCATGTGTGCGAAAGAACGACTTTTTTAGACCGAAAATGAAGCCTGCACACGTGATACGGCGGACGGCGTACGGACATTGCATTTTGGTTTATTATTCTGTGAATAATACACCTATGTAATCGCTCAGCAAAAAATTTTTATAACACCCCCTCAAACTTTTTTTTTTTTTCCGTTTCAAGGTGTGTAGATTCAAAAAATGCAATGTCCGTCCGCCGTACGCCGTCCGCCGTATCACGTGTACAGGCTTCATTTTCGGTCTAAAAAAGTCGTTCTTTCGCACACATGCTCCATTTGGGCCCTAGTTGTGTCCCGAAAATTTTCAGCCCGATCGGAATATACCCAGGGGTGTTATGAGTGAAAATGTGTTTGAAAATAGGTACTTTTTGCGTTTTAGCAACATGTTGGTAACATGAGCTTTTGAGGTATCGTTTTCCATGTTTTTGGGGACGAGAAGATCGAATATGAAGTCGATTTTGGCCAAGGAGTGGAAAATTGAGGTTGTACCAGATGCTCAGCTCCCAAAATTGATTTTTTATGAGTCAAATACCTGCGAAATCACCATCAATTTGTAGAATAACACTAGAAAAAGTTTCAACACGTGGATCAAGACGATTAAATGGCACTACCAATGATCAAAGATAATTTGAAAAAAAAAAAAAAAAAAAAGATCGTACCTACCTAATTTGTGTTTTGGGGGCCAAAATTGGTGGAAACCATCAGAAATAGCTATTTCAATTATTTCACATGATACAAACAATAAATGTACAGCCAACATTTCTGTAGAATAATAAACCCCATGTGTCAAGGACTTTGCAGCGTTTTTGGAATCTAGGCACCTTGAAACGGAAAAGAAAAAATGTTGAGGGGGTGTTATAAAAATTTTTTTCTGAGCGAATACATAGGTGTATTATTCACAGAATAATAAACCAAGACATGTTTGGTATTGTCTTTTCTGGATCAGGTTATTCATACAGGGGCCACGGATGCCTATAAAATTACGTATAAATTTGCTAATATTTTTTCAGGAAAGGCGGTACCTACGTGAGACTCCTGACCACCAGACAGCTGACCCAGTAGAGTTTGTAGTTAAACCGGTACTAGTAGTTAAATTTCAACTAGTTGAATCTTAATTTCATTATAATCTCACGTTCTGCGGTAAAACATGCAAGTCAAGGTGATGATGAAAAGATGATTTTCTAATGCGTTTGTCGCAATAAGTGTCCCTCTTTGCCACTAACTGGGTAGTAATGTCATCATACGAATTTTTCCAATTCCATATTAAATGTTGGTTCTTTCCTTGAACGTAGGCCCCCGAATTGTCCTTTTTCTCCCGAGTTCTTTGTTCTGGAATCGTTACCTGACACTATTTAATTGCTACATATATACTTCTAACAGCAGCCCCAAAGCTGAAACCGGACCTGAAACGTACTTTGGAATTCACTGTGGGAAGTTTTAATAGATTTTCCCTTGACAGTTCCATTGAATCTCCTGCCAGGGTACCGGTTTGAATCCAACTTTGAGCAGCACATGAGACAATCAACATATTTTTCTGGCCTTAAGCATCGTTAAGATATTCCCATGTGCCAAAACCTTTCTCCTGAAGCTCACCCCAAGAAGAAATTTTTTTTCTATTCTACGTGCTACATAAATTCTGGCTGTGAAATAAATAAGTAAAGCCTCCCTGTGGCCCTTCCCCTACGCGCTGCGGATCATAATACTGCTACACAGTCCCAATACAACTCTTGTGGTCGTGCGTTCCCTGAAGACTGAAACGGCAACCATGTTATTTTGCCAACAAGCCTCACCTACAAGCATTTTGTTCAAAGGTCATTTCGCCGACTGTTTTTCACTTTCAATAAAAAACGCTGCAAATTATTACACAACAGTGTATTATTTACCTGTATAGATGCCCCTTCTGCGTAGATCACTGTTTTCTGTGGTCAATACCCACGAGCTCCCCCCAGGAAAGCCCTAAATCGAGTATTGGAGCCGGCCCTGGAATTTTCATACAATGCGCGGGATTCAATAATTCAATCATTAATTATTTTTAGATATTCATGAAGCATAAGGTAAATAATAAACCGTTGTGTAATAATTTACCCAATAATACTTCAGCATTTGTTCAAATTACAAAATTACCTACCAACAAAATCCAAAAGATCCATCATTTTCCAAATGGAACAATATCACAAAACAACCAACTCGACTTCATACAGCCATCCGTGATTATAATCAGGTGCTCCCTAGCAATGATATCTGGGACGGATTTATACAATTTAATTCACGATCATGTAGACGAAGCTTTTTTTTTCTTATTTAACCCTGGATTTGATCTCTTAGGTATATCCAGGGGGGACTTTTTGCCCCCTTGTTGACGAAGCTTTTCGGTGCAAACAAACGGCTGGCCGTGCAATCCTCCAGGTGGTCTCAAACAATTCGTTAGTTCAAGATCAATTTGAAAACGTAAAAAAGCCATACCTTTCTATTGAAAATTTTCGAGCAAAGGCATTATGAAAATTTCAACCCCTATTTTTCACCCCTCAGAGATGACTGACAGTAACGCCGAGCTTCAAGGACCAACTAGACCCCGAACGGGACGTATAAACCAAATTTCATCAATTCTGGCTCATGGTAACTAAGAAAAGGTCTAGGTACGGGGTACGGGGTACGGCATACGGCGTACGGCGGACAGACAGAAAATTTTTATTGCATTTTCGGATTCTGCATACCCTGAAACGTATACCATCAAGTTTTGAGGGGGGGGGGGGGGGTTAGTTTTTATTTTATTTTTTTTAATTTTTTCATGCTCGATTCCAAAGGTTCATTAATGAAAATAATAAACCAAAATCTAACTGTACCCAACTAATACATACGAGGAAGGAGCTTCTCTCATACAACTTAATTAAGACTCGCCGCATATCCTGATTTTTGTACCTGCTAATATAGTTCTAATATGAATTCTTGGTGGAACGTCGTACAAATCGACTATGCAGGTTGGTAATAGGTGTTTAGTACTCCTTAGTAAATCTCAACATTAATTCTTCCTTACCCTCTCTTTTGTAATGTTACGGGTGTTTTGAGAGTATTGCATGCGTACCCTGTACAGATTGGTTATCTGTACCAAAGGAACATAAAACTCCGTTGATAAATATTTGCAGCTTATTTTATATAATCAACCCGGTTTTGGTTTATTATTTTCAATAATGAACCATTGGAATCGAGCATGAAAAAAAAAAAATTCTTACCCCCCCCCTCAAAATTTGATGGTTTACGTTTCAAGGTATGTAGAATCCAAAACTGCAATAAAAATATTTCTGTCTGTCCGCCGTACGCCGTACGCCGTACGCCGTACGCCGTACGCCTTACGGGCCACTTTTCTTAGTTACCATGAAAAAAAATTGATGAAATTCGGGTTATAGGTTCCGTTCGGCGTCTAGTTGGTCCTCGAAGCTCGACGTTAGTGTGAGTCATCTCTAAGGGGTTCAAAATAGGGGTTGAAATTTTCAAAACGCCTATACCATTTTTTTACGTAAATATTTTTAAGGTTTTAAATAGTTCTTGAACTTGCGAGTTTTTTAAGACCATCCGGCGCATCGTACGTCCAGCAGTTCGTTCACAGTAAGGCCCCGAAGTTTGCACCGACAGGCATTTTTGACTCCAGTGTGAATGAAATTGTATACAATCCAAACCAAATCTCGTAACCAGAGACGCGCCCACAATAGGAATTTGTGAATACGGCCAATCATTGGTAGGGATCACCTGATTATATTGGCGGAGTATGAAGTCGAGTTGGTTGTTCTGTGATATTATTTAATTTGAAAAATGATGGCTCTTTTGGAGTTTGTTGGTAGGTAGTGAAACTTGAACAAACGTTGAAGTATTATTGATGGGTAAATTATTACTACGGTAAATCATTACTCAACGGTAAATTATTACACAACGGTTCATTATACCATCTACGTAGAAGGGGCTGGAGTTTGTTGGTAGGTACTTTCGCAACTTTTTTCACTCCTCATCAACAATTTCTTTTCAGAACTTCATTATGTGTGTTTCTTTTTGTTAGGTACTGTTTGTCATCGGCAGAATTATTTTAGCAACATTTAACTCGTGATTTAGGTAGGTACCTAGTAACGAGTACGGGGTTAGGTACTAACCTACGGAGGGTCTGCGATCTACATAATATGTATAGAATAGTACATATCATATTATATAGACGGGTTATCTATACATAGAGCTGTGATCTGTAACGGAAGGGTATTCTATACAAAATAATAAACCGTTGTGCAGGGATTTGCAGCGTTTGGTATTGAATCTAAGGATATTCCTCGATAAGCGCTCACCTCCTGTATTCGTCTTGCTAGAGACGATGGGTTCTTCCGGAAGATATTAAACTATGTTTTGGTTCAAGCTGTAACACAATCGGGGGGAAGTTTTTTTTCCACTTGTGGTTTCAGCCTGTATATTAGACCAGACTTGATGATCCGTTTAATTTCAGAACCGATTAAATTTTTGGACTAATTAATTAACAAACTTCGAGAACTGTGAGTAACCGCAAGAACATACCTATCTACGTGTAGGTGCCTACGTGCCTGTCTACGTATACAGAAGTGCCTTGTGTCATGTGCGTTCCTTAATATTATAATAATACAGTAGAAGTCGCTTGGTGGAAAGGCGATTAAAGGAATAAGTCGGATATAAGGATAGAAAGAGTCAGGTCCCGATCGGCTGTATGTAAACACACAGGGAATTGGCCTGTTATAGTGGATCTAAAGGACGGTTATAGTGATCAGTTTTTGAGTTTGTGGGTGTCAAAAGTCGGCAAAATAGGTAAAAATGGCTGAAATCTCTCAAAATTGGTATATGTTCACCAGAAGTGAACAATGACACCTATTGAACAATGATCCGAAACAGAAGATAACTAACTACCTACAGGTTTTAATAGATTTCCTCAAAAAAATAATTAATCAAAATTTGGTCAATTCTGGGGAGGGTCGCAATTCGCCAATACCGGTAAAAATGGAATCACCACAAAGTATATTATACAGCAGAAGTCGTTTATAGAGATTAGTCGCGTGTAGTGATTGTTTCCAGTTGGTCCCAATTCGATCACTATAAGCGACTTCTACTGTAATATGTTTTGTTCAGTTCACAGTGGATTTTTAAAGGAGGTGGTTCACTGGAATGAAGTTTATCGGCTCAGTATAACGGCGTCAGGGATGAATCAAGATGTGAAATAGTCAACAGAGTTGCAACTTACTCACAAGTAAAGATGTTTTATGAAGGAGGCTACCTCTCTCTTGATGCTCTAGATTTAAACGTGAGTTTTCCGTGTTGTTGACGCCAGATCGGGCGGTGACTATGCGTGCCTTGCACTAAGATACCCGAAGACCTCTTTCCCATTCGGATCTGACCTCTAAGACGGATATTATTTTCAAGACCCAGCGCAATGTTTCTAGATGGGTTTCAAAGGCAAAAACTCATCCTCTTCTGTCTTATTAGTATGAAATGGTTTGGTGGCCCGGAAAGGGGGAGGGCGGTTGTTATCTCGTGTTGATTTTTTTCTAGGTAGGTATACGGACTTATACAGACCCCATCTGGAGCAAACCTAATAAGGCGGAGTCACGTTTATCTACTCGATCCACCGCTCTGCGGTATTTTCCCTTTTTTTCTCCTTTGTTAACAAGTGAGCTTCGGCCCTTTGTGAAGAAGACATGCGAAGTTTTTCTCTGCAAAATAAGGGTTTTTCGTTGAGAAACAGGACATCTCAATTCCCAAGAAAAACCTGGAATATTTTGTTGACGTTAGTTGATTTTCGTGAGGGTAAGGTGAAGTTCAGACTTAATTCCTACTTACATAACTAGCGATGGAGGGTTACATGTTGTGATAGGCTTCATTCCACTGTATAATAATTATGCTCTACTTGGCATAGATGTTCTGATTTGAAAGAGATAAATGGTGAACGTTGAAGGGCAGTTCAGGTTGAAATTCAAGATTATGAAATCATTTGGAGAATCTTATATTTTATTGGGTGAGAGGGGGGTAATGTGTGAGGAGGTGGTGGAAAAAAACCGCCTCACTGTAGTAAAAGTAACTACCTAAGTAAAGCACTAACACTGTAGAAAGCCACGACCAACGGGTGGAAAAATGGAAAAAACCGGGTAGGTACTGACAACAGCAACAGAAAGTTCCAAACCAAACAATGTTTTTATTATGTTATTAACAAGTTTTTCTAAACAAAATTTCAAGTGTGCTGCACTTGACAAGTTCTTTGATTGTCTTGCTTCTTTCTGTTGGTTTCCTTTTTCCTTCCCTCTTCACTGGTGGGAGAAAAAAAGGGGGGAAAAAACTCCGACCAATAATAATGCGAATTTTGATACATAGGTTTCCGAGGGTGCTGAATCCGATTCTGAGATCGAAAACAGCAAATTCCGACCCATCCTCATTCAATTGTGCGGCAAAAATTATACTCGCAGGTATTATGTTGGGACCACTGAATAAGTTCTGTAATGGGTACGATGCAGTTGTTCACCATCTTCAGGTTGTTTTAACAAACCTTGTTCATCAGTTCTTTGTTCATAATAATCGTTGTCACAATCATATACATACACAGTTAGCAGTAGGACTACCAAGTAAAGGTACAGCACATGGTAAAGTAGAGGTTTTTGCTCATGCTGAGACAAATCTTGCCGGTGGATTTCGATGAAGCTTATGAGTAACTAACTGGCGACTAACCTGCACTTGTAGTTACCATCAGTATTTTATCTCGTTAATAAATTATAGTAATTGATAATTGATACGTAATCTTGAAGGTTGCGTACAGAACATGTAAACAGAAGGGTTATCAATCACAGAGGATACTGAATGGTAATGGAAGAATTTACAACTGTTCACTGATTCAGTTCCAAAAAATAAATTGTTATTGTCTTATTATTGCAGTGGTTCTATAATGTACACGGTCGCGATGTTGGCAGATACTGTTTACATTGTGTTACAAAAAGTTAGTGCTAACCTGATCTTGTTAAATATACCCATGAATTTACAAGACCTAGGTGAAGTTGGTTGTTTTTACATTATGATTTATTTGTTATTTGAACAATGATTTATCCAGTAGTTTTGCTACCGTATTTTCAGATTCAACATCGAAGAAGGTAATCACTAATCAGTAACACGATCTGAGATTGTCACGCACATCGCCGAACATTTATTTTCACATATAACTTCATTACTTTTGATTGCAATTCAACTAACCTACTTTGTTCGTATTCTTTTCAACATAGCTATATGGTTATAATATTATAATTATAATTATGGTTGTTATAGTTATAATTATACATACACAGAATTACTTCTGCTATATGGATGGAAGCTTGGACATTAAAAGCCCATCCATTATAATGGCGACTGATATTCCACAGAAGTAGGCAGATTGATAGGTTACTTTGTGCAATATTGTACCTAGCTCTAAAGGTGCTATGAAAATGAATCGAAACCAGCGGAGTAGTTATTTCTATCTGGCTAAGCCTCAACGTTCCAGCAGTTAAATTTTGACATCACTACTTGTTTAATTTTAACCACCACAGCGACTGCCAGATCAATGCAAGGCCACAGTTTCGTCATAAAACTGATAGGGTATACTGTTACAGCTAGGGGCAATTTTTACATTTCGATTTTTATTATTTTTTTCAGTTCACATTAGAGAATTGGCAAAAACTGAATACTTTTCAGCTACATCTTAGTTACTTCCCAGCAAAAATTTCAACGTCATCAATGCGTTTGGCAGCCATAAGAACAAATTATTTAGAACGGAATTTTCGTACCTAGGTATAACAACCCTGTTACAGGTAGGGACAGGCAACTTTATACCTAGGGACAGATTGTCAGGTTGCAAAATGGAATGAAGAAGACGGAAATGAAATAGGAAAACGTAATAAACTCTTCTCGAACCCAAAATTAGCATACTCTTAAGGCACTTGACTATTAAAACAGAACATAAGAGAGTTGAAAGCGGGATCACAGTAAGGAATCATAAGTGATATAAATTTCTTTATTTTTATAATGAAGCGTCTAATAACCGGACTCAAAAATATTCATAATGAGATATTTTCAGGGAACACTGCTCACTGTGACGTAAAACAAAGTAAATCGGCCTCTTACATAAATTGTAGAATTAAATTTGTTTTAGAAACAAAAATCACTCAAAACGATTTTGTCCAGAAAAAAAATATATTAACCCAACATGAAGTTGTATAAGACCTATGTTAAAAAAACTATTAAATTCATCGTTATACCTAGGGACAGCAATCGTTTCTGACCCTATCTACAACAGGTCAAATCTGTCCCTAGCTATAATTGATCGCCATTTTCCAAATGACTCGGGTGATGAGTTATGCGACAAAACCTTCTAACTAAAATATGATTATGATTCGTGGGTAAGTTACTGTTTCAGGTCATTACACGGGAATTTCGTAGAAAAGGTATTTAAAGATGGGAAGAATCACAAAATTAGGCGGAAAAAATTATTTTTCACACCTACTAAGTAATAAAAAAAAATAAAATTGGAAATTCAACGTACCACGTGATCATACTGCTAGTAAAACTCGTTGGTAACTAGTAGCCATCAGTGCTGTGCCTCGTGGAGGGAATTTTCCCTGCAACCCATCTTTTTTTCCCTGCGTTTGTCCCTAGGTATAACTGCACCTTACCTAACAGTCTCCCCTACTCAAGTGAAAGCAGGTTTGTCCAAGTTGTTAGTCGAACAAGTTTGCACAAGTTGTTAACAAGTTAAACAAGTTTGTCCAAGTTGTTAGGTTTGTTTTTGGCGTAAGAAAGGAACGCGAACCGGATCGCTTGAACGTCAAGCCATTCAACCATGAATCCTCGGGTGTTATCAATCACAAATTATTGTCTGGTCCTCGGAAAGCGAGGAAAGAAAGTCAACTGAAGACTCAAATGGGCATAAACTACGAATTCAAAGCCTATGGAAGTCGGTGGAGTGTAAGGAGCTGTGACATGGAAAAATGTAACAGAGCTGTAGGATGGATATGGATGTATGTAGTATAGCAACGTGAAGAACCTTGCTCGGGACTCATTCTCGTTTCTTTTGCCTTTTGCTCTTTCACTTCCACGAATTCGTCGTGTCCTTATCTACTGCGGACCGTCCATTTCACGCACAGTTCGGCCTCTGGGTATCAGAATAACTTTTGATTTGGGTGTATAAATGCATCATTATACACTGCATGCAATGTATAAGCGTATCAGAATTCTCTACCCTCACCTGCACGGCACTAAGGCAATATTTTACAAGTGGCCCATAATATATCTCGCGTAAACTGCAACAATCTGTTACTACCTTGAATTTATTCCAACCTCTACGTTGCAATACAAGCCGACAAGCCGAAAGTGATCGCCGTAACAAACGCTGCAAAGTCCTTGTCACATGGGTTTATTATTCCACTGGACATACCTACAGAAATGTTGGCTGTTCATTTATTGTTTCTTTCATGTGAAATAATTGAAAAAGCTAGAGTGGAAAATTGAGGTTGTACCAGATGTTCAGCTCCCAAATTTGATTTTTTATGAGTCAAAAACCTGCGAAATCGTCTGAAATCACCATCAATTTGTAGAATAGCACTAGTAAAAGTTTCAACACGTGGATCAAGACGATTAAACGGCACTGCAAATGATCAAAGGTAATTTAAAAAAAAAGGAGCGTACCTACTTACCTAATTCAATTTTTAGGGGCCAAAATTAATGGAAGCCATCAGAAATGGCAATTTCAATTATTTCACATGAAAGAAACAATAAATGAACAGCCAGCATTTCTGTAGGTATGTCCAATAGAATAATAAACCCATGTGACAAGGACTTTGCAGCGTTTTTTTTTCTTCAAATCATCTTTGATCACTGGTAGTGCCATTTAATCGTCATCCACGTACTGACACAAACTGATGGTGATTTCAGACGATTTCCCTGGTTTTTGACTAATAAAAAATCAATTTTGGGAGCTGAAAATTTGGTAGAACATCTATTTTCCACTCTTTGGCAAATATCGACTTCATATTCGGTCTTGCCGTCCCCCAAAACATGGAAAACGATACCTCAAAAGCTCATGTTACTAACAAGTTACGAAAACACAAAAAGTACCTATTTTTATACACATTTTCACTCATAACACCCCTGGGTATATTCCGATCGGGCTGCAAAGTTTCGGGACACAACTAGGGCCCAAATGGAGCATGTGTGTGAAAGAACGAATTTTTTAGACCAAAAATGAATCCGGTATGCATGATACGGCGGATGGCGGACGGACATTGTATTTTTGGAATCTGCGCACTTTGAAACGGAAAAGAAAAAATTTTGAGGGGGTTTTATAAAATTTTTTTGCTAAGCGAATACATAGGTGTATCACACAGTTATTCACAGAATAATAAACCAAAAATGGACCTCTCGTCTCGCAGTCGTGATGTATATTTCCGATAAGTCTTCTTCTTCAACCTATTTTGGCCACCATGACCTAGAGAAATACGGTAGAAGACAGCTTTATCGAACTCAAACCGAGCCGGGTGAATTTCTCGCCATACAGTGTGAATTTCGCATTTTGATCATTCATACCTATATAAATTATGGACGGTTTAATTAATACATATCTCGCATTTCAATACTACTCGTTAACATGTTCCAGTCCAGTTGTAATTCATTAGGTACCTAGTTCCTGCAGTGAGTTATCAGGCACATAGGGATCTGTGATAAGGGAGACGAATGTGAAATAAATAATGTATGGGATACTGTGACACGTACTTAATCGCATACAGTCACATTAGCCTAACAATAAGCCAGGGAGTGACGTCGTCCGATAACGCCGCGCCGTTGAGCCCATGCATAAGACTGTTGGTGTTTCACCTACACCTGGCAACCATCATGGTGTAGGAAGAAATCGATGGTCGAACACTGCGAAAGCGTTTTTGTTGTTGGAAAGGTCTATCAGTAAAGGCCGTGTATGACACTGAAAGAGACGCTAAGTAGGTCAAGAGTTAAGTTGGATGAACGCGATGCCTCTGTGTGCAGCCTACTCTTCGCTAACTCATTACACACTACTTATTCACTAACGAGGAAATCCCACGTTAAATCATCCTTCGAATATCATTTGAGTAACACTTCGAGAAAGCAGCACCTGCGAAATGGTATTTTGTATAGTACTTCTAATTCCCTCCAGCAGTTACTATTAAAGGTAAATACTTATCACTGAAGTTGAGCGTACTATCTATACATAACAGACATCTAGATTTTCTATTGTCTACAGTAGTATCTATGTATTTGAAACGCGATGAGCTCTAATTTCGTATATTTAGAATTGGACTACCTACTAAGTACTTTTTTCTCATATTAGATTTTTCATCGTACGTGAAACAGTAGGTACTAAAAACGATTCAATAATAAAACTGAAAATAATAACAAAAAATCCGGTTTTTGATTTATTATTTTTAGTAATGAACCTTTGGAATCAAGCGCAGAATTTTTTTACCCCCCCCCCCCCCCCTCCACCCTTAGATAAAAAATTGGTGGTTTCGTTTTAAGGTACGCAAAACCCGAAGTGGAACTGAAAAATTTCTGTCCGTCTACCGTAAGCCGTACTCCGCGCTTTTCTCAAATCCCATGAACCAAAATTAATGACATTCACTAGGAGTCACCTCTAAGGAGTGGAAAACATGGGCTGAAATTTTCCGAACGCCGTAGCTCGAAATCTTCCAATAGAATGGTATGGTTTTTATGACTTCTAAAACTGATTCCGAACTTGAGAATTTTTTATGGTCCCCTATAAATTTCAAAACGCTCGGATCACTGGTATGACCACTGCGCAAGCGTAAATGCGAAATCAATGGTAATTAATGTGTTACGAACCAATGGCCCGATTTTTCTCAAAGTTGATGGGTAGTTGGAGTGTAGCTCCCCTGTGAATTACAGAACAATCGGATCATTGTAAGTACCCTGCGCATACGCATACACAATTCCGAAGTACACAATTATTTCTCACGAATAAATGCCCAAACAGAAAACTGTGATCTTCGCAGAAAAGAAAATAACAGGAAAATAATAAAATGTCATGTAATAATTTCAGCGTTTCTAAAATTAGGCACCACTAAATTAGAATATTTGTACAGGTACTTACCTGGTATCGTTTGGGTATTTCGATCGAATTGGACATTTGAAGTCACCTCGTTATGAGGTTATGTAAAAATAATTAAATGCAGGTTTATTTGTATGAACGGACTTGGTATCACAAGAGTCTCCAGTTCAGCAATGCTGAATCACGGCTTCCTGAACCGTCTCCTTGAGAAAATTTCGTCTCCCCGCCGGGAATCGAACCCCGGCTACTGGGGATGGCTGCGTCACGCGACGTGTTTCACGTTATCCTGAATGTAGGACGACTGATCAATAAATTACAGAGTTGAAGTAAGTACTCGGTGAATTGGTGATATTCCATTTCTTAGTTGGAATTTAATACCGTATGTTAGCGGGAAGTTATAATACCAAGCCTCATGAAAGTCTGTACGTATTCCATGAAACTACTCTGCGTAGTAAAATCATTAATTCATACAGTATCGCCAAATTAACATTATTTTAGAGTTTCTACAGCCGGAATTCGTTTATTATGAAAATTTGACTAAACCACGTATGCACAGGTAATTCGCAGCATCAAAAATAATCCCGGATGACTTGCTGTAAGATGTTACCTATAGAATCGAAATATAATGTGGTTTGGAAGACTACTTGTGTTGAGGGTTATTACAAATGGTAAAAAAAATGGTCGTATGACGATTCTATGACGTAATTTATTTTCGTATGTTACAGATGAGGTGTGGTGGGGGGAGGGGGAGCCTCCAGCCTGACCGCTCCTGTCCATCCCTAAGGCCACCACCGACAGACAGACATGCCAGGGGGCAGAAGGGGTCTTGTAGCTCCCCAGAACACCTTCCTCGAGAATATCATCAGAAGATCCAGCTCACAACGTGAGTCCTTACTTTTATACCTGTCAACAGCCGTATCTCCTGGAGCTAAATGTATCGCATCGTCTTGATACATTTGTATTCTCTTTTATGTACATACCTACTACCTGTATTGGGATCGTACCTACTCATTATGGAGTATGTGCATGCGTCACAAAACAGGTTTATATAATTTTTTAATGAAACTAGAGGTCTGAGAGCTTTGACTCTATGACGTTTTAACCAATTCTGCGTCACTCCTGGGGTCCTGCCAAGGCGAGAGGGGTGCAATGACGTCAGAATTGGTTGAAACTTTGAAACATCGTAGAATAACAATATTTATCGTATGACAGTGACATTACCAGGATGGAGTCTACTTTCATAAAAAAAATTAACGCATACGTGCACATACTCCATTACATTAACAGATGCATTTTAATTCTGGTAGATGGAAACTGTAGTTTAACCTACGCCTACTTGTCATTCGTCCCTTCCCTCTCAAAATTTCCTTGAAATTGGCTATTATTCGGGAGATCAAAGAGGAAAATTTGGTGCATTCTTTTGAAAATGTTATAAACGTCCAGTAATAGTTGCTCTCGACACCCTGACTGCGACCACCTGGTTGAGAAGACGGGATTCGTGAGTGGTTAGTGAGTGAGTGATTCAGCTCGGAAAATTGGGTACTGCACAATATTATGCTACTCCACACAATAAGTGAAATACTTAACTGTAATAATCACTCTGAATAGAAGCTCCTCGTTTTATAGGAACTAATAGCTGCACAAGGGATGCAGTTTTTAAGTCATTCAAAAACGCGACGAAGGGAGATGTAGAGTAATTTACTGAACTCTGTACAGATACTGCAGTTAGTCTGGCACAATAGCCAAGCAGAACATGTTTGTTTATCTGGGTCAGTCAGTCTTCAAATAGATTTGATCGATCACATTTTCAGTGAATTTTTGATCCAACAAACCTCAAGCTGCTTGATACTATAGCACACATTGATCACCCTTCAAAGCATTCCATGGTCTTTATAGGCTCCGCCTCATTTAGCACGGAAAAAACCTAATTTAAAAATGAGTTTGTTTTTCTTTTTTTTTTCATTTCATCTTTATCGTGAAAATATTATAATAACATGTAGAAACCAAATTTTAATAGATTTCATGAAATGTGTGTTGGTTCGAATAGATCACTATCAACAACCATTTGATACATCAGGCACTTCAGTTAGATGGAGATGATCCTTATTATTCGTTGTAATTCCCTGTTATAGGAGGTTGAAACGATCTGCAATTATATATAATTTTTCTACTTACTGGATAGTGCAGAAAAATACTAGCCAAAAATTTTGTTTTGCAAAAAATAGTAATAGTTGTAAATTATTGATATCCACCAACTTGAAAATCCGCAGATCGAAAAAAATGGAGGATGGTGGTCATTCTGATCTCATATCGTATTCTACACTCTTCATATCACGTAGGAACAGTGTTTCAGTGCAACCTGTGGATTTTTAGGGGTTTCACGGATTTTTTTAACTTCCAGAAATAGGCGTTTTGAACCGTGTGATCTGGTGGCTGGGTCGATTAAATTTTTGGATGACGCCATGATGCTTCAATGATGACCTTCTATTGTAGTGAATGCTCGCCAGTGATACGAATGAACAGTGCTGCTGAATTTGAATAAATTGAAGACCTTACTATTGACGCAATCGTATGTCGAATCTTGAAAACATTGCGACCGAAACACAGAACATCTGAGGGGGTCCATACGCGGATGTCGGAGAGGGCAAACATCAGCCGCATTGCAAATAAGCTTAGGTCCTGGGGCCTCAAGATAAGGGATAAGATAGGCAGCTACGTGAGTTCCTCCTACTTCCCTTTTCCTCCGTGTCTTCCTCCTCTCTCATTCTCCTTCCTTTCATGTCATCTTATAGCCAAACAACGAGAGCAAACAAGTGGCGAACTCATCGTGCCCCACACCGACGCCCTCAGGCCGTGGCTTTGACTATATTTTTAGAAGCCCTCTGGAAATCGAATTGGTAGAAACAAGGTCTCTTTCATCCTGGGTCAGGTTTCGGCAAATCTTGTTAATTTTGGACCCGGAAACAGCCCTGATTCTAAAGGTTGGCATGAACACGAACTGTTATAAATAGTCACTTTCTGTTTCAACTTACAAAATAATTTCATTTCACTTCATCTTTGTTTAACCCATCTTAAAGTAGAAGTTCAAGTAAAATGTGTCGTCAAAATAGCCTGGTAGGTGATACATTATTCCGAAGCATCAGATTCTAGCCCCTAGCCATGAAGTTCAGGTTATAAAAAATATACAAACATTAAGTTCGCCATCTTTTATAAGGTCCCTTCGTCTTCTTTTATAAGATTCGGACAACTTCCTCCTGTTTTCAGCGAATTTTCAGAGAAAATATTCCCTACAACGTGAGCCGTCTCAGAAACTCATAACATAATCTGATCCCATCTCAGCATCCCCAGTAGAGGAAATCCGATTCCTGCATTTAAGAAAATCTCCGCTTGCTTCTATTTTATTAAACTCCAGCAAATTTTATTGTGTCGAGAGCAGTAAAGGGATCGGATATAAAACGCGACTTACCAGCGCTTTCTCGGTTCTCGGAGCGCTACAATTCTGGTCACGTTGTAGCTTCCCAGGGGCTTAGGCGCCGAGGGTACATCTCAATTTAAAGGTCCCCAGTGCATCCCGCTGCGGAACTGTATTTCTATATTTATCCTGGCGAAATAATATAGATTGGCTACTGAATTCTATACGATCTCTCCTTGATGAAATGTCGGGTCGATAAAATACCTTTCACTATGATCAAAACCCCGTCTTAACATTATATTGTCGCCCCCAAATACTCATCCTCGGTGGTTTCGGGACGTTCCCGTTAATCTTCTTTAACGTTCTTTAATTTTGTTCAGAAATGATGATGATAATTTATTATTGCGTTTTGATCTCGTAAACGCCTATTTTGCTACTGACCAGTATAATAGCTTCATCAGAACAGTCAAGATCACATTGGGCCAACTGGACATCACATGCCAAATATTACAAAATATAACGATTAATTTTAAAAGCATAACTGTTATCCATAGACGCGATCAGGCCGGCTTAATTCGTTATTTTCGTGTTTAATTATTACTCAATAAATTGTTCAATTTATTGATTTATTTCTAAACGGTTGATTCCAAAGGGTCATTATGTATTGAAAATAGTAAAACAAAACTCAGCGTAATTGGACCAAATATTCACGAGGAAATAATTATAAATTAATTAATTTAAAAAAATTCAAAGTGTAGCATTATATTGAATAATATGTCCTCGGCCACGAAGAAAATTGCCGCGCAGGCTGTACCTCTTTTTATTGCTTCCATTACAAGAAAGAAATCTCATAATAATAAGAAATGGGGAATTTAGCTGGAAGGTAAAATAGACCGTGGAAGACACTACAGGCGCTAGAGGTTTCCTATTTTCCATTCCAGGAAAATAGGAAACGAATATTTATCCTTTTGCACTCCTATGAGAAGGCCTCTAAAACCTCGACGCACGGGGAATGTGAGGCCGGGTGTATTTGCATTGTTGGTCGCTTTTATGAACAGAACGTGAAGGAAAATGGCGATCCGACGGCACGTGTCATTTTATGGTAACGAATTCGCCTGGAAAAAGCGCGGCATCTTTTGAATATTCTATTCATAGTAGCGGCTCAGGCAAGCGATGTAAACAGAATACTCGAAGTAAAAAGTATCCTCAGCCATGCCAAGTTCGAATCCTCATGCGCGAGGTCGACTCAGGAAGACAGTTATCGTGCACGAAAACCTTAACACTAATAGGTTCCACCCACGTGTACCGTATCAATTTATAAATAGAATATTATATCCTCTGAGCATAGAAGAAAGCTCCACATTTCGAATGAGTCATGTTTCAGTTTAACATAACAATGAAAAGAATAACTGGGAAACATGAAAAAAATTGATTCTGATTTCTAAAAATGTGATAGATTTTTGAAGATCTATGTCGATTAATAAGCCATAAGCCATATCAATTCGGATCATCAAATCGTCCGGGTGTTGAATCCTGTCTTTAAGTTTTTATCAAGTAGATTTCCTTTCACATACATGACGATGTAGGTTACACGTTTTGCGGTGAGGCGACGTTAAAGGTAGATAAATTTTTGTCGGTTGTCAAGGCTTTCGTACATTTGAGTGGGGGTTTTCAAATTCGAAAATTCGCTCATTGGCATCTGAATAAAGGTGGGGATGTAGGACCAATTACCCTTAATTCCTTAAGGTAGGTGAATTGATAAGCTTCGAAGGACCACAGCCTTTAGGCTGAAAATGAAATGATGTGAAGGCAAGTGAAGAAAAGAAGAAGGCAGTAATTGTAAATTGTTGTTGTAATTGTTTTGGCAGTAGTTGTAAAGATACGTTTATTGCGCCATATATGAAATGAATAAAATTAAACCTTCTGAGGGTTCCCCTCTTACGAAGTGTCGTATCCAGTATACAATCCAGTCGCAAGCACGTGGTGGTAGGTACTCGGGAAAGCAGACGAGCCGGTCGATATTCGGTCGACGGGGAACGACAATCTGGATGAAATCCACGGCGATGGAGAACTGCAGGGCGATCCGAGATGGTGATGGGAAAAGCCAGACGGGAATCGCATAGAAAACCCTCAGGTTTTCCCGGGATATTTAAGATCAAAAAGGCGTTTTAGTTGATAGTCAGTAGACGTTAAAAACGATGAATTGGTAATGGCGATTTCTACGGACGTTTTGTGCCTTCTGGCGAAGAAACCCGTAGCTACCGGGGTAAATGTAGGTAGATTTCCGTGATGCGGAAGGAATGAATGAACACTGGCCTGAAGTAGCAGTGACGTCATCACAGAAGTCAGCTGGGTCGTGGTTAGCGAAGAGATCAGTCGTTGATTACTTGATGAGAAAATATTCAAAATGATACAGAAAATGACAACATATTATATTATTGTGCAGCTTATTGAGTAAGATGAAAGAATTAATGATTTAGAATGAACAACTTGGCATGTTATAGGCAACGGACAGCCATCGAGGTGTAACACTGATGATGCTGATGATAATGACAGGTTTCTTCCTAGATGTACTGAAATTTTAACATAGAACATGTTTTTACGGGAGTAAACCGGGCTGGAGAGCGTCCCATCCGTGTCCGCGTAAACACTCGGCCCCCTCCCCGTCGCCCGCACAGTTCTCCCTCTAACCCACTCCTACCACCCAACTCACCACTGCTCCTACCACACCTTCGTCGATGAGAGCACGGCCAGACCCCACTCCCCCGAAAACTGTCGAGGGGGTTCTACCTACCCGAAATACGCCGAAAGCAGCTGAAGACGTGTATTAGGTACGTTACATTGCGTTAGGTCGCTGTTCCAAGGTTTGGAAATCCCACGAAGTTTTTTTGCTTCCTCACTACGGAAGGCAGGGAAGCCTTGGATTCGTGATTGAGTAAAAAGAAAGTTCATGTCCTCCAAAATGAAAATTTCCACAATCATTTTGCGTTTCAGACATCGAGGAACATTTTTGGTTCTGTGTCTGTCTGTCTGTCTGTGGTAATTCCTTGCAACACCCATAACTACCCGAAATAAAGGTTGAAGTGGGCTGAAATTTTGAGGGTAGGTGCGGGTTGACTCACAGATGGTCCCATACCAAAATCATTGAAAAAGTACCGTAACTTTCGTCTGCGCATGCGCAAACGTGAAATAATTGGAACACCCAAAAGTACCTACCCTAAATATCGTTGAAATGAGTTCAAACTTGGAGGGTCGGTCAGGAATAATGCTTCGGTAGTTCCAAATTAATTTCACTGGAATCGTAACTTTGATCTACGCATGCGCGAACATGAAATTAATGTTGGCCATTTCCTTGTAACGCTTCTAACTACGCGATAAATAGTCGCAGAGAGCTGAAATTCTGAGGGTATACGCGGGTTTGATCGCAGATGGTCCCGTTCCATAATCATGAAAATCGTTTAGTCTGCACATGCGCAAATGTGAAATACTTGGAGTGCCCATAATTACCTTAATTGTCGTTGAAATAAGTTCACACTTGGAGGGTCGATCAGTATAATACTTTGATGGTTCCATTATGAACTTCATTGGAAACTTACTGTAATTTCCCTCTGCGCATGCGCAAACATGAAATGTTGACCATTCCCTTATAACGCTTCTAACTACGCGAAAAATAGTCGTAGAGAGATGAAATTTTGAGGGTACACGCGGGTTGAATCGCAGATGGTCCCGTATCATAACGAACCTACCCAACTAGTCTATGCGTTCATGTGATTCAAGTGAGATGGTCCCGTATCATAACGAACCTACCCAACTAGTCTATGCGTTCATGTGATTCAAGTGAGGAAGCTGTAGTGCCTACTCGAATTGGCAGACGTTTTTCTACATATCTCCATACCCTCTGTTATCGTGTACCTATTCGAAAAACATGTTCCATGTTTCCTTGCTTTGATCCTTGATCTAAACTGATATAATCCGGGGGTCTGGGGGTGTCCCCCAGATTTCATTCGACAATAAACGTACCGTCATGAACACAAACCACTGGCGGCTAGACGCCCCCCACGGCAACGCTTTTTTATGTTGATGGAAGTAGTGATGTGATAAAATGTAAGAATTGATTGCCATTAATGATTTTATGCTGTTTGAAGTTGATGATGATGTTAAATGATTAATTATAGTGACAGCGGTCTGAGCGGCAAGTGCTAAGAGGGGTAAATGAATCTAACTCCCTTTTGTTCCGTATCAATTGTATGAAAATACTTGGATATCTAGAAGTCTGCTAGTAAATGTTACGCAATGAAGTTAGAAACCTCGGAAAAACCTCTGACTACTGATGAAACGGGTTAAAATGAGCATTTCAGTATTTTTTTAGGAGCATTTTTCTTATGGGTATCAGATTTCACTCTGTGGCCTGGCTATGACAGATATGATAGGGAGGCTGTCCAGGCAACAAATTAGATCTGAGGAACGAAGCAGCGGCAATCTACCGTAGATTAATCCTCACCAAGGTCAACCCCGCGAGAGTACGGAAAATCACGTTGTCGTAGATATATATAGAAGTATATAGGTATACCACGCGTATATAGTGACGTCATTCGTTGGGGCGGTGTCGAGCCGTAAGTGCGATCATTCCCCAGGCGGCATCGCCACCACAGGGAGGTCACCTTATCCGTCAGGGTCATTTGGCTTGAGGGTCACATCTCGCACACTGATCAACTCCCCTCGATCAAGTCCCGCCTATTGCGCAAGGTCCATCCTTTTCTATAAATAAACGCCGCTCTCCGCCCGTTTTTATTGCGGTTGTTGTTGTCACTTGCGAATTTATCCTCCGTGGTTTCAACAGCGTGTGAAACAGGACATGGAATGAAACGGCCTAAATAATAATTATTGCCCGTCTGCAGACAGGATAGCTCTGAAATTAGTTTGAACGTTGGAAATGTGGGAGCTCACTACCAACATAATTTGAGCGTTCGTATGTAAAAAGGTCAGACAATAATTAATAATGAAGCTACCAGCCAATCAACGTGGCAGATACTGAGTATACAACCCGAGATGTATACAAGCCCAAATTCGCATCACCCTGCGTTCCGAAAGGTAATTGTGACTTGTCTGAGCGTGGACTATCTAAGGGTTTACAATGAAACTGATTTGACTCTTCCCTACTTCCTTACATTGGCTTACATCGTGTTTTGGGGGTTGTCCTTTAGACCGATTTGAATCATCCGAATAGACCGATGTTTCCCACCAGTGACCCATGCTACACCTTCAAGTCGCAGTTTCTTTGGGTTGTGACACCTCCTTCAAATTATTAACCTCACGGTTGGTTATTTAGAGCGTGTGATTATTTACTATCACTTTGATTGATCACCAATATCAAAAACCCAGCAACTTATTACACAACGCTTTATTATTTACCTGAATAGATGTCCCCTCTGCGTAGATCACCGTTTTCTGTGGTCAATACCTACTACCCACGTCCTTCTCACAAGAGAGCCCTAAATCGAATACTGGAGCCATCCAGGCAATCACATTTCATAAATAGGTATGCGATGTGTGATGAATGTGTTAGAGCGAGCGGTGTGAGGGGGGATGTGCCCGGTTTGGTTATGGGCGGACCACCACCATGCCCAGGATCTTTTTGGAGTATGCTCGGTTTGGTTATGGGCGGACCACCACCATGCCCGAGATCTTTTAGGAAGTGTATCCGTTGGTTATGGGCTTACCACCACCATTCACGGATTCTTTTGGGTTTAGGAGAGAGAGACGAGGTAAGGAGGAGAGAGAGTAGTCAGCGACTAGAGGAGAGCGTAGAATGAGGAAAAAGGTGCAGGAGACGAGTTTTTATAGGCTTGGGAGCTGTCTCCCTCCATCTTCTAGCTAGTAGAGGATGGTGGGGATCTCCAGGCTGGCCCTCGACTCTCTTGCGTCCTCTGTCCCCACTTCTAGGTTCATTTGGCGAGATCTTATTTCTACGTACAAGAGTTGTGGTTCTGGGAAGATACCACGACACGATGCATTCAAGAATTCTATCATTTATTAATTATTTGTTCATGAAGCATAACGTTTGTTCAAGTTACAGAGGTAACTGTCAACAAAATTCGAGTCATCATTCTTCAAATGAACTAATATCACAGAACAACTTTACTCCATTTCATTCAACCATGCGTGATTACAATCAAGTGTTCCCTAGCAACCTACCGGCGGATATCTGGGCCGGATTTTTTCCGTTTCATTCACGATCATGTTGAGAAGCTTTTCGGTGAAAATGAACGGCTGAAGTGCAATGGGTGGTCTCAAAAAATTCTCAAGTTCGAGATCAATTGGAAAACGTAACCACCCCTCCCTTCTACTGAAAGTTTTCTAGCTACGGCGTTCGGAAAAATTCAACCCCTATTTTCACCCCTTACTGACTGTAACGCAGAGCATCGCGGACCAACTAGACCCCAAATGGGGCCTACAAACCATTTCTCATCAATTTTGGTTCATGGTGACCGAGAAAGTGCGAAGTACGGCGTACGCGGATGGACAGAAATTTTATAATTCCATTTTCAGATTATACGTATCTTGAAATGGAAACCATGAAATTTTCAGGGCGGCTTAACTTTTTTTCATGCTCTACTCCCAAGATTCATTATTGAAAATTGGTAATCAAACAAAACTAATCCTATCAATCTGAATGGTTTTCCTATCAATGAAAATCAATTCTCATTTAGAGCGTTCAATACCGCTGTAGTCTAGAGATCTAGAAACGGAGTCCCAGAGGAATCGTGGAGGCAAAGAGCCGGATATCACCATGCTAGAAACGGTGATGAAAGGTATGTCCGAAATTTCGAGTTCAAAGGGGCGACCCTTGGGCCCTTTGCCGCTGGGAATAAGTCGGAAGAAAATTGCACAATTGACGGCCACACACCCTTCAAAAGATCACGGAGTCCTTTGCTACCAGAATAAGCCCGACGGCTTAGCATTCCCACTTGGGGCTTTGTCGTGAAGTTCTCTCTGACCCTTTAGTTCTCCTGCCTTCTAGCACCGCCACGATTTTCGCTCCTCAAGGTTCACCATACTGAATTGGCAAAAAAGGGGACCCATAAATAACGAGTCCTCTTGAGCAGTACTTCTTAACTATTGTAGGTTGTGTTTTGTCTACTAAATTATTTATTTATGAAGTGGTGGATGTCTAAACTACACTTGCGTTGTTGATTATATTGCGATCGATGTTTCCACCTAGGATCTAGGTCACAGATACTAATTCATTCCTTATCATTCTAAAATTATTATAACATAAATGATATTAGTATTACAGTGGTAAACAAGGTAGTATGATTATAAGTAGAATCTTGAGAATTACTTAAATTGGTGTTATAACTATAATAACGGTAAAATATAATGAATTTGATCCTTCAAATGCTTGGAATATTGTGAAAGTACTCGTACATGAATCATTCTCCTGCAAGTTTTCCTCCATTCTGTAACAGTACGAGTGAATAGACGACAGCAAACGCGAGTTGGCTCTGCAACGGCGGAATGGACTACTAAATCTCTTCCCCACCCAATAGTAACTTGCTCCGCGAGTTGCAAGTCAGTGGATCCACACCCTTGAAAACTCAGTTCACGCCATTTGCGCGTCAGGAGGGCGAATCTTGATTTTTTTCCCCGAGCTCGTCCACAGGACTCCGGTTCCACTTTTTGATTTATTATTATTGCTCCGGAAACCCAGAGAGAGGAAAAAACGTGTGAATGGAACGACAGGGAATGTGAGGGGGGACGGGGACTTGTAAAATACGAGCAGGTAAAAGGAATTTCGCTAACGCCCTGCAACGTAGGACCATTGCAGTTATCCACGATTTCGTTCTTACACTATATCCTGTACTGCTGTTTCCATATGTGCCGTTTCCATTTATTTAATTTTATGACGCCAATAATCAATCCATCCTCCTCTTTTCCCTCTTCATTCGAAATTCATTCAGGCACGCCCAATAAAAATGAAGGTACCAACTACTAACTACCGAATTTTTGATAGAGCTAATATACGACGTAAGGGAAACCTTCAGGTTCAACTTTTGATTTCCATTGTTAAAAACAGTAGGCAATGTTCAGTCAAGTTGTAAGATTTGAAGGGATATCATGTAGGCAGGTACGTTACTCAAAGTATTCGCTCATTCGGACACCCTGCTGGACTGGAACTTTTTATGTAGCTACTCACGAGTTTGGTTCAATTAGGTAGTTCAAAATTGAGGGCCTTGCTGTGTGTGGGGGGGGGGGGGGAGGGGGGTCTGTGCTCGATTCCAAAAGTTCATTACTGAATATCATAAACAAAATTTACTGCATACTAAATTTCAAAATTATACGCAAATCAAAACCGAACATTTTGTCATGAAAATTCCCCAAGTTCTTCCTTGTTTATTTTTTTTACCTACTAATGAGAGTATAAATTAGATGATCGTATCAGTTCTAGATTTTCTTTCTCCAATAATGTTCTAAGAAATGAACATCCTCTCCTATAAGATAGCAAGTAAGAAATAAGCGTATCTTGTTGATCCTTTCAGATAAACTTCAGTATAAGAGGCACAGTAAAATTCATGAATGTGATCAAATTGTTTCATACTTTCAGAGGGGTCAAAAACCTCGTAGGCAGGTACGGCAAGTGACAGGGTATGCAGAGTAACCGTGGATTCGCTAACGAAATCATAGTGGACGTAGGTGGGATTAATTCCGTGAAATTGAGGCGTACACCTTCACCTCTCCCTATGAATTTCTACATTATCGCAGCATAAGTACCAACTATTCAAGTATTTCAGGTTGTACAAAAAGTCGCCCTGTCAGTCACGAATGTGTGTATTTCTATTCTCAAAGCTTGGATTTAATTCGCGTTAGCCGTTATACTCAGCCCCCTGGGGTTTCCAACAGTTTGGATGGTATCAGTAACAGCACGCGAGGAACGATTATTTAGTCCCATGCAACATTTGGCAGCCGATCGATGCAAAATACGAATTCAGGGATTTACTGCTATATTATTTGAGTTGTTACTGTCGGCAGTATATTATGTAAGTACGTAAATAATATACAACAAGTTGCAATTTGAAATATTAACAAATTCGAAATGATTCTCCATAATTTTGAATAGGTAAGTACCCTGTTGACCATTCGAGATGTCGGCCTGACAGGGATATATATAAGTTCACAAACAGGCTGTGCTGGCCCTAAAGTACCTAGCTGATATTGTACGGAAAAAATCCGGAGCAACGGGGGAGTCGATCATTTCAAGTTACGATTGGAATTTCGTGATATTAATTAGGGACCAGCTGGTGGCCAAACCGTATTTACCCTCAAAATTTCGCTCATTTCGATTGATCTATTGATAAGGATGGTTTAGCCAGATGGTCTTCCTTTTGTAGGCCCTCACCATATCAATAAAACCAAAATGCAGGAATCTAATTTTTTTTTTCTCAAATTCAATCGAATTATGACGTACAATGTGTTAAGGTGAGCCCTTTCCAGATGTATCTCCCAATAAATTGCAAATGTGTCTACGAAAATAATTATGCAAATCGAATTTGATGTAAAAAAAAACTATAAAACAATCGAAATAATTCGAATTCTAGGTATCACAATATTTAGATATTGGGACAATCTGCCCCAGAGCTGTGAGACTTGTTGCACCTCTTTCTCCAAGTTGCAATTTTTCATTGTCGTGGGTTTGAAAGATTTGCTTCAGAGGAAATAGAACATTAAAAGATGCTGTCACAGAAAGCCTATTCACGTTAATTTAAAATCATCGCTAAGAAAGTAGGAGATGCGAAAAGAAGGAGTAAGTCGTATTTTTTTAAACCCACCAAAATGAAAAATGAAGACAGACGGAGTGCGCCTCAACCCTAGGAAAGTTACTTGTGAACTGTCAAGGTTAAATTCAGCCATTCCCCCTTTCCCTACTTACCCCCACTTGTCCAGTTATCGCCCCCTGGGACTTCTAGCCCCGGTCTCCCCTACAAGCAACTGAGTAAAGACGACAGGCAACAGAAGTTCCTTGATGTCTGAAAAGCGAAATGGAAATTTCGGACGACAATTTTTTTTGGTTTTCTGGATCTCTTCTCCCTATAGCGAGGAAGCCAAATAGAACCAAATAGAACAAATTGTGACAAATTATTATTGTTCTATTATTTTCGGATGAGACTGTCTCAATCTTCAGAAATCGACAGTATAAACAGTTTACTATTCATAGCTGCGGTAGGCAATTGAAATACTCGCACTTCTGCATTCGCCTTCCTGCACCTATCACGATGGCTCATCCGTAAGTTCAAGATAGGGAACAGAAGAAACACAATTAGTTCAATCAATGAATGCCCAAAGGGGTTGTAGAGGACGTGGAAGAGGAGGAAATCTCATCATAGAAAAAAAAATAAATAAATTATAATAATAATATTTCCCCCGTCTAGATAGTAAAAAGGTCCTACAAAATTGGCTCACACCCATCGATTTCTTCCGTACCAGCACTTGGTTCTACCTGATAATCAGGGAATTTCAAAAACATCTGCCACAGCTAATTTGTGCGATTGGCTCGTTATTTTTCGTCTCAAATGACCCGCTGCATCATTTAGCTCCAATTAAAGAGACGAGGGCAGGAGGTCAGTTTCCTGGTGGACGCGAGGCGGTGCCTCTTATCGCTACAGCCACTCGCGTCCCTTTTATCGGGCCCTCGATCTTTTGTTAGTTTTAGGGGTTCAGCGTAATAGCCCATCTAGATTGTTATTTTGCGTGTTTTACGCATTTCTGACTTTGCACATCCTCACTTTGAAATCCACTAGGAGATAAGCAAACTGCGATGATCCCACGGAATTACGAGCCTTCCCACAGATTTACCATTTTTCGCTATGTGGCATTGCGTTGGGGACCAAGGGGAAACTATTTGAATCATGCAACATTGAAACTGGACTGTGTACTGAGCTGAAAACATAAAAAAGTTGGTTAAAAACCTCAGTTAAACCAAGTAGTATAACACCTAACTTTGTGTTCAACTAGTACACTAGTACAACAGCACCGAAAATAAAAAAGCCCGTTCCAGTTATTTATTATGCATCCGATATAATTTTGGAATCAAATTAAAGCACTTATCACTGACGACGAACCTAATCATTCTGGTTCCCACCAGCAGTCTGGTTACGAAGTTGAGGTGTCATTCTTATAAACGATGTACTTGACCAATCTGGATTTCAAATAGGTATGTTCTTTGCATGAAATTTAGACATTATAACCGAAGTAGTTATAAATTACGTTCTCAGTGGACACAATCGTGCCACATGGGTCCAGACATTTTGATGTCTACCGACAATCATGTGGTGAGTTTTGAATGATAACGAATATCTAAGAATTCACGCCATCTTTCTTAAAAAACGTTATTGCCACAGCTGTGCCTAACGCCCAATCATTATTGCGCACTAATTTTTAGTGGTTGTTATATTAGTGGTATACTGACTTCGAACTACCATAAATATTATGAACATGTTCTAATAAGAATTTTTCAGATCGAAGACCTTCACAAATTAGGAACGATTCTCAGATTCCCTGTAAAAGTCAACCATACTTCCTCAGACTAATCGTATTTTTTTCTTTAACAGGTGGTGAGGAGAAATGGGTCAAAATGTCTCAAACCTTCAAAATATGCCATACTGGGTATTGTTTTATGGTTTCGTTCTGAGTTTCTTCTTCATTATCATAGTTTCGTCTATTTATTTTCATTACTTCCTTAATTTTGTTGTTCTTTTCAATTCTAAGCGGCGTAGACTTAAAATCAACTGATTTATTAACGTTAATGCTGGGCATATCATACGCTTACTTCACGTTAGTTGTCCATAATACTTAATACCTATATGCTTTTTTAAATGTTTATGAACTTTTTTTGTACTTCGTAATTTTTTGTTGGGTTTTGTTGTTTTTTGAGTTTTGTTTGTGAGTTTTTGGTAAATTTTGAGTTGCTTCACCTATTTCTCGTCTGGGTGCAAGGGTCACAATGAAACATGAACCCACTTTTTTTCCACGATTTTCAACTGCACCACGTTGCCTTTTTATCTCGTAGATATTTACTGACAACAAAAGTACCTACTGTTGTCGAATCTCTATACGTTTTATGAACGTGATCCTTCCCTATTTTCACAATTTTGTTTACTAGCATCACGTAAGTACTTTTGTGTGCGAATAACATCAATTATATTCAATTTCTTAGTTGTTAAGATTTCCTTGGTACCTACAAATACACCGAAGCGTCTTACGTGCCATAAGTTACCATACCATCTTTCCGAACCCTACCTACTGCATTATTGAAGCTGGAGCAGTATCCGTAATAAATTTGGAAGCAAGGCATGAGTAGATTCCTTGGCTGCGAATTTTCCTTTCATTGTAGACTTGAATTTAATATAAATATACTATTCTTATTATATAAGTCGTCAGTTTAAAAAAAAAGCCTCACCCGTCGTAAAAGTAAAGTCTCAATGTCGGATAAACACCAAATAAATACACCTTTCGCTTACCACTAATTTATTACACACACAAAGCTTTTCACTCAAATTCTGAGCATCCTCAGGTAAACTCACGTAAACACAGATAGAAGTGAAACCTACCACAGAGTTCTTAACCTGACTAGGCATGTTATACAATTTCTGTCCATACATGTTGTTATGGAGGAAGGACATAAATAAGTCTGCCCAATTGCACCCTAAATTAACTTATTGCACAGACGGTATTGCTATATCTTTCATGTAAATTATAGTACAACCAAAACTAAAACTAAACTATATGACAACCCCCCCATGACCCAATCATCAAAGTATACCCCATTTATTCAAACTTTTTTCCCATGTTTTAATACACTTAAAATTATCTTCTGAAAATCTCTCATTTAAATTTAGTTCCCCTCTGGTCTTTTCAGATATGTAAATTTCTAAATTTTCCCATAAATCCATCCTTTTTCCCTTATGAACCTTCTTGACCAGCTTGAGCTCTCCCCCATACTTGTGGCCCATCCTGAACATATGTTTGGAAATTCCAGAACTCCTTTCTTCTAAATCACTTAATTTTGTTTCAAGCTGTCTTAATTTCGTCTGGGTATTTTCTTGAGTTTCATTTGACACCTGCTGTTGGTCCCATGTGGCTATGAATTCCAAACACCCCTCAATTTCTTGTTGGCATTTAGAAAGGCTTCTAACTTTACCTAGATGTTCTTTTTCCCTGCAACTGATCATCCTCCCACTTTGACCCACATACTCCCCATTACATTGGTCCTCATTATTCCCTGCACATTTCATTCTATAAATCCCACTTTCCAACTTTTCATTCTTATTTTTGATTTTGGAGTTATTTAGTTTTGCAATGTTTAGGTTAGTATAAGAAGCAGGTGTTATTCCTACCGCCTTGAGCTGTTTCTTTATTTGTAGAGATGACTTATTCAAGTATACCACTCTTCTGAATTTTAGGGGGTCTTTATCTGGTCTCAAGTTCCCTTGGAATACTCTATTTGTATGTTTCTTATCATAGGTTGTAATTAACTGATCAATTAAACTCTGTTGGTAACCATTATTTTCAGCAATTGTTTTTATCACGCGAAGCTCTTGGTCATAACCACTCTTTGACATTGGGACTGTTTTTAGCCTATAAACCATTGACCTAAATGCCGCCATTTTGTATGTCCAAGGGTGATTAGAGCTCTTTGGTATCACACAATCTGTGAAAGATTCTTTCCTATAAATTCCAAATTCTGCCTGACTATTGGAATTGATGCTAATGGTTAAATCAAGAAAATTCAGCTTTCCATTATTTTCTATCTCATGTGTGCATTTAATGTCTGAATCTATTGAATTAATGAACTTTACAAAATTGTCAATTTGTCTTGATGTAGGTACCTCTGAAAATTAAAAATGTATCATCTACATATCTTACATAAAACTGAATGTATTTAGTAACGTTTTTATTATTAGAGAAAATAAACGACTCTTCCAGATAATTCATATAGACCTCAGCAAGCAACGGAGACAGGGGTGAACCAATAGCTAAACCTTTGTTTTGTCTATACACCATTCCATCAAACTGGAAGTAATTCCAGTCTATGCAAGAATAAATCAACTTCAAAAGAAACTCTGCTTTTATTTTGTCAGTCATCTTTGAAAAAATTAGTCTTTCCAATACCTGTTTTAATTTTTGAATGGGGATCGATGGGAATAAACTATTGACATCACAAGACACTAATGTATATTTTCCTGAATTTAGTTTCGTACCCTGTATTTTCTTTATGAACTCTTCTCTATTTTTAATTGAATATTTTGGCTTGAATGTGACCCAAGACTGAAATAAGTTTAACGCCAATCTAGCTACGCTCTCACACCCTGTTCCCCTGCAACTAACCACCGGTCTAATCTTCTGGTCTGGCTTATGTAACTTAATAGACCCATACAGTGTGGGTGGTTTGGGGTTCATATTCTGATAAAACCAATGATTCTTTGTTAGACCCTGATATTCAGAGACCAGTTCCTTGATTTTCTCGTGATGGATGATCGAAGGATCCTCAATCAATTCAAAAACTGACTGCTCCTCCCTCACCCTAAGGAATTCCTGGACCTTAGCTATATATTGTTCTCTAGTTAGAATTGTGATTGAATTACCTTTATCTGCTTTTGTTAGGATAAGATTATTCTCCTCTAAGAACCTTTTGGTTTCATCAAATAACTTTTTTTCCCTTATATCTCGTTTAGTGATGACTTTGTTCATATCTTCCAAATTAATTTGTTCATCTTCCAAGAAACCCCTTCCAATGGTCTCTATATCTACAATAAACTCTTTAAAATCAGAAATAGCATTATAATTTAAATTATATTTCAGCCCATTATTAAGAAACCTGAGCAACTTGTCTTCTATAGGGATTGGACTAAGATTGACTACTCTAGGATAAAATTGCACTGAACTACCTGAACCAGGGCCACACCTAACATACCCAGTTTTAGTGGTCGCTGAAATTACTGATGTAGAACCTCCTGGCTCAGTTGGGATGACAGGGCTCTGGGACTGCTGTAGGAGGGGTGACGTGTAGTGAGTAGACTCAGTATTCCGGCGCGGATCTTGAAATTGTAGACTGGAACTCATTTCTTGGAAATGTTGTTGTGTAACTGATGGCACAAGGGTTGCACTGTATTCCGGAAGTTCCTCAAGCTTGAGTCGTTCTTGAACATGGTGACATCTTTCTTCAGATTGCTGAACGTTTGGTAAGTGTAAGGGTAAGGGAAGCACCTCAGCAACACTTGTTAGCTCCAATTCCTCTAGTATGGATTCATGGAATGACAGTTCTTCCTCATCCCCAATGCAGAAAGGGGGTCTCAAGAAGCATCTATCAGTTATAATAGTTGCAGTAGGTCTTAACTCAGATATTTGGCTTATCAGGAGGTTATAGAACTTCTTCTTCTGAGATAGCCACTTCTCTTTAAATGAATGAAAAACCACTCTCCTCACCTTACCCCGAAAAGCATTCCACTGCCAAGGGTTCAGTATATTACTTATTTTCAATGTTAAATGGAAGTCATAATGTCTCAGACTATCCAATGCCGCATACCACCTACTCAGTTCATATCTGACAAACAGCTTTTGAAATTGAGCATAAGCCTTCATACCCGACCTCAACTGACTCTTGAACTTAAAATGAGTGTATTTTGGACAAATCGACAATTTTGAGTATCAAGACAAATTGACAATTTTGTAAAGTTCATTAATTCAATAGATTCAGACATTAAATTCACACATGAGATAGAAAATAATGGAAAGCTGAATTTTCTTGATTTAACCATTAGCATCAATTCCAATAGTCAGGCAGAATTTGGAATTTATAGGAAAGAATCTTTCACAGATTGCGTGATACCAAAGAGCTCTAATCACCCTTGGACATACAAAATGGCGGCATTTAGGTCAATGGTTTATAGGCTAAAAACAGTCCCAATGTCAAAGAGTGGTTATGACCAAGAGCTTCGCGTGATAAAAACAATTGCTGAAAATAATGGTTACCAACAGAGTTTAATTGATCAGTTAATTGCAACCTATGATAAGAAACATACAAATAGAGTATTCCAAGGGAACTTGAGACCAGATAAAGACCCCCTAAAATTCAGAAGAGTGGTATACTTGAATAAGTCATCTCTACAAATAAAGAAACAGCTCAAGGCGGTAGGAATAACACCTGCTTCTTATACTAACCTAAACATTGCAAAACTAAATAACTCCAAAATCAAAAATAAGAATGAAAAGTTGGAAAGTGGGATTTATAGAATGAAATGTGCAGGGAATAATGAGGACCAATGTAATGGGGAGTATGTGGGTCAAAGTGGGAGGATGATCAGTTGCAGGGAAAAAGAACATCTAGGTAAAGTTAGAAGCCTTTCTAAATGCCAACAAGAAATTGAGGGGTGTTTGGAATTCATAGCCACATGGGACCAACAGCAGGTGTCAAATGAAACTCAAGAAAATACCCAGACGAAATTAAGACAGCTTGAAACAAAATTAAGTGATTTAGAAGAAAGGAGTTCTGGAATTTCCAAACATATGTTCAGGATGGGCCACAAGTATGGGGGAGAGCTCAATCTGGTCAAGAAGGTTCATAAGGGAAAAAGGATGGATTTATGGGAAAATTTAGAAATTTACATATCTAAAAAGACCAGAGGGGAACTAAATTTAAATGAGAGATTTTCAGAAGATAATTTTAAGTGTATTAAAACATGGGAAAAAAGTTTGAATAAATGGGGTATACTTTGATGATTGGGTCATGGGGGGGTTGTCATATAGTTTAGTTTTAGTTTTGGTTGTACTATAATTTACATGAAAGATATATAGCAATACCGTCTGTGCAATAAGTTAATTTAGGGTGCAATTGGGCAGACTTATTTATGTCCTTCCTCCATAACAACATGTATGGACAGAAATTGTATAACATGCCTAGTCAGGTTAAGAAATCTGTGGTAGGTTTCACTTCTATCTGTGTTTACTTGAGTTTACCTGAGGATGCTCAGAATTTGAGTGAAAAGCTTTGTGTGTGTAATAAATTAGTGGTAAGCGAAAGGTGTATTTATTTGGTGTTTATCCCACATTAAGATGGCTTACCACAAAAGGGAAATAACGCAATTCGATGAGTAAAGTCTCAGTTCGAGACACAGTAAAAAGAACCGTAAGGGTTGTTTGTCAACCTTACCAGACCATATTATGTGAATGTATATAGGTTTTATGTGGAAGCTAAAATAAATGTCTAAATGCCTCAAGTGAAACTACCGTAGATGCATTTAATGTTTTTCACACACATATATATGCTTACATATATGTGCTTACTTATTACAAGCGCCTTTCGGAAAGTACGTAATTAAGGCGGAGAGGTACGGAATGCCCGAGGAAAAAGGTTGGCTGAAAGAAGACGGATGACAGAAGAGAATAGTTGGAGGCACCCACTCAGTGGAATGTTTACAAAGGGCTTCTGAGTGTAGTTCTGGAGACAGAAGGGGCAGTTGGCTGAGGGCGTTTCAGGTTGTCACAAGGTCCCGAACCCCCGGCCAGAAGGGAGTTTGGACCTTTTCGGAGCTGAGCAAACAGGGAGTCAAAAGGGCTGTGGCTCTACCGAGGGCTGCTGTTCCTGGATAAACTAGGTGATCACCAGGCCAGTTCGCCACGTAATAAAATACTGCCCTTTGAAAATAGTCCGTACGGAATTTTAACCGAGCTTTGAAATGTCGCTCGATGCCTGATGTCGATTTCCTATGTGACATTAAACTAAACCAAACTCCCACAGGAAGGGCGGATGAAACGGAGGGGCATGTAGCTACCTCACATCGTTACACGGATAGATATAATCGGTTAGTCGTTACTGAATCTAAGATTGAATAATGCATTGCTCATGACAGAAATAGACCTACCTCTTACTTAATGAGGAAGGTCCATTTCTATCGTGATTCCTGCTATATTCAATCAAGTACCTACAATATAGCACGAGGTATTTACAGGAGATGAGGGTTGGAAAATGATTGGATGACTGATTCAATCGAACAGAAAATTTCATCAAGTTATGTGAAACAGGTTCAAATGGGAATCCATATACAGGCGATGCCTACATCCTTTTTATATGTCCCAGGTAGAGTTTTGGTTTATTTTCAACAATGAACCTTTGGAATCGGATATGACAAAAAATATTTTAACATCCCCACAAAATTTTAAGGTTTCCGTATCAAGGTACGTAGAATCCGAAAAGGCCATACAAAATGCTGCAAATTATTACACTACGGTTTTAACTGTATAGAAGTCTTATCTGCGTAGATCTATGTTTTCTGTGGGCAATAGGTCTACCCTCAAGCTCCCACCAGGAAAGCCCTAAGTACCGCAGCCGGCAGAGGAATTACAGTTCCATAAATATGCGGTTGATTAAATAATTCTACCATTAATTATTTGTTGTTATTCATGAAGTATATGAAGTGTATGAAATCCAGATTCCATACAGCCAAGCGTGATTATGATCAGGTGTTCCCTAGGCCAGTGATGTCTGGGCCGGACGTATACCGTTGACGAAGCTTTTTGGTGCAAACAAACGTCTGGACGTACAATGCATCGGGTAGTCGCAAAAAATTCTTGAATTCGGGATCAATTTAAAAACGCAAAAGATTCGATTCATAAATTTTATAACATATCGATAGGTTTTTCTCTTGGGGGTCAGGACGAACTTTGGTTCACGACAGAAAATGTGTGACGCAGATGCCTTGAGGTTGCCACACAACAAGTCTGCATAGGTACTTAATGTAACTCCGTTAGTTTTCATCCCACGAAAATCGTTTAAATTTTGAAATTTTACCTAAATTGGAATAAATTCTGTGAAATAGAGAAGAACGGTTAGTAGGTAAGTAATTTATTGTTGATTTGACAGAAAACTTTAGCTTGGAAAACAAGAACATAAAAAATATTCATCACGACTCATGTCTTGTGGTTGGTTACACACGAGTTTGGGTTGTGAGAATGCCCCATTGTGTCTGGATAATCAGATGAGCGAACAATGAATTCATAGAAATGGGCTGACCTTCACTGGTCAATGAACGCCAAAAGTTCAATGTTGCAGAAAAGAAACGGAGATGGGTTACTCGGAATAGGGAAGGGTGAGTGGAGACGTACGTATTACCCTGGAACCCAATATAATTCCAATGCTACTGTTACTATGCCGTCCAGAGAAGACGAGATAAGCGTTGGAAACGGTTATGGACCAGAGGCGGGTTTCGAACGCAAAAAGCTGGTGAACGGAGAAGCTGCCGCTTTATGCGGGGGTGGGATCAATGGCTTTCTTACCCTCGCTTGGCGGAGTCGGTTAGAACCTTGGGCTCAAAAGCTTCCGAGGCCGATACAGGACGTTGATCCCAAGACTTCGCCGTTTCCACCGTTCGACAGTTGGAGCAATGGCTGTCTCAAGGACAAAAGTCTCAAGTCTATCGGGGTTTGCAATCTGGGGTGAGTTGGAGATTGAACAATGAAGAACAAGGTCCATATGATTGTTGAGCAAGGATACAGTTTGGTGTATGGTGTGCGCATGACACGATACGGTGGCTCAGCATCGCAACCAAAGTTTGGCTCGTCTGCATTACTTCTACTACGTCTAGATGTACCTATATTAAACCAGGAGACAACCAGGAGCAAACTGTAGGTCTAACGGGGAGCTTTGCTACATGATGGGTCGGAAATCAACGGAAGTAGATAAAAAAGGGGAAGGAAAAAGCGTGCGACGTCATCTGGTATGTACTGCCCTCTCGCTCCCGCACATGGGAACCGTGCAAGCCAGATAACGTCAGGTGTTTTTTCTTCAGCTTATTCCCACCGAACTACTCAGATTTCGGAGCTGAAAATTGGGATGAAGAGATTTTCGAAGGTGCTGAACCCGACTGTGAGGGCAAAAGCAGCCAATTCCGACCCACGTCCAATCCTCAATGAGGACCTATTCGAAGGTCACACAGGGTGTGATTCAGAGGGATCGCCTCTCTTCAAACCTTTCAACGCTTTTTATAAATTATATGGAGGATTGGATGAGGGTTAAGGGTCACCCTGGTGTGTCTACTGATCATTCAAACGAAGTTACTACGTTGCTATATGCAGATGATTTGTGTATCCTAGCGAGGTCAAGGATTGAACTAAAGAACAAGTTAAATACCCTAAATGAGTATTGCCAAATCAATAACTTGATGGTAAATGAAAATAAATCCGAAGTAGTGGTTTTCCGCAAGGGAAGGCAGGTTGAAAGAATCCAACACATTTTCGTACAACGGAAGGCCACATAGTAGACATAGTGAGCAATTTCGTTTATCTAGGAATACAATTTAGCTGCAGTGGTGTGTTTTATGAGGCAGCAAAAATAGCAATCTATAAAGGCAGCAGTGCAGGTGTTGGTATACGACATGTAGTGTCGGTATCTAAATCCTACTCCAGAAAGAGCATTATAAAAATGTATGACTCAATGCTTATCTCACCGGTTCTTTACTGCTCTAAATTCTGGTCTGACCGATATCTTTCTCTAATCGAGAGGGCACAATGTCAGTTTTTCAAATATCTTTTCTGTTGGCCGAGGAACATACCAAATTATGCAGTGCGTAAAGAGATGGACGTCGCAAGTCTGGGTTGTAGAGTTGCTGTATTTGTAGTATGCAAATGGATGAAGAAAGGTTGGTCAGTGAGGTGGCCCACAGAACGTAAAATACAACAGGGCTTTCACTTGAAGCATTGTTGGAGGTAACAGGGTTACAACATTTTGTGGTCCACCGGCAATGTAGCACTGATGAAAAGTGAAATGAACACTATATTAAGAGCATACAACAGTATTTGTTTACAGGAAGATGTATGGCGTCTCCAAAAATCTATCTATTATTCAATTTATCAGTTGGTGCAGGGAGAAAGTTTTTTGAGATCAGGAAAAAACCTCTCATCGGCTCGATTACTCTCACAATTAAGAGCAGCAAACGACCAAAAAGCTATTTGCTCGATCTGTAACAAGTGCAAGGAAGAGGACGTATACCATTTTTTTCTGGAGTGTCCCCACTACGAGATTTACCGGGATAATGAGTATCTAACAAAAGCAGAAAGAGCTCGCCAAACAGAAATAGGCTGCTACAATATCGTAGACCTCATCAATTATGCCAGCAATAGTTGGGATATGTTACTAAATAAACAATTGCCTTAAACTAAGAAGTTTTTTGAGAAATGAATGAATCTAAGAAGCTTGAGGTCCGAAAGCGCATTAGGTATTATCTCATGTGTAAACCTTCGCAGCAATGTTCCTATTGCCTTTTCAAAGCTGTTCATGGTCATGTTGGATGCCGTATTTTCCATACGGCATATATATATATATATATATATATATATATATATATATATATATATAATTAGGTATATTACTAGTGTTCAAATGAAACTATTAAACAATAAAAAAATAAATAAAATAAAACACTTGTGTTATGTATAAATGTATATTTATGAACATGCTATTATTTTTGTGCTATAATATCTTTTTTCAAGTAATTATATGTGATGGAGGAATGATGGTCTGTCTACTGCCTGAGCCTCTGAACGCAACTGAAACCACGTTCTCATATTATTGAAATACTATGATTATTCCTACTGAATTCATCAGTTTCCCTTTAGTACTCGAAAACTGGAGAGGGACTACCTACTCACAACAGATTGCGGAGTGGGGCCTCAGGGTGAGTTTTCAATAGTTTGTTGAAGTGCCTCGAGGGGTTCTATGAGCGGCTAGTGGCGACACAATTGGTGTTTTCGAGTACTAAAGGGAAACTGATGAATTCAGTAGGAATAATCATAGTATTTCAATAATATGAGAACGTGGTTTCAGTTGGGTTCAGAGGCTCAGACAGTAGACAGGCTTGTTCATTCCTCCATCACATATAATATGTTTATGTGAAGATACCGATGAGTAAATATAAGTGCACAGATTAGCAGCAAATTATAATAAGAAAATAGGAAATATTACAATCAAGAAAACCAGCGTTCATCTTTTGTAAAAAATATAATATAAATCAATTTGTATGTGGCTCACCGCTCTACCTATTTATGAGATTTTTCTCGATTAAATAGTATTCTCTCTCTCATATCCGCCCAATTACTCGGATTTCGGAGCTGAAAATTGGGATGAAAGGTTTTCGAGGGTGCTGGACCCGACTGTGATGTCAGAAGCAGCCATTTCCGACCCACGTCCCTTCCTCAATGAGGACCTGTATCTGGAATAGGCGTTTGCGGCGCCAGTTCCTACACTCAGTTTTCTATTCAAGCGGTTCACGATCTGCTAACGTGGGATAAATTCACCTGAGGTAAAAATCAACCCTTTTAAACCTCCTAGTGATTGATTTTCGAGTTGAATGAATGAACGAAAGAATGAAAAGTAATGTTGACTGAAACCATCAAGGCCAATGAAACGGTGGGTACAGCTTTCGTACAAGTACGCAACCACGAGGGACATTTTATGTCTTTGCGTCCCCTCCCGCACCCACACCACGTACCACGTACCTCGTTAGTGAGAATGATCGATGAGTGATTTTATTGAACATTTTCTTGTTAACCATACCACCGTACCTGGCGTGGTAGCTGAGCTGTGCATGATGAAAAAAAGGCGGGTAAACAAGGTAGTCAGCAACAGGTAGTGAAGAAAGTCATTGTTTACTAGAATCGAATGTGGTAACCTTGCACCACCATGTAACCCGGATCGTGGTAATCTTGCAACCCGTAAATGATACCGTCAATTATCCCTAAATTCCCATTGGGACATGAAATGTCCCAATGTGTTGCAGACTCGTATGCACGCGTTTCATTAGCGTTTCTTTGGTTTTAATGCAGGTAACATTGTTTATATATATTAAAAAAACCGCTGCAAAGTCCTTGTCACATGGGTTTATTATTCTATTGGACATACCTACAGAAATGCTGGCTGTTCATTTATTGTTTCTTTCATGTAAAATAATTGAAATAGTTATTTCTGGTGGTTTCCACAAATTTTGGCCCGTAAAACACAAATTAGGTACGCTCCTTTTTTTTTAAACTACCTTTGATCATTGGTAGTGCCATTTAATCGTCTTGATCCACGTGTTGACACTTTTTCCAGGGTTATTATTTAAACTGATGGTGATTTCAGACGATTTCCCAGGTTTTTCATAAAAAATCAATTTTGGGAGCTGAACATTTGGTAGAACTCAATTTTCCACTCTTTGGTCAAAATAGACTTCATATTCGGTCTTCTCGTCCCCAAAAACATGAAAAACGATACCTCGAAAGCTCATGTTACTAACATGTTGCTAAAACGCAAAAAGTACCTCTTTTTATACACATTTTCACTCATAACACCCCTGGGTATATTCCGATCGGGCTGAAAAGTTTCGGGACACAACTAGGGCCCAAATGGAGCAGGTGTGCGAAAGAACGAATTTTTTAGACCGAAAATGAAGCTAGCACACATGATACGGCGGACGGCGGACGGACATTGCATTTTTGGAATCTACGCACCTTGAAACGGAAAAGAAAAAAGTTTGAGGGGGTGTTATAAACATTTTTTGCTGAGCGAATACATAGGTGTATTAGTGACAGAATAATAAACCAAAAGTTTGAGGGGGTGTTATAAAATTTTTTTGCTGAGCGATTACATAAGTGTATTATTCACAGAATAATAAACCAAAAAACGCTGCAAAGTCCTTGTCACATGGGTTTATTATTCTATTATTTTATTGGTCTACAGAAATGCCGGCTGTTTATTTATTGTTTCTTTCATGTAAATTAATTAAAATAGCTATTTCTGGTGGTTTCCACAAATTTTGGCCCCCAGAACTTGAATTAGGTACTACGCTCCTTTTTTTTTTCTTCAAATTACCCTTGATCATTGATTGTACCATTTAATCGTCTTGATCCACGTGTTGACACTTTTCTAGTGCTATTATACAAATTAATGGTGATTTCAGACGATTTCGCAGGTTTTTGACTCATAAAAAATCAATTTTGGGAGCTGAACATCTGGTGCAAACTCAATTTTCCACTCCTTGGTCAAAATCGACTTCATATTCGGTCTTCTCCTCCCCAAAAACATGGAATACTATACCTCAAAAGCTCATTTTACTAACATGTTACTAAAACACAAAAAGTACCTATTTTTACACACATTTTCACTCATAACTCCCCTGGATAAATTCCGATCGGGCTGAAAAGTTTCGGGACACAACTAGGGCCCAAATGGAGCATGTGTGCGAAAGAACGATTTTTTAGACCGAAAATGAAGCCTGTAGACGTGATACGGCGTACGGCGGACGGCGGACGCGGACGGACATTGCATTTTTGGAATCTACGCACCTTGAAACGGAAAAGAAAAAGGTTTGAGGGGGTGTTATAAAAATTTTTTGCTGAGAATAATAAACCCATGTGGCAAGGACTTTGCAGCGTTTTCACAGAATAATGAACCAAAAACGCTGCAAAGTCCTTGTCACATGGGTTTATTATTCTATTGGAGTTCTAGAGATTCTTGTTGGCAGTTAAATTTATTGTTTCTTTCATGTGGAATGATTGAATTAGCTATTCCTGATGATTTCCACCAATTTTGGCCCCCAAAACATGAAATAGGTACCTACACTTTTTTTTCCCCCCCAGATCATATTTGATCATTGGTAGTGCGATTTAATGGTCTTGATTCAGCTGTTTACACTTTTTCTAATGTTAGTATACACATTGATGGTGATTTCAGACAGTTTTCCAGGTTTTTGACTAAAAAAAAACCAATTTTGGGAGCTGAGCCAATGGTAAAACCTCAATTTCCGCGTCTTTGGTCAAAATCGACTTCATATTCGGTCTTCTCGTCCCCAAAAACATGAAAAACGATACCTCAAAAGCTCATTTTACTAACATGTTGCTAAAACGCAAAAAGTACCTATTTTTACACACATTTTCACTCATAACACCCCTGGGTATATTCCGATCGGGCTGAAAAGTTTCGGGACACAACTAGGGCCCAAATGGAGCATGTGTGCGAAAGAACGAATTTTTTAGACCAAAAATGAAGCCTGTACACGTGATACGGCGGACGGCGTACGGCGGACGGCGGACGGCGGACGGCGGACGGCGTACGGCGGACGGCGTACGGCGGACGGACATTGCATTTTTTGAATCTACGCACCTTGAAACGGAAAAGAAAAAATTTTGAGGGGGTGTTATAAAAATTTTTTGCTGAGCGAATACATAGGTGTATTATTCACAGAATAATAAACCAAAAAAGGAGCGTACCTACCTTATTCAAGTTCTGGGGGCCAAAATTGGTGGAAACCATCAGAAATAGCTATTTCAATTATTTTACATGAACGCAACAAAATGAACAGCCAGCATTTCTGTAGGTATGTCCAATCTATACATATAATAAAACAGTGTCTGTTTGTTTGTTTGTCTCGGCATCAATTGAGAACGGCTGAACGTAGAAAGTTGCGGCTGGTACCATTTGACGCAGAATTTATCTGGGAAGGTTTATGAAAAATCCGCATTTGAATTTGTCCATCCGTTGAAACGCTATGAATGAAATACTACTAAAAAACGTATTATAATCACTTCTATGAGGACGTTTATGCTTATAATAACTTTGAACGGTTGGACGTAAATCCGATTGTAATTAGATTCTGGATTCAGCTCGACGAGTACATTCAAGTGGTACTTCAATGAGGATGTTAGTGGGATAGTACAGGTTATGAGGGGGGGGTCTACAGAAATTTCAAAACTACTTGACCAATTGGAGTGCAACTTTGGGAATTTGTTGTGTGAACATTGAGGAATGTTTCTAACCAGGTAGGGAGGGTTCATAGGATACGGGGGGGGGGGGGTTAAAGGCAGTTAGGGTTGGCATTGGGGAAGGTTTCTCATCAGTTGAGGAGGGGGGGATACAGGCATATTAAAATACATGACCGTTGGCTCCATTTATTTAAATCGCAGCAACACGCGTCGGTTCAAATAGTATAATCTATACATATAATAAAACAGTGTCTGTTTGTTTGTCTCGGCATCGATAAATGAGAACGGCTGAACGTAGAAGGTGGTATCTGTTATGAGTGGGGCCTGTCCTAAAGGGGGTGTCTGTTCTACCGTTGCGAAGCGCGGGTACACAGCTAGTAGAATAATAAACCCATGTGGCAAGGACTTTGCAGCGTTTTCACTTTTACATCGCTGTGCGCTGTTGACGCGGAACACTACACAACGCAACTGTCTCGTCTCTGCCCAGCGTAATGTAATCACCCACTCGCCCCATCGAAGTAGCTCGGCCGAGTACTCCACCGACTACTCGGCCGAGCTACTCGGTAGGCCTTACTAATTACACCTACCGATGTAGGTGTAATGGGTTTACACCTACTTCGGGGCGAGTAGGTGATTACATTTCAGCGACGAGACAGTTGCGTCTTGTAGTGTTCCGCGCAATATATGAAATAGCGAAGTAAAAAGAAAAACGCTGCAAATCCCAGCACAACGGTTTGTTATTTTGTACAGAATACCCTTCTGTTACAGATCACAGCTCTCTGTATAGATAACCCGTCTGTGCAATGTAATATGTACTACTCTATACATATTATGTGAATCGCAGACCCTCCGTAGGTTAGTACCTGCCTACTAGTGATAGTACTTACCTACCGAAATGTTGGCTGTTCATTTATTGTTTCTCAAAAACCCAAATTAGGCTCCTATATATTTTTTTATTTTTTTTTTACAATTTATCTCTCATCATTTATAGTGTCATTTAATTGTGTTGATTCACTTGTTAATACTACTTATCGTGTTATTGTATTACTTTACGGTGATTTCAGACAGTTGCCCCGGTTTTTGACCCTTAAAAAAATGAATATTGGGAGCTGAACCTTCGTACAACCTCAATTCCTCACTCTTTAATGTAAATCAACATCATATTCGGTCTTCTCGCCCTAAAAAACATGGATAACGATATCTCACAAGGTGTGAAAAAAAAACCTATTTTTACACCCATTCCTCCCCCCCCCCCCCCCCCCCCATAATACCCCTGGGTGTATTCCGATCGGGCGGCCGAGCTTCGAAGCACAACTAGGACCCAAATGTGTTCCAAAATCGGGACCCAAACTGTGCGCGGAAAAAAGACGATTTAACGTAAATTTAAGGCTGAAACTTCGTTAGAACCTAAACATGGAAAGTTTCTGGAAACAACTAGGGCCATAGTGGAGCCTGTATGTTAAAGAACGAATTTTTTAGACTGAAAATGAAGTAGATATGGATGATACGGTGGATTTATGGAATCTACGCACCTTGAAACGTAAAAGAAAAAATTTTGAGGGGGTGCTATAAAAAATTTTTGCTGAGCGAATACGTAGGTGTATTATTCACAGAATAATAAACCAAAAGGCGCGCTCGCCCGCCAAACCTGATTACACTAGCTGAGTGGATGGCCGAGAAGCAACTGAGCGAGTGGATGATTGGTTGGGGAGGGGGTAGGGGTCCCTACTCGGCCGAGAGAATAGAACATGGTTCTATTCACTGACTCGCCCAAAATCACTCACCCCTTACTAGGCCGAGTACTGTATGGGACGATCACACTGCGATTTACTCGGCCGAGTGCACTGTCTCGGCCCAGTACTCGGCAGGTGCTATCTACGGATCCCTGACGGTCGAGCGACGGAGAGACGTGCACTTCCTTTACCGCTCCGACGATCGGTTAGTGGTAGCCATTGAGGCAGCGGACTTCTCTCCGTCATCCCCAGTAGCTCGTCCGTAAAGGGTGCTCTGTAGATGGTTACGTACCCTTTACGGACGATGACGGAGGAGGATGACGGAGAGACGTGCACTGCCTCGACGTCTCCGGTAAATGTCACGGATTTTAGTAAGAAATATTTTCAATAGATGGCTGCACCGTCGGGGGCAATCCATTATTCGGTTTATCTCATGAACGGGTCAACCGATTTTCAATCTGTAAAATGTTCTGTAATCGTTATAAACAACCACAAGTGCGGACATTCAGTTTTGAATTTTAAAATTTTTTTTTCATGGAGTTCCCGAAATTATTTTACTTAATTTCAACCTTTTCAAAAAAAGCAACTAGTACTTTTGTAGGAAAAAAAATCGAAGAATTCAAATCCGCTTTCAGATTGAAGATCGGATCATTAGATCGAACGGCATCTGGGAAAATCACTATAACAATGGGGCCTATTGTTAGCCCTCTAATCCTCTACCTGGGCCCACCTTGCAACGATCCCTTCCCTTTCCTGTTGATTTGAGCTAGCAGGCGGACTGGGTTCACATCACGGTTGACGGGGAGGTGAAGGTAGTACCCGTCTCTCCGTTGCTCGTTCATGAAGGGCCTGTATGTTTCTATGGGGGCATCCTCAACGGAAAGGCAATGGAGGGTTGCGCTTCCTTAGCCTGTCCGTTAACCATCCGCCCTGATCCCCTCGACCGTCTGTCAAATATGTTGCGGAACAATCACGGATCATTGAAGGAAGGGCACGGAAGCATTAAGGATAGTGAAGGGTGGGCTACAGAAAATCCACGGAAGAATCAGCCATAAGTCATTTTTTAAGGTGTGAAGGAAGGGCACGTCAGTGAAGAGTGGGCTACAGAACACCTACGGCTAGTCCACGGATGGTTACGGGGACACGAGGATCTTTACTGGGGGCCTATTCACTAAGCGAAAGAGACATCTCTATTCGGTCCGACTGTCTCTTTTGGCAGAGGAGATTTTTATAGTATCCATGACAGGGTTATTCAGTAACTTCTAAAAGAGAGAATTGGCGGCCATCTTGGCATTTTCGAGCTCTTTCAGAGAGACAGCTAATAAGGTGTCATTCCTCGAAAGAGAGAGTCTATTTCTCGTTTGTTTGACAGTGATGAATCGTGTAATAGCCTCGTTCATCCGCAACCACATCGGTAATTTTGATGGTGTTTTTTGGTTTATTATTCTGTGAATAATGCACCTATGTATTCGCTCAGCAAAAAATTTTTATAAAACCCCCTCAAAATTTTTTCTTTTCCGTTTCAAGGTGCGTAGATTCCAAAAATGCAATGTCCGTCCGCCGTATCACGTGTACCGGCTTCATTTTCGGTCTAAAAAATGCGTTCATTCGCACACAGGCTCCATTTGGGCCCTAGTTGTGTCCCGAAACTTTGCAGCCAGATCGGAATATACCCAGGGGTGTAAAAATAGGTACTTTTTGTGCTTTAGTACCTAACATGTTAGTAACATGAGCTTTTGAGGTATCGTTTTCCATGTTTCTGGGGACGAAAAGACCGAATAGTAAGTCGATTTTGACCAAAGAGTGGAAAATAGAGGTTCTACCAAATGTTCAGCTCCCAAAATTGATTTTTTATGAGTCAAAAAGCTGGGAAATCGTCTGAAATCACCATCAATTTGTATAATAATACTAGAAAAAGTGTCAGCACGTGGATCAAGACGATTAAATGGTACTACCAATGATCAAGGATAATTTGAAAAAAAGAGCGTAGGCACCTAATCCGTGTTTTAGGGGCTAAAATTGGTGGAAACCATCAGAAATAGCTATTTCAATTATTTCACATGAAAGAATCAATAAATGAACAGTCAGCAATTCTGTAGGTAAGTCCAATAGAATAATAAACCCATGTGACAAGGACTTTGCAGCGTTTTTCATTTCATAAAGGCAAGTCAGTTTTCATTAAAAATATATACATATTATCGATTCATGAGTAAAAACGGCCAAGTACGGGTTGAGGTAGGTACCTACCTTCCTAAGAGTGGCTGTTCATTAGGTGTAGATATATCTATAATACAAGCATTAAGCCCCCTAATTCGACTTTTTCTGTTTATAATTGAGACTTTTTTTCAATTTCATTTAAACTTTTATCCGATTCATGAGTAAAAACGTCCAAGTATGGATTGAGATAGGTAGGTACCTATTGAATAGGTATTACTAAGAAATGCGTTCATTATTAAGGAATTGAACTCCCGGGGCCACAAACATCTCGCACTTCATGGATACTATGGGATTTTCATGCATTAGGATCCATATATCTTTCTTGAGGTCACTGGAGCCATTCTGTAAAATAGATGAACCCCGGAGACATTGGAAGAGACTGTCTCCCGGTGGAGACTATCTCTCCCGGGAGATTTTCAAAATAGATAATCTCTTTCCACTATATATTTTAGTGAATAGGCCTCCAGATGCTCCACGGAAAAATCGACGGTGAGTCACTGAAGGTGTGAAGGAAGGGCACGGACAGTCAAGGGTGGGCTAGAGAAAACCTAGCGAGAGTCCAAGGATATTCACGGGAAAATCATGGATGGGCTATGGGGTGGCGATGGAATGTTGCGGGTTAGTCAAGGGTGGGCTAGAGAAAATCTAGGGAGAGTCCACGGATATTCATGGGAAAATCATGGATGGGCTACGGGGAGGCGATGGAGTGTAGCGGGTTAGTCAAGGGTGGGCTAGAGAAAATCTAGGGAGAGTCCACGGATATTCATGGGAAAATCATGGATGGGCTAATACGGGGAGGCGATGGAGTGTTGCGGGTTAGTCAAGGGTGGGCTAGAGAACATCTAGGGAGAGTCCACGGATATTCATGGGAAAATCATGGATGGGCTACGGGGAGGCGATGGAGTGTTGAGGGTGGGCTAGAGAAAATCTAGGGAGAGTCCACGGATATTCATGGGAAAATCATGGATGGGCTACGGGGTGGCGATGGAGTGTAGCGGGTTAGTCAAGGGTGGGCTAGAGAAAATCTAGGGAGAGTCCACGGATATTCACGGGAAAATCATGGATGGGCTATGGGGAGGCGATGGAGTGTTGCGGGTTAGTCAAGGGTGGGCTAGAGAAAATCTAGGGAGAGTCCACGGATATTCACGGGAAAATCATGGATGGGCTACGGGGAGGCGATGGAGTGTTGCGGGTTAGTCAAGGGTGGGCTAGAGAAAATCTAGGGAGAGTCCACGGATATTCACGGGAAAATCATGGATGGGCTACGGGGAGGCGATGGAGTGTTGAGGGTGGGCTAGAGAAAATCTAGGGAGAGTCCACGGATATTCATGGGAAAATCATGGATGGGCTATAGGGAGGCGATGGAGTGTTGCGGGTTAGTCAAGGGTGGGCTAGAGAAAATCTAGGGAGAGTCCACGGATATTCACGGGAAAATCATGGATGGGCTACGGGGAGGCGATGGAGTGTTGCGGGTTAGTCAAGGGTGGGGCTATGACGACCCGTACAAAGTCACGGTACAACCACGGGCGTGCGACGGAACGTTGAAGGATTAACAACGGAAATCACTGCACTTTTACGGGGATTTTCGGAGTACTCCCGCGAAAATGACCATCCGTTGATTTTGCCGAAATAGTACACCACGGAAACCACGGGTGTTTCCGTTGACGATCCTTCAACAAGATAGAGTTTACGGATAAATTTATAGAGTGCATCCGTGACCGCATAATATTTACGGATGCACCACTTCTGAGGGTGATTCCATGAACTGTAATTTAGAGCCAATCTACGGGGCGCTTCCGTTGTTTTTTACGGAAAACACCTTTTTTTGGTATATTATTCTGTGAATAATACACCTATGTATTCGCTCAGCAAAAAATTTTTATGACACCCCCTCAAAATTTTTTCTTTTCCGTTTCAAGGTGCGTAGATTCCAAAAACGCTGCAAAGTCCTTGTCACATGGGTTTATTATTCTATTGGACATACCTACAGAAATGCTGACTGTTCATTTATTGTTGCTTTCATATAAAATAATTTAAATAGCTATTTCTGATGGTTTCCACCAATTTTGGCCCCCAAAACTTAAATTAGGTGGTACGCTCCTTCTTTTTTTTTTTTTTTTTTTAAATTATCGTTGATCATTGGTAGTGCCATTTAATCATCTTGATCCACGTTTTGACACTTTTTCTAGTGTTATTGTACAAATTGATGGTGATTTCAGACGATTTCGCAGGATTTTGACTCATAAAAAATCAATTTTGGGAGCTGAACATCTGGTACAACCTCAATTTTCCACTCGTTGTTCAAAATCGACTTCATATTCGGTCTTCTCGTCCAAAAAAACTTGGAAACCGATACCACAAAAGCTCATGTTACCAACATGCTATGATAAAACGCAAAAAGTACCTATTTTTACACACATTTTCACTCATAACACCCCTGGGTATATTGCGATCGGGCTGAAAAGTTTCGGGACACAACTAGGGCCCAAATGGAGCATGTGTGCGAAAGCACGACTTTTTTAGACCGAAAATGAAGCTTGTACACGTGATACGGCGGACGGCGGACGGCGGACGGACATTGCATTTTTGGAATCTACGCACCTTGAAACGGAAAAGAAAAAAGTTTGAGGGGGTGTTATAAAAATTTTTTGCTGAGCGATTACATAGGTGTATTATTCACAGAATAATAAACCAAAAAAGGAGCGTACCTACCTTATTCAAGTTTTGGGGGCCAAAATTGGTGGAAACCATCAGAAATAACTATTTCAATTATTTTACATGAAAGCAACAATAAATTAACAGCCAGCATTTCTGTAGGTATATCCAGTAGAATAATAAACCTATGTGGCAAGAACTTTGCAGCGTTTTTCTGTGATCATCTGTTTCAGAACATATTGAACAAAATTCTGCCCGAACGTGTATATCTGTCTGTGTGTCCCATATACGGAAAAGCCGAAAAGAGCTGGATTTTGGGTTGTCCTAGGCGGTTCCGTATCGAAGATCAAGAACATTCGCTTACACGTACAAACCTGATTTTCCCCTTTCTTAGTTTTATTATTATTGGTTTATTATTCGGTGAATAATACACCTATGTATTCGCTCAGCAAAAAATTTTTATGACACCCCCTCAAAATTTTTTCTTTTCCCTTTCAAGGTGCGTAGATTCCAAAATGGAATGTCCGTCGGCCGTCCGCCGTTTCACGTGTACAGGCTTCATTTTCGATCTAAAAAAGTCGTTCTTTCGCACACATGCTCCATTTGGGCCCTAGTTGTGTCCTGACACTTTTCAGCCCGATCGGACCAGGGGTGTTATGAGTGAAAATGTGTATAAAAATAGGTACTTTTTAGTAACATGTTAGTAAAATGAGCTTTTGAGTTATCGTTTTCCATGTTTTTGGGGACGAGAACACCGAAGATGAAATCAATTTTAACCAAGGAGTGGAAAATTGAGGTTGTACCAGGTGTTCAGCTCCCAAAATTGATTTTTTATGAGTCAAAAACCTGCGAAATCGTCTGAAATCACCATCAATTTGTATAATAGCACTAGGAAAAGTGTCATCACGTGGATCAAGACGATGAAATGGTACTATCAATGATCAAAGATAATTTGAAAAAAAAGGAGCGTATTCGGGTTTCGGGGGCCGAAATCGGTGGACACCACCAGAAATAGCTATTTAAATAACTGCACATAAAAGCAACAATAAATGAACAGCCAGCATTCTGTAGGTATGTCCAGTAGAATGATAAACCCATGTAAAAAGGATTTTGTAGCGTTTTTTCTGTTGGAAGTGTTCACTTTTTAAGGACTCCCAACTGTCAGAGGAAGGGTTTTCTGAAATGTATACTTCAGTTCTTCGGTTATTCAACGGTTCAATAATGACAAAACTGAAATAGAACGTTCTAGACCCGTAATCTGCATTATTTCTATCATTAGGTGCTACCACAAGTGCACTGTTTGGTTAGCATGATAATAATTTAATCCAAAAATCTGATTGTATCGCAAGGAACAGAAGAGGGCCTCAATGAAATGGCACTGTAATTGGACATCTCACATGCAAACAAAGATGATGGATCGTCAAACAGCTCGTCCTCACTAAACCGGGTTTTACCGGATTTGATTTTTAAAAAGCTCTTTTATTGACTTTAACCTCCGCTAAAGGTCAGCTGCGATTTCGTATTCATGATCGTGATAGAATTACTATTCTCAAAGGGTGCTTTCCCCAAATGCCTCATAATAATTTTAATCGTTGTACTTCTCGCCACGCTATGGATGTCATGTAACCCAGTTCTTTCCCTTTTCAACAACGTAATTGTTGAAAACGTCTTTTTTGAGTTATCACCTAAGAAGTCACTTTCTAGTATCAAAAATATTTTTGCCCGAGACAGAGGGACAAATCTGAATTTTTGAAGGTCAAAAATCGCTAGTTGTCGTGAACAGCTAGGAAAAATTACCACAAAGTTCTTCAACTTTACGAAAAATAGTATAGATGATGTCTCGAGACAGGAATAAATATTTTATATTTCAAGAGCCACGAATATTTTTTCAAGAAAGGTCACAAATTGAGTTTTTTCCGTAATTTAAAAGTTGCCTAAAATAAATCTAGTAAAATGATAGAATTGAAAGAATGGGACACGATAAACCATTTTGAGTAACAAAAACCTTTTGGGGCAATAGATTTTTCAAATTCGTGGACAAAGCCTGGTAAATTATTGTGTAAGTAGTTAGGTATTCAAAAAACTCGCTCATAATTCGCTCATTCGTATCATGGCTATATGATTCTGCATTACTAACGGACTAAACATGCAAACGTTCCGTTTTCCTAAAAAACTCTTAACGTTTCGATGTTTAACGTGTTCTAATCATAATTCTTTGATGAGCCAAATCGACAGTTCTACCTGAGTCCTTACTAAACACAAGTTGTAGACATTTGAATTCTGCGTCGATTCGGCACAACGATGCCAATTCGCCCATGAATACAAGGGATGCATTTTTGAAAAAAACCACAGTCATGCAGCATGGCTATAAGAGCGAATTTTCGAAGTTTTCGGCATCTTCCTCCTCCGCCTAAAATTTTCTGAAAATTAATTTTCGGCCAATGTTTTCCCAACTTGATACCATACAAAATTAAAACAGGAGTAGTTTCACGCAAAGTAAAATTTGGGGTGGAAGGAGGGGGAGGGGGAAATCAAAAATGTTTTGAATACCAGAAGAGTAGGTATTGGATACGTAACAAATTTTTTGTTCCATTTTTTGCCGAGTAACACCTCGGTTTGTAGATTTTCCAACGCTGAACACGATGGTGAAGTCAGAATTGCGATATCCCATTCCGTTATCAGATTAGAGCAGACGAACCAGGAAGAACATCTCAAGAAATAACCACGTTCCTTCATCTTCAAAGTGCTCCAGTTTGAGAACGGAATGAGATATCGCAATTCTGATTTCACCATCGTGTTCAGCGTACAACAACCTTTAAAATGAGGTGTCACTTGTCAGACTTTTTCATTTTGGGAATTTATGGGTAATTTCCCCCCCCTAAAACTCCCCAAAACTCCCCCTTAGAGTGACCCGATTCTGCCCATCTTCGAACGTAGCCTGTCGATTGCCAAGACAGATTTTTCGTGCAAATTTGAACTTTTTATCTCAATTCTTTCGAGAGTTATCGTCTGGAATGACACATACATATATAAATATATAAATATATAAATATATATATATATATATATATATACATATAATTTTTGGTGTCTTTCGGCAGTGAATTCAGGATGGTCTGAAACGGATTTTGGTATAAAAATCTTTCGGAAATTCGAGTTTTAAAAATTTTGGACCGAGAACAATAGCTTCCTTTTCTTCGAAAATTCGCTAAAAGAATTTTAGTTTTGTTTGACTGGCTTTTATGGATTTTGCGAAACAGCGGCATAGAGTATTGTATTTTGCGTCCATTCAACATGAAAGTAGTAAAAGTTGCTTTGCCACACGTCAAAAATCACACTTTTGGTATTACCTAAAGGTCAGCAGTTTGTTCACTACAACTAAATATTTTTTAATCGTCAATATCTTTTGATCCAAAGGGCGAGAACCCACATAAGACGTTTTGATAGGATAGTACAGAACATGGGTACGAGGATCAATGGTAGGTCCCAAGACGTCATCCTCCCCACCTCACAAAGCAATTTCGGGTGTAGGATGTTCCTGGAGTGGGATCTCTCTTCGTATCTGCCAACTCTCTAACGGCCCTGTATCTGTTTCGTTTGGGAGATGTATTGCCCTTTATCCCTCCCTTCCCACGCTCACTCCTCCTCCATTCACCTAACCAATCTTCGCCAACCTTCTACAGTAGTTGGCGAAACCTTAATTTCGTTCTTCCTCTTCCTTTAACCTTCAACAGTTTACACACGTCTAACAGGAATGGGGAACTTCTTTCCCCAACACACACCCTAGTACCGGCCAACGAGCTGGACTCCGCAGGACTAAATAAATATTCAAAGGACTTATCTAAGCAACGTTCTGTTTTCATTTAGGAAGGTAATTTACTGTAGGCAATTTTGAGTATTAAGATTTGAAATTTCGAAGGCCCTTCTCAGTAAAGTATTGATTTCGTCGTTGAAATAAATGCATTTAATTTAAATCAAATTATAATCACATCGTGCAATGAAATGGCAACACAACATGCAATAAATGGACACACAAGTTACAAGCCACAAATATTTCATACTCGTAGAAGCTAATAAACAAATTACCGTTATAATGTAATAAGATAAATAATAACAGTTTGCCTACGAATGACCCGATCGTTCTGTAATACCAGTTGATTGGCCTTCATGTTAGTCGCCTTATTGTGAGCGAACGGCTGAATGTATAATGCTCCTGGTGTTTTAAAAAATCCACAAGTTCGAGATCAACATAAAAAAACGCAAAAAACATAGCCTTCCATTGAAGTTTTTGAGATAACGACGTTCTGTAAATTCCAAACCCCTACTTGTGTCCCCATGGAGATGACTGACAGTAACAGTGCAGTCCAACTAGACCCTAAATGGGACCCACAAACCAAATTTCATTAATTTTGGCACCATGGTAACTAAGAACAGTTTTGGTTTATTATTTTCAATAATGAACCATTGGAATCGAGCATGAAAAAAAAAAAAAATTCTTACCCCCCTCAAAATTTGATGGTTTACGTTTCAAGGTATGTAGAATCCGAAAATGCAATAAAAATATTTCTGTCTGTCCGCCGTACGCCGTACGCTGTACGGGTATGGTTTTGGTTTGGATTGAAGGGTATGGTTTTTTTTACGATATTAAATTTGTCTTGAGCTAAACAATTTTTTGAGACCACCCGGAGCACTGTACGTCCAGCCGTTCGTGTGCACCAAAAAGCTTCGTCAACACGATCGTGAATCAAACGGTATAAATCCGGCCGGGATTTCATCACTAAGGAGCACCTGATTATAATCCAGGATGGCTGTATGAAGTCGAGTTTGTTGTTGTGCGATATTATTACATTTTGATAAGTGATGGACTATTGGATTTAGTTGGTAGGTACTTATGAAACTTGAACAAACTTTGAAGTATTATTGATGGGTAAATTATTACACAACGGTAAATTATTACACGACGGCAAATTTAACACAACGGTAAATTATTACACAACGGTAAATTATTACACAACGGTTCATCTACCAAGAAGGGGCTGGATTTTGTTGATCGGTACTTTTGCAACTTGACCAACCGTTGAAGTATTATTGATGGGCAAGTTATTACACAACGGTTCATTATACTTGACCACGAGGGTAGGTACTGACCACAGAAAACAGTGATCTACGCAGAAGGGGCATCTATTTCACTCCACATCAACAATTTTCCTTCAGAACTTCATTATTTGCGTTTCTTTTCGCCATTTCAGTTACTGTTTGCCATCGACAGAATTATTTTAGCAACATTTAAGTCGTGATTTAGGTAGGTAGCTAGTAACGAGTACGGGGTAGGTACTACCCAACGGAGGGTCTGCGATGTATAGACTAGTACATATTATATAGACAGGTTATCTGTACAGAGAGCTGTGATCTGTATATAAAAGAAGGGTATTCTGTACAAAATAATAAACGGTTGTGCAGGGATTTGCAGCGTTTTTTTCATGCTGGAATCCGAAGTTTCAGTATTGAAAATATTAAACCAAAATCTAGGACCAGGAAAGGAACAAAACAAGAAATTTCTCTCTTCCTGTTTGTTCACAGAAATCCCCATTGACTCTGATCAAACCTTATGACCGCATCTGAGTTTTGCTTCCGAGTCTGCGAAGCAGTGGAAGCCTTGTGTTCACTTTCGTGAGCCAAAAAATTTTTGTCTTCAGAAATCAAAATTTCCACTTGCATTTTGCGTTTCAAAGCCTACTGAACAAATTTGGTTCCGTGTCTGTCGGTCTGTGGGTCTGTGAGTCTGTGAGTCTGTGAGTCTGTGAGTCTGTGAGTCTGTCCGCATTTCCTTGATTCAGCCATAACTTCCACGATTTTGAATTGATTCAGCTCAAATTTCGAGGGATGGTGCGGATAAGACCCCTTGAGGTCCCATACAAATTTCAACATGATTGATCCAGCGGTACGCCCTGCGCATGCGCTAACGTTAAATTCAACAAACACGCATAACTTTCACAATTTTGATTCAATTTCGCTCAAATTTTCAAGGGTTGTTTGGACAAGGCCTAGTGAGTTCCAGTATGAATTTCAGCATGATCGGACCCTCGGTGCGCTCTGCGCATGCGCTGGCGTGAAATAGATTCAATTTCCTTGTTACAGCCGTAGTAACCAAAGATTTCACCCAATTTCAATGTAATTCTCAGGGATTAAGCGGGTTTCAACATGATAGAGCCAGCCGTTCGCCCTGCGCATGCGCTCTGTCTGTCTGTATGTCCTTCTATGCACGGCCAAACGGCTCGACGGATATCAACCAAATTTGGCACGAATATCCAGTAGGCTCCCAAGTTGTGCAACGTCGCATTTTTAATTCCCTGACCATAGCGGAACTATGGTCGACCATGGTCAACTCCTGAATGGCTTGACGGATATCGACCAAATTTGGCACGAATATCCAGTACGCTCCCAAGTTGTGCAACGTCGCATTTTTAATTCCCTGACCATAGCGGAACTATGGTCGACCATGGTCAACTCCTGAATGGCTTGACGGATATCGACCAAATTTGGCACGAATATCCAGTAGGCTCCCAAGTTGTGCAACGTCGCATTTTTAATTCCCTGACCATAGCGGAACTATGGTCGACCATGGTCAACTTCGTTAATTGAAATGGTAACCCCTATTTTTTATCGCGTATTCGTAATCTACGTGAAATTCTATCTACGATCGACCCTTCGGACTACCCCCGCGGTCGACCTTAGCGCATCCATGGGCCCCTCCATGGTCGAATCCCGAATTGCTCAACGGATATCGACCAAATTTGGCACCAATATCCGGTAGCCTTCCAAGTTGAACGTAGGCGCATTTTTAATTCCCTGACCATAGCGGAAATATGGTCGACCATGGTCAACTCCTGAATGGCTCGACGGATTTTGATAAAATTGGGCACAAATACCCGGTAGGGTATGGGATTTTTCCGTCGTTTGTTGGTTCCACGATACTGCGTACAGCGAATCTCGGATAGCGAGTGAAGCGAGCGGTCAGGCTAGTTATGTATAATGGACGTAATGTATTATGGAAGTCATGCTATGTATAATAATATATGTATATTTCATGTAATGTTATGTAATGTTATGTAATGTAATGTAATGTAATGTAATGTAATGTAATGTAATGTAATGTAATGTAATGTTATGTAATATATATATTTAACGTTATGTAATGTTATGTAATGTAATGTAATGTAATGTAATGTTATGTTATTTTGCTGCCGAGTCTGTTCTATTTTATAATGGGTCACTCTGATTGTGACGAGGAAGCTCCTGTGCCATCACCTTGGCAGTGTATTTTTATTTTTCTCGCCCATCATATTGCAATAAGCTATAAAAGGCGACTTCAAAATAGCGAAATTCATTCGTGAGGGGAATATTTCCATACAGGGAACTTGACCACTCATCCGGGGGGGGGGGGGGGGGGGGGGTATTTATCATTCCGGGCGGTACTGGTGGGCCGAATTACTACCGTAGACGTTGCTTCGAATGAAAAACCGTCCGCAGATGGTTCCAGATCTGAAGGAAACAGCAAAGTTTACTGCCCATGTACTACGCATTACCGACCATAACGTTTTTTCCCATTCTGCCGTCTCTCACCGGGGCCATTCGCCGAGAAAGGGTTTCGTATTCACGAGGCCTTCCTGGGGCTCCCGAACGCCCTTTGCGCCTCTCGAGCTCCACGCCAACCACTCATTCATTCAGGGTTTCATTTTCCCCGTGACCTCTTCCCTCTCTCCTCTATACGCAAACCACCTTCGCAGCTTCACATGACTCCACCAGGCACAATAGGCGGCGCCTTGGATAAAACTTTTCACTCCGGCCCCACTCGGGAGCCATTTTTATAAACAAAAACCTCGGCCCTTAATTAAAATTACCTCCACAGTACCGCCCGGCAGTTCTCCACAAAAGACCCCCAGAGACCCCCCTTTTTCCGGTTTTTGTTTCAACCCTTTGCTGGCTCAGTGACACACCCTTCGTAGTTCACTGCCTCGCACCCTCAGCCCTCGAGCTATTGACTCTTAATTACACATGCCATCCCTCACTTTCATTTCCAGACGAGTCTTCGGCATTTCAAAAGCGGTCGTTTTCTTCATTAAATCCGAACGCCACTGTTTTTTTCCTGGTATTCGTTCGGTTCTCGGATATCAACACACGATACACACGATTTGGACACCTACGGTTTTTGATGGGTCGACCCACAGTCTCACGAAGATTGCAAACCCTATGTACTCATGTCCCGTCGCGTCGGGAGTATTTGAGTTTTCTGTGGCGAATTTATCAAGTTGGAAACCTTGAGCTCTGCTGGCAAATTCTGTCCAAATGGCTATTCCTTGACAGTTGACGAATTTGAGTTGAGTAGAAAACTGGACACTTACCACAACTGGCCAGTAAGCTGTATAATTCATATTGAGTGATGCAGATCCTAGTTATTCGCCAAATTTATGTTCAACTGGTCAACAAGACTGGCTGAAATTTGAGTTCAGTTAGAAAAACTCCTCTGTTGTAAAATGTGTGCATACATGGCAAATCCTAGTCATTTGGAAAATTCGTTTAAACCGGTAAATCCAAGACAGGAAATTTGAGTGCAGTCCCTATCATTCGGAAATTCTGAGCACCATTGGCAAATCCCTGTCAATTGGAAACTCTGAGCAAAGAGCGGCAAATCCGAGTCAGTAGGATACGCTGAGTTCAGTATGGCAAATCCTTGTCTGTTGAAAAATCTGTAACAACTAGAAACCCAGAGCACAACTGGCAAAAGGTAGTCCATTTGAAAATTTGAGTTCAAGAGTTGTAAACTGGTAGAAGAACATGCAATGGTGCCAATTCGACATTACTAGAATTGGAGTAGGATTCTCTCTATTTCTGGTAGTCCTAAGATAAGTACAAATTAATGCATAATCAAGAATCGGCGCCACTCTTTGATGGTTCTGAATCAGAACTCAGTGATAGTACAATAAGAACCATAGACCAGAACAATTTGATGAGCTGTTCCTATAGTACTTCTACTGTCCTTTTACAAGTTATCGAGTTAATGGGGCTATCCAAAGACCTTGAGCCACCTTGTAGTAGGCTGGTATTGTATTATCCATTTGACGAGGCAAGGCGGAGTCGATTGTGAGCTCTCTGCAAGTGGAATTGTACGTTTCCCCCTGTCAACACGATTACAAGAAGGAATATCCAACATCGGCTAATAAGTAATCATACGTCTTTGTGAGAGCAGTTTTCAGAGGTCTGCCCATGAATCCGAAACCTATTTAGATTTATGGGCCCGGCGGCGACCTGGATTCAGTGGGATCTCGGCGGGACCGAGTCGAGATGGTCGGTAATGAATGTAATGGCAAAGCTGCCTATGCAAATGGTCGGAACGGGCGGCGGCGACCGCAAAGCCGGTGTTCATGCAAATGAAAACCAACTTCCGCGGGTTTATACTTCACAAACATAACCTTCTCGTAGGGGTGTGAAGTTGTGATGGAAGAGACGGGAATTGGCGCGAAGTCTTCAATTATTCCTGTACAACTTTTCCCTAGAAATGCAACGGATAGTGAAGAACAACTTGCTATTGTAAAGATGTGAATATTTCCTCAGTCACTGATTTTCTCTATATATATAACACTTCTGCCTAGAACGCAATATCCTCGAAATACCCATCACTAGGAATATAAAGAACAGGCCTATTTCATGAAACCACAAGTTCTGTATATAAGTACAAGCGCAAACTGTCGAATCTACTTTGGTGTTCGATGAGTACACGCCTGTCAGATACTGAGAGCACTTAGTCAGATACAGAAACCGAGAGCACTTGAACGGTGCAAGATGACCATATATTTGATCAATTTCTAGGACTTCACTGTGTATCGTTTTTCAAATATATTCAAATTTAAGTTTTAATATCAACCATTTATAGGATACTATCGATGTAAAACATCAAAGTACAGCTTTCCTCGGGGGCGGAGCTTAGTGTATTGCTTTCTCACTACCGAAGGTAGGAAAGCTTTGTTACAGTGCAAGATCGATTTAAAAAAAACCAAATGGGACGGGTACCGAGTCCCTCGTCAATGAGACCAGAAAGATTTATTTTGACAACTGTCCCTATTTTCACTTAAGAACCCGATTGATGGCCTCTTCTCTCACCAGCTCAAGGAGGCTTACTGATGATTCTCCGGCAACATCGGTGGACTTTATAAGCCCCTTCCAGAAGTGCCGGAATCGAGTTGACGCTACAGCAGGACATTCACAAAGGATGTGCTCTGCTGTTTCCACTGCCACAGTGCAGATGCGGCAGACATCAGTCCAACGTTTGCCAACAAGGCAAACTTAGGGGGCAATTACCAGTGAGGAGACACACGATGGTTCGGGGGTCTGCGCCCCACTGATAGGAGAGCTTGCGCCCGCTTTTGGTTTATTATTCTGTGAATAATACACCTATGTATTCGCTCAGCAAAAAATTTTTATAACACCCCCTCAAAATTTTTTCTTTTCCGTTTCAAGGGGCGTAGATTCCAAAAATGCAATGTCCGTCCGCCGTCCGCCGTACGCCGTATCACGTGTACAGGCTTCATTTTCGGTCTAAAAAAGTCGTTCTTTCGCACACATGCTCCATTTGAGCCCTAGTTGTGTCCCGAAACTTTTCAGCCCGATCGGAATATACCCAGGGGTGTTATGAGTGAAAATGTGTGTAAAAATAGGTACTTTTTGCGTTTTAGCAACATGTTAGTAAAATGAGCTTTTGAGGTATCGTTTTCCATGTTTTTGGGGACGAGAATACCGAATATGAAGTCGATTTTGACCAAAGACGCGGAAATTGAGGTTTTACCATTGGTTCAGCTCCCAAAATTGGTTTTTTTTAGTCAAAAACCTGGAAAACTGTCTGAAATCACCATCAATGTGTATACTAACATTATAAAAAGTGTAAACAGCTGAATCAAGACCATTAAATCGCACTACCAATGATCAAAGATGATCTGGGGGAGAAAAAAAAGTGTACCTATTTCATGTTTTGGCGGCCAAAATTGGTGGAAATCATCAGAAATAGCTAATTCAATCATTCCACATGAAAGAAACAATAAATTTAACTGCCAACAAGAATCTCTAGAACTCCAATAGAATAATAAACCCATGTGACAAGGACTTTGCAGCGTTTTTGGTTTATCAGCCGCTCTGATTGTCCCAACCCAGGGGTTTACTCCAGTAAGCGGCCCCTTCTGTGCCATCCCACATTTTTTCATTTGTAGATTGACAGGGCTCCTGGTGATCCCGAGCTGTGGTTCGGGACCGCATGGGATAGACTCCGGTGGCTTTTGGTTTATTATTCTGGGAATAATACACCTATGTATTCGCTCAGCAGAAAATTTTTATAACACCCCCTCAAAATTTTTTCTTTTCCGTTTCAAGGTGCGTAGATTCCAAAAATGCAATGTCCGTCCGCCGTCCGCCGTACGCCGTACGCACAGGCTTCATTTTCGGTCTAAAAAAGTCGTTCTTTCGCACACATGCTCCATTTGGGCCCTAGTTGTGTCCCGAAACTTTTCAGCCCGATCGGAATATACCCAGGGGTGTTATGAGTGAAAATGTGTATAAAAATAGGTACTTTTGCGTTTTAACAACATGTTAGTAACATGAGCTTTTGAGGTATCTTTTTCCATGTTTTTGAGGACGAGAAGACCGAATATGAAGTCGATTTTGACCAAAGACGCGGAAATTGAGGTTGTACCAAAGGTTCAGCTCCCAAAATTGGTTTTTTATGAGTCAAAAACCTGGAAAACTGTCTGAAATCACCATCAATGTGTACAATAACATTGGAAAAAGTGTAAACAGGTGAATCAAGACCATTAAATGCCACTACCAATGATCAAAGATGATCTTAAAAAAAAAAAAAGCGTACCTATTTCATGTTTTGGGGGCCATAATTGGTGGAAATCATCAGAAATAGCTATTTCAATCATTCTACATGAAAGAAACAATACATTTAACAGCCAACAAAAATCTCTAGAACTCCAATAGAATAATAAAGCCATGTGACAAGGACTTTGCAGCGTTTTTCGCAAGGCGATCGCCGGTCTCGTTACCCGATTCCCTCATGACCAGGTACTCAGAGCAACGTGAGTTTGTTGCCATGAGCAGCGTCTTGGAGGGAGAATAGGCAACTCCATGTCAAATTAGATGTTATGGGGAAGGACAAAGTGGCCTGCTGGACGAAATGGAAGAAGCTGCCTGGCTGTCACAGAGGACATAGGTTCTTGCGCCTTTGAGTCTTTTCCTGGCAACCTCTTGCGCACATATTTCTATGGCACGGGTTTCTGCTCGGTAGATTGTGGCTGTGCTGCCAAGGGGGCTTGGCCAAACTAAAGTTCGACCCATGTACCCCGAGCCCAGCCTCATCACAGACCTGTCTGTGTACCAGACAAGTTCGAATTGAGGCAGGCCTCTTCCCCATGTCTCTCAATAATTTATGATGGCCTTGAAGGGCAGGTAGGGTATGTCCTAAAAAAATGGAAATTTCCACTCGCATTTTACGTTTCAGACATCAAGCAGCATATCTGGTTCCGTGTATGACTGTATGTCTGTCTGTGGTCAATTCCTTGTCCCGAGCAAAACTAAACTAAGAAATAATGGTCGTAACGAGTTGAAACTCGGAGGGCGCGTGCGGGTGATCCCATAGAGAACTCATTAAAAAGTACTGCAAATTTCGCCTGCGCATGTGCAAACGTGAAATCCTTTTAAAGCTCATAATGGCCCTAAACAGCGTCGAAAAGACCTTAAAGTTGGGGGGCAGATGCAGATTACCCTGATGGTTCCACATCAATATCATCGAATTCGGACAGTAACATTCGGATGCGCATGCGCAAACACGAATTGTTTGCCAATTCCTTGTAACGCCCATAACTAACCAAAAAAGTAGTCGTAATGAGTTGAAATTTGGAGGGTAGGCGCGGGTTGGAGCATTGATGGCCAAAAATCAAATTCATTGTACTTTAACTTCCGCCTGCGCATGCGCCAACGTGAAGTCCTTGTAGAACCCACAGCTACCCAAGAAACCGTCGTGAAGCGATCAGGTCTGATGCGTAGGTGTGGTTTGGGCCACAGAGTCCCATATTAAAGTCATTGATAAAGTACAGTAATCTTTGCCTGCGCATGCGCAAATGTGAAATCCCAGTAGAGCCGATAACTTCTTAGAAATTTTTGTCTTAATGGTGGGTAGGTGGGGGTTAGGTGTCGGATGATGTTGCTACAGGCAAAACTCCGGAACTACTAGACCAATGTTTTTCTTCGTCCATAAATCAATTTTCCTTCAACTTTTCAACTTTTGCTGATGCGTAGAGGAAGGTGATTATGAAATCAATACCAAAATTGCTCTTTGTGGATACATGATAACAGCCCTTGAAGTGTAGTTTGGGTCTTTCGAGGCAATGGTGGTTTCTAGACAAGGTGTTTCTCGGCGGATGAAGTAAAAGTAGTGAGCTTTTTAAACACCTACCTGATGGAATGTTTACATAATACTATTAATAATACAATTTGAGTTAAATTTAATAAAACGTGGTTGCTCCCTAGTCTTGAAAATGTGTCTGAAATGTTAACCAAAAATTAAGTCGAGGGATATATACATAATATTCTTAATTATCTTTAGTTATCCTCTCCCCCCTTGCCCGATTCTATGAGATGAAAATAACAGGTAAACTTAACCGCTACCAAGGTGTAGCACAGAGCTTCCTCATAAACAGCTGGTATTAATTTTCGCAACGATTACCTACAACAGAGCAGGATGCATAGCATGTGAAAATGAGGATTTCGACCATCTGTTGACATTGCTCTTTCTGTTGCCTCTAATTTTTAGCTTATTCGAGACAAATCGCTTAACGATTGGGTATAATGTGAGCGTTCCGCATAAATTTATAGATTCGCACATATGGCGTTCTGTGACGGAAACCTGTTCAGGTTGGTAAGAAACGGAGGAAAACGTATAGTTGATAGTGCAAAACTCGAGTGTTAGTCTGCATACTGAGATTAAAGCCCTCTTATAGACCTTTATATTTTTCACAGGCCATTCCTACGATAGGAAATCATAACTGAACCTTATACCACCAAAAAAAAAAAACAAAAAAAAAAACACCAGTTTATCTCAGTAGAAGCGTTTAGGGTCACAAAAAGGAACAAAGCTCGTATATGGGTAGAACGAGGAGAGGAAGGAGGACAGCCGTGATATCAGGAGTTGTGGGTTATGTTTTGTCGCATTGCAGAAGGACAACACCACTTTCAACCACGTTCACCCTCATTCACGTCTTGGGCGATGATTTATTTTGGGTCCTCTTTCCTTATTAATGAATGTATGAAATGAAAATGTCATTCACAAAAATACTTACGACAAAATGAGGCGTTTATATCACAAAACTCAATATTTATTTACTTGATAAGTCTACGCTATACCTTGTTATAGGCATTACATAAAGAGTGCATAAACACTCGTGATAAGAAATATTGGAATTATTTCAAAAACCACTGTTAGTTCGTCCGCAACGGTGCATTATTTTCTCATCGATAACCCTATGGTTGATTTAAATATTCCATACACAGTATTGTTGAAATGCCTCTAACATACGGCAGAAAGGTATTATTAGTAGAGGTCTTGTAATAAAGGTAAGAGGTGGGGGTTGGCAGCTAACCACATAAAATTAATTGTAATCAGAGCGTATGATGCCTCTGCGGATGTGGAAAGGTTTCCTTGAACGACCCGTACTTCGTGACCAATGTAGAGATTAGTTGGGAACTGCCTCACTGGTGAATTCCTGAAATTTCCGTGTTGTGTCTACTTTGTTCATTCCTGCCTCACGAGAGGTTTTTGATCTTCATCAATTCATCGAATTTCTTATATCCCTTATGTGGTAAGCCATCTTGTAATGTGGGACGAACACAAAATAAATACACCTTTAGCTTACTACCATTAATTTATTAAGTACACAAAGCTTTTCACTCAACTTCTGAGCAACATCAGGTAAGTACCTACTCACATAAACACAGACAGATGTGTAACCTACCACAAACTTCCTACCCTGACTTGGCATGTTATACAATTTCTGTCTACCCCTCTTGTTATGGAGGAACAACTTAACGAGTCTGCCCAATTGCACCTTAACTTATTGCCCAGAATGTACTGCTAGCTTAACTTAAAAACTAAACTTAAAAACTTAAAAACTTTTAATAAACTTTTAAGTTTAAGTTAATAAAAGTTAATAAACTTTTAAGTTTAAGTTAATAAAAGTTAATAAACTTTCAAGTTTAAGTTAATAAAAGTTAATACACTTTTAAGTTTATTAAAACATGGGGACAAAGTTTGAATAAATGGGGTATACTTCTATGATTGGTTCTTCCAGAGTAGGGGGTCGAACCTCAACATTGCGTAGGTATTTAAAAAAAAAAAGGGTTGTCATATAGTTTAAGGTATATAAATACCACTAAATTTTACGTCATAATAATGTTTCAAGGTTTTCAGTTCTGTAGTTTTGGGTTCAGTTAAGGTTGGGAAAAAAACCGGTACCTACACAAACAATACATTGTACTATAATTTACATAAAAAGATATAGCAGTACGTTCTGTGCAATAAGTTAATGTAGGGTGCAATTGGGCAGACTTATGAAGTCCTTCCTCCATAACAACAGGTTCCACTTCTGTCTGTGTTTATGTGAATAATTACCTGATGATGCTCAGAAGTTGAGTGAAAAGCTTTGTGTACTTAATAAATTAGTGGTAAGCTAAAGGTGTATTTATTTTGTGTTTATCCCACATTTTTGGATCTTATAAATACCATATCACTACTTCATATCCGACCGGTAGATTGTATGCTGTAGGCGTTTTCTTCTTGTTAATAACGATTGGGTTGGTAGGTATGTACCTAAAGTAAATTAAGAGCAACGCACAATTCGTTTCTGTCTTTATTTTGACGTATCTTGTAGGGATATCAAGAGGTTTGTTCCGGTGTTACCGGTGTTTCTTCCGATCGTCGCAGGGGTCATCCGCTAGGCAGTCAATTATTGATGTTATCGGTTGTGGCGTGTGATAGAGGAAGGCCAATGAGCTAAGGTCACGGGGAGACCGTGTCAACGATCTCGGGCTAACTGGGTCACCTCTTTTGACAGCTGGCCTCCCTCCTACGCGACGGAACTCCAGAAATATTCCGTCACGCCTTGCTGGAAGGCGGATAAATTATTTTCTGTTTGATAAAAGATATGAAATCTCGACTAGGGTGGCCAGGTGCGGCGGCGGATCTAGGATTTGGAAAACGGCGCAGAGGAGGGGTGCTTACTGGAAAATGTCGAAAACTCCTAATCCAAAACGGGGGTTTTATATTTTGGTCTTTTAAATCGATATCAATGAGCATTTATTTTTTAAATAAAATTTCAATTTCTCTCTGCGTTAAATGTTTTACGAAATACCAGTCCGCCCCTACTAAAACACGGTTATAATTAATGTCGCTGGCAAAATTCAAAACATACAATACATAAAGTTAAAATAAATGTAGTTTGTATTTCTTATGCATAAAACTTTTGCTGAAAAAGCTTCATATTGTAACACTCAATTCTTTTTTCATTGAAAATATTATTGATATAATTATTTTACTCAATTATATTGTGCAGGTAATGGTTACATAATAGAGCCATAAACACTATTACGGGCCAAGATATATTTAATACAGTAGAATTAAGTTTTCGTGTTTCAAAGAAAGCTCATTTTATCCCGTGTATATTTCGGACCAATGGTGATGGGAAGGGGGAGCCCTCCGCCTCTATAAACCCCTCTCTGGATCCACCTCTGACGAGAAATCGGGATTTACACGAACAGTTTGGTAGTTAACGAATATTTGAATTAATAAATATCGCCTGAACTGCAGCACGTCACGAGTGGAACGAGTTATTTTTTGCAATGAGGCGAATACTGAGTTTCAGTGAATCATCAACTATCAGCAGTATTAAACCAAATCAGCAATACCATGGGGCATTATTTTTGTCCGTTGGTTAAAAACCACTTCACTAAAGAACCGAAACTCCCGATTTGCTATACTGAGCAAAAACGTGAAACCTTATCAAAATCTTTCGTAAAATTTATTGAGATCACCCCGAGCTGAATCCCCACCGAAAAGACCCCGTAACATACCTCTGAACTATATTAGTTTGTCACCGTGGAACTACAATAAATTATAGGTTTGCCAACGTGGAACGTTTCCTAACCAGCCTTTTAATTGAAATAAAACTGGTGAGCTGAGGGAATAATACATTTAAAACAAGCTTCATCAGGAGTTGATGCTCGACGGAAATAAAACAAACTGTTTTAAAACTGTTCATCGAGAATTCGTCTCCACATTAGTGGGTCGGAGTAACAAAAGATCTCTTTCAGGCCATTTTACTTCAATTAGGCAGCCCCCCTCAGTATTAGCATCTCCTCCCTGCCGATTTGAAATTCCGATTATTGCAGATTCCATGTTGGACTACCCTCACCGTGTTCCCCTAATTTCATTTAGGTTGATTTTTGGAAGATCCGTTTACCCCTGGACGTGCTAGTAACGCGGAGAACAAGACCGCGTAAATAGTCGATAATGTAAATTTAGTAGTAGATAATGCTGATAAAAAGGCATAAACCGGACAAGAAACATGACATTTCGCGATTCTAATCAATATAAGACAGGCGAAATTTCGATTTCATTAAAAGAGGTTGTGATCAATGTAACCATGTCAGACTTGAAATGAGCCCCTGGGATAGAAGTGCGTCGGAATGAGGGCTCGGATTCTAAGATCCTCAGATTCTAAGATACTAGATAAGTAACTGAAATTGCAAAGCAGGGTTTTCACACATCCCATTTATCAAACCAAAAATACCGACACCTGCGTACCTATTTCCTACCAAAACCCCTGACATCTCATTTAGTGGAACATTGAAAAGGTAATTTAGAGTCATTTTAGGCTTTGCAAAAACAAACAATAGCGTTGTTATATCTATCAAGGAGAAAGCAAGTAAGAACCAGAAATGCAATCAAGAATGGAAACGCTTGCATACGAGTCTGTAACACATTGGGACACTTTATGTCCCAGTGGGAATTTAGGGATAATTGACGGTATCATTTACGGGTTTCAAGATTACCACGATCCGGGTTACACTGTGGTGCAAGGTTACCACATTCGATTCTAGTAAACAATGACTTTCTTCACTACCTGTTGATGACTACCTTGTTTACCCGCCTTTTTTTCATCATGCACAGCTCAGCTACCACGCCAGGTACGGGGGTAAGGTTAACAAGAAAATGTTCAATAAAATCACACGATTCCAACGAGTGGTGAACGATTTTTGTACTATGAAAAATGGCAAACATGAAGTTCCGTAGAAACGAATCGGTTGTAAGCGAAAATCATCAGAATATCAACTGTAACGCTTTTGGTTTATTATTTTCAATAATGAAAACCATTGGAATCGAGCAAGAGAAAAACGCTGCAAATCCCTGCACAACGGTTTATTATTTTGTATAGAATACCCTTCTCTTACAGATCACAGCTCTATGTATAGATAACCCTTCTATATAATATGATATGTACTATTCTATTATATACATATTATGTAGATCGCAGACCCTCCGTAGGTTAGTACCTAACCCCGTACTCGTTACTAGGTACCTACCTAAATCACGAGTTAAATGTTGCTAAAATAATTCTGCCGATGACAAACAGTACCTAACAAAAAGAAACACACATAATGAAGTTCTGAAAAGAAATTGTTTATGAGGAGTGAAAAAAGTTGCAAAAGTACCTACCAACAAACTCCAGCCCCTTCTACGTAGATGGTATAATGAACCGTTGTGTAATAATTTACCGTTGAGTAATGATTTAGGTACCGTAGTAATAATTTACCCATCAATAATACTTCAACGTTTGTTCAAGTTTCACTACCTACCAACAAACTCCAAAAGAGCCATCATTTTTCAAGCGAAATAATATCACAGAACAACCAACTCGACTTCATACTCCGCCAATATAATCAGGTGATCCCTACCAATGATTGGCCGTATTCACAAATTCCTATTGTGGGCGCGTCTCTGGTTACGAGATTTGGTTTGAATTGTATACAATTTCATTCACACTGGAGTCGAAAATGCCTGTCGGTGCAAACTGCGGGGCCTTACTGTGAACGAACGGCTGGACGTACGATGCTCCGGATGGTCTTAAAAAACTCGCAAGTTCAAGAACTATTTAAAACCGTAAAAATATTTACGTAAAAAAATGGTATAGGCGTTTTGAAAATTTCAACCCCTATTTTGAACCCCTTAGAGATGACTCACAGTAACGTCGAGCTTCGAGGACCAACTAGACGCCGAACGGAACCTATAACCCGAATTTCATCAATTTTTTTTTTCATGGTAACTAAGAAAAGTGGCCCGTACGGCGTACGGCGTACGGCGTACGGCGGACAGACAGAAATATTTTTATTGCAGTTTTGGATTCTACATACCTTGAAACGTAAACCATCAAATTTTGAGGGGGGGTAAGAATTTTTTTTTTTCATGCTCGATTCCAATGGTTCATTATTGAAAATAATAAACCGAAAAATTCTTACCCCCCCTCAAAATTTGATGGTTTACGTTTCAAGGTACGTAGAATCCAAAACTGCAATAAAAATATTTCTGTCTGCGTCCGCCGTACGCCGTACGCCGTACGCCGTACGGGCCACTTTTCTTAGTTACCATGAAAGAAAATTGATGAAATTCGGGTTATAGGTTCCGTTCGGGGTCTAGTTGGTCCTCGAAGCTCGACGTTACTGTCAGTCATCTCTAAGGGGTTCAAAGTAGGGGTTGAAATTTTCAGAACGCCGTATCTCGAAAACTTTCGATTGAAGGGTATTGTTTTTTTTACGTTATTAAATCTGTCCTGAGCTAAAAAAATTTTTGAGACCACCCGGAGCATCGTACGTCCAGCCGTTCGTGAGCACCAAGAAGCTTCGTCAACACGATCGTGAATCAAACGGTATAAATCCGGCCTGGATATCATAACTACGGAGCATCTGATTATAATCAAGGATGGCTGTATGAAGTCGAGTTGTTTGTTTTGCGATATTATTTCATTTTATAAGTGATGGACTATTGGATTTTGTTGGTAGGTACTTCTGAAACTTGAACAAACGTTGAAGTATTATTGATGGGTAAATTATTAAACAATGGCAAATTATTACACAACGGTGAATTATTACACAACGGTAAGTTATGACACCACGGTAAATTATTACACAACGGTAAATTATTACACAACGGCTCATCTACCCAGAAGGGGCTGGATTTTGTTGATAGGTACTTTTGCAACTTGATGGGTAAATTATTACACAATGGCAAATTATTACACAACGGCAAATTATTACACAACGGTAAATCATTACACAACGGTAAATTATTACACCACGGTAAATTATTACACAATGGCTCATCTACCAAGAAGGGGCTGGATTTTGTTGATAGGTACTTTTGCACTTGAACAACCGTTGCAGTATTATTGATGGGCAAATTATTACACAACGGTTCATTATTCTATCTCCCTAGAAGGGGGACCTATACAGGTAAATTATTACACAACGGCTTAGGTAGGTACCTAGTAACGAGTACGGGTGCTAACCTACGGAGCGTGTAGAATAGTACATATGTTATATAGAAGGGTAATGTACACAGAGAGCTGTGATCTGTAGGAGAAGGGAATTCTATACATAATAATAAACCGTTGTGCAGGGATTTGCAGCGTTTTTATAACGCAACGCTTTTCGAGTCCATGTGCCAAAGTAAAGACATAAAATGTCAAAAACCTGAAAATCGTGGCCCAGTCCGAATTTCATAATCCTTCAATGTAATTATCACAACTGCGATAAGTGCACGCAAGATATTTTCGCATTTAAGAGCTCTTGAGATACGCTGATAATTAACAGACGATCGGAGGTTCTACAGCCAAAATCACCCAAGCGATCGACCGCAAGAGAACTGAGAAATGGCACAAACAACCCCCGCGTTCAATCGCGCGGCTAAGCCTCTTTGCCTAAGGCGATTTTCCTTCGTATACTCCCTTGTCCACCTCTTGAGCTCGAGTCAGGAAACTGGTGGAAACAACGATTATTCTGGTTTTTCCTTCAGGCGGAATTTCACCTGTACGCTCGTCCACGGCCTCAATTGCCACCTGATGAGCTTCCGATTGTGAGGGCAATCAAACCAAACCAAGTGCAAGTCTCATTGGCTAAACCAGCGAGATAAATGTTCATAATTTATTTGTCTGGGCGTGGAATCGATGTCTTAGTTACTACCTTATGGCTATGCCAAGTTGTTCGTATTGTGTACAGCAAGTTTTTGGAGTTAATTTTTTTCGGGTTTAAATTTGAGACGGAAAAAGGCTACGAATTGAAAAAACTTTGTACGTGAGTTTCATGGGTGGACCATTTCAACAATTTAGGTACCAAATAAATTGTAAACATGGAACCTGGAGACAGAAACGAACCGTTCCAACAGTCACAAATATAGTTTTTGTGAAAATTTGTGTGAATTTTATTTTAAAAATTCCCGAAATTGGAAGCAAAAATGAGGGAAGGTGGTAATTTGACAGAATTAAACACCTGAACAACAAGAACATTTGGAGGCAAAACAGTTCAAATTTTTGGGCGAAATCATGAAAAATGTTTAATAGTTCAAGTATAGGTAGGTATGTTACACTAAAATTCGCTCAGTATGTTCATGCTTTATGTCTGGAACTTTCATGTGCTACGTGAATTTTAGAGGCACCGTGTCCAAAACGAGAAACACATTAACTAAATAGATGTGGATATGGAACAGTGATGTATAATGGCGATATTCACTGAATATCGATAATATCGTAGGCCCTGCTGAAAACTGGACGTGTCGAACGTATAAGCGCATGTGAACGTTATCTAGCAAACTGTTCCACGCATTAGACGAGTTGTTTGCCCATTCCTTTATGGGTCGTGGGCGTATGGCTACGGTATGGAGACGACCCCTGATTCAGCCTCCCATGTTCTGGCTCAATTTTACGTTGCCTTCTCACGGATGTTGAGATGGAGTGATAGAGATACCGTCCCGAGAATCAATCTTCGATGGCAAGCAAGAAAATACCCGTACTAGTAGCAACAAAGTTTTCGGCGGAGAACATGGCAAAAGGTTTAGAGAGGAAGGAAACTACGCGAAATTGGAGCCCGGCAACTCAAGCCTGAAACAGCGCTTTCCATTTTAGAATTCACCAACATTCGGAAAACACAAATCTAATCTGCGTCCAACAACGAACCTAGTGCAGCCCAAAGTCGAATGAATTAAACTCGAAGGTATTTGCCTCTAAACTTCAAATCAAATTAGCAAAGTCCGAGATCGCGCTGGGGAAAATAATTAACCAAGGTAGGTACGGAAGTTGATTTAGCAGACCCCTGAGTGGAGAAATGTTTGAAACTGTGTGGAACTTGCTTGTTTGGTTTAGTTACCATTGGGACAGGGTATGTCATGGGCACGGGGAGTATACTGGCTCTTCATAAACTCATGTATACATTTGATATCTGCACCCTTGCGGCAGTCGTGGAGGTGATAGTTGAAGGTGTGTATATATATATATATATATATATATATATATATATATATATATATATATATATATATATATATATATATATATATATATATATATATATATATATATATATATATATATATATATATATATATATATATATATATATATATATATATATATATATATATATATATATATATATATATATATATACAGGAGGGAGGTTCTCAACAAGTGTACATGTAAAACCATCGAACAAACAGCTGTACCTTCATTACGAGAGTTGCCATCCTCCACACACCAAACGTTCAATCCCTCGGTCCTTGTCAATTAGGGGCCACCAGGTATGCAACAGCCAGGAAAAGCTTGACGGTTATTTATCAGGGGTCGGGAGCAAGTTGGCAGAAAGGGGATACCCAAGACGATTTCTTGAAGACAGAATGGTTCCATCTCATATACCCTATCAGCACAGGCCACGGCCTCCGTCTGACCGAGTCCCCCTGGTCACCACATTCTTTTTTGGAGCTCAAAAGATGAATGGGATTCTGAGGGAACTGCAGCCTATATTAGCTTCGAATCCAGAGACTCGCGATGTGTTTGGGGAAATGCCTCGAGTGGCCTTCCGGCAGGGGAAGAATCTTGGTGAAATCTTGTCGCACCGGCACCCACGATCACAGCCCCAAGATTTAAGGGAACCAGGCCTACACCCCTGTCAACGGCCGAGGTGTAAGCTGTGTGAAATTGTCGTTGAAGACCGTCAATTCACATCGGCAAACACCTCACATTCTTACAGGTGCCAAGGCTCAGCAGAATGCCAATCAGCAAAGTGCGTCTATCAGCTCACCTGTAAGAAGTGCACCGATGAGAGAGCGTTCTATGTTGGCAAGACGGAGACATCACTCAACCTGAGGATGAACAACCACAGAGCGTCTGTTCACCAACCCCAACGACGGCCCGTAATGTTGCATGCTAGGTCACACAGTGCAACGTTCAATGAGTGCTTTGAAGTGAAAGTGTTGAAGAAGATGCCCGACTCAGCAAATGGCAGGTTGCTCCAGCAGTCGGAGCGCGCCCACCGATGGGTACTTCATTCTAACCAACCTCCTGGCCTCAACATAAATGATTGAGGGACAATCGCCATGATACAAGTGTCAAGGATTCAATTTGGAAGCGATGCTTTCATACATCACAAAACATTTTTTCCTTCTACCGTTTGACAAAGATTTCTTCGAAATATCAATCTATCACTCTTTCTCTTCTATCTGTGAAATTTTCTTAAAAACCAAGTCTATATATATATATATATACTCATAATTGGTTGGCTCAGTACACTCTAGGGCTAGCCCGAAAGTGGATTTTTCATGACGGAATTTGACGACCATTCATCATTATTTTCCTAAGAACAGGAGAATCTCTACTTATCAATCGTTGACGGGTTAATAGGGCATATATGATTGTTGGTAGGTGGGTGTACTTACTACAGTCTTAATAATCATGACTCGGATTTTCAAGATTTTTACCTTTTCAACTCGAAAAACTTCAAAAACCAAACATGACAATAAATGGAATAAACACCTATTCAAGAGGCTAAGTAGGTAGGTAAATTAAAGTTTTAACTTTTTTAAATTTTGAAGTTTTTTATCACAGAATTTGAGGACCATTCAGCATTATTCTCCTAAAAAAAGGAGAAATATCAGTCGAATGTCTGCTTATCAATAATTGACCGGATCAATAATTGGCTCGGATTTTAATTTTTATATTTTTCCCCTTGATGAAAATGGAACAATTATTATAGATCATTGATTTCTTTCCATGCCACTGAGCCTTTTTTATTCAACTATGCAATGGAGAATACCCACGTATTTGTTGCCCACATGTTTGTATGCTACATAGTCACCATTCGGACGAGACATAAGCAGTTACTTTTTGATTCAATATGTGGACGTTTTGATGACGTCATTACCGCCTATTTATGTATACTGCTTGTTTTATATGTATAATCCTCAACATAGAGGTGAGCTGTGAACATCGATACTGCTGCCCGAGGAGTCGTGGTATCTGTTCTGCTCTTTGCTGTAGCATGGATTAAGACGTAGCGACAGTGACGCCATTGCCGAACTCCACGTAATCTTGGAAAATAAAAATATATTTATGCTATTCTAGCGAACCGATTCGATTCTCCTCATCAACAAACAGCACTTTCAACAAATTTTGTAACATAAAGAAATTCCGGAACCTTTCAAGTAGACCCCAATAAATTTTTTAATTTTTTTTATTTTTCAAACTTCATAATAAGTATAGGTACAGAAAAAATGGTACCTACTTATCGGCCTTGGTACCTTACTGGAACTTACTAACTGGAATATAGTCAGTCTAACTGAGAAGGTGATTTTGAAATCTAATCTGTGTGCCTATTATAGTTTATCCCGGCCAACTTGTTTAGTTATACATAGGTAATTGAATTTAAACTATTTTCAATAATGTGGGTACCACCTAGGTATTATCTAGATGGGTAGTCCAAGTAGAATACTACCCCGGCAATTCGCCCATAGGGTCATGCTGTTTGACCTTCTGTTCTTTGAACACGTCCCTTGGTTATAGCACCCGTTTGGAAACTCTTACCTCAAAATCTTCAAATAAAATGATAAATTACGTAGTATCTAAGCAAGTTTTGCTAATATTGCTGAAGAGGATATGTCGACTGTCGTGATTCCCTCTCAGAAACCTCTCCTGTAAATAATATCATACGGTTTGACCCAATAAACGCGGAGAACGCCAAGCTGGGGTTTTCCCTAACCGCCATCGGCCCCAACCGACTTTAACGGCCGATTGTGGACCGGGGACGGGTGGAAAAGTCCCTATAAATATTCGCCCTTTTGGCCCAGTTCAGCATTCGACGATCCGACACCCGAATTGCGACTTCTCTCCCTAGAACCTCTCTCTCTCTCTCCCTGTCGAATTCCTCTCTCTCGTCCTTTCTCCCAACATCTCAAAAGATCTCCTGCTGTTGGTGAAAACCGCGGGGAGCACGCCCTCAAAAGATCTCCTGCTGCTGGTGAAAAACCGCGGGGAGCACGTCTCTAAAAGATCTGCTGTTGGTGAAAACCGCGGGGAGCACCTTCCGAAAACACTCCTGCTGTTGGTGAAAACCACGGGGAGCATACTAACTCCTGCTGGAGGTGAAAACCGCGAGTCCACACATCCCATAGGAGCCCTCCTCTCACTCTTCTCCTTCTCCACTTTCTCTTCCGCTCCGCTGCTCTTTCGTGAAGTAACTCACGACTCTGGTGAACCCTACTCTCCATCCGACTGTTCGTGAGAGACACAAAACACTTCTCACGAAATAGGTGACTCCACGTGCCTCTCACGACATCGATCATCATAAGTTAAAGTTTGATTCCACCATAGAAAATTCTAATAATTCTTACCGTCTCTCGATTTTACGATTGTTATGTTGAAAATCGATGTCTAACTATTTGAATGAGTCAGTCGGTATCGATGACACAGGGGAAAGCTTAGGAAGTGGATTTTATTTTCATGGGACAAAGGGTTGAACAGAAGTTGTTGGATTGGTCCCATATGGCCTGCAAAAAATGGGCCCCTTCCCGCCAGAGGATGTATTCATAAATTACCACTCACACCCTTCCCCATTATGAAGTTATTCTTTCAGCCTGCATCACTCTTTTCCAGGTTTTCTGTATTGATTTTCTCTAATTCTCTCTCTTTTGGTTTATTATTTTCAATAATGAACCATTGGAATCGAGCATGAAAAAAAAAATTCTTACCCCCCCTCAAAATTTGATGGTTTACGTTTCAAGGTATGTAGAATCCAAAACTGCAATAAAAACGCTGCAAATCCCTGCACAACGGTTTATTATTTTGTATAGAATACCCTTCTGTTACAGATCACAGCTCTATGTATAGATAACCCGTCTATATAATATGATATGTACTATTCTATTATATGCATATTATGTAGATCGCAGACACTCCGTAGGTTAGTACCTAACCCCGTACTCGTTACTAGGTACCTACCTAAATCACAAATGTTGCTAAAATAATTCTGCCGATGACAAACAGTACCTAACAAAAAGAAACACACATAATGAAGTTCTGAAAAGAAATTGTTGATGAGGAGTGAAAAAAGTTGCAAAAGTACCTACCAACAAACTCCAGCCCCTTCTACGTAGATGGTATAATTTACCGTTCTGTAATAATTTACCGTTGAGTAATGATTTACCGTAGTAATAATTTACCCATCAATAATACTTCAACGTTTGTTCAAGTTTCACTACCTACCAACAAACTCCAATAGAGCCATCATTTTTCAAATTAAATAATATCACAGAACAACCAACTCGACTTCATACTCCGCCAATATAATCAGGTGATCCCTACCAATGATTGGCCGTATTCACAAATTCCTATTGTGGGCGCGTCTCTGGTTACGAGATTTGGTTTGGATTGTATACAATTTCATTCACACTGGAGTCGAAAATGCCTGTCGGTGCAAACTTCGGGGCCTTACTGTGAACGAACGGCTGGACGTACGATGCTCCGGATGGTCTTAAAAAACTCGCAAGTTCAAGAACTATTTAAAACCGTAAAAATATTTACGTAAAAAAATGGTATAGGCGTTTTGAAAATTTCAACCCCTATTTTGAACCCCTTGGAGATGACTCACAGTAACGTCGAGCTTCGAGGACCAACTAGACGCCGAACGGAACCTATAACCCGAATTTCATCAATTTTTTTTCATGGTAACTAAGAAAAGTGGCCCGTACGGCGTACGGCGTACGGCGGACAGACAGAAATATTTTTATTGCAGTTTTGGATTCTACATATCTTGAAACGTAAACCATCAAATTTTGAGGGAGGGTAAGAATTTTTTTTTTCATGCTCGATTCCAATGGTTCATTATTGAAAATAATAAACCAAAATATTTCTGTCTGTCCGCCGTACGCCGTACGCCGTACGGGCCACTTTTCTTAGTTACCATGAAAAAAAATTGATGAAATTCGGGTTATAGGTTCCGTTCGGCGTCTAGTTGGTCCTCGAAGCTCGACGTTACTGTGAGTCATCTCTAAGGGGTTCAAAATAGGGGTTGAAATTTTCAAAACGCCTATACTATTTTTTTACGTAAATATTTTTACGGTTTTAAATAGTTCTTGAACTTGCGAGTTTTTTAAGACCATCCGGAGCATCGTACGTCCAGCCGTTCGTTCACAGTAAGGCCCCGAAGTTTGCACCGACAGGCATTTTCGACTCCAGTGTGAATGAAATTGTATACAATTCAAACCAAATCTCGTAACCAGAGACGCGCCCACAATAGGAATTTGTGAATACGGCCAATCATTGGTAGGGATCACCTGATTATATTGGCGGATTATGAAGTCGAGTTGGTTGTTCTGTGATATTATTTCGCTTGAAAAATGATGGCTCTTTTGGAGTTTGTTGGTAGGTAGTGAAACTTGAACAAACGTTGAAGTATTATTGATGGGTAAATTATTACTACGGTAAATCATTACTCAACGGTAAATTATTACACAACGGTTCATTATACCATCTACGTAGATGGGGCTGGAGATGTTGGTAGGTACTTTTGCAACTTTTTTCACTCCTCATCAACAATTTCTCTTCAGAACTTCATTATGTGCGTTTCTTTTTGTTAGGTACTGTTTGTCATCGGCAGAATTATTTTAGCAACATTTAACTCGTGATTTAGATAGGTACCTAGTAACGAGTACGGGGTTAGGTACTAACCTACGGAGGGTCTGCGATCTACATAATATGTATATAATAGAATAGTATATATCATATTATATAGAAGGGTTATCTATACATAGAGCTGTGATCTGTAACAGGAGGGTATTCTATACAAAATAATAAACCGTTGTGCAGGGATTTGCAGCGTTTTTCCTATACTAGTCAGAAGTGCGTGCATTAATTATCTTGGTTTTATGATTTTTCCATCTTTTCTGTTTCAGCGGACAGCAGTTTCCTATTGGCTAATGCACAAATAGTTGACTTTCCCATTGTCTACTGCAACGAATCCTTCTGCAAAATCTCAGGCTACAACAGGGCCGAGGTGAGTTTGTTGTTTTGAATGAGTCTCATAAAGAACAATCGATTCCTTGATAACTGGATGTTTTCGGCACACATTAGTTTTCAGTTTTGTTCAGGCATCCTTCAACTTGTTGCTACACAGTGATCACACAACATGAAGGCCTAATCAGATGTTTCTGGAGTTATCTACCTATGTTTTGCGGTTTCTGGTTGTCAGATCTATGCGGTCTGGAGGATGGTACGCGGCGTGTGGTTAGCAACAGGTTAGCAACTCGGGAGAGGGAGTGCGCACTTAACGATGAAGCAGGTCTACTAAAGGAGGAAGGGCTCGGAAGTGGGTCTTTTGTTCTCCTACACATCCTCCGCGTTCATAATTATAATTACCATCAGATTAGACTCTTGTTCTTTCTAGTTGTTCGTCAACTTCCCCACACCGTTATCTGGAAAGGAATGAGGCCCTAGAACGTAGTGTAGCCACTACTCGAAAAACTCTATAATAGATAGATAGATAGACCTCCCCGACGTTATAGTTCTTGGTCATATAATCGTATACAAATCATTTTGGTTTGTTATTTTTCAAGAATGCACGTTTGGGAATCGACCACAGGAAAATATTTTTTAACTCCCCTCAAAATTTGATGGTTTGCGTTTCAAGGTAGGTAGAATCCGAAAATGGAATGAAAAAAATTTCTGCCAGTCCACGAACCAAAATTAACGAAATATAATTTGTATGATGCTCCATTTGGGTTTTAATTGGTCTGCAAAGCTACGTGTTATTCAGTCATCTCTAAGGGGCGTGAAATAGGGGCCGTAACTCGAATAGAACGATATGGACTTCATGGAAACCTGATTGTAATCACGCATGGCTTTATGAAATCGAGTTGGTTGTACCATGTTTATTTCATTTGAAGAATGATAACCTATTTTGGGTTTTGTTGATAGATACCTATCTAAGCTACCAGCCAACTTTTGTAACTGATTTTGGTCTATTATTCTGTGAATAATACACCTGTGTATTCGCTCAGCAAAAAATTGTTATAACACCCTCTCAAAATTTTTTCTTTTCCGTTTCAAGGTGCGTAGGTTCCAAAAATGCAACGTCCGTCCGCCGTACGCCGTCCGCCGTATCACGCATAACTGCTTCATTTTCGGTTTAAAAAATTCGTTCATTCGCACACATGCTCCATTTGGGCCCTAGTTGTGTTCCGAAACTTTTCAGCCCGATCGGAATATACCGAGGGGTGTTATGAGGTAAAATGTGTATAAAAATAGGTGCTTTTTGTGTTTTAGTCACATTTTAGTAACATGAGCTTTTGAGGTATCGTTTTCCATGTTTTTGGGACGAGAAGACCGAAAGTAGACTTTTCCATCATTTTCCAAGTAGACTTATTTTTCCATGTTTTGAGGAACGAGAAGACCGAATATGAAGTCGATTTTGATCAAAGAGTGGAAAATTGAAGTTCTACCAAATGTTCAGCTCCCAAAATTGATTTTTTTATGAGTCAAAAATCTGGAAAATCCTCTGAAATCACCATCAATTTGTACACTTACTCTAGAAAGAGTGTCAACACGTGGACGAAGACGATTTAATGGCACTACCAATGATCAAAGATAATTTGAAAAAAAGGAGCGTACATAATTCGTGTTTTGGGGGCCAAGATTGATGGAAACCATCAGAAATAGCTATTTCAATTATTTCACATGAAAGTAACAAAATGAACAGCCAACATTTGTGTACCTATCTCCAATAGAATAATAAACCCATGTGACAAGGACTTTGTAGCGTTTTGGCGATTTTATTTGGTTTCAAATTCGGTGGGTAGTTGGAGTGGAGCTCCTAGATGGCCCCCTAGGAATTTCAGAACGATCGGATCATTGGTTATGGCCAGAGAGAATGCGCAAACGAGATTCCGATATGTAAACAATTTCTCACGAATAAATGGCGCCCAATTCGCATTCGGTGGTTAGTTGGGGAGTAGCTTCTAGACGGTCACCTGTGAGTTTCAAAGTGCTAGGACTACTGGTAGCATTTTCTCGATTATGGGCTTTCCTGGGAGAAGCACGAGGGTATCTCCCTAACCTCGTCTACGCAGAAGAGGTATCCTATACAGGAAAATAATAACTCGTTGCGTCATAAGTTGCAGAGTCTGCATTATTATTCAATCTTGACTTCATCATAGCTCAGTTTGTGTATCCGTAGATTTCTACAGATAAAACAACTCTCGGTAATTGTAATTAATAACGAGAACTTCGGTAGTAATTCGAATTGAGGAAGTTGTGCGTGTGGCAGGAATTTGCGGACACATTGACGGACAGACACTGAACCAAATTTGTTCATGTAAGAAAGTTCTGAAAATTTCAGCCCCAATTTTGCACCCCTTAGAGATAACTGACAGTAACGCGCGCGCTCTACAAACCTAATTTCGTTAATAATGGTTCTTGGTAGGTAACTAAGAAAAGTGATGCGTGCGGAGGACCGATAGAAATTTATGTATTACATTTTGATTTCTACGCACCTTGAAACTCAAACCATCAATTTACTATCGATAATTTCATTATTGGGAATAATAAACAAAAATGAATGTTGAAGTTCATTTTGAGCTCTGTAGACATCGATCGGTTCTTGATCCTAAAAACCGTAGTAAACGAAACGATATCGCTTTCCTCTATTATTTTGTCCTCCTATCATGATCACATTTTTGGTTTTGTGAATAATCAAGTAAACAGATTGAGAATTTCGGTTCAAAAGCAATTAAAAGCATTGAACCAAGCAAACCTACATTACAGATTGCATAAATATATTAAAGGATGTGGAACGCTATCGAATTGAGGAAATTTTACCTCTCTCCCACCCCTCAATAATTACCATACTAGCATAATGAATTATACTGTCTCGAATCAATATGTACCTAATTATTTTTATAGTTACCTATATAATCAGACTCTCTACGTGTCTGCCTTGTATTTTACAGGTTATGCAGAAATCCTGTCGATGTACCTTCATGTATGGGGAGCTTACGGACAAGGAGACCATAGCCCGAATAGACGAGTGCCTTGAAACCCAGTTACACGACCAGTTCGAAATCCTCCTCTACAAAAAGAACAGTGAGTCATATTTTCGATAGAAACTACTTGGAACACATGGACGTAATAGAATGTTTTTGATTCGATGCTCTCCGTTACTGAGCTCTAAATCTGAGGGTGTAATGGGTATCTGCATACCCAATTTACCTATATTACGGGTATATTAGGTGACATAGAACACTTTGAGTCCCAACAGATTGGGGATCAAAGGAACTCTTCATTATTTCAGAAACCTATGGGTTTCTAACTAACGTTATAGACCTATGGTAATTATAGACCCGTTTAGCCTGGACGGGTCATTGACCTTAGGCTCATAAACCAACATAAGTTTAGATCTTGTATTATGTATATAATAGACTCTCTAAAAATCATTATATTTGTTGTATAAAGTATTTGCTGAATAAAAAAATTGAATTGAAAAATTGAATTGAAAAATTGAAATTGAAAATTGTTATCACGCCCTGGATGATCTACGAGTCTTAGAACTCATGTTTTTGGTTAATTTCAATAACCTTTGGAATCCAGCATGAAAAAGAGTAAATGAAAAAATAAACATAAAAATACATAAAATCCCCCCCCCCCCACCACTCAAAAATTTATGATTTGCGTTTCAAGGTATACGTAGAAATCTAGAATGGAATTGAATAGTTTCTGTCTATCGGGGTTTTGAAAATGTCGTGCACAGAAAACAGTGATCTATCATCTATACAAGAAAATAATAAGCCTTTGTATAATCATTTGCAGCGTTTTTCCAGTTTTCTTCGAATATAATATACCATCACTCCGAGGACTACTGTCGTTTCAGATTTTGATCCCCATTCATTTCAAATTTATGTGCAAGTTCAAAATTTATTATCTATAGGTCTTATAATTAGTAACTGAGAGCATCGATCAGTATGACTTGTCTCAATAGTGCCTTGAAGTTCGAGTAGGTAGGTACTTATTACAAATAGATACGATTTGTTGCAATTATGTGATTCCGTGTGTTTGCTCTCGATATATTGATAAGTGTGGCCATGTGAAAACCAATACTTTTGTTGCTTCTGGCATCAAAACAGGCTTCAATAAGTGTTTTCCATTATTTTTCACAACAAAACCGCAGCCGTATGTAGGCTTGAGACTCCCTGTAAGTTGTGGGGATCAGTGATTTTCTTTTCAGTAAATGTTTTTCTTGTATACAGCTACCAAAAAGTGGTTCGATGGGAACAAGGAAAATTAATGACAATTTCTTGTTCTTTGTAATAACATCCCTTTTCGTTTTAGGTTGTAAAATCCAAACTAATTTACCTATGGAGAACAATGGAAATTGCAGTATCAAATTGAAGTTTTGACATATTGTGTTGTATAGATTTGGTTGTTACTTGACACGAACTATTTGCTTTTTCTTCTACCTTTTCTATTTATATTTCGTCCTGTCTCATCGTGACCTGTAGTGACTTGCTGAGTAGTTAGATTTTTCTTCCCGCTGCATGTTATTATTATCCAGCATTTTGTATGGAACATCGAATACCAGGTGAATCGGGCAGCTTAGATTCAATTAAGTACGTGGAAAAAAGGGGGATGATCAGTTATTTTAGACATGGAGCTCTATCATGACTGCTATGTTTGATGGTTGGATCCTGATCACAGTTTTAGCGTCTGAAATAGGAAATATTTTCATCCACCTCAAAATGTTTATAGGAGATGGGAAAAGGGAGGGCATTGATATCACACATGCTCTGATATTCAATGGATCACGCCTTCTTCTTTGTCCACGTTCAATATAACTTCAAAATGTGAACAAAAAATTGAAATAAGCAGTTTTCGGCCCGATTCGCCTGGATGCTTTGAGTAGAACACCCATCTGAGAGCACAATCATTATGGTAAGACTATTCAAGTTATAAGCACTCTTCTCAAAACCTTCTCACTGCACCATTGAAATTGTAGATGTCCGCTTCATTTCAATGGTAAGAGTACCCGGCTTGCGGACACCTGTACACCCGTTCGAAGGTTGCCATAATAAACTCTGATAGGTACAAAACTGTATACTTACGCACAATGCATAATACTGTTATGTAAACGGTATTAGCTTTTATATTGCTCAACACAGAAAAAATACATGATCGAAGCACAGTTATTAGATACCAACATTTCAGTGTGATATTTGCAGTTCTGTACTATTATAGCTGATCATCGTTTGCGTGGATCCATCTTCATGTATTGTACAAGCTCGTTCATGTATTGTATAAGCTCGTTTATATCCAGCACGTTGATTTAATCAATAATTTAGTTACAATATCATCAGCTTTATTATTTTGTTTGAATATCCCTCATATAAATTCTCTAGTACATACCTACATCATAAGGTCAAGTTGACCGTTAAAAGAATGTAAGTAAGGAGTAGTGCAGAGGAGACAGGAAGACTAAATAATCAAAGGAAATTGTTACAATATATAATCAGGTTACAAGATATAATTAAGTATGTAGGTAAAAGGTCATTCTATCAACTTGGATGCTCAATGATATTGGGTAGCTGTTGCAGATAAATAAGTTGGACCATCAGTCCTCATATATTACCTTCGCACTCGTACGATTTGGTATACTGTAGATGCAGCTAATATCAATCTGTGATTGTAAATGTTTAATATTTCGTTTAAAAAAAATAATTTTTTCGATCAATATGAAGATTTTCAGAAATGAATCAAACCCTGTTGCTTTAATTTTAAATACCCCAGAGAGCTATCAAAGAATCATACATCCTCTTGCATTACTAGATATGACCAAATTAATATTTTCAGTCAAAACCTGATTTGGCAGCAAAAGATGTGTGCATCACTTCTCTGTGGACGGACCGTCTTAAAGACACATTAACTAGGTACTTACTGGTTCTATAAATATTAGTTTTTTCCGATTCAACCAAAGCAATGGAATATTTATTTTCACTTTGGATGGGAAACTTTTCTTTGTATCCAACATAAAAACTCCCAATAGCGTTTTACATTTTAGAGCTTTCTGAACAAAATCTGGTCGGTGTCTGTCCATCTGTGTCCGCAAATCCTTGCCACATGCATAACCTCCTCAATTCAAATCCCTCGTGCCAGATGGGCCTTAAATGGTCCCATATGAATTTCAGAACGATCGGACCACTGGTATGACCACTGCGCATGGCAAACGCGAAAACCGAAGTACTCAATTTCTCAATGAACTAGTGGCTCGATTTTGCTCAAATTTGGTGGGTAGTAGGAGCGGAGCTTCCAGATGGTTCCCTATGAATTTCATTGCAATTGGACCACTGGTATGACCGCTGAAATTGCGCAAACGTGAAATTTTTCACGAACCTATGGCCCGATTTTGAAGACATTTTCAGGAACTTCTCTTCAAATTAGACGTTATGCTTCATATGTAACAACAAATCAAATTTATATATAGAATACTTGAATCCACCCAAATCTGTACTTGTTTATCATACGTTTGACTGACCTTTACGACTGTGTTATCGATAAGAGGAAAATGTGTGCCAAGAAACTTGGAGACGTTTTTCCTTAATCACTATCGGAACAGTGTCCATCAAAATTTTCAAGTCAGCCACAGCGAAAAAGGCACCAGTTCCACGTAAAACACAGGAAGCCAGCTTTTCTTCTGGGATAAATTCATAAATACAAAAGGAGGTTCTAGCTGATCTCCTTCCTACAGTCCTTTTTGGCTTAAAATTGCATGGAAGAGACCAGAAAGCAATGGCTGTACATCATAATTTCACGATCTTGGCAGAACATCAATCTATTAATACTTACGATTCAAATGAAATAAAAATATTGGAGTTAACCTCCAGACCTCCTTCCTTGCTATCATCAGTAATCTTTCCTGCTGTTTTAGAATGAGCTACTTATGCTAAGAGAATGGGCAATATTCGTGGGTTACTAATTCTCCTTTTTTTGCCAAATTCTGCTCACTGAGGGAAATTAACTTGTATTGACCACATATGAGGTGTTCATGAAAGATAAGATGCAGAAAACGAGTGAGAAATTTGAATTTCTGAGTTCCCGCTACTAATGACGGATCAGGTAAATTGCCGACTAGTTCAATTCAAATTCTGCTTAGAGCGCTTGTTATCACCTTAAATTATGTAAGGAACCGCAATGGATGGATGGAAGGAACTGCAAATTTATAAATGCATTTAAAAATTATGTCCACAAAATCAAACCAATGGAAAGGTAACGGCAAAGGTTCTTGAAGGTTGCCAAGAAGGTTTGCTATTTCTAATGGTGGGTTGTTGGCAACACTGAGAACCTTTTCCTCAGAGGCTTCGCTCCGCCTCCTTGGGCCAACAGCCAATCAGACGTCAATGGACCTGGTGCGTCACTTTTTGCCGCATCACCCTCATTTGAAAAATAACGCTTATTTCTGAAAACGGGCTTCAAACTACCATTTTCCCACAGTTCTGAATTTAAAAAAAAAAGGAAACATTGCGACGGATATTTCCCATTCGACCTATAATCCTTAGTCGTACACATTTTAATGAATTATTTTAATGAATAGGTTTATTTTGCGTTAGAATGTATATTTTAGGCACTAATACTGTAGTTAAGCAATAATAACATAATTATAGAATCCAACCATCAATTTTTCCAGCCATGGTGATGGGGTGTGACATATTGATCAGAGTGACTAAGGTTTGAAGTTTAAGTACCTAAATAAAATAAATTGGTAACTACGTACAAATATATTATTTATATTGCTATGCAGCTATTCGTTCATATCATTCGAGTAACGAATTGACAGGTCGTAACGTTAGGTAACTGGGTCCATTTACCATATTAATGTTTTTTCGAATGTTCGCCTTTTTAATTGAATGAACTAAGTCATTTAGTTTCATGGACTTTTGATCCAATTACCCGACTTCACCTAACTCTCTTCTTACCCTTATCTTATAAGCAGGAGACGTTTATAGTAAACCACCATAATGTAGTTGAAAAATGCTTGGCAGCCGAGGTACTGATCAAACTGTCCATCATTTTACAATAGCTTGCTTAAAACACTTGAATAAGAAACAAGTACCTACCTCAACACTAAAATCCAACAAATTATATCCACTCACAAAGCACTGCCATAATATTCTAAACTTCAAACGGATAATCAAGGGCATGGCTTTCGATCAGCTTTCTCTCAATTTGCCATCTTATATTATCTCTCCATGCTTTTGGGAGCCCTGCAATGACCCAAATCAAATTTTCAAATAGGCAAATCCGTATTTCCGCATGTGCTGAATCCTAATTTCTCAATTTATCCAAGATGAAAGCGTAAAAGAATATGTTTATGTGATAACCATTTTCCATCCTGATACCAACCTGTTACCTATATAAGTGCTTTTGAAAGTCTTCCGCTAGCTCAATTTATTCGATACTATTGCTTTCTCTATCTGGCCACTCACTCAAACCCTCTTCAAGCCTCTTATATTCACTGTATCAGACGAATTTTGGTTTCTTTGCATACTTGTAGGTATTTCATCTATCCTTCAACCCTGACAAGTATTTGCGTTGTTATTTCCATTAGATTCCATTAAGTATTGACTTTTATAAATAATATAATTATTATTAGGTGGTAAATTATGGCACCTGATTATTTTAAAGTAGTTTCGGTGCATTCTTTACCCGTGGAATTCCTTCATCCTCTTTGTATATAACTTCTTGGCCCTTATTATAATCCCTCTTCAATCGCTTTTCCAACAACACAATTATTGTCAGAACTGATGGGATAGAATTAGCTTCCATTTTACTATGTCTACGTAGGTGAACAATATCAAGTTTTTAGAAGATTTTATAAGTTTCAGAGGGTTTTTATTAGTAAATATTATTAATAGTATTAGGACGTTATAATGAAAGGATGACCAAAACAGCTAAGTACGGCAAAACTCGTTCGCGACGACTGATATGAAGCTGAAGCTTAGTTCCTTCGCCACAGTTTATTTTATTTAATTATCGTTATACAAGAATAATGTTTAAAAAAGTTTATTTTTGTTTTCGTCACCCTGGCTGCAGGCACTCCCAAAGGTACGTTTGATCCGTTACTACAATTCAAATTACTAAACAATTCAAGTATCAAAACAAGCTATCGACGTAAATTTTAACAATTGATGAGGCGAATACATTGATGAGTAATTAAAATCGATACTAAGTTTGTCAATGCAAGGTAAGTTGGGTATCTCACATTTTGCATTCTATTTATATGTATACATGGGCATGTATTGGTTACTACGCCACCAACCCTGCTGACCATACAGATTGTCTTAAATCATTGAAAAAACGGGTACTGTTTATATTTCAGGAATTTTCCTTTTCGTTCAAGTAATTCATTCACAACAATTAGTATTAGGTACCTAATTAATTTATGAAAACGTCAGAAATTGAAGTTGCCATTATCATTTTTTTATTCGGAAGAAATTGTCTCTTCTCTTGATAATCAATATGTAATTACCAATGTATTGGATGGTATATATGAAAAACCATTCCAATAAAAAGGCTTTTACTTAGAAGTAGAGACTGCTTTGAATAATCCACAATCTTCTCCGCAGTAGAATATTTATACATTTTAATCATAATTAATACGCAAGACTGTGGATGATGTGTAGGTAATTAATGTAATTTATTGCAATCATACCATGATCATTAACTGCTGCACCTAATTAATCCTGAACAGTCTGGTCGACTTAATCCTTGTTTGATCTGGTCCATCCGTGGGATAAACTACAGGACCCACCAGAACTGGCATGCTTATTCAGGTTTTGATTAAATGAAACATAGTTTCAATGAACGTTTGAGTAATTAAAATATTAAAGGCTACATCCACCAAATGTAATTTCTTACATTAGGTTGAAAGATAAGCTGATTCTTTTATTGACACCAAAATTTTGGGCTATGGTCAGCTGGGTTATCAAGTATTTGAAAGGCATTAAGACTGCGCTGTTTAGACATTCATGTTATAGATATTAGTGAACTGTGGCCGACATCGGTTGATCGAATCGTTTACAAATTCATGCATCATTCAAAATGTTTAGTTGCTAGATCAGATACTTTCTGACAGTCAAAGCATCACATACAGACGCAAGCAAGCAGTCTAGACTGAGTTAGTGTCTATGTTTAAATCCTGCATTTTCGTGTAATAATCCTTCTTTCAAAAAACAAGTGGCGTGTGCGTAGTCTATCTTATTATTTGTGAAACGATGTATGGTGTATATTTAGGTTTTTTATGATGATGTTGTTGGTGTTCATCACGTAAGGTATAAAGCGTTATTGTTATTCCATTTGTTTAGGTTTGTTGCATACAATCCTGCATAGGATGGGTTGAAGAAAGTAGAACAAATAACATGATTTACCAAGATTACTTTGAAGAAATTGAAGGAATGAGTTTGGCAATAGCATATCTACGAGGTACTAACATTCTTTTCGTGTTTTGGTGGTCAACGAAGTTTAAGGGAATTGTTTGTTGTGACGTATTAAGTATGTCTAAGATGGTTAACTTGATTCCTATTAAAAAACTCAAGTACATTCTCGTCTCCATTTCAAAAACACTACCTGCATCTGTAACCAAAACACATGTTCTTTCATATGTATTGGTATTTCTTATTTTCGTATATATTTATCTTTTGACTGTCTCACCAAGTCACAGAAGTTGTGTTTGACAGCAAACAGAAGCGTCACCAACGGCTTTCAATGTGTTGTGTCTTTAGTTTGATCGTCCTCATCCACATAGGCTCACTATATTGAACTAGTTGACTACATTGAATATTTCTGAAGATTCTAAATACACTTTCAATATGGCACTTTACTTGCAAGAATTTAAAATTTTAAGGGCTGCTCAGTAAAATCAAAATATCATTATTGCGGTGTTCAATAGAAATTAAGGTGATGTATGGACGATTCCTACATTTCATGGTGACTTCATCCTTAATAAAACATTGTTACCACTCATTCTAGATTTCCCGCACAAACTATAGCTTACGTAATATGAAGACTTAACTAAAACCAATACACTTAAATACCAGATCTCCACCAAAGCAGATATTTCCCATTTGATGAATAAATAAATAAATAAATAAATTATGTTGAACTATTATGTTGTTGAATTTGGAGTTGAAATGGCGATCCGTTGCTAACTCATGGACCCTCTTGTTTCTTATCAAACCACATTCACAGTTTTACCGAGTTTTAATGTAGGTACCTAACTGATACATTTTCATCGCTACTAGCAGTTCAGATACGTTTTCATTATTTGCATGGGTCTAGAAATCCGTAGAAGTATTTAGTGTACGGTTATCATGAATAATTTATTGCGGCTCTTGTCGTGCACACTTCCACCTTGGATTTGGCAATTTTATTCGCGCCTAATTAAATTTATTGTTCCGAGTTTCAAATCAAACTCAACGCCAACTTTCACTTGTCAGCCGATGTTAGTTAATTGTTCTTGAACAACAGTAGGATATTTCTACTGGATTTATATAGTTGGACTAATTATTTAGATAATATTAATGTATTAACGTAATAATTTACAAACTTGAGCTATGAAGACATAGGTCACCAGTCCAGATTTATCGTTTTTTAAACGGTGGGGTTCAAATCAAGTTTCATTATTCCTAAAAACGAAAGAGGATCCTGGTGAAGAAGTCGCAAATCATTGGGTTTCTGAGTTAGGTAACTTTATTTCAATTAACCATCTATTGACAATCGACATGTAAGTAGTAATCATATGACGCTAATCTTTCGACAATTTCGTCGTCACAGTATTACAGTATTGAGCAATATAGTTTTTTGACCCTGCGCAGAAACGCCGCTATGGCTTCTACTGCAGATAGCGCCCATCAAGAACGAGCGGGACCTCGTCGTCCTGTTCCTCTTGACGTTCCGAGACATCACCGCCCTCAAACAGCCAATAGAGACGGAAGACACGAAAGGAGGTAAGTCGTACGTCCACCACACTGTAGTGACAGGCTGGCTCTGCACAGAAATGTTATGGCATCCAACTTTTCTTCTTAGCAGATTTGTCCACCTTAGGTCTGATATATGTAGATACATAATAATTATTATGTCGGGCACCTACCAGAACAAATGTATTATTTCTCTTGAATTTGGTCTAAATTCAAAATTGGCAAAACCGTCTTATCAATACATTTTCCGTTGATAATAATCTAGCGATTCCAAAAGGCAACGGGAATGAGAGGGACACTACTTCAGATTATTGGACTGAATGTACCACAAGATAGGTGGGGTTTAAGCAGTGTATCCTATACCAGACGGGATTGATTGTCATAATATATGTGCAGGTGTATGCTCTGTTCCTGGGGGTGCAATGTGGCTGATCCACTCACAGGCCACGTTTTTGATTGAGACAAGGACCTCTAACAATTTATTCTCGCCTGTAACAGTGGGAGTTCGGATACACTAACCACTCCTCAATCAGACCGAATACTTATCCTCATTGGAAGAAATGATGCCCCGTTTAATTTGCTTTTACTGTGTCAACAGAGTGGACGGTTACTTTAGCTTTTAGCTGTTTAGAGGTAGTTTTGGGGTGTCCCAAACAAAGCCAATACAAGCTGCAAATCCTCGCGGGACACCAGAATGCACTGAATAGACTGGGAAAATGAAATTCTCATTGTTAAAGAAAATGCATTGGCCGGTGCTGGCAAGTCCCCCTACGTTTCTAAGAGGCCACTTTTTTTGACGCCATGAACCAATCATTAAGATTGCCCTTTTAAAATTTGCAGATTTCAGCCAAATATCGTATTAGCTTAGTGGAGTCCTACCCGTTACTGACGGAGTTGTGTAGTTACCAGTAGGTACCTACCTAAACACGAACATTGAATCCTAAATCAATTAATCACTAGCCCAATGTATTAACTATGCGTAAATAAAATTAAAAACGCAGGACGAGAGTTCACCCTAGTTTTCATATTAACCAAGCCATTGATCGAATTGTACATAACGTCCGTTCTCTAAGCCTAAGTATCATAATTCATTCTGAGTGATGAGATTGGATTTTAGCACTTCCCAGAACCTACCTTGAGGATCATTTTTAATGGTTGTTTCTATTTTTTGATATGAACGTGTATCAATGGTGAGGTGCTAGTTCCCTAGATACTGGTTCTGTGTTGTGTTTCAGAAATAATCAGGTCTGTTTTCATAATCTCCAAGTGCTTTATTAATGATTTGGATAGGAACAGGGCGTTTACAAAACATTCCTTTGAAACTAAAATGACGGCTGATGGTCTTTGACGAATCACAGCATCGGTCGGTTCCTACATCAGATGTCAAGTCAATGACAATGTGATAATGATCCCCCTTTCATGTAACAGAGACCATGGAAAGATCCACGACTGGCCAAGGAAAGACATTCATTTGGCAAACTGCAGGTCTAGCGACACGCCCGCCAAGAAAACCAAAAAACTCGAAGCGATCAAGGGCACTGTTTACACGACAGAACAAGCAGGGTGTTCAAACCCCCCCCCCCCCCCCCCGCCCTTACCCGTGGGAACTCGGCCCCTTGGGGGTTGTCGGTTTTGATTTTTCTCACACCCATTCTCGAGGGGTCCCTGAGGAAGTGTGCCAAGTTCAAACCCTCGGGACCATCATCAGGTGCCAGAGTTATGGAAGTTTGAATCTGGAAGTTGAAATTTCGCCAGCATTTTATCCACGGGGAACTTTGCGCGAGTCCCTGTTCGGGCGCCAGTTAAGGAGAGAACCGAGACTTGACATTTTTAAAAAGATTTATTGGGCTAACACACACACACGTATAGAGATTCAACACAATACGAATACTATCACAACAGGCTGTGAAGTGAGAATGGGAATACATCGTAAACAAGCTGAGCCTTTATATATGATTTGGAACCTGTAAACAACTTATTCTGTAAACATCCATAAACAAGGTAATGAGCTAGCAATGGTAAACAATAAACATAGACCTAGGTCTAGATGTTTCCTTAATTTGAGGAAGTGTTCAAATCTGAACCGATCGGTCGAAAAGTTTTACGGAGAAAATTTTTATTGTGTGGGTACTGGGAAAAAATGTTTACTTCATCAATGCAAAAAGATGTGATATCCCCCCTCCCCCCTCCGCCAACAACCCTTGTTGTAAAAATTTACCCTCCATGAAAATCTCCTCAGCCGCGAAAAGGATTTATATCCATTTTACACAACAAAATAACATGCTTCGTGCTTCGCACCTCGCTCCTGGATGTGCATAAATAATATCGAAACCTGTTCTTCCCCCTCTGATGGTTATTTGGATATTATGTGTACAGAAACCTGTTCCTTCCCCCATAATCTTGAAATTTCTTTCAGCAGTGTTTTTTTTTGGGGGGGGGGGGGGGTTTATGGAATTTAGTTTTCTGTTCGAGATGAATATGGCTCTGGCAACGCACACTTTAGGTTCCAAAACAAAACTCTTTTTGTATTAGTAATCGCGGCAACTCGGCAGTTTTCGTGAACGTTTGATGAAAAATACCCAGGGAAACTCAATTAACCCTCCCGAATGATATGAGATTAAAGTATTTATTCAGGGAATCGCTTGATAGCCTCGGAAAATATATAAGTGACGGTCGATGATGACAAAGCCTCGGTGACCGTTTCCTCAGCTTGGATTAGCGTTTCATCGGTTCTAAATAGTATATGGAAAGGCACATAACACATCTGTTTGGAGCCAGCGTTATAGAGCTTCATGCTTCTGCTAGATGTTAGGTGCATAGATGCCACTTACTTGAAAATTAAATATGTGTTACATTGACCTCAAAATGTGTTGTATGTTCCGAATATTCATTGCATCATGTTTTCAATTGAATGAAATTCAATAATCATCATGTACTTACTAAATTTCTGTACAAGCTGCATTATGTTGCTTCCATGAGTCTGATTAAATTTTATTTGTTTGTGTTATGTGCTGCATCGAACTGGTTATGTGAAAAAAAATCTAACGTAAGGTAAAAGTGGTCTGTAGTTTGCTAGCTGCTTCCGTAGAATGCCGGCTGTACCAAAATAAGTAGTTAGCAAACGAAGGGACCCGAGATGTAAGAGGACTATAGTATGTGATTTCGAATGATGAGTTCCAGGATTAAGCAAATTCGCCAAGTTGGCGAGATCGGTGACGAGAAGCCGGTCGGTTTTGGTGTCACAGTTCTCGTCGCACCTTCCCAACCTGAAGGACACGACGAAACAATCCCACCTCGCTCATGTAAGGCCGATACAATATCTAGTTCTTCTATTACTTAATGCTCACTATAACCTATGTATACCATCTGTACTACAGCTGGGTCACCCATCTGCACAATGTGGAAATTTAGATATCTTTTGCTGTTGCTATCACGGACACTTTTTAAAGAGAAAGGCGATAAGGACTTTTTTGGGATTCTGTTTCCGTTTTCTGTTCTATATCCTATTTTTCATGGGAGTTGCCTTTTTAATTAAATCTTTTGCCAAATGAATGAACGTTTTTGCCAGATGACTAACCTTTTGCCAAATGAATTAATCCTTTCATCTTTTAAATTAAACCTCATGCGAAATAATAGACGTGGAAAGAAAAAGCACGTCATAAACTGGTAGAAGTCGGTGGGTACCTCATATTGTTACGTCAATACCTTCTGAGAGATAATGCGGTCGACAAAATTTGTCCATTGCATTAGGTATCTCTCAGAAAGTACTGACATGTTTACAGACGCTGCTGAGGAATTATTTACTTAATATTGAGATCAAAAACTTCTCTGTGACTCGAATGAAAATCTAACAAAAATCAATCAAATCAAATCAATTACAATTCATTATCCTATCAACTCTCTGAAGGTACTGACACGGAACGAATTGCCATACGATTTCTACCAATTTATGACGTGCTTTTTACGACCATATTTTTCGTATAAGGTTTAATTGAAAAGGAAAAATGTTTCATTCAATTGGAAAAAGGTTGAATTCAATTGGCAAGCGGTTCAATTCATTGGCAAACGGTTTATTGCATTTGCTGAGGTAAAGGTTTAATTAAAAAAGCACTTCCTGCATATATATTTCTTTATTTATTATTATACATATATATTTTTTCAACAAATTATTGCACAGCCACGATTGGAGTCGTTTCAAGGCGGATCCAAAAAATCTCCTTTCCAAATTGTCCTCAAATTCGTCGATTTTCATTCGAACAGAACGTCAGATTTGGTAAATCATAAGGTATACTAAGCAGCATATACTAAGTACGTAATGGTAGTAACTAAAACCTATTAATTAAAAGTACCTACGTTATTCCGAATGAAATTAGGGACGTGAACCAGAAGAGTGCCAAATTTCAGCTATAAATCGGTACAGTTTAATCGTAACTAACACATTGGAAAGATCCTTCTGAGATCATCAGTTAGAAAATAAGGAAGAAATAGGTACAGGGTTTTCTGCAGCTGTTCTTAGCAGCCCTCGTTAACCCTGTTCTGGACTAAATTCGAGTTTTATATTCGTTCATATTTTTTATTTAAAAAATATATTTGTGTATAGGGGAGAGTAGGCTAAAACCGGGTACCAAAAAGGTTAGGACCTGCGAAACCTCTCCACAACTCAAAATGGAAGGTGTTAAGTGTTAGCCAGTCTCAAATAGATGTAGCCGATCAGCTTATAGCAGGAATTGACGGAAATTAATTCTCCCTGGGCCTAATTTCAATGTTTATTTGCAAACTGTCAATTTCAATATTTTGAGAAAGGGTAGGGTAAAACCGGGTACAAGTCACAAGTGCTTCTGAAAGAGAAAATTTTAATTTTTAAATCAGACGACCATAAACATCAAACTAACACATTTTCAAAGAATCAACACACATTTCAAAACACAGTAACACATTTTCAAAAAGTCAGGAACACATTTTGAAAAAAAAGTCATATATTCGTTTTCACTTAATCAAATTAGGACAGTTAACATTCAAATTTATCAGAAATCGCATGTGAAATTATTGTTACCCTCTTCATGGCCACTGCACTGCTCATACCCACTGCTGGCAGATTGCAAATTTAATCCATCCATCGAAATCCCTCGAATCAGAGATTAACTCATTTCAGAACCTAAAAGCTTATGCTGCTTCACAGGATGATGATATTCAGCTTTCTCTCTTTCTATTATTTTTCTTCTCTCTTAGGGTTTTTTCCTTCTGTTGCTCCTTATTTACCAAGTCTTCTCTTTCGGGAGGTTTTCTTTGGTTTTCGTGGTTGGGTAACATAATATAACTCTTAACCAAAGAACAGGAATAACAACAATAATGGCATCAGATAGTTTCGAGAAACTAACATTAAACTGACGTGGGATCAAATCGGTTACTAGGGTAAGACCCGGGGTTACCCAACCCTTTAGTACCTGGTTTGACCCCTACAGAAACAAAACATTCAATATGGCCACTCTCCCGATCAGGTAGGGTTCCCTGACTCCTCTTGCGGGTAAAACATGCTTTAAAAACTATCGAAAACTATAAGCTACTTACCGAATATCATCATCCACATCCAAAGTCGAATGTTGCCCGAAGAAATATGTAGAATATTGGAAGATTTCTACCACTTTTTTTCAAATACGAAACTTTAAGCGCAAAAGACCCTTTCTTCTGCGAAAGCTATTGGCAAACTGTTCGAGTAGAGTTGTGAGAGTAGTTCAGCTCATAGCTCGCCTTATAGCAGCACCCACCAAGGAGATTCTTTGCTACCCAGTTTGACACGCCTGCCCGGTTTTTCCCTACTTTCCCCTATGTAAAACACGAACTTGCAAGCTTTAGCCATTTTTCTGTACTAAGTAGTATATTTTTTATTTAAAAAAAATATATACGTATATATGTAAAACCGAACTTGCAGACTTTCGCCATTTTTCTGTTCCAAGTACCATGATATTGTGTTTGGTTGATTGCTAGATGATGTCCCTGAATGCAGATGTGATGCCACAGTACCGACAGGAGGCACCAAAAACTCCGCCTCACATCCTCCTTCACTACTGCGCATTCAAAGCCATCTGGGACTGGGTCATCCTCTGCCTCACCTTCTACACTGCCATCATGGTACCTTACAACGTTGCCTTCAAAAACAAAACGTCCGAAGACGTCTCTCTCCTCGTAGTCGATTCTATCGTCGACGTCATATTCTTCATCGACATCGTCCTCAACTTCCATACGACTTTCGTCGGACCGGGCGGCGAAGTCGTGTCCGATCCCAAAGTCATCCGCATGAATTACCTTCGCTCTTGGTTCGTTATAGATCTCCTCTCCTGCCTCCCATACGACGTCTTCAACGCTTTCGACCACGACGAAGATGTAAGTACAGCCCTGGGCACTAGCCGTAGTTCAAACTGCGCCTTCACTTCTGATGAAGACAGTCTCTTGTCACAGAATGTAAGTGTGTCCATTGATGTAACTTCAATCTTATAATGTACAGAAAAATCAGCTGTCTCATCTATCATCCTTATAGTAGACTATACTTGCAATTTCATGTAAATACTAACTGTACGATTATTATGACCTGTGCTTCACGTTTTTAATTGCCTTCATTGTATTTTCGTATAGCTGAATCAACGAAATTATAAATACAATTTTCTTTATGGTCAGAAGATAAGTACATTGTCGTTAATTCGACAAGGAGCTGCATTTCGCCCACTTATTTGATACTTGAAGGCAGGTAGGTATTTAAAACCCACCTTCCCCAATAATTTTGATGAAAATCCACGGGGGGTTTTCAACTGGCTATTCATAAATACCCTTAATTTACTAACCTAGCTTTGTAGAGATACCTACCTGTACTCGGTCAAACATGAAAATCAACATAATTTTAACTCTGCCCATGAACAGACTTGAAACTCTGTAATTCTTGCAACAAAATCAAAAGAACAATCCAACATATTGAAACAAAAGAAAAACCAACTTCAAACTTCAAGACAACTTAAGCCTACAAGTAGAAAGCGCTGTGCTATATTGAGACATTATTCAATAGCGCGCTCTCAGTTTTTCTTTAATTTTGCTGGTAAGCTAGATTGTAGGTATCTAATTTAGGTATGGTTGGAGCCAATGCATTAAAAATAAAAAAATTGTTAGGATAATTTACAGAAATTTTGCACCCTAAATATCAAATAATACCCATACATGTAGTACAGTAAGATATTTTGTATTTCGCTAAATCTAAGGTTCGAAGTTCAACAAAAACCAAATTAATTAGATAATTTGTTTCAAAATAAAGTTGATCCACTGAATAGTTGAACACCAAGAGTAGTAGTCAAATTAGATAAATCCATGAAATGCCCTACTTTTTGGTACCTACGAATTCCTCTACTTCCAAGATTAAACTACTGGTACAAGTTTAATCTCCATGTCAGTTGTGAGAGAAATTGAAAATAGTTTTAAAAAAACAATAATAATACCGGTATAATCATAATTCTGTTACTGATGGCAAAGTATCATTACGGATTAATCCTTAATAATTCTTTTCCCCTGTATAATATTGTTGTATATAGTTTCCGAGCTGAGTATTACATTAGATATGAGTGTAGCTTTGTTACGAGTATGTCTCAAAAGGTCGTATCGGCTTTCAGTATATAGGAACCTATAGGTAATTGTTTGGATACACTTCATTTTAGAATCCCCCAGATTAAGTAGATATCTTTGAAATTCGTGTAAATAATATCAGCGTCAATTTTTTGTTAGATGATGATTGTAGAATTTGGTAAAAACTGCTTGGTGAATATGAGCTTCTATGCTATTTAGAAATAACTTTGCAGTTCTCTGACCACGGATTCACAAATTTGGCTCCTAAATTAAGCGTATGAGAATTGAATGTTAAGCGTCAACAAGATTCATCGCAAGAAGACGCAAAAACGGCAGGTGAATTATTACATCAATGAACACACTCGTATTCTAAGAGGGTTCTGAGACAAAATAGAGGTCATTTATTCATTTGTTAGTCTTTTACTAATCAATTATAACCTTCCTGTATGAATGTTGCTGAAATTGGATCCCAAATTTTATTCTTGCCTAATAAAATAAAACATATTTTTGATATTGCATGCTCATAAAGGTCAGATCTATCTAAGCCTCCAGCTGTAACGTCTCTAATCTGGTGTTCTCGTCGCTAGTGATATTGGAATGTTGCATCAGGTAGTGTCTTGCATTTTTATTGATTGCTAGGTTTTTTTTCAACTGTTGACTCAACGAGCAATTGAGTCAACAAAGCCAGCCTAGATTGAAACCGTAGCTGCATAATATTTATGATGAAATAGATCTTTGCAGTAACATGTGTTAGATGAAAACAAGTTATACATATATTTTGTCTATGTTTCTGAAACCGCGTATTCTTCGACTTTCAAGCTTACTAACAGTAGTAGTTATTACTTCGACTCAAATAGTACCTTGAAGAATAAATAATCCTTTTTTGATATTCATGGAGTGTGGCTATTCGTACCTTAAATGACTTACTTTATACAACAATCTAGCAACTTCACGTGTATATAGCATTATCTGATGAAGTAGCACAAATTTTTCGTGAGTGGAGCACAGCAGGGCCTGGACAAAGAGTAACAGAACCTATGCTAACACCGGGTAACCAGTAAGACCCATGGGACCCACCCATGACAATTCCAGTGGTGACTTATAGCTAAATACTTGTTTGCAGAAACCACTTGGACTTTCCATTGCTATTCCAGAATCGCTAAAATTATGAATAAATGACTTCCTCTCCATAAAATCACTGTGCTCATTTATTATTACAGAAGAAATTGATTGAGTTTGCGATAACTGAGTTTGCTCATTGAATGTCACCTTGTTCCAACCTGCGCGGTGCAGGGGATTGGGAGCCTTTTCAGCGCACTGAAAGTCGTCAGATTGCTGAGACTGGGACGAGTCGTGAGGAAGCTGGACCGCTATCTCGAGTATGGTGCAGCTATGCTCATCCTCCTTCTGTGCTTCTACATGCTCGTCGCCCACTGGCTCGCCTGCATTTGGTATTCCATCGGTAGGAATTGTTTCTATGTTCACAAATTTATTTAATGTATGCTGACATCATTAAGAATTAAGGACGTCGTCTGCGTTTAGACCAATTTGGATTGGCTCGCATCATTTCCACGACGTATAGAATGTAGAGTTGGCACAATGAATCGAGCCGTGTCGGAGACAGGGTTTCTGGGACCCCCCCCCCCCCCCCTCCCCCAACATAGTATTATAAATATAAATAGGATATTTTGAATAAGCAGAACTTCGCGTTTATTCAATTAAGCGCCCATCGATTATATCTAAACTTTTTCAACCTGCCACTGGTCCATTTGATGGTGGGGCCCAGGATTACCTATCTTGTAGAGATATTCATGTTTAGAAACCTCTGAAAGGACCCCCCACTATTTCAATGTAGAAGTGGTTTTACTAGATCGAGCCAGAATTTGGCACGGGGCTTCCGTTCAGTCTCCTGAACAAAAGTCTCAATGGGCACAAAAAAATCTACCGTCAGGATTTTGAGCTATGGCCAGATTATGCGCTTCAAGTTCGACTTTTTAAACACCTTCAATTGCTTATATCTCTCTAGGGATGCATTTTAGAGAAAAAAATGCACGAGTAAAATCGTCTTAAAATCGTCCAAACAACTCGATGCCATACTTGTTTTAAGTCAAAAAATGTTTCTTCATTTTTGGCCAATAATTCCCCGTGTGCCTATGTATAAGAAAATAATATAAGAAACGTTAAGAAACATTTTTTGACTTAAAACAAGTATGGAATCGAGTTGTATGGACGATTTTAAGACGATTTTACTCGTGCACTTTTTTCTCTAAAATGCATCCCTAGATAGATATAAGCAATTGAAGGTGTTTAAAAAGTCGAACAACTCGATGCCATACTTGTTTTAAGTCAAAAAATGTTTCTTCATTTTTGGCCAATAATTCCCCGTGTGCTTATGTATAAGAAAATAATATAAGAAACGTTAAGAAACATTTTTTGACTTAAAACAGATCGAGTTGTATGGACGATTTTAAGACGATTTTACTCGTGCACTTTTTTCTCTAAAATGCATCCCTAGAGAGATGTAAGCAATTGAAGGTGTTTAAAAAGTCGAACTTGAAGCGCTTAATCTGGCCATAGCTCAAAATCCTGACGGTAGATTTTTTTGTGCCCATTGTGACTTTTGTTCAGGAGACTGAAAGGAAGCCTCGTGCCAAATTCTGGCTCGATCTAGTGAAACCACTTCTACATTGAAAAAGTGCGGGGTCCTTTGATTTTCAGTGCAAGATCAACGTCAAACACAGTAAGGACAATGCGAAGGTCAAGACATTAGAAGGTTAAGCCGAGTTTTGTCTGTTTAATTAAATCTTTCACCTTATTTTCTCATGATTTGAACTTACAGGGAGATCGGACGCGGACAACGGTCTGCAGTATTCGTGGCTGTGGAAGTTGGCGAACGTGACGCAGTCGCCCTACTCGTATATCTGGTCCAACGAGAGCAGTTCCCCGGAGCTCATCAACGGCCCGTCCAGGAAAACTATGTACGTTACCGCCCTCTACTTCACCATGACCTGCATGACAAGCGTCGGGTTTGGCAACGTCGCCGCGGAAACTGACAATGAAAAGATTTTCACCATTTGTATGATGATAATTGCAGGTAATACATATCAATTCCTTGCTTCAGCATGTTTATATAGGTATTTCCAGTCCAAGTTGGCAGAGTTCAACGTTTATGCCGAGGCAGGCGTTTCGGGTATACCGTACCCGCACGACCACACGGTCGCGCGGGTACTGTATAATCGGAGCTTCTTTCTCGAAATCTCACTCCAACAGCGCTGCATGACAATATATTTACTTCCCCTACATAAATATGTTGTTGGGAGTCTGAAATGAAATGGGCATGATAACTCGCGGATTCGCCCTCAGTTTTCCAAATGTCAACTACAGTTTTAGTTTACTTTCACAACGTAGTGTTCTCGTTTAGTCTCACCATACTCAAGTGCAATTTACTTTACTCCTTATTGCCTACAACTAAATTCCAGAGTTGGTTTGATCTACACGTAATTATTAATTTTGCAAGATGAAACTTGAACACTCATTCTGTTAAATGCAGTTACCAATAAGCCCCACCGTGAGTGCCAATATTATCACAAACTAGTGTAATCGAGGGATTTTCATACCTACCCCAGACAATTTTGGTTTATTATTTTATACCTTTGGAATCGAGCATGGACATTTTTTTTAACACTCCCTCAAAATTTCATGGTTTTCGTTTCACGTCACGTAGAATCCGAAAATGGAATAAAAACTCGGCGCTCCGCGCCTCGCCAGGGGGCAAGCCCCCTGGACCCCCGGTTACCTCTATTTACATACTTCGGACGAAATTATAGAAACACAGAATGTGTTTTAGCTCACGCGTTTCACATAAACCCGTCTTCAATCTTCGGTTGAAGATTGGTTAACTTCCTCCCACTAATGTTTCGTCGTAACTGGTGGTGCTTTATACACAGCTTCTTATAATTATAAAGCTTGCAATCGTGTTCACAATATAAATTATTGAGAATGATCACCTGTGTGTAAACAATTATTTAAACAATCACGCTCATACCGCAGCTTGTCGGCCACGCACTCCGCAGTGGTTAACGTAATATGGTTAGGTAAATCGAGAGCTATCCAACGAGTGGTGAACGATTTTTGTACGATGATAACTGGCGAAGTTAAAGTTCCGTAGCAACGAATCGGTTGTACGTGAAAATCATTAGAAATGTTGTCGTCCCAGATTTCGTTAGCTTTTTTGGCTAGTTAGTCCATGGCTAAAACACATTCTGTGTTAAAATTTTCTGTCATTCCGCCGTAGGTACTTCGCAATTTCCATGAACGAAAATATTAATGAAATTTGGTTTGTATGTCCGATTTGGGGTCTGGTTGGTCCGCTGCGTTACTGTCAGTCATCTCTAAAGAGTGATAAATTGGGGTTACAATGTTCAGAACGCCCTAGCTCAAGAACTCTAAATAGAATGGATGGGTTTTTTTTTTAAAAACGTTTGAAGTTAATCTCGAACTAAAGAATTATTTGAGACCACCCGGAGCATGGTACGTTCAGCCGTTCCTTTGTACCGAAGAACTTCGTCAACACGATTGTGAATGAAACGGTATGAATCCGGCCCAGATATCATTTCTAGGGAACACCTGATTATAATCACGGATGGCTGTGTGAAATCGAGTTGGCTGTTCCGTGATTTCATTTGAAGAATGATGGCTGTTTTGGATTTAGATGTAGATAATTTTGTAACGAACAAACGTTATGTTTCATGAATAACAGCAAATGATTAATATTTGATGTTTATTGAATAGTAAGTTAAAATTCTTCCACTTGAATCCTTAGGCCCCTAGAGGAGGAGAGGGCTTGGCCAGATAAAGTCAAGGATGTATAGTGTAACAGCTGATACTGGAACTTGTTCAAATTCTCTTTGATTGGAATACTAACAATAGCCTAAGTAAGTTACTTATTTGTGATTTTGATGATCTAAAATAATGAAGATCGGAAACAGTTTGCCTGAATGGGTTGATTTTTCATCATTTGGCATCCCCCTATATACTTTTATTTGCCCAGAAAGAGGAGCTGTATCTTGAACTAGTCGGGGCTCAATATGGGTTGCGCATTCGTCTGAAACTTAGTTTCAAATGAATCCTCCGTATTCGGACCAACCAATCCAATGACTTCATTTTCCAGCTCTGCTGTACGCCACGATTTTCGGCCACGTGACGACCATCATCCAGCAAATGACCTCCGCCACGGCCAAGTACCACGACATGCTCAACAACGTCAGGGAGTTCATGAAGCTCCACGAGGTCCCCAAAGCTCTGTCGGAACGTGTCATGGACTACGTCGTATCTACCTGGGCCATGACCAAAGGACTGGATACCGACAAGGTTTTACTATGTGTCCCTGTGAATGTCCTGTTTTTCTCTACTCATTTCTCTCTTTTATTTCATTCTGAATGAAGGGGGTGTGGTTCTGAATGGGGGTGGTCTTGCTTGAGCCTTACATCCAGTAGAAATACTGCAAGTGGAACTTCATAAAATTAATTAGCTACTTGCTGATTTTTAACGACTGCCATTGCCCGTTCAAATACAACCCCAACGTGAGTAAACTTTGTAGTTATCTGTGATACTCACGATAATATCCACGAAAAAGGTACTAATATATCGGTACCTGAAACGAGGTACGACTGTACTTTGCTATCGGTATTCATACTGCACACCTCAAATCTGTGTGGTTGCTATACGAACGGGAGGTTCATCAAAATGAAACAGACCTTGATTGCCAACCGCGCTTTAATGAACCTGGCTCCCACAGATTACTAAACAAGTAGCGTTGATATTAGTCGTACTCTAAAATGTAACTGATTCCACAGCATGTCACTAATTGGATCACAAAAGAGACTAACTTGCAGACAAGTTAGATCACAATTGTGTAGAACAGTCTCATTCAGAACTGAAGATTTAAATCATGCAAATTTCATGTTTGGCTTTGGCAGTCTTCTGTAAGAAATACCTACCAACCAATGTAAAAATACGAGAATTGAGAGACTGATGAGATTAGGTTAGTTACTAGGTAGATAGATAACATTAAGTAAATCAATTATTTATTGTTCGCTTGGTTATAGGTGCAATGAGTCGAACGCGATTTTAGAAAAATACTATCGCGATTGTCCACCACGGCATCTCAGTATCCCCAATTCCAATGACCCAAATTAACGTTACCTGTGCACGAATGTTACAAATAGCATTAAATCAAGTTCATTCACGATTAACGATGAACGCAGTGCCCTAAGATGATCTGCAATATTGCTGATGCCAGTAACTTCCAAACTGCTTAAAAACAAAGGAGTGGGCAACGGATTTTACCAAGATCCTTAGCAATTTAAAACCTCATGCATTTCTTACATCTATCTAGCTTTTATCTTTTTATCATGCAACTTGTTCTGTTTTACTTTGACTCATTTTCCAAACCCGTCTTACCTTAATCGAGTAGAAAGAATCCAAGTATACCTATTTAATTTCCGTTTATTCAATTTTTAATTGTATCCAGTTGGGTTTTTAGGGTCGGCACCTCCGAAATGGCCGAGGGTTGTTTTCGTTTTTAAACTTTTAGACAATTTTAATTATTTTGAGGGAGGAAATTTCGTGACTTTCGTCGCACTCTGGTCAGTAGTAGAAGCTGCACATGCCCAAACGTGAAACGCCGAAAACACATAACTCACAACCCAATGGTCCAAATTGGTTCGATCCAATATGAATTTCGTGGCATTCGTATCAGCCGCAGCCAGTGGTCCAAACAAACCATGTTTCTTTAATCTGGTCCAATAGTCTCTAGTGTTCCATTTAGATCAATGTTCAAACCTTGTTAAAACGGGGAATGTGGCTTCTTAATTTCTGCAGTGACCCGGATTGTTAATTCAAAAATCCTCTCTTTCGAACTATCCTAGAAAATACTATGTACCCGTTATGAACAAGAATAAAAAATTCCACCCATAGTGATTTTCATCTCAATGGGAATTTCATGTCAGAGTACTGCGGACCATTTGTTTTTAATCCAAAAATTCCTGTTATCATTAGGCAGTATTTATTATTAATTGCCGAGGCAATTTATACATATACAAGGCTCTATACAGTGTACATTTTGTACCATTCACTCTAAACAGTATCTGGTGGCGAATAGCGGAAGAGAATCAGGTCATTGTTCTGTTTTTCCATGTCCATGTTCCTTTGCAGGTGCTGAACTACTGTCCAAAGGACATGAAGGCCGACATCTGCGTCCATCTGAACCGCAAAGTATTCAACGAACACCCCGCGTTCAGGCTGGCGAGCGACGGCTGCCTCAGGGCACTGGCGATGCACTTCACAATGAGCCACTCAGCTCCTGGAGATCTCCTCTACCACACTGGCGAGTCCATCGACTCCTTGTGCTTCATCGTCACTGGGTCCCTCGAAGTCATCCAGGACGACGAAGTGGTCGCTATCCTCGGTTAGTCCCATATTAACTGTAGGCAGGAAATTTCGCTTACTGATTTTCATCTCAATGGGAATTTCATGTCAGAGTCCATTCAGAAAAGGAAACAGTGGACTCCCATCCAACACAAAACAATAAGTCCGCAAGCAGGTGAGCAGCATAGCTTTTGCACAGCGTTTGTAGGATTAATATAATTAGCTGGTGTAGCAAATGTTTAAGCACTCTCTCATTAAGTGCCTTTCAAATTTGGGTGAAACCGGACGAGGTATCCTAGTTAAGTTCTTCAATAGCTATCCAGATTTTGCCACTTGCAGGAGAGCCTATTGCTCCCATCTCTACAAACTTTGGGAAATCCCTTCAAATTAGTCGAATATAACTAAAAGGCCATAACAAATTGTAGCATTATTCCGAATACGCCTGTGCTTAGTCGAAAAGAAGGATAATTTACAGGCACATACAGGTACACTATCAGACCGGATCCAGTTTGTTTCTTCATGTCTGAAGCGATTAATGGGATTGTAAATTTATGTTTAGGAGGAGGGTTCTTCGTGGGTGAATCCTACCTCTGGTAGTGATGAAGCAAAATTGACAAAACTGCCAGGTACCCTGCTGACAAGTTCCATTTGAAGTAGGTACCTCCCTAAAGGTTGATAAATCACCATTATGAATTATAACAAACTTATATTTTGTAGTAATATTCCTTCACCAAATGTGTTCCCGAAATAGATTTTATGGAAAACCGTGGAAGAGGGGTAACGGAGATCAGGATTGGGAGGGATTTGAAGCTACGGTACACTGCAAAACTGTTAGAGCTATCCGTTTCACTGTGGCCCCGATGGTGCTGCCATCTCTTATCACAGATTCTCACCAAAAAGTCGTGACATTTACCCTTAATTTGTGGGTTTTATACTCTAAACATTTGTCTTATACATTACACATAATAATCACGATAAGTAAAAGCGTTTAGTTCCTGGAATTATGAATGTTATGTGGCTAGGATTCACTAGTTGATTCATTCTTTCGTTGTGGTATGAACCAGTGCAGCATTTCTAATAATGGTCTATTTGACACCACAAGATACTTTAATCATGGGGAGGGGTGGAGGGTATACCTGGGCCACTCTACAATGATAACCATTCACTGTACGGCATTCATCCAGCCCAGATATCATTGCTAGGAACAACAGATCATAATCATACATCGCTTTATGAAATCGACTTTCTATGAAATCGACCTGGTTGTTCCGAGATATTTAATTTGAAGAATGATAGGTAGTTATTTGGGATGTTGTTGATAGGGACCTTTGCAACTTCAACAAACGTTACATGCTTCATGTAACAACAAGTAATAATTAATGATAGAATTACCGCATATTTATGAAAATGCAGTTCCCCGGATGGGTCCAGTACTCGATTTAGGACTTTCCTGCGGGGGAGCACAAGGATAGAAATTGACCACAGAAAACCGTGATCTACACAGAAAGGTCATCTATGAAGGTAAATAATAAACCGCTGTCTAATTATATGCAGCGTTTTGGTTTCCAATTTTGAAAATGGTGATCAGTGATGGTTTTGATGAGTACGATGGGCGAATGGCATGATGATGGCTTAATGACTAGATAACCCCGACTGAGGATCAGATGCTGATTTGAGCAGCCTGTGCCTCAGAGAGCTCTGAGCAGTACTTTTTGTAATAATGGGACGGCCTTGGCCGAATATGAGCTATATAGCTTTCAAGAGCTGTAATTGTAATTGCAATTGTAACTATTCCGATTGTTGATGAAATTCAACATTAGTTTTTTTTGCACGTTTAGAAGCCACTTGTGGCACAGAAAAGATAAACGTGATGAGATATGGCCAGGATGTGGTTGAAGATGTCCCTCATAGTAGGACTAAGGTACTCAGTTACAAGGGAAGGTATTGATATTTAGCATACTTTTTACGACATTTCCTGTAGAAAATGTGATTAAAATTCAATTTTAACATGGATATGTTTTTGGGCTGGGGGATCACCTAAAATTTCCGACCGACACTAAGAAGTGTAACGCACTACCGATTCTATTTGACCGAACCTAAGTTTTTTGCAGCATCCATACAGGCTCCGCACCTTAGAGATTTAGAATAATTCACCTTTGCAGATCATACAACCTCTTCTACGGTACATATAATTATCAGCATTCGCAAAAACAAATCAACATGCTCTATGGCCTTTTTTTAAAGAGTTTATTGTGTAAGTAATGGGAATTGAAGGTTACCTATTCACCGTCTTGGTACCAACGCTCCATGCAACAGTTTTCATTTATCACAAAACTGTTTCCAAGCTTTAATAAAGTTCGACTTCTTTTTTTGCATTGTAAAGTGCATTATAGAGTGCTGAATTATTAAGCGATTGATTTTTACTATGAGGTTTCGGGTCAATACTTTGTGCTCTCTATACCAGTATTGACTGCACATATTCTTTCTGAATCATCAATCACGCTTACAATAATGAAATAGGCTGAGTGGGTGCCGGTAGCTTAGTGCATTTATAGGTTTGATCAATAAACTACTCGAGACCAAAGACCTGAGAGCAGGTTGAGTCAGTTTCAGATAGGAGCCCCGTGTGTTAGTTCATAATCACCTATTTAGACATAGTCTGAAATCTGGATCACTTACTAGTAGGTACTTGTAAATCACCCGCAAGACAATAGAAAAAAGGTAAGTTGGTATAGCGTAGGTAAGATATTGATTTGTGTCTGATGATGACGAAAGGAAAAACGCTGCAAATCCCTGCACAACGGTTTATTATTTTGTATAGAATACCCTTCCGTTACAGATCACAGCTCTATGTATAGATAACCCGTCTATATAATATGATATGTACTATTCTATACATATTATGTAGATCGCAGACCCTCCTTAGGTTAGTACCTAACCCCGTACACGTTACTAGGTACCTACCTAAATCACGAGTTAAATGTTGCTAAAATAATTCTGCCGATGACAAACAGTACCTAACAAAAAGAAACAGACATAATGAAGTTCTGAAAAGAAATTGTTGACGAGGAGGGAAAAAAGTTGCGAAAGTACCTACCAACAAACTCCAGCCCCTTCTACGTAGATGGTATAATGAACCGTTGTGTAATAATGTACCGTTGAGTAATGATTTACCGTAGTAATAATTTACCCATCAATAATACTTCAACGTTTGTTCAAGTTTCACTACCTACCAACAAACTCCAAAAGAGCCATCATTTTTCAAATGAAATAATATCACAGAACAACCAACTCGACCTCATACTCCGCCAATATAATCAGGTGATCCCTAGCAATGATTTCATCTCCGCCAAATTTTCTATTGTGGGCGCGTCTCTGGTTACGAGATTTGGTATACAATTTCATTCACACTGGAGTCGAAAATGCCTGTCGGTGCAAACTTCGGGGCCTTACTGTGAACGAACGGCTGGACGTACGATGCTCCGGATGGTCTTAAAAAACTCGCAAGTTCAAGAACTATTTAAAACCGTAAAAATATTCACGTAAAAATATGGTATAGGCGTTTTGAAAATTTCAACCCCTATTTTGAACCCCTTAGAGATGACTCACAGTAACGTCGAGCTTCGAGGACCAACTAGACAGCGAACGGAACCTATAACCCGAATTTCATCAATTTTCTTTCATGGTAACTCAGAAAAGTGGCCCGTACGGCGTACGGCGGACAGACAGAAATATTTTTATTGCAGTTTTGGATTCTACATACCTTGAAACATAAACCATCAAATTTTGAGGGAGGGTAAGAATTTTTTTTTTCATGCTCGATTCCAATGGTTCATTATTGAAAATAATAAACCAAAAGGGATGAAGTTGGACAGTGAGTGTTCTAGACAAGTGAGGTACCGAATCGAGTAGGTAGCTACCTGGTACCTGCAACTACTACTTCAGAGACATAACGAACCGTGTAAATTGTGCAGTGAACCAACTCATCATCTAGTTAGATGTTTTGGAGGAAGGTTTCTTTATAGGTATTTATTATTATCAATTAAATTTGTTCAATTGTTTAGAGCAGGGTTTCATGAACGTAGTAAACTCAAGTGATGGTCCAATTTTAGATAACCAAAATTGGAAGTTTTGACCCTTATAATTGACCTATGGACCCTTAATACCTGACTTTACTGTATCTAGTTCAAGGAGGGCGGGAATCGGTTTCTATCAAACCAGCATTTTCATAGACATGATGATTCCGATTTCTGTAATGCAGGCAAAGGAGACGTCTTTGGTGACTCATTCTGGAAGGACAACGCGGTCGGTCAGTCTGCGGCGAACGTGCGGGCCTTGACGTACTGCGATCTCCACACTATCAAGAGGGACAAGCTTCTAGAAGTTTTGGATTTTTATCAAGCCTTCGCCAACTCCTTCGCCAGAAACCTAATTTTAACTTATAACTTGAGACACAGAGTAAGTGACAATTTACCATGGTATTTGATGTATACAGACTGGATCAATTAAGCCCTAGGTATGGTTAGTGGGAAGGAGGGGAGGGGAGGATAGATGGTTTTATATCGTAGATTGTGTGATTTCGTCATGTAGATAGGCAGGCACCCATCCACAAGGTAGGAAGTGTACAGGAACTTTTGAGTAGATATAAACAATAATGATGGATGTAGCCTTTTGGTTGAAGCGTGTAACAATATTTTTGTGTGCTACCGTAGGCACATCTGGTGATTGAAGTCCCCTGTTGCCAGGAAGCCAACCCTGCAAATTGTTCAGCAGATGTACTAATACTATGCACTTACTGTAAACATAAGGACATTTTAGAAATTATCACTGCTTTATTTCCAAGTGGAATCTTAGACGTTACAGTGGATTTCGTCAAGTGGAATCTTAAACATTAGACATCCATAGCTTCCCGCCATCTTGACGCCAGGGGGTCTCACTAAAAGGCGACAGTGGCGGCACACATTTTGGTGGCCGTTATCCTAAGATTGAAAGGATAGGGCAATATCATTTCTCCATCTTATTTATACCTACTCAAAGATTTAAACATTGCAGTTGGAGATACTAGGTAGACCAGATTAACAATGTTGGTGAAGGGATCTCAGGGAATATCAGTACATAGATAATTATCATCACAACAATACGGTAACTACGATGAATTTCTATGAATGAAATTTCTTCATAATTTTTTGTGCTTCAGCTGATATTTAGAAAAGTAGCTGACGTCAGAAGAGAGAGGGAGCTGGCGGAGCGGAGGAAAAATGAGCCCCAGTTGGACCAGAACCAAGATCATCTTGTGAGGAAGATCTTTTCAAAGTTCCGGAGGGATCGAGCAGCTCTGACGCCACAGCTGTCGCAAAGCCCGTCACAGGATCCGGAGAGAGGTGAGAAGAGTGCAGACGGTGCTCTCAGTCCAGTCCCCGTTAAGCTGACGTGCGTTGCCGAAAAGGTTAGTATCACAAAAGAATCTTCATCACATGAAAGTGATTAAATATATGGAGATCCGACGACTCTAGGGGTGCCATTCGTGAAAGAAATGGACATAGCATTGCAAGGGAACGTGAGGTGACGTCCGGCACTCAAGTTTTGGTCGCGCCGTGGGATTTTTAACGAGCCAGATGCAGTCCTAATTGTGGAAACATGATAATTTGAGAGTTGATGTTGCGAAAACATCACCATCGGCTTACTGTTCTTTGATTAGCTGTCTATATTAGTAACAACAAGAACTCTCTTATCACCATAATCACTCTTCAACCAAGTGTTGTCGACTGCCCATTGCCAGATCATGTTCTCTCTTGTATTAGCAGTCCTTTTCATCCACGAAGGCGACGGTATCAGATGAAACCCATACCGTACCGAGTTTTGGTTAAATAGGTAGGCCCCTTTAAAACAATTTAACTTCTGTGCCTTTTGATACAGGATGACAGCAGCTCAACAACGATATCAACAACCGTTGCAACGACGACGGTGGTAGCGACGTCAGCCTCGTCGATGACAGTGGTAGCTCGGCCAACGACGATCCGAGCCAGCAAGTGGGGGCGGCTGCTGGGGAGCAGTCTGGACTCGGGGACTGAAACGAGCAGCGCCGCGTCCGTTTCGCGAACGCATTCCGTCCGAGATTCGCCTGCTAAATCCTCGGGATCAACTAGCGGTGGCAACGGCGGGGGTTCGGGAAATAAGGTTTTTACTTTAGCTAATTAATTAAATATGCCAAAAAACTATGTATATGCTGTAACACTAACTGCCTATAGCTCTAAAACCGCCGATCGAGGAAGTAGGTATATTGCGGATGAAGACGCAAAGGGACAAAATTTTGACTTACCAACCTATTGATTGGTTATACATTTCAGGTGTTCCCAAAACTTCAGAAAGTGACGGCAGCTCCTTCTGGTATGGGATCGGCGATGGTGTCCCGCCAGGAGACGATAGACGAGATGGGGGAAGCTGAAGACAAGGGTAGACCGCCGATCGTCAGGAAACTCGAGTCCTATGACAGCGGGATCATCAAAAGTGAGCAGAAGTCCAGCGAAAATACTTTCAAACCTCAACCGCCCGCCACGCTTCCCGAATACAAGGAAATCATGACCAACATCATGGATTTCAAGGTGAGTTTGAGAGTTCTTCCAAGCCTGAAGACGAAATAACATTAAATATCCACAGTTGCAGGTTGCTCAAAGCATGGTGCAGGTAGCTGTGGTGGGCATGAATTCAAGTTGTAGGTAATTAAGCAGTCGTAGGTCCAGTGACCTAAAACAAAACTTTCACCCATTTAGCTGGTTCACACTTCTGCAAGCAGCTCTCTGACATTGTTTACCATACATTTAAACCTTGGAGTGTGGTAGTGTGGGGAGAACACAGCAACTATGATTGTTGCAAAAATATTTTCATCATAGGAATCAGCAGCTTGGCATTTGACTTTTCGATTTTGGTTTCTTTGGTAATGGAATGAAATAATGTATTACTAGCTGGTATCATACAGCTGCATGATTGGCGTTCTCTATAACAGCCATGGAGAGGCTCACTTAAATCTCTGGACGGACATCGTTTTGGGTTCCAGTTAAGTTTCTTGTTCTGGTTCTGTTTTTTTATTGTCATTAATTTTTACATAAATATCTAGTTGAGTGAAGGATTCGAAAAGGTCTTATCGATGTTCAATTTTTGCAGGTGGATGTTAAACTGGAGGTGCAGAAACTGAATCAAAAAGTAGCTCGGATGGAAGAGCTGCTGACAGAAGTACTGTCGCGTCTCGGGTCCGCCAGTCCGTCGTCCGCCTCCCAGTCCGGGGCGGAAGCCGCCAGTCAGAAAGGGCCGCCAACGCCTTCCGACGCTCCGCGCTCCGGCGGCGGTGAAATAGGCGCCCTCGTCCTCCGGAAACGCCGCTCGAAATCCCGGACGAAAGGAGCCGCGCCGAGCGTCCCGCCGAGAAGCTCCCCAACGGACGGCGTTCCACCGCCACTGCCGCGCCACCCATCCGACGTCGAGGAAGCGACGTCACCGTCCGGTCCGGCGGCGTCCGCGTCCGTCTCCAGCTCCACATCCGCCACACTCCCGCCCGTCAAGCCTGAGGATGAGGCGACCAAAAGGCCTTTCCCTAGAAGACCCAGGGAATTCCTCTAGTATTTACTCATCAACTGGTCATTCCTCCCATTTTTTTTTCATTCCCTTCTCTATTATACCTCTTTGGTAGAATAATCATACCTGTATACCCTCATCTAAATTAGGTACCAACCCGTTTCCTCCTTTAGATTCTTAATGAAAAATCCACTGGTTATTTACCTCAAACTTTCCATATCCCTGGCTTACTGTGTGGCCACCTCTTTCTGAAGTACTTACGGTGTTTTGATTGCTTCGGGCAACGTGTACCAGAAAATGCATATTATACAGTAGGTTCCTACCCTCCTGCAATAAATTATGTAGGGAATGTCTGAAGAGTGAAATCTGCTTTCATCCACAAACTAAAATGAACCAGTCATGCAGCATGACATGATGAACGAATTTTCCGAGCAATGTACTTGAAAACGGTATTTACCTTCAACTCTACTAAAAGTTGCTGAACCCTTCACTGTTTCTGAGCCTTAAAAACCCGAAGTGAAGTTTTTGTCATTCAAATAATTGAGTATTGCACGAAATTATAACTTTTCAATTGTATTTATTTTGTAATTACGTAGATTGAGATTTTGCGGAATTTTAAATGTTCGATCATATAGCGAAGGCTAGACATCGTCTGAAATGATAAAATGTTAATAAGTGTAAAAAAAAGAGTGGATTGATACGGGTGGGTACTCGCCTACTAAAAATGTTGGAACCACTGCAATAAATTATTACCTCCGAAAATTGGCTCGAAAAACCCTTGGTAAATATGAGCAAACCTAATTATGGTGCTGAAAATGTTGCTTAGAGCCAAGCAATTCAACTTACCTATGAGGTCGACAGTAAGCTAAGTATACTCGGGAATTCGAAATTAGCCATTCCTGTGATATCTACTGGTTATTTTGCGATTCTACTTCCTCCATCAAACTTTCCGACTGTCGACCGCGCGTTGGTTAAGAAGCGTGGTGGGTTGAAACCAGGATTTCAGCTTCACGATTTTCTCAGGCGACCGGTTCGGTTAAAATTTTGGCTCATCCCTTCCTACCCTGTCCTGGCATTCTTATTCCTTCTTTCGAGCAACGAAGGGCTAAATTCAATTTGCCAAACCCACTGGAATTGTGGCCACGTTAAAATAAATTTGGACGATAACAAAAAAATCGAATGAGAGACCGCCTCCACGCCACATATCAACGCCCTTCAAAACCGAACCATTTCTTTCGATTTCCCAATAGGTTTTCAAGTGAGTTGAAATACCAACAAAACCCCGAAACTTCACCATTTTGAAGAGCTAAAATCTGCAGGAATCTGTTAAATCATATCAAAACGTAAGTTACCGTAACAAAACACTAGAAGCACTCGAACTCTGAAAATCAATTTTTCATACTGTGCCTTACAGTATTTTCATTTAGAGCAATAACTTTTTTCCGTTTTTACTGAGAATGCACGCTATAATCGGTTAACTTCGTTATAATCGGTGGTTAACTTGATAATCTGTTTGATTCGTTTGAATAAAGTTTATGATGATACCATTGTCTTTCAAATCTAGTTTTCAGTTACTTAGATAGTTTATTTTGTTGTACCTACGTGTTTTATTTATTCTACGTTTTCAATTGTTATTATTGGAATATTATTGCTGTTTGAAGCAATGATGGTAGAGTTTAGAGAAAAAGTCGCTGTTCAATTATAACATACAGCACGACAAAGAAAAGAGTGGTACCAAGTAGTACCATCTCGTGTACATAGTGGACATTTGAAATACGAGTAGGACATTTCTGGACGTCTGACGAAGAATGCTTACCAATGAATACGGTTACACGTATCGTACGACCTGTGTATCAGTCATGAATAATACATCTTTTTTAACGACACGAACCTACTAAAACTGAATAGATGTTATTCATCACTTGAATGGATACTTTTATCGTAATAACTGAGTCGTGATTATACTTGAGCCGATAATAAATTATTAGATATAAAAGTAATGAAATAAAATCCTTGTATAGAATTCGTTTTAATTATAAAATGGGTCCAGAAATAACAAAAAAAATGACAAACTTGTGTAATATAATAGCTATTACAGAGACAACTACAATAAATTTAATAAATGTACAGCGGTTAAAAATGATAATGTCAAACAAATTATGTTGTAAATACAAATGTAATTAGGGAATCAAATTTTATATACTGAACTAGACATTTTCAAGTGGAAAAGAAAATAATTTTTGTGATATTCTGTTAAGTATACTATTTTATAGCAGTTGGAATAATGAACTTCGTAGATGAGTAGATAAGATATAATATATAGCTACCCCGGCCTTTTCCTAAACTCGAAATTACTTTTCGATTACCTAAAATATTAACATGTGTAATGTGTTGAAAGTAAGAAGAATGTGGACTACCTGCAGACTACTGGTAGACTACCTGTGTACTTTCTTACGTTGTGAAACGCAGTATCGACCATCTTTATTGATATAAACGACTTGTCCAAGTTATTCTGACTATTCAAGATCGCTACCTACCAGAATATTGTTCAAATTTCGATATATTCAAATTTCAATAACGACGGTCAAGCTGTAAATCTTCGCTAGTCTCAGGACACTTGGAACGATTTAGACGATTTTTTCACTAAACTTTTTATAACTGTTTATAAATCTGAACGATAAAGTCGATTTAATTTTCCTGGTGTTTTAGTGGTTACTTAATAATTATGTAAAATTGTTAGTCGTAACAAGGAACAGAATGATGAAAATGTATCCAGAGGTAACTTGCCTTTTCTCAGCGAGAAACTGATTCTCGATGTAAAATTTTAGTTGTGCGATCAAAATGATGTATAACACGAAGCTTGCCGTATGTAAGGCACAGCTCTGCAGTTACACTTCATTACGATTACAGCTACCTATACTGAACATCATAATATTATATAACGTGAGTAATCATGACAAATACCTACCTACCTACTAATAATAATCATTTGGTTATTTGGTACTTACCTACAGTATCTTGGTACAGATTTCCTCCTGAATCGCGTAAACTAAAATATCTATCTTACTATTTGTTTATCCTCCCCCAGTTCAGTGGTAAGTTAAAGAAGTGATGAATTCTGGTTCGTGAAGGAAGGGAAAAAACTATTGGTACTCCTTACTGGGTGATGCTGAACAAATGGTGTTCAAGAAGCATTACGAATCAATCGTTCTCCATGCTGGTCGAAAAATGACGAGTATTCACTATTCAGCATTCCTGGGCCTATCAGGAATATCTGATATTGGTAATTATTACCCATATAATTTTCTACCGACCGGTGAAGAAGATGAATAAACTTTTCAACATAAAAAAAACAAAAAAACAAAAAAGTTTTCAACTTAGTCACGCCATGGTTGGCAACATCGTCATTTCAATCTTCTTTTGGATTTGAAGAAGTGAGAACTCCTCATCGTAAGGTACCCTTTTCTCTGTCATCAGGAGAAATTTCAGTTTAAAAGAGGGAAAACTTGATTTTCCTTTCTCCCATGAGATTTTCCTATACTTCTTCTACCATGATTAGGTATAGTTGCCAAATTAAAAAAAAAAAGCTGCAAAATCCCTGCACAACGGCTTATTATTTTGTACAGAATACCCTTCTGTTACAGATTATACAGAATACAGCTCTCCGTATAATCTAGATTATAACAACGCTCTTCTTTTAGAGACGTCATATCGTCAAGTGTCCTTGTTACTGCAAAAGTTTATTAGCGATGATTGAAAAGGTGACGTTATGAATAACAAGATTTGAATAAAGATTGTTTCTTTGTTACAGTAAGAAAGTACACAAGTACAATGTATAACTGAGATGAATGTACCAACAGCGTAATACGGAATGAATTATTGTTATCTACTTCCAATCTCTCTCTCTTTTTTTTTAAATGACAGTACGAAACTGTGCCTACACTCTATCAAATTCTTCTTAGGTTGTACGTCCGTAGGTTTGCGTAGAGGGTAGTTGAATTATTGATGTCATCTGAAGGTTCTGAAGTTACATAACATGAATTTTGAAGACGTCAGGACGGAAATGAACGCTGCTTATTGAGAAAGTCCGAAAAAATAAACTGCTTAACTTAACAAGATGCCTTTCTTATGTACGGGCTTTCTATTCGTTACTTACTTATATTAGTAGCCTACTTACACTTTCTTCACACTGCTCTCTCAGTTTTCCTGATTTCTGTAAAATGACTCGTTTTTCAAGGTTTAAAAGGACATATTTTAATGGCGAGCATAATAACGAACGGCATGGTTAGGTATATAACACAGCGAAACGCTAAGTAATCGGTTTCGAGACAAACCAACGGTTAACTCACATCTTTACATTCTGGCCTGTCAGCAGAGTGTGATTACAGAACTTGCTGAGTTGTTTCATGAGTATTTTTGATAGAGCATGCGGAGTGCCCTATTTCTTGTTACCTCACACCATCGTCCCGTTATTTTCGTATCTCAATTTACTATAGTCGCACAATCATTAACTACCAACTTATTATACCGTAGAAGGAAACTGTATATGCCTGAGTGTTCAGTCATAGTAGAAGAGAAAGAGGTAGACGATTGTAAAAACGCGTAATAGGGAGGATTTTTCGTAGATGTAGAGTGTGAACGATCCTGCTAAGGATGTGGCCATTGAGTTAGAGATCTTTAAAGGAAAAACGTATCTATCGCGTTGAAGAAACTGGGGCGAGGATTGGTTAAGATATAAACGCACTAGTTATATTACCTTGGTTAAGCTACTTTGTTTCCAACAGATTTCTATAATTACACAAAAATATTGGGTGCTTGTCAAGAGTGGGTTGAATTGGATACTTAACTCACCTAACACGAATTTAATTTTTTGTTAATTTAAACAATCAGGTCTCACATTCCAAAATTAATATTGGGTCAATTTTCCAACCATGTAGGCTGAGATTGACTAATTCATCCATCCTAAACCTGAACATTTTGGCTTGGTTTAACGTGTACAATATTGCTTGACTAACTCCGAGTTCAGACTGATAGATAAACAATAGGTTTACAAGATACTACTATAAATTAATTAGAATTTTAAATTGTCAACGAAGATCAGGTGAAATCATTGTACTGTTTCAAATGAGCCTAAAGGGATATTTCTGTCTTGGACTAGATAATGAGCAATTCTCCAATATTTATAATACATATCAAAAGAAAATTTGAAAATGCATCAAAATCTGGAAGATTCACACATTACACATTTTAACGTACGCTCCATATTCGAGGATTTAAAAGATATATGCTTTGTTGATCATTTTAATTTGGGAAACGACACAATAAATTCCAAAATAATTCTTTCCTTTTATAATAAAAATGCGGAATAATTAATAAGCTACTGACTTGTATTATTTTACTATGCTAAAGGCTACCATGAGCTTTCGTCTAATGTTGTTAAGCTCAATGAGCCCAAATTGTTATCTTGTGCAAACAACGAATTTAAGAGCAATTAAGCGAATACTGATTAATTTATTGTTGTTTTCCGCAATGCTGAATACGAGAGACAATTTATTTCAAAAATCTATATTGGTTTATTTATATTTAAGCATTGCCGATTGCCGTATTGCTTTGAACATGAAGAAAAATGTTCAATAATCAAAAGTTTGGAGCATTGCCATCTGAGTTGTAAAATGCACTACGCTAATTTATAGAAATTGTTGAATAACAAAATATACATTATTTATATGAAATCTTCCATGACTTATGAGCCCTTAGTTTGTCCTTGTTATCGTGATTCTTAGTTTCTTACTTTGGGAACTGCAACTTACACAGCCACGTGCGCCTTCATCACATGGGTATACTATTTTCCTTACAAGTGTGCATTGAAGTTACCCGGATTGTAAGTGTACGGCACTGATGGAGTTTGGCGTATCGATCGCTGTGGGACAACAGCCAACACCAACCCAGGTACTAAGCGAGTTAGCTATAAGCGAGTCAGTGGTTCGCTGACTTTTTTTTAAAGATAATCATTACCTTTTTTCCCATAGGTCCATCCCTCAGAAGGGATAATTCAGTAGGTAGAAGAATTCCAAACAGCATACCTAATTAATTTATTACCCAACCAGCACAACTTGATTTGAAAGTAGGTGCAAGTGAATGCTGTTAGATATTTACCAAAACCAATTATCTGATATTTGTGAGTAATTACCTACAACAATGGTTAGCGAAGGCTATTAAATTTCTCATTCTACCTTTTGTACCTGTTGAACTCAGTCTTCAAATTCAAGTCCAGTACCTAGGTCTCTTCCTTAATTTATGAAGAATATTTTTTTCTGCGACAGAGCGTACAAATAATATCACATCATGTTCAAAAGAAATACATATATTACAGTTAAAACCCGAAATGCGACAAAACTAGTTTTAACTAGCCTGCACTAGTTTTCCCAACGGCCTTTCGCCAAAACTAGTTGAGCCTAGTGGAAACTGGTAGTTACTAACGTAAGTTGACGGAACCAGTATTACCGAAGAAACGCTCAGGGTTTTCTGGTAATTACAAGCGAAAACTAGTACTCACTGACAGCCCTTACCGTTCAAACCAGAAAGGAGACATTACTAGTTTCAACTAGTCAGAAGTGGATTTGTGAAAATTCAAATAAAAACCAAATCATGACTAATCATTTTATTTACATATTTTTTTCTAAATACTACCTACTGCAGTAAAACCAACTGAAAGGTTGGAATTCAAATTGAGACATCAGATCAACTGCCAAAGTCTAAAAAAATACTATTTATTGTTGCAAGGTCCAGTAGGTCTCTTCCTTAATTTAAGAAGAATGTTTTATTCTGTGACAGAGCGTAAAAATAATATCACATCATGTTTAGTTGCTGTGGCATTTTGAGTTGCAGAGGTTTCCTTTTTTCTTGCACAGGCACCTGTTCGTCTTGCAGCTCTTGGTGTAGGTGCAGCATACGAATCCTTGTCCACTCCCAGAAGCGGTCTTCCTCGCAGCAGCCCGTAGAGATATTTTCACGTCAGGAACATCTTGAGAACTGATAAATACGGTTGGGGATTGGTCAAATTCACTCCTGAGTACAACTTGTCAAGCACTCAGTATTTTCCCTATCTGGTACAGGTCGTCTTCGTTTTTGTCTAGCACGACCCGTAGAATGCTTCGAAGGTCGGCTTTTCCTCTATCTACATCCGGAATAGGGATGAACACGTTGCCACCAACGCAACCGATGCTGCGTCCATTTCAATAATATCAAAAAATTCTTCGAATTTTGCGTAGTACTTTATAGGGGAGCTTCTCGTCACCAACTTCTTTGAACCTCCCACCTCTGTGACGTGAAACCTTTTAAGCCGTCTGTAGTGAATAGCAGACTTATTCTTTGAGGAAATCGCCTCCTCAACTTCAAGTACAAGTTTTCTGTAAGCTTCACGTGTCAAAACATTGTAGTGACTTTGGTTTTCACCCTCCATACTCAAAACTTTCTCCAAAAAACTCACCCTCCATTTTGCTTTAGAATCGTCAGGTTCAAGTAACATCTCCTCGATCTCTTTCATCGTGGATTAAACACCGCGGCAAGACAAAAAAGGAATCACAAGGTCACTATAGCTGTATCAATTCAACTGAACAACCTGAGGACAGGAACGATACAGCGGACTGAAGTTCGAAGTGTGAGTACGTGAGTGGAAGGAGGAGTAAACAACATAATCATGTTTATTCAGGTGCAACTAGTTCTAACTAATAATCATCTCAGATCCGTCGTCATACTAGTTTTTACTAGGCTCAACTAGTTTTGGCGAAAGGCCGTTGGGGCAACTAGTACAGACTAAGTAAAATTAGTTTCGGCGGATTTCAGTTTTAAGTGTAACACATAATAAGAGGAAGACAAATATATAAGAAATATAAAATAAAGATATTTTAAAATTCACATTTCTGTTTGATTGCTAAGGTTTTTGTCAATATTCCACTGTTCACCCGATTATAATTCATGAGTTTGTGCCAAACGGCTGAACGGAATAAAATAAAATACAAAATTGTCCGCCAAACCTAGCATTTCCGCTTGCTTTTTGTATCTCGTCTCTATCTATCGGTCAATTGTGTGGTCCATTCCTTGTCCCGGCCAGACTAGACGAAATTCTGGCCCGATTTTGATGAAATTTTCAGGGATTGTGCGGATTAGCCCCTAAACGGTCCTCTACGAACTTAATCGCCGTCGGGCCAATGTTAGCGTGTGCGCTTTTTACCAGCTGTTCCTATACGTCCATATTACAATAAGTGAGGAAGCTATAGTACTGCTCACTTAACTTCACCGACGTTGGCCGATGACCGTTGGCTCTTGAGTGCACGACCGAACGACTGATCGGATCTTGATGCGGTTCTTTCCGGCGTGCTCTTCAAACACCGGCGTGTAACACAGGCTACATGAATTTGCCGAAATCCGACTCCATCGTATACTCGGTGGTCCTTTACGACGAGAATGTGTACATTTCTCTGTAACTAAGGGCGTGACGTAAGCGGTAAAACCTATGGAAGCGATTTTGGACGAAACAGGATTCCAACGAAAGAAAGCTATTTTCTTGCTGATTCCAACGACACCGAAACGATTTACGGAACGGTGGGGAATGTTGCCTGGTGGGTAGGTGAAGCACTAATACTGCCACTCGGAGTTCTGCCTGTTCACCGTGCAACGCATTATTTGGTAGTGACTCAAACATTTGATACCGTCATATGATTGAGCTCTTCTTTGCTTGTTGAGGGGTACTTGCTTTCTCAAATCGACACAATACTTCGGATCTGCGGAAGACATGATACGTATTTGGGTAATACAAATAAATAAATAAATACCTGTACCTGACGTTTTTCCCACACGCGAGAACCAATTTTCATTATGATTTATTTCAATCAATGCCCCAGGTATACCCATTTATTTTGTGATTTTTTATCTTCTCACCTCATTCTTTCGCCTTGTCTCTCACAAACCTTTCAGCCTGTCACAAGTACCTACCTAAACGAATTACAATCCAACTTTAAATCCGCAATCGCCGGATTTTCGAGAATCAGACCGAAAGGGAAAACGTCAAAATCATACTATCATACTATCATAGAAAACATAATGGTAGTCAAGACTCGATGGTTCTTCTTGTTTTTAACGCGGAGTTTATCCAGCTACATCTTTATAACGCTTTGATTCTTATTTGCAAATACGGCACCTACGTCGTGGAATGGATGTAATAATTATTATATATTTTACCATTTGGAATAAAAATCTGGAGCGGGAGTTTTAGCCCAACTGGTAAAATATATAATAATAATACGGCTCTCTGCATTTGGACGGAATATTTCGACTAACCCGAAATTAGATACCTACAAGGTCAATTGCCCCAGACTAAGGAAGTTGAAAAACACATTTCACAATTTAGCTGACCTATATTGTGGTACAAAATTCTTTTGTTTTTCATCAGTGCCATCACAATCCTTGCAAAGGGGTCCACCAGGAGGGAGTGCCTACTCATATATACTTATGATACGTAGCTCGCTGTGGCGTCTATAGCACCATAAACACCCGCAATGAAAATCTAAAAACAGCATGATAATAAAGAGCCAATCATAATCGAATATCACCGTAAAACCGTCATCTATTGTACAAAGAAGACATAAGTACACGAGGGATGGAAGTAGATATTTATGAAAAACTCCATACTACTTACCTAAAACTCTCATAAAACTTAGTAAGAACCTGCCTAGGTAAACATTCTCATAATATATTAATATCGTTTACATTCAATATTGTTATACAGCTTTAGGTTGAAGCAAACGCTACATACGCGTAATGTCGGACCACAAAGCGCCGTGAATATCAGCCCCCCTAGCATTCCTGTAGAGCAGGTCTGGAGTACTTCGTATCTCCACCACTTGAAGGCGCTACCCAGTTTTCTGACCACTAGGTTAGAACATCACCACGAAATATAATAACTTTCTATCAAGTAACGGAGATGATAATCAACGTGTTGAATCATACGCAGGTGAATTGAACAAATTCTGGCACACTGATCATAGAAAACCATGTCGCACCAAAAAGCCATTCATGTAATGTAAATGTAGTAAGGGCGTAAGGTCCAGGGCTGGCACTTGGTGAAATGCTTTCAAAATTCGTCAAATGGGGATATTACTCTAATCTTCTACTTAACTTAATAATTTGTATTCGAATATTGGGGGGGTATGGAAAGTGTGATAGGCAGTCTTTGACCTTCACGCAGCCCACTGAGAAAAGTAGGTACCTACCGACCGACCGATACGAACTAAATCACTCGCGAAGAAATCGTGGAAACCCATTTCGAAGGAAAATGGAGTTATTGAAAAGTTGTCTATTTTCATACACGAAAAAACGCGAAAAAATCACAGTTTGCGAATAACAGTATGAACAGTATTTTTCGCGTTTTTTCGTGTATTAGTGGAAATAGACAACTTTTCAATAACTCCATTTTTCTTTGACCTACCGATGTATGTAACACCCTCTTGTGTGTTTCAGAGAATTTCGGTACCTAGTAGGTACCTCACTGCAGGCCCATCCAGAGAGGGGCACTTGGGGTAGGGTGCACCAGAACCAAAATTATAAATTATTCGTAGACGAAAAATGAGATTTAACGAATAGTTTAAAAATAGGTAATGTTTTAAACTTGATTTTTTTTCAAAGTTGAGTCGATGATACTGGGGTATGTAAGGATTTTTCCCGGTTTACTTGTTGTTCCCCAGAAATGTGACTTTGTATCAAGTAGGTATGATGTTCTTAGGCATTTTTCAACTGTTCAACACATTTTCGCTCACTCCAAAAGTCATCATGTTAACGGGCTGTAAAAATGCAAGGGCCCCGAGAGCTGGATTTGACCAAGGCCCCAGTTTAGATATTGGCGGCACTTCACAATTTGTGACGAACGCAAAATTTGGGATTTGAGTTCATTATTTTCTACAATAATGAATATTTAGAAGCGCAAGTACCTTTATGGTTTTTATTGTGTACCTGTTCAAATAGATCTCATTCTCCCGCGCAGTTCTATGAAGAAAAGTTTAAAAATTCATGAAGGCAACTTTTATTTGGTTCTTCGTTGGTATTTCGTCTCATCGTTCTTGTGTACAATAATTATAATGACTATACTACCCATAATTATTGGCATTCCATGAGTGTTGCATAGGTACAAAACCTCGATTAAAACCGGTGGGTTAAAACCACAATAGAAAATAATGAACCGATGCGTGGGAGAACTTTTAGTGTTTTTATCAGGTGTAGTCAAGGTGAGGTATCATTCGTACTTAATACCAATAAACCTAAATTTATTTACGCTAGACATCGTTAAAATTGATCCGGTCAAAGAATCTGCGGGTTCGGTTGCCCATTTAACCTCCTTCGTAGCTAGGTGGGCACCTGTCAATCTTCCAGTATCCATGCGAGTAGAAACTGACATTTGATTCAGGAGCAAGATCGTAAGCTGATCGAAGAATAAAAAAGGGAAATGCATATGGGAGTGTTTGTGGACAGTGACGTCAGATTAGCGTAGGAAGGTGCCGGGTTTGCCCACACCTGACCCACATATCCCATTCATAAAACGACGCCCACCCGATCCACGGCTGAGCATTATCTCCCATTCACCAAAACTTGGCATCATCATTGTCAAGGAGGTCGGTGTCTACTGGGGTGTAGGTGTCCATTTCAGAATCGTTTGGATACATTTCCAACAGAATCATTTCCCACCGAAAGAAAGCCAACGAAATACTTGAACGGTATCTGACGGTGAGTTTGCGTGTTCCGAATGAACACATATTGAGGATCGGCATTATTTGCTGTACAGATTTTGGTGTGGTGAAGATGCCAGAGAGCGGTGCACAGCGGGAAATGCTAAAAAACCCAGTATCACAGGAATTAGCATGCAATTTGATACATCCATGTTTTTGGGGCGTAGAATCCAAATAAAACGCTTCATCATCAGAGAAGAAATTGTAACGCTGTTTGGTGAGATTTCTTAATTTTGCGTTTTTTTAAAAAAAATGTATTCAATAAACTCAGTTATTCAATAAACGTAGTTTATTTAAGTTAGCAAATAGTTTTACGTAGGTTTAGTAAATATAGTTTACTTCAAAATTATTATGATTTAAGAGTGTTTCCATTTGGCCAAATGATCTTCAGCAGAGCAATTTAGGGATGATTTACGGAATCAATTACGGGTTGCAAGGTTGCCACAATCCCGGGTTACACAGTGGCGCAAGGTTACCGCATTCGATACTAGTAAACAATGACTTTCTTCATTACCTTTGTTGCTGACTACCTTGTTTACCCACCTTTTGGTTTATTATTTTCAATAATGAACCGTTGGAATCGAGCATGAAAAAAAAATTCTTACCCCCCCTCAAAATTTGATGGTTTACGTTTCAAGGTAGGTATGTAGAATCCAAAACTGCAATAAAAATATTTCTGTCTGTCCGCCGTACGCCGTACGCCGTACGGGCCACTTTTCTTAGTTACCATGAAAAAAAAAATGATGAAATTCGGGTTATAGGTTCCGTTCGGGGTCTAGTTGGTCCTCGAAGCTCGACGTTACTGTCATCTCTAAGGGGTTCAAAATAGGGGTTGAAATTTGCAGGACGCCTATACCTTTTTTTACGTGAATCTCTTTACGGTTTTAAATAGTTCTTGAACTTACGAGTTTTTTAAGACCACCCGGAGCACCGTACGTCCAGCCGTTCGTTCACAGTAAGGCCCCGAAGTTTGCACCGACAGCCATTTCGACACCAGGGTGAATGAAATTAAATACATCAGACCAAATCTCGTCACCAGGGACAATAGGAAATTGGCTGGAGATAAAATCATTGCTAGGGATCACCTGATTATATTGGCGGAGTATGAAGTCGAGTTGGTTGTTCTGTGATATTATTTCATTTGAAAAATGATGGCTCTTTTGGAGTTTGTTGATAGGTAGTGAAATTTGAACAAACGTTGAAGTATTATTGATGGGTAATTTATTACTACACGATGGTAAACTAACTTACAACGGATTGTATTGGTGGGTAAATTATTACACAATGGAAAATTATTACACAACGGTAAATTATTACACAACGGCTCATCTACCCAGAAGGGGCTGGATTTTGTTGATAGGTACTTTTGCAACTTGAACAACCGTTGAAGTATTATTGATGGGTAAATTATTACACAATGGCAAATTATTACACAACGGCAAATTATTACACAACGGCAAATTATCACACAACGGTAAATTATTACACCACGGTCCAACGGTAAATTATTACACAACGGCTCATCTACGAAGAAGGGGCTCGATTTTGTTGATAGGTACTTTTGCAACTTGAACAAACGTTGAAGTATTATTGATGGGCAAATTATTACACAACGGTTCATTATTCTATCTCCGTAGAAGGTGAACCTATACAGGTAAATTATTACACAACGGTTTAGGTAGGTAGGTACCTAGTAACGAGTACGGGGTTATGTACTAACCTACATAGCACATATATGTTATATAGAAGGGTTATCTATACGGAGACAACATGTGATCTGTAACAGGAGGGTATTCTGTACAAAATAATAAACCGTTGTGCAGGGATTTGCAGTGTTTTTTTCATCATGCTCAGCTCAGCTACCGCGCAAGGTACGGCGGTACGGTTAACAAGAAAATATTCAATAAAATAACACGATTCCAAAGAGTGGGGAACGATTTTTGTACGATGAAAAATGGCAAACATTTAGTTCCGTAGAAACGAATCGGTTGTAAGCGAAAATCATCAGAAATGGTGCATAACGCGTATTCCTGTCGCTTTTTGGTAACGCTTTTCGAGTTTGTGTGCCAAAGTAAAGACATGAAAATGTCAAAAGTTACTTAATGTCTTAACATGTCCCATTTAATGAATTTGATTAGTTTTATATTTTTCTAAATCGTTAAGCAACATTTTTGTACATAAAAAATCAATTAGGTAAGTGTTTAAATAGCTTTTCAAGGAAGGATGAGAACCAAATAATTGCACTTTAGAGAAAAGAAAAGTTGATACTGGTCCACTCAAAGCGTTCAAATTTAGTTTTCATAACTAGCTGTGGATTGCAGACGTTGCTCAATATTCATAAAAATTGCAAGAAGTGGCTGGTTTGCGCTTTATCCATTTCCACTGACTTTTTTCAAGAAAAGCAACGGCTTTTTTTATGGACAGTTTGGATTATTGGAGCGTTCTGAGTACTGAAGTTCGGATTACCGAGACTATATTGTAAATATATTGAATGTGGCTGGTCGAATGGTCACGAAGAAGGATGGCACCCGCACGCTTGTGGTGACTATCTCGGTTTGAACGCTGTAACCATTCCCGACCATGATCTATGATCAAATTCCAGACGGGCCTGTTGTTAGAAATTGCATATTATAACGACTCTCCCATGCGCACTTGACCTATTAGGATTTTGTCCCACAAAATCCTAATTTTACAGGAGAGCAGAAAAACTAAATCACCTTCAGCTTGTGACAGAGTGTGACACAAGTGTTGGACCCTCGGCAGTCCCTCTCCCAGACCAGCGAAATGATCACCGGTTAAGAAGGGATATCGATTAGGCTTCTCCAAGCGACACCGTCTGCACCGGAAGAAAAAATGACTCGAGAACAGCCACACTGCCACAAGCCGGACCTTCGCGGTATAACATGCAGTAGGAATAAAGACAACGGAATGGACGCTCAAAACCATAACACATGGAAAGAACGGAACCTCCAACATAAAACATTGAATCGATTTGTCAATGATTGTAATACATGGAGGAAGGAGAAGGATTTACATTTTGAAATTTGAATAACTACATATCTATGACAGAGGATTTTCGTGTAAACGTCAACTCATAACGTGTGTAACGGCTTCATAACAACTAATACGCACTGAATATGTTTAAATTTCTTCATCGAGCGGCTCCTGAGACTTTGAAGATGGGAAGCTGTCGGTTTGTTCACTCGGCTAACCCCCTGGGGGCCGCGACATACCCATAAATATGCAATTAGTCTTAATTATTTGACCGGACTCTAATTAATTTCCAGACTCATCCCCTCGAACGATAAATCACTGATGTCGGGGAAACCATTCCCCGTGTACGAGTGGACGATTTGGTTTTGATGTTTTAAATTCCTAATGAACACAAATCCCATTCCAGACAATCAAGTAAACATACAGTCTAATGAATCGATTTCAGAGGAGTCGGTAGCATGAATAAACATCGTTTTCATTCGGCCGTACCTACCTAATATATGCAAACAATGGTCAACCTGCGTCCAGTTCGTACGTGTACATTTGAAACTGTTAATACGTTATTGAATATGGATGAATGCAGGTTCAGATGAACTGTTTATTAAGATCCAAAGGTATCTCAGGATGTATCAAAATCAACAGTAAAAATTCATCATGTTCCTGAAGTTTAATTTTTATTGGTTACCACTCACTAATACCTACACTGAATTTGATATGGGGACGCTGGAGCGTCCGGCCTGCCAAGAAACCCGAAAAATTCCAACGCGACCAAGAACACTGTTTATACGACAGAACAAATAGGGTTTTTTGTTCCCCGTAATTCGGCTCCCTGGAGGTCTCCGGTGTTGATTCTTCGTACATCCATTCTCAAGGGGCCCCTGAGGATGCGTAACGAATGTCAACCCTTGGAACCATCAGGTGCCAGAGTTAAGGAAGTTTGAAATCGCTATTTTTAGCGAATTTTTAAAAAGAAATTGAAGCTCATTTTTCAGAACATTTTAAGAACACAAATTTTCAAGTTTTTTCGAGTTTTCGTTCTCGTTTTTTGACAGGGCTACAGTCTCACAGACAGGACGGATCGAGCTGAAACTTTGCACACACATTCGTTAAGCTACAAAAAAGTGTATTTTGTGCCCCCCCCCCCCCCCTCCCGAAACCACACGCACACATTTTCAACCCGTTGCGAGGGAGAGGTTGCCGTTTCTAGGAGGAGGTAAGGGAAGGTTGCACGAGCTGAAATTTGGCACACATGTTCAATGGAGCTTTAAGAGGAAGTGCTCGAAATCTGAAACCGATCGGTCGAAAAAAATTTACGGAGAATAAAATTTTAGGAAGTAGGTAGGTACTGAGATTTACATCATCAATGCAAAAAGATGTGATATCGGCACCAAAAACCACACTGTTGTAAAAATTTACCCGCCAAGAAAAACTCCTCAGCCGCAAAAAGGATTTTGCCCGCCAGAATAGCAGCTCGCTGCTTCGCGATATAGAAACACCAATTCCTTCCCTCTCTGTTGGGCATGTGTACAGATACCTGTTCCTTCCCCCCGAACCTTGAAAATTCTGTCAAAGCCGTGGCGGGCAGGTTTTTTCCACCCAGGTTAATAGTGAAATATATATAAATCCAACGTTCATTCGTGTCACATTCAACGGAGAGATGAAAAGAGTGAAATATCAAAGAGAAAAACGCTGCAAACTATTACACAACGGTTTATTATTTACCTGTACAGATGCCCCTCCTGCATAGATCACTGTTTTCTGTGGTCAGTACCTACCCTGGTGCCTCAGGAAAGCCCTAAATCGAGTACGGAGCTGGCCCGGGAATTACAGTTTCATAAAAAATGCGCGAGATTCAATGATTAATTATTTGTTTTTATTCATGAAGCATAACGTTTGTTCAAGTAACAAAAGTACATGTCAACACAATCCAAAAGTGCAATCAGTCTACAAATGAAATAATACCACAGAACAACCAACTCTACTTCATACAGCCATCTGTAATTATGGTCAGGTGCCCCTAGCAATGATATCTGGCCTGGATTTATACCGTTTGATTCACGATCATGCTGACGAAGTTTTTCAGTGCAAACGAATGGCTGGTCGTACAATGCTCCGGGTGGCCTCAAAAAATTGTTTAGCTAAAGACAAATTTAATAACGTTAAAAAAAACATACCCTTCTATAGAAAGTTTTCGAGCTACGGCGTTCTGAAAATTGCAACCCCTATTTTGAACCCCTAGAGATGACTGAACGTAACGCCGAGCTTCGCGAACCAACCAGACCCCAAAAATTGGACCCACAAACTTTTGTGTGGTAAAAATCGTAATTTTCCTAAAATAAGGCGTGGGGGGACCCACTCACCATATCGTGCATGCTGTATTTTGTTTTATTATTTTCAAAAATGAACCTTCAAAATTTAAAAAAAACCTTACGATTTGAAGGTTTCCGTTTCAAGTACCTACGCAAAATCCGAAAATGGAATAAAAAAATTTCTGTCTGTACGCCGCACTTCGCACTTTCTATAGTTACCAAGAACCAAAATTCATGAAATTTGGTTTGTAGGTCCTATTTGGGGTCTAGTTGGTCCCCAAAGCTCGGCCCTGTTAGTAATCTCTAAGGGGTTGAAATTTTCAGAACGGCGTAGCTCGAATGTTTTTTTTTTGCGTTTATAAATTGAACTCGAACTAAAGAATTTTTGGAAGACCACCCGGAGCATTGCACGTCCAGCCGTTCGTTTGCACCGAAAATTTTCGTCAACATGATTGTGAATGAAACTCTATAAATCCGGCCCAGATATCAACACCATATATTATAATCCGGATGGCTGTATGAAGTCGGGTTGGTTGTTCTGTGATATTATTTCATTTGAAGAATGATGGCTCTTTTGGATTTCGTTGACAGGCAATTTGTATATTTAACAAACATTATGCTTCATGAATGACAAAAAATAATTAATGATACAATTATTGAACCCCGCAGGTTTTATGAACATGTATCCCCTGGGCCGGCTCCAGTTGTCGATTCAGGGCTTTCCTGGCGGGACCCCGGGTCGGACCTTGAGGTACCTCGGGGGATCATGGCCACAGAAAATATTTATCTACGCAGAAGGGGCATCTATATACGTAAATAATAAACCGTTGTGTAACAATTTGCAGCGATTTTACCTAAAATTTCAAGCAGCATCTAAGGGCGGCAAGGGCGGCTTTTCAAACCCCGATCGATTACGTGGTAAAGCAAGGGAATGGTAGGGAAAAGGTAGGCTTAGCATAAGTCCTTTAGATGTTCCTAGCCTAGAGATATTATAGAATATGATAGAATACAGATATTTAATGCATCCTTGAGATCAACAAAAAATCACTGACAATGATTATGAAAATGGGATAATAATACAATTTTATTGCTCACATTCTGCTGGTATTGCCCTAATGTCTTGAAAGTTTCCCTGCAGTTAAGTGCAAAGGCAAGAACCTAAATACAGGGTACGCTCCTGCCACGCAGAGAATCGTCACGAGGGCAGCGTTTGCAAAAATAGAATTTTTAAAATTATTAATACAGTTTCGGTATTTAACAACAAAATTATCTACCAATCAAAAAGTTAGAGAAAATGAACTAAGTTAATTCGCCAAAACTAACTTTAAGTATAAACAATCAAATCAAACTAGGTGAATAATTTTATTATACTACTACTGCTATTATTGTATTATACTAATATTTTACCAATTTAGATTAGTGCGAGTACAAGGGGCAATGAAGACAATACACAGAATAATCACCTTGTGCTCCTAAAATTTAACGAACAAATAAAAACGGAATCAAAACAAGGAAATATCTCTCAGGCCGTGCGTGGGTAGACTATGGGTTTGGCAAGTTGGCAGGAATAAATAAATAAAAAACTTGGACCGCAAAGTGGTCGGTAGCAAGCGGCGCCTGGTGTCGTAACTTCCTGTGTAGGCAATTTAAATATATGCATGGACTCGAGTGGAAACAATTAGGGCATAAGCCCACGCATGACCCTTTTTTGTGGTCTACGAGGTAATATAAGTATTATGGACGTCTCATTGATCAATTGACATCCAAATGCCAATTTCAATGTGCCCCTTCAAACAAGCCATTCAATTTTGGTTTATTATTCTCATTAATGAACCTATGGAATTGAGAGTGGGAAAAAAGTAGTCGCTGAGCCGTCCAAAAGCCGTTAATTCCGTTTTTTGAAAAAAACTGAGTGAGGGGTATCGTTGGATTCAGAATGGCCTCAGATTCAATTCTGACAAGGTTTTATGAGTCAATCCTTTTTTTTTAAATCTCCAAAATCGGACAAGAAAGGTTGAAACGTTTCCAAAAACTCTTTAAATATTTCTAATTCCAAAAGCCGCCAAATTTTTGTGTTGGAAACTCCAGTAGCCTAGGTCCGGTTCGACAAACCGTTATTTTGTTTACCGACGCTTTCCTATTAAGCTGGTTCTAGATTTCTAAGTAATTTTACGTTTTTTACCTTATTGTTTCTTCAGGAAATCCTTCAAATTAGCTTTTATTTTGTTGGTAGCCTGTTACCCGACTGTTGTCTAACAATAAACTGCCCCTGGGAATGAAAAATTGGTCCATTTCGTAAAGCTTAATGTTCCGGTTTTGTTGTGGTCTGTTCATTAATTCGTTTTTTAAAAATTAGGTATTATTTAATGAGTTGATACATTTCAACTAGTTTATTTCGGCAATGGCAGATACGAGTGATTGCGTTATAAAAATAGCTCCACTGGAAAAGGCCACGAGGCGGAAGTGCCAGCCAGAAAAATAGAAAAATACGTGGCCAAGAAAGCAAGTGATTAATGTCCATTAATCGCCAGGTGAATTATGAACATCATTTCTGCAATTTTTCCATATTATTTCTATATAAATACCTAATAACCTTAATGACCTAAGAACTTTAATTACAATTTGAAAACTTTTTCGAACAATTTACCATTACAATTTGAAAACTTTTTCGAACAATTTACCATTACAATTTGAAAAATTTCGAGTTGTATTTACAATTTAAAAGTTACAATTTACAATTTGAAAATGTTTTCGAGTTTTAATTACATTTTGAAAAGTTTTTCGGTTTTATTGCAATTTACAATTACCATTAAAATGTATAACTACAATTTACAGTTATACTTTAAAATTTACAACAATTTACAATTACAATTTGAAAAAGTATTCGAGTTTTAATTACAATTTGAAAAAGTTTGATAACCTAAGGACCGAGTTTTTGTGGAAGTTGGGCTGTATTTTCTCTGTATCTGTATCAGTGCTTTTGTCAGTAGGAGGCTACCAAGCCCGACGAATTAGGGAGTGACTGGCAAAATGGCTGTCGGAAAGCAGGGTTCAAAAGCCGTTAAAAAATCACTAAGGTTCCAAAACCCGTTATTTCCAAATTTTAATTTGAAATAACTTATTCTGTTCAATAGTGACGTTGTTGAATTTTTGCATACAAATTCGTTGATGTTATTGTGGTTAAAAAAAAAAAATTAATAATAATAATAATAATGCTCTACCTTGACTGGATCATCTGCTATCAGTTTTTCGCGTTTTTCTCTATTCCTCTTGGAATGGAATTAACGGCCCTTGGAAACGGACGGCTCTTCTAACTCTGACGGATCTCCTTCAAAATTTCATGTTTAGCGTCTCAAGGTACGTTGCCGAACGTTAGAGAGCTTGTACTTGGACTCTGGTGGCATTCACTTGATTTAGGGCTTTCTGGAGGAAGCATGAGGGTGGATATGGCCACAGAAAACAGTGATCTAGTCAGGAGGGGTATCTATGTACTGGAAAATAATTAACCGTTGTGTAATAATTTGTAGCTTTTTTTCCAGTAAACAAACCCTTTTGATTTGTTATATAGGAATCACATAGGTACCTGAAATCAGACTGGTGATTTGATACTATTGAAGTCGGCCGTCGGCGGCAAAGGAGTGCATGCAAACAGCAGGCACGCCATCTAAAACTGGGTTCTATTTTAAAGCTGTACAATGGGAATTTGTGCAAATCAAGATGTCTCAGTGTATGTCAGCCCACTAATGGATTCCAACTACCTACCTCCCCCACATTTCCTCGGTTGCCTACTCTCTTTCGAAAGCGGTTCGGACGGTCTTGTTTTTTAACCGAGATTTATTCACTTGTGAAGACTTTTAATATTAATGCAATGGGATTCGTGTACGGGGCTATAATAGAGGCGAGAAGTCGCGCTCTAGAAGAAACGGAGCGGCAAAAGCGTGAGGTGCTAGCAGAATACTAAGTCCCCTCACCCCCTCAAAACCATTGAAAAAACATTTTTACGTTTTATCTTCGGACTAATTCGGCCCTTTGGGTGTTTCTGGTTAAAGGAGTGGGATTCCGTCAGGCGTGATCCTGGGTGGCCCGACGTTAGAGATAAACATAGCAAAGTTCAAGAGTTTACATTATTTGTGTCCACGAATTCGGATGTTCAGTAGAGTTTTCGGGGAGTCAAATTCCGTCAACAGAAACATGGCTAAAATCACCACCGATGGATATAAAATTCATCAAAAGCACTATGGATTGCACAAAAATTATTTTCCTAAAAAAAAAAAAAGCTGCAAATTATCACACAATGGTTTATTATTTACTATATACCTGCCCCTTCTGCCTAGATCACTGTTTACTGTGGTCATTACCCTCGAGCTCCCGCCAGGAAAGCCCTAAATAGAGTAATGGAGCCGGCCCGGGAAAAATGGGCGGGATTCAACAATTCAATCAATAATTACTTGTAGTTATTCATGAACATACAGTAATTATAAATCGAAGTGTAATAATTTACCTATATACATGCCCCTTCTGATTAGATAGCATAATAAACTGTTTTGCAATAATTTACCCAATAATACTTCAACGTTTGTTCGAGCAGCAAAAGTACATACCTATCAACCAAATCCAAAAGATTCATCATTTTTCAAATGAAATAATCTCACAGAACAACCAACTGGACTTCATACAGCCATCCGTGATTATAATCAGGTGCTCCCTAGCAATGATATCTGGGCCAGATTTATACTGTTTGATTCAAGATCGTGTTTACGAAGCTTTTCGGTGCGCTTTGCGGTAGTCACAAAAATTTCTTTAGTTCAATTTCAATTTAAAAACTAAAAAAAACCCATACCCCCCTATTGAAAGTTTTCGAGCTACGGCGTTGTGAAAATGTCAACCCCTATTTTTCGCCCCTTATAGATGAATGACAGTAACGCCGAGCTTCGAGGACCAACTTACTAGACCCCAAACGGGACCTACAAACCAAATTTCGTTAATTTTGGTTCAGGCTAACTAGGAGAAGTGCGAAGTACGGCGTACGGCGGACAGACTGAAGACTGGGCATCTATACATGTAAATAATAAACCGTTGTGTAATAATTTACAACGTTTTCACTTTAACCCCCCCTTATCTCCTTCTAAAAGTACATTTCGACATTCCGGCGACGTAAGACCCAACTGCACAGTTTTCTGCTTTTGTGCAACGAACAATAAAAGAACCATGCAAATCGGTCGAGAATTGCGGCCTGGGCAGCGTACACACAAATTCGCACGCACGTACGCATGCACACAAACACACACACACACGCGCGTGGTTTTTTCACGGATTTGGATTTATAATGGTCTGAAACGGATTTGAATGTGGTTCTCTTCATTCTCGGCTGAGTGTCGTCCTCTTCTGACCAGATCAAATAAATAAGGGCGTCTCTTACTACTGACGGACGTCCTAAAAATATAAAAACAGAATTTTCCCCCGATTCAACCCTACTCTGCAGTCCTTCAAACATCTTTCATAAAGCTATGAAAATGTACACAAACCCTAATAATTGCCCATTGTGTACTTATCGTTCTTGAATGAAATTCTCGAATATCGCTTAAGTTTGGCCTAGTGACTGGTTATCAACAGTCGCGTTTCCACGTTATTTTGTGCTGCAAATCTTCCGTTGCGAAAAGCGGCGGTCCAGGATGTTATATAATTGAAACACACTATGATACATACCTTAGGGAAAAAACCTCACCCAAGTTTAATGCCACATAGCTTCATGGTATCGACAGTACTCGTATGATCGTACTTCCACCAGGATACAAGGTAAGGGCGGAAAGAAGGGAAAATTATACAGATGAGGATTGGGTTTAAGGTTTGCTCACGCGCAATGACTATACCCATCATCTCTCGCGATGAAAAATTCAATATGAAATACACGCCAAAACTATCTACCGAATTTAAGCAAAATCGGGCGATTGGTTCTTTGGAAATTGATTACCTCAGATTTTGCGTTTGTGCAATGGCCATAAAAATGATCAATCGTTCTGAAATTCATAGGCATAGGGAATATGTTAAGATAGCTCCTCCAGGTTCGGGCAGGGTCTAGATCTAGATTCTCCTGAAACTCTGGAGACAAAAAATGTTTACCTTGGTAGGGTCGGAAGCAAAATAGGTGTATATATTGTATACACTACAATATATAGGTACATTATGTATGGGTATAGTGTATAGTTATACAAGACAATACATCATTGTAAAGTAGAGTAGATGGTAAACTTTCATAAAATAAATGAGTGCCTCTCTAATATGTTTTAGGTCACGAAAATCAAATCCAGCGTTACGTGAGCGTTAAATTCAAAATACAATTACTGCATTCGACTGCAAAATACGCTCACTGACGTTTGCCAACTACGGTGAGCTTGGAGAATACAAATTCGAATCCAGTGGTAAAGAACGAAACGAACTGCATTGTCCAGCCTGATCACTGAATGTTTGTGCTCAGTCACAAGGAAAGAAACTGGCATTATTCACCTTGCACAGGACTACGATCGGGTGGATGATATATTATTTTCTCCATTTAATGAAAAACCAATCAACTGTTGGATTTCTTGCTTCTTACCAACTCCTTGTATAGGCCCTTTTCCAGAAAAACTCGCTAAACTGAATCTGTTTTCAACCACTTATTGGAAGAAAGTTTTTTCGGGTCGAGGAAAACGTGGGAAGCATTGTGAAAGAGGAAGTGGTACGGAGGACTTTTTAACCGGACGGACATGAATATTGTATTCCCCCAACGCTTTAAGATTCAGTGCGAGTAGTTTACTAAGAGGCAATTTTAATAGTTCGGTCCCCCACAAGACCTCACACGCAGGGGCTGGAGTCGAAACAATACGAGTGCGAACTGCGTCTGTTTACATTAACATGCAAAGGGGCGGCGGCAATTACCTTACAGATCGAGATAACAAGATACCTCGTTATTAGTGGACACAATGGCCTTATCTGTTTGGTGACAACTCTTTAGTAGTCCCTAATCGATGATATGATTATTAATGGTTTGGGCAGGCAACGTCCCACGAAAAAGAAAAGGATTGTGATAGGAGATTGAAGCATAGCTTTTTAACTTGATCGAAGCTTGGGCCCTCTCCCCACCCGTATCCAATACCAATTCTTGTATATTCTCCTATAATCAGGGTCTTACGCTAATAGGAATTCAGCGATCTACTCATAAGGTGCATCTATACACGAAAATAATAAACCGTTGTGTAATCATTTGCAGCTTTTTTCATGGTCCATCCCAAAAGTTCATTACCTAAACCAAAAGTCCTGCGAAATAAGCCTTGCAGCTGTTCTGTAATGATATTACTCTATTGAAATAAGGGTTGCTTAGGAAGCGATTTCCAATCTATCTGTGCATTTTTAACTGTTATAAAGTCATGAGCAGCCGAGTAATGACATCATAAGATAGCATGTAGTCCATCCATCAGTCTTTTCTCATTTTCCAGCAGTTGCCCTCCTTTGAATTATGAGTTCTATGTATCTGGTTTAGGCGTTAGTTCATTCTTATTTGAATTTCACTTGGTCTCAATATTTCACTCAGTATTCGAGTTTTTAGAAAGTGCGAAGTGACGACTCCTGTTACAAATGTCCAGCGTTTTCTTCATACGGGAAAACGCAATGCGAATCAGGTAAAACCAGCCGGACAGTGGTGATGAATAAGAAAAAGAGGACAAGGTGCTTTTTGAGGGACCCGTTCTCTTCACAAGAAAAATAATGTTTTCCCCTCTCACGGTCTTTCTTCGTATTCGCATTCAAAATGTTCAGAACACTTCTTCCACCAAGTTCTTCGTCGCTTACACGAACTTACAAAGGTGTGAAATGTGGAATAACAATGGGTCAGGCTAATTTAATACAGATCGAATCTTGTTAACACGTGTTCTTTGGAGCGTCTCAAATTGGGTACGATTCCGATGTATGCGCATTCGTTGGGAGGGAAACGAACGGCGAAGGGTTTTTGCGTGTTGGGATGTGTCACAATTACCACCCCCAAAGGCAATTAACATACAATATAAGCACCTGGGAATTCTAACGAGCTGCCAAATACTGCGGTTGCTGGATTTATGCCCTGGGTCAGAGGACGTGGCCACAATTTGCTGAAAAGCCGACAATAGGGTTACGTGGAATGGAAGAACTTTCCATAAGGATATGTTATCTTGATGCAGTCACTGCTAGGAAGATCCTCTCGAGAAGATTCCGCTTTTTTCCATCTTGACGCTTCAGGGGACTGATAGAAAAACATTAGTTCTGGGGCCATAATACCTAGTTGCAATCGGTCTGATTTTCATGATGGTGATATTGGAAGAGGTTTCTGTTTGCACCTACTCGCAAGTACAAACTTGGTCGCAGTAATAGTATTTAGATAATAATCAAGGGGGTATGAATGAGCACCCCCTATCCACCACCATGAAATATACGCATAAGTCGGCATTTTCAAAAACTCTCCCATGTGCCGCAATTTGCTGCAAAAAATTCCATCAGCAGCCAAAATGTGCACAGAAAAGTAAGCGTGACTTCATAACTTTTTTTAGGGCGCAGCGGGTCCCTTTCTTCCTCCTCCTTAAGCAGAAGAGGAATCGGTGTCGTTACATCTTATTTCACAACCGATTTTTGATCATCGTTAGACCCCTCATGCAGCAACTTGTACGAAAGCTCTCGCTGAGATATTTCATTTGAGAAATTAAAATTTGACCACGCTCACATGACACATCCTAAGTATTAATTGAAAGTCGAATGTTCAGTCGATTCGTTTAAGTTTGAAGGTTGGTATGAATTGATTCTTGACTCAAACCGTGCCTGTCAAACCATCAATTATTATGGTTTATAGTTTACTGTTTGATTAAGAGCCTAAGACCTGGAGGTTGCGCGGGGCATTTTTGATGGTGTATGTGTATAATAATCGGTGGACTCGTTACTAACATCTACATGTATCAATTATATCAAAATGAATGTTTCTGAGTCCAGTAGGCGTTCAAATACCACTCATCCGATTGTGAGGAAACTTTTGTGAGTTGTTGTGCGCACGCCACCGAGAAGATTTCTGTGTTTTCACCTCCATTAAAAACATGTAGGTAACGGTAAAAGGTAACAGAGGAAAATATTTCCTCATCCCCCCCATCCCCCTCAAAGGGAATATTCCCTCATTCCCTCTGGAGGCTAAGGCCCCAGTAAAGAAGAAGAGTTCTACAATAACATAGTTGAAAAATAAATAAATAGGCATTTAAAACAAATTCCAGATCAGTACTTAATTTGTATATTTGTATAATTAGGTAGCTTCGCGGACCTACTAGACTCCAGGTGAGGCCTACAAAAAAATTTCATTGAAATGAGTGTTTCTCTGCTTGTCCTGTATGCGTCCCTAATTCGCAATTCATCCGATTGGGATGAAACTTTGGTGAGCTGTTTTGTGCATGCCCGCGAATGTTTTTGAATTAGTAGAACTATTTTACAATATCTGGATTCTGGTAGGTAATCGGTAGTGTGGCATGTGGCATGATTCGATACATCTGGTAGGAGTGTTGAAGTGCAGAAAATGGTTCTACATTATAATAAATAAACACTGGGATTGTTATCATCTTGCTACCGATATGAGACAATGTGGCTCCTCATATTGTGAAGAAAGCTGTTAGCAAAATGCGAAATGGCTCAACAAGGACTTATAGATTGAGAGTTCTGATCGACAACACCGCCCCAAATGGGACAATGGCACACTTTTCTTCCTTCTGTCGATTCAGGAAGGGTTGCTGGATCGTGTCCTATCGGAATGACCATGAAGGCGCGAGAAGAAACATTTCATCTCATAAATATTGATAGAATAGGTATAACAAATATTTAACCACGGCACGAGATGGCGGCACGACAGTCAACAACACGACTTGGTATAAAACTATTAACAGGAGGACTTTTTAGAAGAGGAGCATTTATTAGCATGACAAAAGGGATTCAGGTTGACGGAGCACGCGAGACGTGTTCCAGGGCACTCAATACGAATGTGTTTCTTTGCAAACCACAAACGATTGCATCAGCTTAGGAAAGAGGGCTCGTGACAAGGAGATTCTACCCCTATCCCAATAATTTGGGGTAGCGCCGGTCTGAAAGGGGCAAGGACACTGCGTGGAATCCACATTCATGGGGGGGGGGGGGGGGGGACCCGCAGCTGAGCAAAAAACGCTGCAAAGTCACATGGGTTTATTATTCCACTGGACATACCTACAGAAATGTACGCTGTTAATTTATTGTTTCTATCATGTGAAATGATTTAAATAGCTATTTCTGATTGTTTCCACCAATTTTGACCCCTAAAACACAAATTAGGTACACTCCTTTTTTTTCCCCCAAACTATCTTTGATCATTGGTAGTACCATTCAATCGTCTTGATCCACGTGTTGACACCTTTTCTAGTGTTATTCTACAAATTGATGGTGATTTCAGACGATCTCGCAGGTTTTTTGACTCATAAAATTTCAGACGATTTCCCAGGTTTTTCACTCATAAAAAATCAATTTTGGGAGCTGAACATTTGGTAGAACTCAATTTTCCACTCTTTGGTCAAAATCGACTTCATATTCGGTCTTCTCGTCCCCAAAAACATGGAAAACGATATCTCAGAAGCTCATGTTACCAACATGTTGCTAAAACGCAAAAAGTACCTACCTATTTTTACACACATTTTCACTCATAACACCCCTGGGTATATTCCGATCGGGCTGAAAAGTTTCGGGACACAACTAGGGCCCAAGTGGAGCATATGTGCGAAAGAACGAATTTTTTAGACCTAAAATGAAGCCTGTACATGTGATACGGCGTACGGCGGACGGCGGACGGACATTGCATTTTTGGAATCTACGCACCTTGAAACGGAAAAGAAAAAAGTTTGAGGGGGTGTTATAAAAATTTTTTGCTGAATACATAGGTGTATTATTCACAGAATAATAGAACAAAAATAAAAGCAGTAAGGAAAACTGTTCAGAAAAGTCATCCGCAGGAGGGTTAAACAGACACCCGAACAAAATTAATATTACCGGGAGCTGATGGTTTCGCATTGGTGGAAGCCATCTTACATTGTCACATTGTGACGGTATATGGGAATCCCGTCCATCTTGGATGATCAAACCAGTGTCTCCGGGGGCAGCTGTCACACTGCCTCCCTAGCTTTCTAGAGAGTGGAGAGAGGGAAACTACGCTGTATGAGCGGTGTAGTTTAAACCCCTCATCCATTACACGGTAGCAGAGCGTGGTTCGTGGATACGTGCTGGATTTCATCCTCGGTACCCCCCTCCACTTTTTGAGAGCTTTTCCAGAAGGAATAGCTCTGAGGTTTCCCAGAAGGAATAGCTCTGAGGTTTCCCAGAAGGAATAGCTCTGAGGTTTTCCAGAGGGAATCCTCTTTTTAATAACCCTTTGTTTATCAATATACACTTCGGCCATTCAATTTTCTTTTTCGTCATCAAATTAAACTTATTATTATTATTATCAAACTTATTATTATTCTTAAGGCGCTCAATGCCTGGCGTTCAATGCCAATTTTTTATCTCTTTGTTTCCCAGTTGGTCCATCTTATGATGGGGGTTAGTCACCCAGAGGTTGTTCAGATGAACTTTCCTGAACCAGAACCTCTGACAACTGCTTTCATTTATATGTTTTTATATTCCAGTTGTTCCATCTCATGATGGGGGTTAGTCACCTAGAGGTTGTTCAGATGAACTTTCCTGAACCAGAACCTCTGACATCGACTTTTCTCCTTTTATTTTGTGTCCAAGTCCGCCAAGTGATATATTGATAAGGAGCTAAGTTCTCCACCAGTAACAATTCTCCGTAGTACCATTACGATGGAAGCTATCAGCTTTGGAGTTTTTCAGATGAACCTTCCTGAATCAGAACTCCATACTACTTTCAGTCCCGTGTCTATTAACTTCACATACTTCTTCTTCAAAGAAGTATGTTTTTAATGGGAGCAGTGTGACGGTATATGGGAATCCCGTCCATCTTGGATGCGGGCTCTTCCCGATCTTTTTGACACGCGGCTGAAAGGGTGGTCGATTCGCGGAAACGAATCGTCAACTCCTGGAGGCATTGCGTTATAATCAAACCATTGTCTCCGGGGGCAGCTGTCACACTGCCTCCCTACCTTTCTAGAGGATGGAGAGGGGGAAACTACGCTGTATGGTCGGCGTAGTTGAACCCCTCATCCATTACAACATATCATCGAAATACCACTGGAACATTAACTGGGCTTTGAAATCCTCGTAATCATGACTCTCAACCGATTTTGATGACAATTTTAGTTGTAAGCACTTTCGTTTTATCGCACCAATACAAGCGTCTGCGCAAGCATCAGGCAGATCACGACAGTTCAGCATCAAACTCCTGATACCCTTTGCTAGAAACACTGAAACTGCCCGTAGTCGATAGTTTTTAAAACGAGTATTGACGAGGCGGAGTTTTGCAGCTGATACTTACCACGAAGGACCGTCACCTGTATTACGCGTAATCCAGATAACTCAATGACAATGATTCGTTCAAGAGAGCTGACATTTCGAGGACTGATGGGCTCCGGACCATGAATGGTCACATATGAACATCCAGGTAATCGCATTCGGGCAATAATTTCATGAATATCATTATTCTATTTACGCGGACGTTTAATTTGGGTGAACGTCAGTTTCTGAATTTGCGACATTTACACAAAATGTTTTGTAATTCGTAGGTAACTGAAGGATACGTACCCAGTACCTATCGCAACCTCGTCTTTCTTCCAACTCGTACAAGTACCTACCTGAGTACTTTAAATCTAGTTTCCCCGGCTCGAGCGTTTTCAAGTGGTTGCAATAAACGACTCCTCATAACAGTTAAGTCATAATCACCTCTACGACTAATGGAGTTCGGGTCGGGCGCCTCCGTAGACCCCTTTACCCAAGAAGACACATTCAAAGCTCTTTGTCATTCTCAAATATGAAGAGGTTCGTGCCAGAGGTTGGAACGTGTCAAATTGGTTGGGGCCCTCTTCGTGAGCTCGGCTGTCACTTTTCTTACCCAATGCTCGCAACCATCGTGACTGTCACAACCAAAGCAGAGTATCAGACGGAGAAATTATTTAGCCCTTTTGACTTTGAAGGAGCGTCGGAATTTTCAGCGTGAGCATGAAACTTTTTGGGACCCCGTCCCATCTTCTTTCTCGACTATATTTTTTCCATTTTCTTGGATCCGTATTTCAAACGACGGTTTTTAATGCTGCGATAGACTCCGTAAGAAATATCATAGGACCAGCTCAAAACCATTCAAATTTCAGCCATAAATGACATTTAAAACCACAAATTCGCAATTTCTCTCCACACTCTCTAACAACGTGTTGGGTATGGTACTGCACAACGGTAAATTCTTTCACAACGGCAAATTATTACACAACGGTTCATCACCAAGAAGGGGCTGGATTTTGTTGATCGGTACTTTTGCAACTTGACCAACCGTTGAAGTATTATTGATGGGCAAGTTATTACAAAACGGTTCATTATACTTGACCACAGGGTAGGTACTGACCACAGAAAACAGTGATCTACGCAGAAGGGGCATCTATTTCACTCCACATCCACAATTTTCCCTCAAAACTTCATTATTTGCGTTTCTATTCGCCATTATATTTACTGTTTGTCATCGAAAGAATTATTTTAGCAACATTTAACTCGTGATATGGATATGTACCTAGTAACGAGTACGGGGTTAGGTACTAACCTACGGAGGGTCTGCGATCTACATAATATGTATAGACTAGTACATAATATTATATAGACGGGTTATCTGTACAGAGAGCTGTGTTCTGTAACAGAAGGGTATTCTGTACAAAATAATAAATCGTTGTGCAGGGATTTGCAGCATTTATAATTGAGCTCGTAGCTAAGAATTTGTTGAGTCCACCCGGAGCACTGTGCGACCAGCCGTTCGTTTGCCGCGAACAGCTTCGTCAACATGATCGTGAATGAAACTATAGAAATCCGGGCCAGATAATCACTGCTAGGGAAGACCTGATTATAATCAAGGATGGCTGTTTGGTGAACGACAGTTTGGTGAAGCATACGAAAAAAGTACTATGACGTCCTCCATCCGGCAAAAACCTTGCAAGTAGGAGATGTGGTGTTGATAAAACAGTACGTTATCAGCTCCCGCATCATCAAAGTCAATTCCAAACTTTCGTCGAGATACACGGCCCCGTACAAAGTGACGAAAATATTATCCCCAGTCACATTTACGAACTCCAAAACACAAATAATAGCGCGGATGTCCGAACACAGCACATCAGCCAATTAAAACCATTTGCAGGCGCACCATAATACCAGTAAAACAAACAAAACCCCACAGTCCATACTTAGGGATAAATTTAAGCCAGGCTAAGACCCAGCGCAAGCATGTACACCCTTACTAATGGATTTTCGTATGTTTCGCTTTTTCCATACCAACACGGCTCGAGACAACGGCGCCACCAGCTCTACCAACGCTAGGTGCGATACATGGTACCCACAATATGGGAAACCCATGGGGGCCGTCCGCCACCGCCGCCGCCCTCGCACGGGCCGCCGATTCGGGACAATCACTACAAATGGAGTTGGCATCAGTAAATAGAAAAATAAAACTAAAATCATAATTTAAAAAAACCAAAAATAAAAAATAAAAACTTTTTCGACACTCACTTTGAGCGAATTTATTTAAACATATTATATTTGAACAGAAAAAATACAGCAATGACGACAAGACACTCACTTAGAGTGGCGAAAGGATGAAGCAAGGCTCAACACCCATTTGGGGTGAATTTACAAGCCGCCATCCTCAAAATTCATATTATTAAGAGGCTCATAGGCGCCATCATTTCCGCATGGCATGCAATTATTATAGAGTCAATTTCCAGACCGTAGCAGACCGCTTTCCTTTCCAGCTCCTACCACACATCCCGTAGCAAGCTATTGTTTTCGCCCGTCATTTGGACTGATTGGATTGCATCATCCACCTCCTCCCGTCGTCCTGGAAATAGAGAACACATATATGAATAAAAACAATATTTTAAACTCTCGAAACCTGAAAAAGATATTTGCAACGCTTCTATTTTCAAATCGTTGTGAATCTTACGACTGAACAATAAAGATTCCTCTGTCCATAATTTCGTCCAAGGCTTCATTGATATTCATGACGCTAAGAAGTACAAACAAGATGTTCATCCCGTCGAGGAGAGCACAATTGCTGAACCGCCCGATTTTACATTTGTATTCATTGCTTCCTGCGAGTTATGAGGGTTTGGGGCGTATCTCGTGGAAATTGTAATCCCTGGGAACCATTTTACCGGTCGAGGTAGAAAACTCCTTTTGACGGGATGAGTGGTCGTTGGAATGGGAGGAGGGGTTTGGATATATATTCGGGTTTATTGGATATTGCTAAAAGTGAGAAGGAGGCAGCCAATAGGTGAGGAATAACTTTATTTGAATTGCAGTTGAGGCGAGACCTTCAGCTACGGAGATAAACCTCGGAGCTCGTATAAGCGGCTCATCGTTTCGCTGACCTGCTGAGACTGAGTTGGAATGTTGCTCAAGACGGACAAATTCTCCAGGGACTTCACTCGGACGGTTACCTACAGATTCAAGGTTCTAGATGCTGTTACTTGTACAGCGAGTCAACTCAACAACGAACAAGAGGGTCTAAAATTGGCTTATTCTTTCCCTCGAACCCTTTTTGGTTTATTATTTTCAATATGAACCCTTGGAATCTACCATGACATTTGTGTGTTGCAGGTTTTTATACAAGTCTACAACGTACGGGACGAAGCGGAGTTTTTCAATAGTAATCGCAACTTACACAAAACCACTTCGCTCGATGACAGAATATATCCAGGTAGTTCATACTTCAATATAATTTACTATCGAGAATCAACTGTAATTTCCAAGATACCGATGTATCTTGATACTACAGAGATTTTTGTAACTTATCGAAAATAGAAGAAGAAATAAGGGGCTAACATTTTGAGGACGGTCCATTGTTTTCTTTCAACCAGTTTGAAAGGTTTCGGATTAGGAGTGACTGCTATTCGGAAAGTGAAGTTGATAGGTTAATCCAAATAATACTGCTACTACCTATCATTTTATTGGTGATGAACATCACGGTTGATAGAGCTCATCGTGAATATTTGAATGAATCGTTCAGAAAACGGTTCCCACCTGGGAAGAACTACGCGAAATCGATTAAAGAATGCGAGGTGTCCGCTATTACAAGGGAAAAGAAGATGCATGAAATCGAAACTTTAGAAAAGAAAATTATAGTAAGTTATGATATCGAGGTGAATCGATGATCGTATATCCCCTTAGGAAACAGACTAAACTTGATGTTATCAAGGGATGCACTCATATTCAGAATGCTCCGAAACTAAAAAGAATCGGAAAACTTCACCATCGTTAGCATAAATCACCGAAAATTACTTGAAGTTTACCGAAAATGGCATTGGTTGGTTACTCGAGACAAAAATGAGTGGAAGGCGAATATTATTTTTTAACTTGCTTATCTAATATGAAATTAGGTGTAATATTTCAACCAATAAACAATTTCAATAACAAAATGGTTGGGAAGCAAAGGAGCGTTCGAATTTATGGATAAAACTCGAAGAGAAGGTTCAATTTGAAGTAAGTAAGCACATTAGTTCGAACTTTTAATAATTTATACCATCGCTAGTTATAGTCAAACTAAATTTGGAAATAATTATGGATTGGATATGATAAGGTCATTCTGAAATATTGAATATCTGGGTACTTTCAACTGAAAGCACTGTGGGCGGACCACAACAACTCAACTTGAAGATTTGGTGACGTCATAAGAATTCATTCTTCGCTCTTTCCGTCTAACTCACGAGCTGCCTTTCCTGACTCACTTTACTTAACCACTTTTGTTCGAATAGCAGCTATACCAATCGGAATTCGGTAGTGAAAATGTGCACTTCGCATGTATCTTGTATCTGCAAGTAAAGAGGATGAGATCGGAGACGGTGCGATGTTTCAAACCGCGCCAAGTTCCCATTACCCAAGATAATAGTTTATATTTAAATGATTTGGTCGTAAATAACAGATGAGAAGATGGAGAGAGAAAACTCGTCGGTTGCCACAACGTCAGTTGCAGCTGCTAAGCCAGATTCTCTTCGTCAACGATTTGGAGACGATGGAATCATCGTCAGTGAATACCGTAAAGGCTAAACGCCGATCAAAAGCAAGCGGTAATGAATAAATTTGTTTATGCGTTGAATCAAATAAAATTCTAAACGCTGAAAATGGTTACAAAACGGTTTACTATTTTCCTATATAGATACCCCTTCTGAAATTGAATTTTCGCGCCGATTCGCCCCAGTTAAAATTCTGATGATCACTGACCCTAAGTAGGATCCTTGATATATTCCCAAATTTTCAAATTCGGGGCCGTGAACAAAAAACTTGAACGTATCAACAAGCCTATGGGCTGGTCGGTGATTCAGTCCCATTTTCCCACTAGAGTGGATTACAATTCGACGAAAGGTTCCCAAAATATTTTAATCGTAATACACCTATTTGCAGACTAACCCGACATTACAACAAAAGCATGTTGTATCGCGCATAATTAGACGTTTCGATTAAACTCCACACTTGTTCGGCCTTATTCGGTACCTAATTAAGATAATGCGTAGGTAAGATTGAAACATAGGGGGGAAACTAAAACGGACAGAGGAATGTACGATTACTTACCCAAAAGAAAGGTAGGTAACATGAAAGACTTGAAACTATACGAGCTGAATTAGGTACTGAGCTATCTAACACCTGAAACAGCTTAGTTTGTATGTTGTACTTGAAACAGACAGAAATATTTTTATTCCATTTTCGGATTCTACATACCTTGCAACGTAAACCATCAAATTTTGAGGGGGGTTAGACTTTTTTTCCATTCTCGATTCCAATGGTTCATTATTGAAAATAATAAACTGAAATTTTTGTCTGTCCGCCGTACGCCGTACTAGCCACTTTTCTTAGTTACCATGAAACAAAATTGATGAAATTCGGGTTATAGGTTCCGTTCGGGGTCTAGTTGGTCCTCGAAGCTCGGCGCTACTGTCAGTCATCTCGTTCAAAATAGGGATTGAAATTTTCAGAACGCCGTTTCTCGAAAACTTTCGATAGAAGAGTATGGTTTTCTTTACGTTATTAAATTTGTCTTGAGCTAAACAATTGTTTGAGACCACCCGGAGCATTGTACGTCCAGCTGTTCTTGTGCACCAAAAAGCTTCGTCAACACGATCGTGAATCAAACGGTATTAATCCGGCCCGGATATCATCGCTAGGGCTATCATCCCTGATTATAATCAAGGATGGCTGTATGAAGTCGAGTTGGTTGTTCTGCGATATTATTTCTTTTGATAAGTGATGGACTATTGGATTTTGTTGGTAGTTACTTGTGAAACGTGATCAAACTTTGAAGTATTATTTATTGGTAAATTATTACACAATGGTAAATTATTACACAACGGCAAATTATTACACTACGGTAAATGATTACATAATGGCAAATTATTACACAACGGTAAATTATTACACAACGGTTCATCTACCAAGAAAAGGCTGGATTTTGTTGATCGGTACTTTTGCAACTTGAACAACCGTTGAAGTATTATTGACAGGCATGTTATTACACAACGGTTCATTATAGTTATTGACCACAGAAAACAGCCTACGCAGAAGGGGCATCTATTTCACTCCACATCAACAATTTTCCTTCAGAACTTCATTATTTGCGTTTCTTTTTGCCGTTTTAGTTACGGTTTGTCATCGACAGAATTATTTCAGCAACACTTAACTCGTGATTTAGGTAGGTACCTAGTACGGGGTTAGGTACTAACCCACGGAGGATCTACGATCCACGGATACTATGTATAGAGACGGGTTGTCTATACAGAGAGCTGTGTTCTGTAATAGAATGGTATTCTGTACAAAATAATAAACCGTTGTGAAGGGATTTGCAGCGTTTTTTATCGCATCTTCGGATTCTACATACCTTGGAACGTAAACGATCAAAATTTAAGGGGGGTTAGAATTTTTTTTTTTTTCATGCTCGATTTCAATGGTTCAATATTGAAAATAATAAACCAAAACTTATGTACATAACTGTCCAATTAAGAACATTTGAACAGGAAATGGTGAAAGGTTAGATGTGACCTATACCAAAAAACTATGAGGTGTATTGCAAAACTCTCTCCCGTTTTTTCCCGATAGAAAACTATAAATACTTATTAGGTATATTATAACATTCCACTGTTATCATAATTTTATTATAATCTGTACTTAATAGCAATTTAACAGTCCGTGATTCCTATTTATAGATTCCTCTCCATCACCTGCAGGAACTCAGCCGTCTTTTACATCGTACGGCGTTCCATTCATCCATGTGAGAGGAGATCCCGAGGTAAGCCTCACTCCACTATGAATAAAAAAACTTTAAAATATTATGCGAAAATAACCAATCAAATTACCTACGACTTATTTCCTGAATTTTATGACGTAGTTATTCAATAAATGCACGCTTTCAATGAAATCTTGAGCGTGTTTAAATTTTTTGAAACGCCATTGGAAAACCGGTTTCTAACGTATTTGGTGGTCTAGGAACCCCTTCTATCATCTTTTGGTTTATTATTTTCAATAATGAACCATTGGAATCGAGCATGAAAAAAAAAATTCTTACCCCCCCTCAAAATTTGATGGTTTACGTTTCAAGATATGTAGAATCCAAAACTGCAATAAAAATATTTCTGTCTGTCCGCCGTACGCCGTACGCCGTACGCCGTACGGGCCACTTTTCTTAGTTACCATGAAAAAAATTGATGAAATTCGGGTTATAGGTTCCGTTCGGCGTCTAGTTGGTCCTCGAAGCTCGACGTTACTGTGAGTCATCTCTAAGGGGTTCAAAATAGGGGTTGAAATTTTCAAAACGCCTATACCATTTTTTTACGTAAATATTTTTACGGTTTTAAATAGTTCTTGAACTTGCGAGTTTTTTAAGACCATCCGGAGCATCGTACGTCCAGCCGTTCGTTCACAGTAAGGCCCCGAAGTTTGCACCGACAGGCATTTTCGACTCCAGTGTGAATGAAATTGTATACAATCCAAACCAAATCTCGTAACCAGAGACGCGCCCACAATAGGAATTTGTGAATACGGCCAATCATTGGTAGGGATCACCTGATTATATTGGCGGAGTATGAAGTCGAGTTGGTTGTTCTGTGATATTATTTAATTTGAAAAATGATGGCTCTATTGGAGTTTGTTGGTAGGTAGTGAAACTTGAACAAGCGTTGAAGTATTATTGATGGGTAAATTATTACTACGGTAAATCATTACTCAACGGTAAATTATTACACAACGGTTCATTATACCATCTACGTAGAAGGGGCTGGAGTTTGTTGGTAGGTACTTTTGCAACTTTTTTCACTCCTCATCAACAATTTCTTTTCAGAACTTCATTATGTGTGTTTCTTTTTGTTAGGTACTGTTTGTCATCAGCAGAATTATTTTAGCAACATTTAACTCGTGATTTAGGTAGGTAACTAGTAACGAGTACGGGGTTAGGTACTAACCTACGGAGTGTCTGCGATCTACATAATATGCATATAATAGAATAGTACATATCATATTATATAGACGGGTTATCTATACATAGAGCTGTGATCTGTAACAGAAGGGTATTCTATACAAAATAATAAACCGTTGTGCAGGGATTTGCAGCGTTTTTGGTTTGTTATTTTCAATAATGAACCTTTGGAATCGAGCATGGAAAAAAAAAAATTCAACTCCCCCTCAAAATTTGATGGTTTCAGTTTCAAGGTAAGTAAGTATGTAGAATCCGAAAATGCAAGAAGAAAATTTCTGTCCGTCCGCGGTACGCCGTACTTCGCACTATTCTTAGTTACCATGAAACAAAATGAATGAAATTTGGTTTGTTGGTCCCGTTCGGGGTCTAGTTGATCCACGAAGTTCGGCGTTACTGTCAGTCATCTCTAAGGGGTGAAAAGTAGGGGCTGACATTTTCAGAACGCCATAGCTTGACAACTTTCAATAGAAGGGTGTGGTTTTTTTACGTTTTGGTTTATTATTTTCAATAATGAACCATTGGAATCGAGCATGAAAAAAAAAAATTCTTACCCCCCCTCAAAATTTGATGGTTTACGTTTCAAGGTATGTAGAATCCAAAACTGCAATAAAAATATTCCTGTCTGTCCGCCGTACGCCGTACGCCGTACGCCGTACGGGCCACTTTTCTTAGTTACCATGAAACAAAATTGATGAAATTCGGGTTATAGGTTCCGTTCGGCGTCTAGTTGGTCCTCGAAGCTCGACGTTACTGTGAGTCATCTCTAAGGGGTTCAAAATAGGGGTTGAAATTTTCAAAACGCCTATACCATTTTTTTACGTAAATATTTTTACGGTTTTAAATAGTTCTTGAACTTGCGAGTTTTTTAAGACCATCCGGAGCATCGTACGTCCAGCCGTTCGTTCACAGTAAGGCCCCGAAGTTTGCACCGACAGGCATTTTCGACTCCAGTGTGAATGAAATTGTATACAATTCAAACCAAATCTCGTAACCAGAGACGCGCCCACAATAGGAATTTGTGAATACGGCCAATCATTGGTAGGGATCACCTGATTATATTGGCGGAGTATGAAGTCGAGTTGGTTGTTCTGTGATATTATTTAATTTGAAAAATGATGGCTCTTTTGGAGTTTGTTGGTAGGTAGTGAAACTTGAACAAACGTTGAAGTATTATTGATGGGTAAATTATTACTACGGTAAATCATTACTCAACGGTAAATTATTACACAACGGTTCATTATACCATCTACGTAGAAGGGGCTGGAGTTTGTTGGTAGGTACTTTTGCAACTTTTTTCACTCCTCATCAACAATTTCTTTTCAGAACTTCATTATGTGTGTTTCTTTTTGTTAGGTACTGTTTGTCATCGGCAGAATTATTTTAGCAACATTTAACTCGTGATTTAGGTAGGTACCTAGTAACGAGTACGGGGTTAGGTACTAACCTACGGAGGGTCTGCGATCTACATAATTATGCATAGAATAGTACATATTATATTATATAGACGGGTTATCTATACATAGAGCTGTGATCTGTAACAGAAGGGTATTCTATACAAAATAATAAACCGTTGTGCAGGGATTTGCAGCGTTTTAAATTGATTTTGAACTAGAGAATTTTTTGAGACCACCCGGAGCATTGTACGACCAGCCGTTCGTTTGCACCGAAAAGCTTCGTCAACATGATTGTGAATGAAACGCAACGAATCCGGCCCAGATATCATTGCTAGGGATCACCTGATTATAATCAAGGATAGCCGTATGAAGTCGAGTCGGTTGTTCTGTGATACTATTTCATTTGAAAAATGATGGATCTTTTGCAATTTGTTGATAGGTACTTCTGGTACATGAACAAACGTTGAAGTATTATTCGGTAAATTATTACAGAACGGGTTATTACAGTACTCCATTTAGGGCTTTCCTGGGGGGAGCTCGAGGGTACTGACCACAGAAAACAGTGATCTGCGCAGAAGGGGTATCTATACAGGCAAATAGTAAACCGTTGTGTAATAATTTGCAGCGTTTTTTCTAACGTAAAACCGCTTCTAACGTAAAAAAGTCTTGAAATACAGTAGAAGGGTGTTCTCCTGTACTTGCTGAACATTTCAATTTAGTCAATAGGTATTCTTAGATCTTTACATCTCTCGTTTTATTTCGAATTATATTTTTGACGTTGATTTCGAAGAAGGCTCTGATAACATTTTGCTTCTAGCACCACAAAAATTCATCTACTGGCGCGAGATCGCTATCTGCCGCCTCTTCGAGAGCTATTAAATTTCGCCAAAATTCCTCATCTATCAGTGTTGAAAAAGACGAAGTTGAAAGCTGGTAAGGAAACACGAAAAATTGATGTGAGTGTGAAATTCATTAGGATCTTCAATTTATTGGTCGACTGAAAACTGACCTCAGAAAACATTTATTTCGAAAACAATTTCCGTATTTCCTAATTAAATACTTCAAGTAACTGTGCTGTTCATACCAGGGCAAACCACAGTACCGTTGATGAAGCGAAGCAGTACAGAGCTTTAATGAATGCAGTAGGCCTGGAGAAACGCTATGATCTTTCTGAACCAAGTAGCAGAGGATGGTTCGGACCTAATCAATCAAAAGACTTATTAGATAAGGTGAATAGTTCTTAGATAAAGTGAATACTGAACATGTTGATTGTGATGCAGAAGTAATCGTATGAAACAATGGGATTATGACATATTTTGTATCTTGATTAAATCATTATTTGGAGTACCTTCATACTTGGACTTTACAAGGCACTATACTCGTACTAAGTGTCTTGCCGCTTTGGCCCATGCAATGACTCATCTGCTCAGGATTTTGTAGATATAGGGATGGTCTACTATGGTACCGTACATGCGTTTAATCAATGCCCCAGTGGTTGCTATCTCAGCGCGTGGGTCTTCAATTCAATGTTTTGGTGTTTTATGCACTTCATAGGGATTATGTGTAATTTACCGTCTGATCGTGATGATACCTGATTAAATAGTCGCAAGGAGTTTACAGACTCATGTTACCTATATTCACGTGTATCCAAAGTATACGAGTTGGAATCCAATGAAAACGTTCGCCTACCATTTCTTTCACTTGCACCCCATACTGGCCATGAATGATGTTCAACAAAACACCGTCTATATTTTGTGGGGCCTACTCTACACTGACACGGCCAATTGTTTTGCAGTCATTGGATCGGCTGAGAGATGACATCGGGACCTCAGTACCTTGGCCTGAAAATGCCTTTTTCGAGGTGAACTTTGCGACACACGACGATCCGTCCTGGATGGTTGAAGACATCAGAGAGCTGGTGATTGTCCCTGACACTCTAGCAATGGACGAGAACTGCGAGGTACATCTGATAGTTTGAACATTATACTGTTTCAACTGTCTCATCATGCAACGTCCATCATTAAGAAAATTTGATTACATTACCTACTGTACACATAATAATTCACATTTCAGTTGACAAGAAAGGGAGCACTGACAAGGATGGCTATGTGGGATCTTCAATATTTCAAAAAACGTAAAGGCCAGAAGAACAGTACCTCCATGTTCTGTAAGCTGATGGAAAAAGAAACGCCGGTCGACAAATTTATTTATCCTTCGCAAGCTGTTGCGAACTGCGTGGAGCTTGAGTGTCTGTGGAAACCACTTATTGGATCAAAGTAAGATAAGTTTGTGGGATAGTGCAAGTAATAATATTATTTCATACTGCCGAGAAATGCCCAGAACAAGAACAGCAAGCAGTGTTCAGGCGTTAGCATTTTTAATCCAACCAAAATTGAAATACCTACTGAACTTGAATGCAAGATGTCCAAAAAAAAGGTGTTGAAAAAAATAAATGGAGGAGGAAGGGTATACACGAAGGCCCCCTTACGTTGGCACTGCAAGGTAGGTACGTTATCAGTGCTTATAACGTGAATGCTACTGTTCAACCAGGCAGGTGGCCCTACGACAATAATAATTACTGCGGAATGAAAGCTGAATCTAATAATTTTTTTCATTTACCATAGGATTCTCGACGAGTACCTCATATGGGCTCTCCAAAAACAGGGAGACCAGGTACCGGACGACCTCAAGAAACATGAATACGTGACAGATTTTATTAAAAACAGAAGTAAGATACATTCACAGAAGAAGAGAGGGCTATTTCCCATTAATATCATTACGTGGCAATTTATAACGTTAGGTGATGATTATAATTATAATGGTGATCATACAAGAATTTCTAAAATATTTCACCAAGATTTGGTCAATTCTGTCTGTTTTTTTATGAGGTGACTTATATTGTGCATTACAGTACTCATGGCTACAGTTATTTATTTTATCTGGCGATTTTGGTTAATACTTGTAAATTGTACCGGAACAGGAGTGGCGGAAAAAGATGTGCCGTTGATGGATCGCCTATCGATTTTACGAATGAGATCAGTCAGTGTCCCGAGGGGCACCAGTCGTGAAATATTCAGGAAAGTAAAGTGAAATTTCATCGAATAAAGTTACGAGAAACGGAAGATCGTGATAAGTAGAGTCAATATGGGGATTCTGGGACATTCCTGTTTGAACATGCTCGTCAGTCTAACCAGCTGCCTCCTGCCTTAGCGGGCGAGTCCACCTTCTCACCCACCCCTTACCAACCAACCCCCCCCCCACCCCCTCACTCCCCCTCACCCCCTCACTCCCCACTCCCCCCTCACTCCCCCCCCACCCCCCTCACCCCTCACCCCCTCACTCCCCTCACCCCCTGCCGCCTACAACCGCCCCCTGCCCCCTCCAGACCTCCACCCACCCCGCCCTCTGCCACCTCCAGACTCCACCCACTCCGCCCTCTGCCGCCTCCAGACCTCCACCCACCCCGCCCCCAGACCTCCACCCCACCCTCCACAGCCCTCAGACCCTCCTCCTACCGCTCCACCCACAATCCTTCACCCATCACTCCCCACCCATCATCCATCATCACCCATCAACCTCCTACCACCCTCACCACCTCCTACCACCCCCTCACCCTTCACCTCCAACCTTCTGAACAATTCTATTCCCCCCACCCCTGTTATTCGCCATTATCCCCCAGCAGCTGGTCACAACCTTCTGGAACATTCCCCCCACCCCCTACCCCTTCACAATTCTCATTTCCCCTAGAACCTTCTAGGACATTCCTGTTTTGATTATGAATACCTACCTACTTAATTGTACCTATCAAACAATCATAATGACGTCACCCCACCCCTCCCAGCGTCTTGGAATTCTGTTTTGATTATGAATACCTACCTAATTAATTTTATCAGATAATCATAATAAAGCCCCTCGGAATTTCTGGAAATACTGTTTGACCATGAATACCTACTTGGCACTCAAAACAGTGGACTTATTATAATACCCACCTACTTATGTAAATAATATTAAGGTGAATGAAATGTTGATTCTCACCCAGACATAATGGGGAGATCCACCTATGAAAATATTTCATTATGATTGAAATTAAATTATCACCTCCAACCAGACAGGTCTCACCTTGTCCGAATGTGCGTCTCTGCCTCCCTGGCCCGCCTATAATTGGCAGCTTTGGCCAAATCTAACTCATCATTTTTTTTTGCTACATCCTCCTAGACATGCCATTTCTATATTACCATTGCCAACTACTTATGTTCCCCATTGAATTTGTTTTCAAAATTAACTTATCGTTGATAATAATAACTTAATGTAAATGGATGGGATACCAAATGAAAAACAAACGTTTCCTTTTCTTTTTCTTTTTATTCAAATCATAATACTTCAAAACAAAATTACAAAAAAATATTTCATATCTTCCATCAATACATCCTTGATAAATAATGCTTATTTGATTGTAAATGAAATTCTCGTTGTATTCATCGATGCAATCTCCCAATCCCAATGGTGTTGTATTCGATGTAGACCCTTGTAGACCAGGTTGATGGGATGATTGAGGAATGTATTCTTGTTATATTCTTCAATAACTTCGTCCGTGAAGCAGCAGGTGAACCTCTTTGGTAGGAAGACTTTGATGGGTTCGGTTTGCACATACCCCATACGGGGTGCCAATGTTGCAACAATTGTTTCTCCAAAGCGGGTAGTCAGCCGGGAGAATTCGACGATTTGGTAGGGTTGTCCAATCAGGTGAACTGCAAAGTCATGAAAATTTATGTAACCTTAATAAGCCCGTAGCAGTCACAATGCCAAAGAAGTAGAAACTTCCCTTCGAGTCCCATTTGTTATATATGCCGATCTAGAGAGCTTTCTTCTACCTATGCAGTCAGCCCAACCGAATCCAAATACACCCCACACATTCCCGTACAATAAACATGAAACAAATTCAGCATGCGCATTTTTATCAATTGATCCTTCTGTTTAGGGATGGTTAGGGATGGTTAGAGATGGTTAGGGATGGTTAGGGATGGTTAGGGATGGTTAGGGATGGTTAGGGATGGTTAGAGATGGTTAGGGATGGTTAGGGATGGTTAGGGGTGGTTAGGGGTGGTTAGGGGTGGTTAGGGGTGGTTAGGGGTGGTTAGGGGTGGTTAGGGGTGGTTAGGGGTGGTTAGGGGTGGTTAGGGGTGGTTAGGGGTGGTTAGGGGTGGTTAGGGGTGGTTAGGGGTGGTTAGGGGTGGTTAGGGGTGGTTAGGGGTGGTTAGGGGTGGTTAGGGGTGGTTAGGGGTGGTTAGGGGTGGTTAGGGGTGGTTAGGGGTGGTTAGGGGTGGTTAGGGGTGGTTAGGGGTGGTTAGGGGTGGTTAGGGGTGGTTAGGGGTGGTTAGGGGTGGTTAGGGGTGGTTAGGGGTGGTTAGGGGTGGTTAGGGGTGGTTAGGGGTGGTTAGGGGTGGTTAGGGGTGGTTAGGGGTGGTTAGGGGTGGTTAGGGGTGGTTAGGGGTGGTTAGGGGTGGTTAGGGGTGGTTAGGGGTGGTTAGGGGTGGTTAGGGGTGGTTAGGGGTGGTTAGGGGTGGTTAGGGGTGGTTAGGGGTGGTTAGGGGTGGTTAGGGGTGGTTAGGGGTGGTTAGGGGTGGTTAGGGGTGGTTAGGGGTGGTTAGGGGTGGTTAGGGGTGGTTAGGGGTGGTTAGGGGTGGTTAGGGGTGGTTAGGGGTGGTTAGGGGTGGTTAGGGTGGTTAGGGGTGGTTAGGGGTGGTTAGGGGTGGTTAGGGGTGGTTAGGGGTGGTTAGGGGTGGTTAGGGGTGGTTAGGGGTGGTTAGGGGTGGTTAGGGGTGGTTAGGGGTGGTTAGGGGTGGTTAGGGGTGGTTAGGGGTGGTTAGGGGTGGTTAGGGGTGGTTAGGGGTGGTTAGGGGTGGTTAGGGGTGGTTAGGGGTGGTTAGGGGTGGTTAGGGGTGGTTAGGGGTGGTTAGGGGTGGTTAGGGGTGGTTAGGGGTGGTTAGGGGTGGTTAGGGATGGTTAGGGATGGTTAGGGGTGGTTAGGGGTGGTTAGGGGTGGTTAGGGGTGGTTAGGGATGGTTAGGGGTGGTTAGGGGTGGTTAGGGGTGGTTAGGGGTGGTTAGGGGTGGTTAGGGGTGGTTAGGGGTGGTTAGGGGTGGTTAGGGATGGTTAGGGGTGGTTAGGGATGGTTAGGGATGGTTAGGGGTGGTTAGGGGTGGTTAGGGATGGTTAGGGATGGTTAGGGGTGGTTAGGGATGGTTAGGGGTGGTTAGGGGTGGTTAGGGGTGGTTAGGGGTGGTTAGGGGTGGTTAGGGATGGTTAGGGATGGTTAGGGGTGGTTAGGGGTGGTTAGGGGTGGTTAGGGGTGGTTAGGGATGGTTAGGGATGGTTAGGGATGGTTAGGGGTGGTTAGGGATGGTTAGGGGTGGTTAGGGATGGTTAGGGGTGGTTAGGGGTGGTTAGGGGTGGTTAGGGGTGGTTAGGGGTGGTTAGGGATGGTTAGGGGTGGTTAGGGGTGGTTAGGGGTGGTTAGGGATGGTTAGGGGTGGTTAGGGATGGTTAGGGATGGTTAGGGGTGGTTAGGGGTGGTTAGGGATGGTTAGGGGTGGTTAGGGGTGGTTAGGGATGGTTAGGGGTGGTTAGGGATGGTTAAAGCCCGCTCCGAATAAGTCCTCCAAAGCGATCCGGCCGGAGGAGATCAAGAGGACCTCTGAGGAGGGAGCCAGGCTGGTGCTCTTTGACTTGCCGGAGGGTGCGGAGAAAGGAGCATTCCTGCAGACGGTCAAGGCACTCATTGATCCAAGAGAAAACCAGGTCCGGATCTTCGACATCCGTAGCACTGCAAGTGGAGGTGTAGCATTGAGGGCCCATACAGAGGGAGACCGAGATAAAATCTTGAACCTCTCTTGTTGGGCAGAAAAAGGAATCCAGGTCCGATCAAGCCCCAAGAGGAGACCCAGACTCTTGATCCTCAGGGTCCCAAAGGGAAAGACCTGGGAGAGCAGATCTTGGCAAGGAATACCTTTGGGCCAGGGTGGAATGAAAAATCTTTCCTGCCTCTCTATACAGTTAGGTATGGGAAGCCAGGAACGAGCTCCCCCTTTGTCTCATGGGCAGTCGAAATGGAGCCAGAGGCATGGAAGAGCGCTAGGGCGCAAGGGAAAATTTTTCTTGATTTCCAGGTGTGTTCCATCAAGGATTTCCTTGAGGTTACCCGCTGCTTTAGGTGCCAGCAATACGGCCACACCGCTAGGGCATGTCAACCAACATGGGGACCAATATGTGGTGAATGCGCGGGAGAGCATGACAGTAGAGAGTGTCCGGGGGGCGCAAAGCAATGCACGAACTGTAGGAGGATGGGAGCCCCTGCAGACCACAGCGTTGCTTCTAGCGGATGCACAGCTCATCGGAGGGCAGTTGTCAAGCTGAAAGCGAGCATAGACTATGGCCCCAGCGATTAGGATAGGGCAGCTCAACATGCACGGCTCAAAACCCGTCCACGATCAGCTCCGTGTGGTGACTGAGCAAGGAGACTATGACGTCATCCTTGCTCAGGAGCCTTGGGAGCGAGGAGTCGCAAAAGGAATGGGCCTCGGTGCAAGGGCAGTGTATGCCGGGGCAAGACCGAAAGCTGTTGTGTACACCCTGAAGGCCGCGCATCAGACAGTGCAACTCCCTGAGACAACAGAGGATGTGGCGTGCGCAAAGGTCAGCTTCGGTGGGAGAGAGATTGTTCTCATCTCCGTATATTTCCGCCAGGCTGAAGTGGTTGATACCTACCTGGATCAATTAACCGTTATAGCGCGGAAGTACGCCTCCCACCTCATCTACCTTGGCGGTGACATCAACGCCCACCATGTAGCCTGGGGTGACAGGCACGTGGATGAGAGAGGTCGGAAAGTCCTTGAGTTCCTGGCGGCTGCGGACATGGTGCTTCTCAATGGCGAGGATTCCCCACCCACCTTTATGGGCCCTCGGGGAACTTCTGCAGTAGACATAGTGGCCCTGTCTGTGAGCCTGGCCCCAGCGTGCACTGAGTTCAAGATCGACTTGAATGCAACACTCAGTGATCACGCCCTCCTCACGGTGGTCCTTACCCACCAGCGGGGGTCCCTGCCAACCCGAAGGCGCAGAGTCCAAACCCGTGAGGTGGATGAGGGCCTACTGTGCGCTCAAATAGCGGCAGGCCTGGCAGAGCATAGCTATGATCTGCTGTGGCCAGCAACTGAGCCCCATGAGATCGACCGCAAGGTGGCCACCATCACATCCATCCTTTCGGACGGTGTGAATAAGGTGGTTGACCAGGGCAACCAAAGGCCACGGAGGGTTGAATGGAGCGAGGATGTCAGGGAGGCCTGGAGAAACGCTGTAACGGCAAGGCGCAGGTTCCAGCGGTGCCGTCACCCGGGACACCGCCTACAGATGCGGCGGGCATACTATGCGGCCAAGCGCCTCTTTGAGCGACTCCTCAGGAGGTCCCGTAGGGAGTCTTGGCAGACCTTTGTGACTGAGGAAGACAAGGCCAACACGTGGGGCCTCCATGCAAAAATTATACTGGAGAAGATCAGAGCAAGGCCGGTGATCTCTCCATTCTGTGACGGAAGGGAGTCCGTGGAAAGCATAGGACAAACCTTGCTCGACACGGCCTTCCCAACCGACAGCGCAGTGGGAGAGACGCCGGCCCAAACCCGGTCCCGTACGCAAGCCCGTCTCCCAGTGCCAAAGGAGGATGCTCCTCCATGGACCAGGGAAGAGCTGCGGGCGGCTGTCGGTGCTTTGGGGACAGGTGGCGCCCCTGGCCCTGATGGGGTCGAGGTCTCCACTCTTCAGAGAGGCCTGCCTGCAATGGAGGAGAGCCTGCTGCAGATTATGGCGGACTGCCTTGCATTGGGTTATTTTCCCAGCGCATGGAAGCGGGCCGCCATAGCAGTGTTCCCGAAGCCTGGCCGCCCCGCATCGGACCCTGCGTCTTATCGCCTTATCTCACTCCTGTCTACGCTAGGGAAGACCTTGGAAAAGTTGATTCTGCAGCGAGTGAGGGAGAGCGAAGCTAGACCGGCACACGCACGGCAATATGGTGGGATTAAGGCAAAGTCCACCATAGACGCCTTAGTCTCGATGCAGGAGCTGGTGGAGCGTAGCAGCGCAAGGCACGCGTTTGTCATTTTGTTTGACATTCGTAAGGCCTTTGACAGAATGTGGTGGCCTGCTGTAGTGGACAGCCTCCGGGGGGCGCATCTCCCGCCGGGCATGCTACCGCTGATGCGGAGCTTCCTGAGCGGGAGGGGGGCGCATCTCCTGGAGTACGGCCCGGGCTGCAGGCGGGAGATTCAGATGGGTTGCCCACAGGGGTCGGTTCTGGGACCGTACCTGTGGACGCAGCTCTTTAATGGCCTGCTGGATCGGCTCGCGACCCAGGAGGTGGACGCGTATGCTTTCGTGGACGACCTTGCGGTAGTCCTCACAGGCAGGTCCAGAGCGGAAGTGGAGGCAAAGGGCGCGCTCGCAGTTGATGTGGTCTGCAAGTGGTGCTCCAGTGTAAAGCTTGAGTTGGCGGTGGACAAGACGGTGCTGTGCCAGCTCATGGGGGACCTGAATATGCGGAGCCCTCCCACCATCAGGATGGAGGGCTTGAGCATCAAGAAGGATGCAAACCCAAAATACCTAGGTGTTCTCCTGGGTAAAGGGTTTGAGCCAACAGCCCATATTGCGTATGCAAGTGGCAAGGCCCTTGCCAGCTTTGCACGGGTAGGCGCCATAGCAAAGGCAACATGGGGAGCCTCCTTTTTCTCAAAGAGAATTATGTATCGGGCCCTCTTTGAGACGACAGCGCTGTACGCATGCCCTGCTTGGACATTTCGGGCCAGATCGAAGCACTGGAGCACCCTTGTAAGGGCACAAAGAAGTGCACTATTAATAGTGACGAGAGCGTACCGGACTGCCTCCACCGAGGCGTTACAAGTACTGGCAGGTATCATGCCGATAGACCTGCAGGCGAAACGCCGCGCCGCCTCCTGGTGCATTGGTCGAGGCAGGGATTCTCCCATCCCGGGCTGCTCCTCGCCGGAGGAGGTGGATGAGTGGGCCTATTGCGAGTGGCAGCAACGGTGGTCCCACTCTGCCAAGGGAAGGCGCACCCATGACCTGTGGCCAGACGTGAGACAAAGAGTGGCACATAGGTTCGTCCACGTTGACCACTACTTTGCTCAGTACGCCACGGGTCATGGAGATTTTGCGCAGAAGCTCCATTTCTTCCGGCTAAAGCCGTCGGAGGCGTGCGCCTGCGGGTTGCCCGAGTCGGTCGAGCATGTGTTCCTCGAGTGCAGCTTGCACGCGGAGGAGCGAAGTCGATGGATGAGCCAGATCAGTCTGCAGGACCCTGGCTCACCAATCTGGCAGCGTTCCGTGGCGAACAACCACTGCTTCCAGAACACAATCGAGTATGTAAGGAAAGTTATGAGCAGGAAGCAGTGGCCCCTCCCACAAGGAGAGACCAGTCCTCCGTCCCAGCCCCCACCTACGTAGCCTCATGGAAAATAGTATGTGTGTGTTAATGTTGTATATGTTAGTGAGTGTGTGCATGTAAGTTATTATGAATGAATGTAAGTTATCAGAGTGAAAGTGTTGGTTAGTAAGGATAACAGTGTGTGAACGTAAGTTATTATGAGCGAATGTAAATTATCAGAGTGAAATTGGTTGTTAGTAAGTACAAATAAATGGAAAGCAGTACTTATTAAAGGAACGGCAAGGTGAAATGCGCCACCTGTGTAATGGCCGAGCGTCCGCCCCTCTCCCAATCCCAATCTGCGCCACCTCCACGCGGTCCATCCTGGACACCCCGCTTACGGGGTGACGAAGAGCGTAGAGGGAGAAGGAGGTGAAGACCGTCAAGCAAAATAAGCATGAATACCCCACCCTCAGTAAAGCCGAAAGGCCCTCAGTAAAGCCGAAAGGCGAAGGTATGAGGGAAACATAAGGAAGAAGACGGTTAGGGATGGTTAGGGGTGGTTAGGGGTGGTTAGGGATGGTTAGGGATGGTTAGGGGTGGTTAGGGATGGTTAGGGGTGGTTAGGGATGGTTAGGGGTGGTTAGGGGTGGTTAGGGATGGTTAGGGATGGTTAGGGATGGTTAGGGATGGTTAGGGATGGTTACCCCCCCCGATTGCTCATCACCTTGTCGTGGTGGGGGGGCTTAAGCCTGAGCTGTGGTTCCTGGCGCCGCAAGGCCACAGGATCCCCGGCGACGGCAGAGGCGAAGACATATATGTCCTGTTGGAGCTTGGGACCTACTTCTAAGATTTAGTGGAAGGCCATTTGATGTGCGTTGCGAGGCATTGAATACCACTCAGATATTTTTTGGGGGGGTCGCCAGAACGTGCACAGCATGATGCCGTATATAATAATGGGGTAAGTCCAAAGGGGTGGTGTCACCTTGCACATGCGACCCGAATCTCTGTACTCGTGAATGAACTACCGGTAAGACTGAGCTAGAAAGGGATCCTTTCTGAACTTGGATTCGAGTCGGTAGAACTGTTGAAGAGTGATCGCTCGAGAAGCACCTAAAACAGTATGGTCCTGGGCAATGGGCAAAGGAACTACATAACACCCACTCTCGTCATGGCGAGTTTGACTAACAAAGAGCTGCTCTGCCTCTAATTCACCTGTGGTGCATCAAGACTCAGTCTCGAGCATTTGACGAAGAAGCTGATCCGTCTCGCACATCAACAGAGACGGGCGTGGCTGCCACGTCATAGCAAGCGGGGTTCTGAGAGAGAGGAACAATGGAGGGAGAATCCACCAAGTGACCAATTAGGATTTCAGAACAAGAAATCAGCGAGAGCAATGATATCGATGCAGGGTAATATTGAAGCACGGGGGCCATGGAGAACAGGTTTCGCACAACCACCCGAGCAGCCTTGGACAGAGCTGCCTGGACCTTAGGAAAGAACAAGGGTTTACGGGAATGGGGCAGCTTGGTATGCTGGGGACAAGAATCCTTGATTTCACGCTGGGGAGGGTCCGAATAATCACCAGGCGCAACACCTGAATATCTTCTTTTAAGGCCTTGGGGAGGAGCAATCTGTATTTTCGAGTCCATTCAGGACAAGACAATTTTTTGATCTAAATGCAACATGAGACTCGTGGCCCAAAGAGCGTGGTGTCTGATGGAGAGGACTGGTTCATCCGAGTTGAAGGTTTGCAGTTCAGCGAGTGGACTAAATTGAACAAACTCCGGATGCAAGTGGCCCACCACGAGCCACCCCAGTTCAGAACTAAGAAGCCAAGGAGAGTTCCCTTCTGAGGGAATTGTTTGAGACAGAACTAGCTGCATATAAGGATCTACGCCAGAAGAAAGATCGATGTCATTCGGCTCACTCAACAAAGAGTCCGCAAGCTTAGATCCCACGCTTCAGGTATGAGACCAACGATTTAACGAGAAACTAGAGGAGGTCAAGGGAGCTGTGACCTGATCTACATCATAGGCTAAAAAGGGCAACCTGTGCCCAGTTCAAGTATGTCGAAAAAGTGATGACATGCTGTCTGCGGCTGGGCTCCCACGCCCAAGACTACATAGTTGATCGGCGTCACCAGTAAACTGGGGCAAGAGCCAATTTGTGGTAGATCAATTGGATTTCAGACCCCGTGTCAGCAAAGCCCTGCAGACTTCACCAGGAGAGGTAACGTCTGAGAACACCCGAACTATAGCAGTGGGAAGTAGTTCCCCCTTTGACCGTGGGAAATGAAAGGAAGACCTTTTCTTTGAGAGAAGTGAGCTAGACTTAGAATGATCCCCATAAACATTCCTACTAGTGGACGTATGAGAACCGAAGTTACTCGCTATGATCGATCGGTGGGGCTCGCTAGACTTCGCAGATAACGTGGGCCAGGCCTATGACCTAGGGCGGTTGGTGGCACAACAGGTCCAATAGGGTTATTAAGATCTACTCTATTACTAACCAAAAGAGTAATGCAATGAATCCCACTTCTCCTGTGTATGGCACCATTAGGTTTCAGCAGAGAAGGGTCCTTCAACACCTGAGGCAGTTCCAAACAGTAGGCCTTTGGTGTTTCAGTCTAATTCGCCCAATGATCTGCTAGTTCTTACGCCCTGTCATCTCCTGGTGCAGAGGCCCCCTACCGCTCTACCGGAAGCTACGGTCAGCCCTTCTCACTTACGGGATTGGTAACGTTATGAGAGCTGAAAGGGAAGCGCAAATTAGAAAACAGGAGCCTTGGACTCTACCCCGCCACTTATCACTCCCTGCCAAGAGCTGAGCTTGAACATTGAGGTAGAACCTGAACCATTGAGCTTTACTTTGCGAGTACTGGCTCTGGCAGGAATTTCAGATGATGGGCATCCACAACGACTGCCAGCAAGGTCCTAACTAGACAAACGGGAGCCCTCCTTGAGAGCTGGGGCCTGGGAGCCTAGGGTTTTGTTTTCCCCGTATACCCTTTTGATGTTTTGATGGTGAAGGCAGATCGTCCGGATTCTTCGTCGACATGGAGTAGGATGTGGTGTGATCCTCCGCAATGGTACTGTTGGAGTGAAGTGCAGTGCTGAGCTGGAGTTGTGCTTCCACAAAAAGCAATGAATGGGGAGTCCAGTTGATCTGATGAACTCTCGACACTGAACTACCGGAACTCTTCGCAGTGGTATAGGGAAGTGAGGTCCTGAGCAGTGATGACATTTGAACCGCTCCCTCGTGACTGACCGAGCGAGGGTGGTCGATCTGTTGTGCGAGGAGTGGGAGGGGGCCTGGGTTTTCGCTGCTTACTGGAACCCCTTTCCTCAGAACTTGATCTAGGTCGTGACCCCTGGGGAATCATCTGGGCAAATTTGAGCTATTTCGAGGAGCTGCTTATATGAGAAGATCTCGTCTTCCAACTCCCCCCTGGTTGAACTTGTTCTTAATAGCCGGATCCAATTACTGAGAAGATCTTCGAACAGAAGGAAGCATGCCAGTTCATTAGTGGAAGTCCCTCCATTGAACTCACCCAGCTCCAGGCAGATGAGAGAAATCCGTCAATCATCCAGCTGCTGCAACCTTGGGATGAGTCTACGGTTGGCGTGCTAACCTATACTTGCCCAAATTTTCAGCGCACAGTGCTTCATACAGTTCGGGATACCTCGAACCAGATCGACGGAATGATGATTGCACTTCAGGGCTAAGTTGAATGAGAAGTGCTTGGTACTTTATTTCATCAGGCCATGGACCCAGAGCTGCCCTTAGGTTCCAAAGGAGATAGGACGGAACGGGTTTCGGGACCAAAGTCAAGCGGACAATCAGTTTGCTTACCTTAACAATGAGGATCTCCTCCATGGCATCCTCAAAACCCGCCTGAGCCAGATCGTTTGTAAGAGATCGACCCTGAACTACAAACTGCTGTACTAGATCCTCTGTCCATTGATCTGCAGTTAGAGCTGGGCCCACCTGAAGGCTCCAGGTTTGTAAGGCCTTGTAGATCCGTGTTCAGCAGAGGTAAAATGGCCACGTCGAGGATAATTTTCAAAGATCTTGGGCTCATTATGACGTCCAATGACAACCTGACTACTGATTAAAAACTACAAGTTAGGCGAATGACCGCAGTTGAGCTTAACCTCACACGCTGGATAGTCACTCAGCCATGGGGCAGAACTTCCCGGGTTTCGGCACCAATGAAAAGTTCTCGGGATAAGCACAAGCTCTGGATCGATCATGAACACAACTTTATATTCGACAAAATACAGATCTTTTTAGGTACAAGTTCGAACTATTTAATATAAAAAATTTCGCAAAGTCAGAAATTCACATGTAGGTATGTAGTGGCGTCTTAGTAATATTCACACAATGAATCACAATATTAGAACTCACCCCGAGCCCAGTGCTGCCTACCCAGGCACGAGATTGCCCCGTTCATTCCTAAGATCAGTTCAAAAATTGCACACCCAATCAGCTCGATGATCCTAGAACAATGTCCCGCTCGATTGAAGTAATGATCCTAAAAGAATAATCACAAGATTAAGAGCTGCTGAGCATGGATCAAGAGTTCCGTTCATGACCGAATCATGGCCTCATTTGACGGTATCCTTATATGGCGGTCAAACATTTTGAATTTATGTATGTTTGAAATATTTTGGTTTGAATAAAATGAAAAAGAAAACGCTGCAAATCCCTGCACAACGGTTTATTATTTTGTACGGAATACCCTTCTGTTACAGATCAGAGCTCTCTGTATAGATAACCCGTCTATATAATATATTATGTAAATCGCAGACCCTACGTAGGTTAGTACCTAACCCCGTACTCGTTACTAGGTACCTACCTAAATCACGAGTCAAATGTTGCTAAAATAATACAGCCTAAAGGAAAATTGTTTATGTGGAGTGAAATAGATGCCCCTTCTGTCACTGTTTTCTGTGGTCAATACCTGTAATGAACCGTTGTGTAATAACTTGCCATCAATAATACTTCAACGGTTGTTCAAGTTGCAAAAGTACCGATCAACAAAATTCAGACCCTTCTTGGTAGATGAACCGTTGTGTAATAATTTACCCTTGTGTAATAATTGGCGTTATGTATAATTTACCGTTGTTTAATAATTTACCATTGTGTAATAATTTACCCATCAATAATACTTCAACGTTTGTTCAAGTTTCACAAGTACCTACCTCCAGTATAGTCCGTCACTCATATCGCAGAACAACCAACTCGACTTCATACAGCCATCCTTGATTATAATCAGGTGCTCCCTTGTGATGATATCCCGGCCGGATTTATACCGTTTGATTCACGATCGTGTTGACGAAGCTTTTTGGTGCACAGGAACGGCTGGCCTCAAAATTTTTTTAGCTCAAGACAAATATAATAACGAGACCCGCTGGCTCCTGTCTGGTTGGAGATGATCATTTTAATTACAATCTTAATGAAATATTTTCATAGGTAGATTAATATCTCCCCATTATGCTTGGGTGAGAATCAACATTTCGAACATTCACCTTAATATTATTTGCATAAGTAGGCGGGTATTAATAATAAGTCCACTGTTTGGAGTGTCAAGTAGGTGGGTAGGTATTCATGGTCAAACAGGATTTCCAGTAATTCCGAGGGACTTTATTATGCTTACCTGATAGAATTAAGTAGGTAGGTATTCATAATCAAAACGGAATTCCAGGAATTTCAAGATGGTGGAAGGGGGTTGGGTGACGTCATTATGATTACCTGATACAATTAATTAGGTAGTATTCATAGTCAAAACGGTATTCCAGAAATTCCAAGATGATGGGAGGGGGGGGTGGGTGACGTCATTATGATTACCTGATACAATTAATTAGGTAGGTATTCATAGTCAAAACGGTATTCCAGAAATTCCAAGATGATGGTGAGGGGTGGGTGACGTCATTATGATTACCTGATACAATTAATTAGGTAGGTATTCATAGTCAAAACGGTATTCCAGAAATTCCAAGATGGTGGGAGGGGGTGGGTGACGTCATTATGATTACCTGATACAATTAATTAGGTAGGTATTCATAATCAAAACGGTATTCCAGAAATTCCAAGATGGTGGGAGGGGGTGGGTGACGTCATCATGATTACCTGATGGAATTAAGTAGGTAGGTATTCATAATTAAAACGGTATTCCAGAAATTCCAAGATGGTGGGAGGGGGTGGGTGACGTCATTATGATTACCTGATACAATTAATTAGGTAGGTATTCATAGTCAAAACGGTATTCCAGAAATTCCAAGATGGTGGGAGGGGGTGGGTGACGTCATCATGATTACCTGATACAATTAATTAGGTAGGTATTCATAGTCAAAACGGTATTCCAGAAATTCCAAGATGGCGGGAGGGGGTGGGTGACGTCATTATGATTATTTGATAGGTACAATTAAGTTGGTAGGTATTCATAATAAAGGTTGAGGTGATGGGAGGGGTGGGGAGGGGTGACGTCATTATGATTACCTGATACAATTAATTAGGTAGGTATTCATAGTCAAAACGGTATTCCAGAAATTCCAAGATGATTGGAAGGGGGTGGGTGACGTCATTATGATTATCTGATACAATTAATTAGGTAGGTATTCATAGTCAAAACGGTATTCCAAGATGGCGGTAGGGTGGGGTGGGGTGAGGTGACGTCATTATGATTATTTGATAGGTACAATTAAGTTGGTAGGCATTCATAATAAAGGTTGGAGGTGATGGTGTGAGGGGGTGGTGGTGTGAGAGGCGGCTGGGGGCGGGGTGGGTGGAGGTCTGGAGGCGGCTGTGGGCGGGGTGGGTGGAAGTCTGGAGGTGACAGTGGGCGGGGGTGGGTGGAGGTCTGGAGGGCGGCAGGAGGTTTGGAGTAGGTGGCGGTCTGGAGGTGGAAGGGGGGTGGAGTGGGTGGAGGTCTGGAGCGGCAGGGGGCGTTTGTAGGCGGCAGGGGGCGATAGGACAACGTCCAGGGGGGGGGGGGGGGGGGGGGGGGGAGTTGGGGGGGGGATGAGGGTATGGGCGAGGGGGGGAGGGGGGGTGAGGGGAGTGAGGGGGTGAGGGGGCGAGGGGGGAATGAGGGCTAGGGGGGTAGGGGTGTGAGGGAGGGAGTGAGGGGGTGGTGAGGGGGGAGTGAGGGGGTGAGGGGAGTGAGGGGTGTGAGTGGGTGAGGGGGTGAGGGGTGAGGGGGGTGGGGGGGGAGTGAGGGGGGGAGT